>CM069864.1:85655111-86295111 GCA_036172795.1 Pelodytes ibericus
TAAAAGTTCTGCTAGAGGAGAAGCTTAAGCTGTTTAACTGGATATTAGCCCCATGATAGGAGTATTCCAGGGAATATGGATTTAATACATGGAGACAAATACAAAAATATGTATCTTTTATGCCATTTTCTCTCTCCCTTGCTTTTATTCTGTTTGCTTCTTTCAGAAACATTGGAACCAAATCTGAAAATGACTGGATCAAAATAAACCATTTCTACATTAGAAACACAATGTAATGTCATGTAGACATCTAATAGAACAAATGAATTAAATACAATGTAATGAAGACTATTTACCATGCCAGAAGCGCTGGATAAACAAATAAAGGTTCATTTTTTTACTAGAAGAGTGGATTAGCTCATTTAGTAAACTGAACTGCGTTCTTGTTGAAAGGCAGTCACTTAAAGATGGTTTATAGTTCATACAAATGGACAGAGATGATCTATGCATTGTGTTAGCAGGATTGTTTAACTAGAGACAATGTGTTTTAAAAGTGTCTGTGGTGTCACCTGATTATGACATCACCTGCGGTTTCATATACAAATGAACTACTCTCCATGTTCAATTTGCATATCAAGTCACAAGCCTATGTCATAAACAGGAGACGCCACAGACACATTGAAATACATTTAGTACAATCATTCATTAGGTGACAGTATCCATTCAATTCAAGAATCAATTCTAATCAATGGGGTGTTTACAATCCTTATCTTGTCAGTTCCTACAAACACACTGTATACATTCAGTTGTATCCTGTGTGGAGAATGGAAAGCACATGTGGGGTGTACCACTGATACCCTTGTATCAATCAATGTATCATGAGCAAATATAATCTGAAAACGGATCATGATGAACAAAACAGTAAAATCGAGCAAGGGATAACATCATGCTCACTATACATGTGATAACTGAACTTTAAAGGGAGTAATTCCATCTTGCTATTTAGAATTTAAAAGGTTTGAGGTTAGTGGGACAAATGACAGCCCAATAAGTATGAATTATATATTATCTAAAAAATACAAAAAATACAAGCAAACAGGTATGTCATACAGTTTGGCCATTCATTTGTGGTACTGGATAAACATTGTTTATACTGTAAACAAAACAAAAAAAATCTACACATTTTGTTAGAAACATTGTATGAAAACATAAGAGAAAATATGCTTTAAAATTGTTAAAATGACCCATTTCCACTTGAACATTGTTAGATAATTTGCATATCAGGCTACAAGGTGATGTCATTACCAGGAGACACATTTAAAAACACTAGTTTCTCTTTTGTTAAGCATTCCTCTGCCAACACAATGTTTAGATCATTCTTGATTATATATATATATATATATATATATTTTTTTTTTTTTCTATCTACATTCCCTAAATAAACAGTGATGGAGTCTTTAACATGTGACATACCTGTGAAATAGAAATAATAGTGCATCAGATTCTCATCCAAAGAACCTTTGGGGTTAGTGCATCTTATCAGGGACATAGATTCATGCCATATTCTGAGATACTATGAAGTTTAGAGCACTGTACACTGGAGTTTGGATATAGGTAAATAATTAGCGCTAACTAACTGTAAGCACAAGAGCAGTCCGTAAGTAACAGTATTATATAAAAGGAAACTACCAGGATTTTACCTTTAAGAACAGTCTAAATGATTGTAAAATAATTTTATTGGCAGCAAGTCAGGTTTCATACAAATGAGGAATAAAACATCATCTTTCATGGTATTTAAAGTGACTTGTGTTTAGTGCTCTATCATTCTATCCGGTCTTGATTAATGGCAAGCAGCAGATCTTGTTTCATGGTCTTAATCCTGCAGAGGTTTTAGAACTAGGGCAACCACATTACAATTTCTGGGATGCTTATACAAAATACAAAGTCCAGGGATCTATCAATAAGATATGCTGCAGCCTTCATTCTAGTGTCTAGGACAGTTTCTTGCGGTCAGTTTGTCGTGTGAACTGTCAGCACCAAATACCGACCCCTCCGTAAAAGTAACTTTTAACCCCAAACCCTAAAACACTGCCAAACTAACACTAATACAGTACTAACCTAAAACCCTAGAATTAACCCTAACCCTTTAAACCCAAATCCTAACACTACCAAACTAACTCCAATACTAACCTCAAACCCTAGAACTAACCCTAACCTAATACACAAATACTACCCTCTATACTCTAGAACTAACCCTAACCTAACACCCGAATACTATTCTCTAAACCCTAAAACTAACCCCTAACGTAACACCCTAATATTAACCCCAACACCCCAATACTAACCCTAAATGTGCCCTAAAACTAACCCTTTCTCTGGAGGGCCTGACCGTGATGAGCTGTCTGGCGCAATGAAGCAGTGGCATACTACTGTCCCATTCTGTGGGTCAATGAGTCAGAGAGGTGAGCTGGCCGACCCATTCACTCAAAGATCTCTGTGATAAGAGTATTGGTTGTAGCAAATAGTAAATGTGAATGTCCTGTCTCGGTATGATACATGAGGAAATAGATCTAAATGCAAGTAATTTGTAAAGCACATCCCAAATTTGATATCTGTATTATTCACAATAATCTAGATTGTGTTTAAAGTTGAACAAGATAAAAAAAAAAAATATATATATATATATTTAAAAAGTACTGTCTCAGTTTTTCAGGGGAAGGGACAAACGGAAGGTACTGTTTAGTCACAGAGAAACAGTCTTGTACACTGTGAGCAGCACACCATGTACCCCATTGAGGGTGTGTTGTCTGTTTATGGTATGTCTATGACATCATGTATCCGCTTTCCTCATTCATTACTACAGCAGAGTACAAGGAAGCAGAAAGATCTGTATGAAATAACAACACAGGGGAGAGAAGCAGCATGGATAGCCACAGATCTTTCTGATCCCAGGAGGCAGGCTGCAAGGGAGACACAAATCTGCCGGGCTCCTTGTGCCTTAGGTCTAGTAGATCTGCTGGTCCATCCCATTCTGGAATTTATGGACATTTAAACTGTATATAAAATAAAAAATCAGCACTTTTGCATTCCGACTGAACTCAGCTGTTTATTTTGCACCTGCAAAAAAAAAAAAAAAAAATATATATATAGGAGCGACTGTGAGAATTATGACATCAGAAGAGCACGGTGTGCTTGCACTTGGGAGTACCAGGGACTGGAAGCAGGGGGGTATCTGCAGGTTCTACATTCTCCCCTTGATTAAAAAATGAGGGAGCAGAGATTTGTGCTGGTGCAGGTCTCATAAAAAATACCCCCCCCCCCCCCACATGCAAATAACCCCACATGCAGCGATCATTGGTTGCTGCCGATGTGTAACTGGTGTTGCTACAGTGCCTCAAAATCAAGGCAATCCAGCAACACCAAAATGTGGCCCCCCAGGACTTTGCGATCGCTTCCCCGAATGATCTTGGTGGCCATTTGGTAGCATGCCATTCCAATATGGCACTGCCCTGTTGTGGGCAGGAGCTTCAGAAGTGATCATTTACGTTGCTCTGAAATATTCTGTGGAAATTTAAACACTTTATTTACCATTCTGGGTATGATTAATTATTAGCACTGTACACATATATAAATCTAACAACGTTACAGTGAAACAAAAAGTCTAAATTAGCCCTAGGTCTAAGGTTAGTAAAAAAACAATGCGCTACTTCAAGTTATTGCCTCATAACTTGTAAAAAAAAAAAAAAAATGTAAATATTGGATATTTCTAAACTCAGGACAAATATTAGAATCTGTTTAGCAGATTTTTTTTAATGTAAAATAAGTGTTTTTTGTGTTTTTATATCCAAAAAACAAATGATGGTATCTAAAAAAAAAAGCCTTTCTGATACCAACCATTTGGTGACGTTGTGTGTGAGTAGATTTAATGACAAAGAGGGTATTTAGACTCAAGCACTGCTAAAAAGTGTTAAGACAGCCTCTTTCGCCAAGGGTACAACATTTTCAAAACAGTCCGGTCACTAAGGGGTTAAAGAGGGGGACTATTCTTCAGTGCCAATACAACTGTGCACAGAGACATTGTTATGTGGGGAGTGGACGCTCCTTGCCCCTAATAAACAGAAATGGGGACGAGAGCGACTTGCTGGGTGCACTTTGTTAATCCAGATTATTGAATCCACTTCAGCGAGAGGAGAGGAGATTCGAGTCTCCCTCCCTGATGAACAGCCGTGCGTGTGTAATCAGTCTCGAGTCCTATCTGCTGGGTTCTTGCACTTGGGATGGCACTCTGTCACTTCAGTAATAACATTACAGTCACTTCTGGTGATCACCGCAATATCTCCACTTATTGATTATTCATTTTTCCTATAAACGATGACATGGTTTCTTTTTTTTTTTTTTTATATGAGGGGATTCAGAGACAGCCGGTGATCCTCCCCCCCCCCCCCCCCCCCCCCAGTCTCAAAGCTTTGTCTTTCACACATCGTTTTGTTTTTTATTCGTATTAACACCTTCCATGCCAGAACATCCAGTGCAAGGGAGTCATACAAAGAAAGTAAGAAATACTGGGGAACTACTATACAAAAGTTGCTTTTACATTTTTTCTTTGATGATACAGAACCCAGAGCTTGACAAAATGTAAAATCTAGGAGGCAGCACTCAAAACATAGTAGCCAGCAGCTAGCATTGGATCTGTGTGCACTTGGGAACCAGTGGTGTCCATGCACCCCTTCCTCTACAGGTTGCGCCCCCTCCTCACATAGACTTTCCACAGATTACCTCCACTTATCTTACAGATATGTCCCCACATCCCTGTCTGAAGAGCATCAAATTGCTCCCTGGTGATCTAATAGGGGATGTACCACCAACATTAGAAGCACTGACTCTGCCGCCCCCATTCAGGCTGCCGCCCTAGGCAGAAAGACAACACATGGATATTAGCAGTGATTTTGCAAGGCGGCAGTATTAGCGGATGGCCATGGGGTTTTTCAAGCCGTTCACTGAACAGGTTTCAGCAGGAAATCCCCTGGCATGTCTGCAAATACACATTGTGTGTGGGTCAGTCGTGGGGGAGGAGATGAAGTGCTGCTGGGCCACGAAGTAGCGCGGCTATATATGGCAGCCTGGAAGTCTCAAGGAGCCTTGTAAAAGATTTGGGCATTGCTGCTGAGTGTCGCTCCATGGCAGCTTCTTTCAGAAAACTTATTAACCGGACAGATGTTGTGTTCTGTCTGATAAAAAAAAAATACTTCACTAGGGTTTAGTCACAGTGATGTATTTTTGTTTTGTTCTGCCGTAGGAAGACTAAATTCCGGTGCCACCCCACATTGCCCATCCAGGACTTACCCCTGCTCCCCAACACATGCCCCATCACCCACATTGGCCATCCGGCACTTACCCCTGCTCCCCCCACACATGCCCCATCCGGGACTTACCCCTGCTCCACCCACACATGCCCCATCACCCACATTGGCCATCCGGCACTTACCCCTGCCCCCCCCCACACATGCCCCATCCGGGACTTACCCCTGCTCCACCCACACATGCCCCATCACCCACATTGGCCATCCGGCACTTACCCCTGCTCCCCCCACACATGCCCCATCCGGGACTTACCCCTGCCCCCCCCCACACATGCCCCATCCGGGACTTACCCCTGCTCCACCCACACATGCCCCATCACCCACATTGGCTATCCGGGACTTACTCCTACTCCCCAACACATGCCCCATCACCCACACTGCACATCCACGACTTACCCCTGCACCCCAATACATGCCCCATTACCCATATTGCACACCCTCAGGACAGCCTTTCCCTGGTGTCTAGTGAAGGAGCCTGCTGCCTCTAGCACTGCTCACTCTGTTCTGACATATGAGCATGGCAGGTCATGTGACCGGTGAAACGCTGACCTCAGAGTAGTGCGCGGGGAGCGAGAGGCAGCATGAAAATGTCTGTGCTTCTTCACAGACATCCAGCTGCCTACTTGCCGCAATGAGGCTGCTGAGGGCGGATTTCTTAATCTTCACAGTGAGCTCCTCTGCTGGCAAGTGTTTTTTATACTTTTTTTTTTTTTTTAAAGGGGCAGTGTTTTGTGCTGCCCCCCCCATGCAGATGAGGTAAGTGCCGCCCTAGGCACTTGCCTTGTCTGCCTTGTGCTAAATACATCGATGTTATGGTGTAAGTACCTCTTTTACTGGGCATTGGACCAGAATGCTTTGCATGACCATGTCTTATAGCAGGGGTGAGCATCCCGTTTGACAGCAAGGTGCAGCCCAACTGACTTAGCTGCCCCTGTTCTCATTATCCCATGTTGGAAAGAAGACGGCACTGCCTGCTGTAACATTGTTTATAAAGTGAAGTATAAACATCTAAATGATATCGGCGATTTCTCAGTTTATTCATCGCTGTGTAGTCAATATTATAAGAAATTGCTGCCTCATGGGAGCGCTGCTAGAAAAGCCATATGGCTGCTGTTGCGTTATCTTGCCAATTGTGTTCATAGATTTTAGAAGATTATAACGGTGAATAATGGCAACTGAAAAATAGCGCCATTTGCTCTTACGTTTCAGAAATATAAACGTAGTTCAGAAAAGCCGTCTGTAAAGCGTTAGGTTACTGACACAGAAACAGCATGGTTCTTAATGGGTTAAATAACCGTTAACCTATCAAAATAATTCTATGCCACATCACCATTTCCAATAAATTCCAGGCATTTGCACTAATAGCCTGGGATTCTATTAGGGTTGCCACCTTTTCTTCAGAAAAATACCAGCCTTGGTACTGTCTCCATTGACTTAACATTGGCCTGATGCCATTTTTTTACCGGCCTGCCGGTAAAATACTGGCCAGGTGGCAACCCTAGCTGGTGCTAAACAATGCATCATAGTTGCCAACATCGGTCATGTTTCCAGGGACACATATTTGTTCCACATGCTGCAGAAAGAGCATGCAAAGTGCAGCCCAGCAGTATGTAGGATGGATATACGCACATACTGATCCAATTAATTAATCATGGTAGGTCCTTTGATCTCCACCTTGATTAATTAATTGGATTCTGTCTGTGTGTATATCCATCCTACATACTGCTGGGCTGCACTTTGCATGCTCTTTCTGCAGCATGTGGAACAAATATGTGTCCCTGGAAACATGGCTGATGTTGGCAGCTATGAAAGCATCCTTAAAGGACAACTATAGGAAAAAAATGAACTTATGTTTAATTGAAATATTGTAGCAAGTGTAGAAGATGTATAACGAAATTCGGTAAGGACAATAAAAGGTATGGCATTCGCTGCCTGAAGAGGTGGTGCTAGCAAATATATCAGATGCCTTTAAAAAGGGTCTGGGTACTTTTTTAATGAAGCAGAACATAGAGGGGTAAGTATGTTAGTATCGGCATTAATATTTATTTAGTTCAAGGAGAAATCCGATTGCTATTTGGAGTCAAGAAGAATATTTTTCCCTATTGAAAGCAAAATTGGAAACTGATGAAATAAGGGTTCAAGTGGCAACCCTAGATACTATACAAGTGATGTAGTAAGCTCATTACTGGGGCAAAGTTCTAAAGGTGGTGTAAGCAGTAGGAACTTTCCATTGGTTTCCATGCACAACTGATCTCTATAGAGCAGGGGTGTCCAAGTTTTTTCTGTGGTGGGCCACTTCACCAAAAATGTAATGTGGGCCGCATTCATTTTTCAAATCAGAGAAAATTATGTGTAATGTAATGTATCACATACTCCACAATAATAAAACTCACAGTAAAAAAAACCCCACTTAATTAAATACACACACAGTCACACTGACACATACACACATCACACTGATACACACACAGTCACACTGACACATACACACAGAGTCACACTGACACATACACACAGTCACATACACACAGAGTCACACTGACACACACAGCTTTTCTTTGTTTTCGTTTTTGAATGGGGGCGAGATCTTCAGACCCCTCCTCCACTTTTCCCTCTGACACACAGATCCACAGTGACACACAGTCACACTTGCATACACACAGTACCTGCCCAACCACACCGTTTCTCTTTTTACCCCCCCTATTTCATTAGGGTTGAGATCCCTCTTCCGCTTTTCATTGTATGCTGTATACGCTGCTGGTCCACTTCTCCCCTCCCTCTGACCCTTGCGCTGACCTCACACACAGGGCAGAGGAGGGGTTGTGTGCACAGGACTGAGGCGCTATGTACAGGGAACTTAGGTCCCTGACGCTCCTTCCTCATGGGCCAGCAGTTGGAGGTGCGACTACGGGTGCTGAGCTCACGCGGGTTGCATTTGGCCCATGGGCCACAAGTTGGACGCCCCTGCTATAGAGAGACTCATATCCTCTCTCAGTATGTACCACCACAGGTTTTATATACACACACTGTTTTAGTTATTTCGACAAAAGTCACAAGATACGTGTGGCCGAACTGCTTCAAGTTGGTGCAAGGACACTAAGTGCTAGTGCACCCCATCTCTTCAAATAATTATTGAGTTTTAAAAAAGTCATAACAAATTACAGAAATTATATAAAAATGGTGAATACAGATTACAATATTGGGGAAATAAAAATAACAAGATATCCATCCATAATATATATATACAAATTACACACACACACACACACACGTTGCTAGTGCACTCCATCTATAGAGAAGGGGGAAAAAGTGCCCAAAAAGTGGTGATAGCCTCCCCCTAATCCTATTTGGAGCAGAGGAAGCTAAAAAAATTTTTTTTTTAAAAGTATCACTTTTATAAATGAGACCACAGCGATTGCGGATAGGGATGTCTATGGGCAATTTCCCGAATTTTGTCTGCCTAGGGCAGCACAAAACCAAGATACACCACTGAGTACCCTGCCTAATAGGATACGCTACTCCCTGGATGCCACAGACAGACCATGATTCGAGTAGACCCCTTAGCATATTAACCCTTGACCAAGCAATGCGATTAAATAAATCCTGAACAGCCAATATATAGAGGAGATTAGCAATACACCATAACAGAGTTGGTTATGCTGGACAGTGTCCCTTTAAAGGTGGGCGGTCCATCTGTGGCCATCCAGTTGTTGCTGGCCTTCAATTCCCATACTCCCCTTTCAGCCTGTTAGCTCACAGGGTATTATGGGAGATGTAGGCCATTAGCAACTGGAGAGCAGCAGTTTGTCAGCCATGCATTAAAAGGGATAGTACCTTTTATACATCCTGTTTTCATTATACTATTTGATGTTAAACTCACTCCAAATGATTGCAAAGTGTACCTTTTATCAAAAAACACACAGCAAAAAAAAAAAAGGAGCCTTTCTATAATTTTTAAAAACAGTTATCAAGGTAGTTTAGTAAAGGTTATATGATAAATGGCCATTTCAGCCATGTACGGCACAGTCAATAATATCACTAATTTATTAGTGACCCTTTCTTCACCACCAACGGATGGAAGATAAAAGCCTTAGTACCAGAATAAAAGCATGCTTTTTCACCTGCTCTAACCACCTTTCAGCAAAAAAGCCTTTCTCTTCTGCATTTGGGAAACAAAATAAAACAGAAGTCCTTGAGAGCAGATCAAAATTTCTACCAAACCATAAAATTTGGGAAGCTTTGGCAGATCTCAGAACAAACACCAAACCATCAGATAAGGCCGAACAAACAAACAGCCTCCATTCTGGGACCTGGGTACCATTTACAGGTTTCTTTCTTTAAATTCAGTTAAAAAAATAAAAAGTGTAACAAAATGGCCCCAATACCATTTTCACCAAATTTCAGATATACCGTACATATAGTAGACAACATACACATTTGTCTGGATGGTTTTAAAGTGCCCCATCTTGGTTCTAATGTTGGCCTCACTAAAACGGTCAAGTTATCCATTTGACGAATGTGTATAAATGTGTTAAAAGCATAGTTACCAACATCGGCCATGTTTCCAGGGACACATATGTGTTCCACATGCTGCAGAAATAACATGCAGAGTGCAGTAGGGGTGCACAGACAGAACCAAACTGATTAATCAGGGTGGAGACCTCATAGGGCCTACAATGATTAATCAATTAGATCGTGTCTGTGGATATAAGCGTCCTACATACTGCCGGCCTGCACTGTTTGTTTGTTTTCTGCAGCGTGTGGATCAAATCTTGGCAACTATGTAAAAGGTGTCAGAAACAGCTGCCATTGCACATTATGATGTGCTATGCTCTCAAATGGAGTGTGGTCTGTGTTAATCCAATAGTCTTACACCATTATCATCTGAGAACTGCAGGCACAGGGTATATGTAGACAAGATATATACTATATTAAAACAAAACAAAAAAAGATTAATTAATGCAGCAGTACAGTAATTCATTGATAAAGAGGTGGGGAAAGGATCTTTAAATCATAAGAGGAATTCATAATATTAGAGCGGGGTTTATACAATCAGATTTCTGTATAACAAGTGTTAACTCCTTTGTGTGTTTGATAAAGCATTTTATAACTAATAATATACTGAGCATAATATAAAAATACAATTATCTTATTTTTATTTATGTTTCTAGAAGATATCGCTCATACATCAGGGGAGAAATCGAGCACGAGGAACAGGGCTATATTAACCATTAAGCACCAAGCGGGTCAAGAGAAGGGGGTACTGCAGGGTATTTGGCAGTGCCAACCCCTGCAGGATGAAAATGATGTGGCCACAGAAAAGAGCCCTTTTGCTCCTTATAGCTCAATCATGAGGCAGACATCTTGGATCAGATCTTCGTGACCCAAGATTCTAAACAACATGTCTGCCCCCTAATATATACATACCTCCCCAGCGAATCTGGACACACAGTCTGGGGAGTTGCAAGTGCGGCAGCACCGCCACTGTCCAGCTAAAGCTGGCAGATAAGGTTAGGAGCGCTACTGCGCATGTACACAGTGCTACGCATGCGCAGTAGGCATTCTCCGGTGTCCCAGACACCGAATAATGCAACCCAGACCTCGGAATTGAGATTTGCCCTGATTTGGGAGGTCTGTCCCACTTTTTCGGGACAGAGGTAGAGCTCAGTGGGACAGACCTCCTAAATGGGGACTGTCCCGCTTTAATATATATGCAAGCATAGAGGGCTCAATAAGGCACTTTATTTTTATTGTTTCGTTAAAGTTAATTTTGCGCCCTCCGGTTTCAGGCACAGCTCTGTGACATCGACTCACAATTTCTCAGCAGGGACCCACTGGGACTATTAAGACCCTGGTTGGGTCTCTGCAACTAGGGTTGCCCCCTGGCCGGTATTTTAACGGCAGGCCGGTAAAAAATTGGCATCAGGCCAATGTTAAGTCTATGGAGACAGTACCAAGGCCGGTATTTTTTTGAAGAAAAGGTGGCAACCCTATCTGCAACTGTGCCGGTGTTCTGACGAATTACTCGAGCAAATTCTCCTGCGCAATCGCAGGAGAATTTGCTCACTGCGCATGCGCAGAAAGTTACAGCTGATAACTCAGCTGTAACTTTATGTCCACCGCGCATGCGCGAGCTAACCAACCCACATCTTGCCCCCCGCACACCCCTTGTCACCAGCTGATCGGACAGCGGCGGTACACAGCGCATGCGCGCGGCTATCAAGCCGTGTGGGAATGCGCTGTGTCCGTGGCTGGATTCAAACAAAACGCTGGTAAGTAACACGGGGCGGGGGGGGGACATAAGGAGCCAACAGAGAGGTAAGCACCCTGGTGAGGGCTGCCTCATCTTCATGGGAGTTGTGATCGGAGGATTGGGGGGGATCGCAATCCTGGGGGTCCCACTTAAATAACACCAGAGAATGCATAAAAGTGCATGGGCAGACGACACTGTAGTGAGCGCCTCCCCTGGGAGGTATGTAGGGTTGCCACCCAGCTGGCATCAGCAAGCCGGTATTTTGTTTGCGAGAAAAGGTGGCAACCCCTAGAGGTATATGGCAAAGTGGCACAGGCACACTGAAAACAAATATTTCACTTATTTTACGCACTTCCATGGAGTTTTACCAGCACAATGAGAAGCTCATTCTCTGCATTCACAGGATAAACAATGTTTATAAACAAGAGTCACTTTAGATGTTTATCAATAGTACATTTTGATGTTTATTCAACAGTTACAGAGTAACCCAGACTGACATGTCACACAGTGAAACATGTCAAAAACAACAAAACCAAACACTAGCCCATTTTATACACGAAATATAACGATATTCACTATAGATATATATATATATTCTGCTCCTACACATGGATAGACAGCATGACCACGTGCTTTCGGGAGCACTCGGGTCACGTGACAGCTGGGGGCTGAACTGTCTCTTTGATTGATCATATCCGGCTAACGGCTTCTCGTTGTGTGTCAAACCTCGCTTTGATTTCCATCAACCAGGCAAGGGTGGTGACCTCGACCCAAAGCGAGGCGTGGAACCCCAGCGCTGAAGCCACGGTGGGAAGTAGCCTTGTGTGTGTAGCGCGGTGTTGTGTAACGTCGATCGGGTGGGTGGTTATATCATAAGATATTCCGAGGTAGCTTATACTGACGGCTGAAGTCGTTGATGTCTCTGAATGGCACTTAGTTTTCGCGTTTTAGTGTGCGTTGCCCAGCCCCCCCCCCCCCCGTCATTCCTGATTGTGGTACGGTCCAGAATAGAACAAAATGCGGGAACTGGTGCTGCAGGTGTCCTGGCGGTTGGGCTCCGTTGTGAGGTGTGCTGTAAGTCACGTGGGGAGCAGTGCAAGCGCGGGAAACACCTGCCCAGCCCTGAACTATACAATGCACTTAGCAGTGAGCCACTTATTGGGCCACACATATATATATATATATATATATATATATATATATATATATATATATATATATATATATATATATATATCACAGGGGAGCAGTCACCATAGAGACCAAAGGGATGTTTCTCAGAGTTGCTCTTTACAGATAAATCACATTTGTGAATGTATTTTTTTTATTTTAAACTCAATAATCTGCTCAAAAGTATGACCTCATTACTTGGACAGAGTTAGATATTGTTTATTGGCTTCAAGTAGTTGGCTATAGGGAAATGTAGCCATCCTGTGTCACACACCCTTATAATTGTGCCTCATTAAAAATATATTTTTCCTTAGTGTTTGTCAAAACAGGGGCTGCCATTTTGGCACCTGAGCGAGCTGGTCATGTGACAGTGGTTCAGTTACATGGCCAATAGAGTGGGAGGCGATGGGTATGTTCTGCCCAGCTGGAGGCGTGTCATTGGCCAAACACCAACCAGTGCTGCCAGGTCAACCAATCAGCACCCCTGGACGTCTCAGGGAGACATCTAAAAGAAATAGACTCCATTTTTGACAGTCATCTCTAGCAGCACACCTCGCAAGCTCTTTATTAAGACAGAAGTGGGCTTCTGCCAGATTATAAGGGGTTCGGGGGAGAGGGGGGTTTAGTCTCTCATGAAGCTGGTGTTCTCTCTTAAGTTTCCGTAGGGCTACAAACGAGCTTAGCAGTTTGGCCCCTACCCAAGCATTGGGGGTTAATTCAGAATTAATTCTATAAGTTAATTGTGGGGGGGCAAACGTGGAACATTCCTGCTCGTCTGATCCTATTCAGAATTAAATTTGATAAACCAGCCCCTCTATGCCAGGAACGAGTCTAAAAGTGGTGCAAACCCAAAACATTCCAGTAGTTACCATGGAGACTGCACCGCTTCTAGAACTTTGTCCCAGACGTGCTCTGTTTCAAATAAGTAATCTGAGACCCATGCATGTCAATGAAGTCCTAACGAGGCATGGAGGGTCTGGACTGTATTGGTATGCTGCTTTCCTGGTGGGACAGCTACCAGATATGCCTTCAAAGAAGTCGTCTGGAGTAGTCCCTTAATTCAAAAGGGAGGTTAAATCATGGCATGGTTTTAGGTTTTTAAGTTGTTGGTCTCTCTGATAAAAGGTTTTCTTTATTCTTCGTTGGGTTCAACCAACAGGGGGTTGTGATTTGTTTTTTTGTCTTTTTTTTTTTGTTTGCTCTGAATCTCTCCAACCATGCAAATATATTATAAATTAAAATAAAATAAAAAAAATTTAAGAATTTGCTTTATTTTTTTGCAAAGGTACAGATCAATCTTAGATACACCCAACTGCTGTGCAGTAAAAATATCTACAATGTTTATTTTTCCATCAGTACAATAGTGAGAGATTTAAAAAAAAAAAATATATATATATACATGCTGAGGCCCACGCTCAAATTCTACAGAGCTAAATATAAAGCGATCAGTATTATTTAATTTTTTTTTTTTTGGAGCCCCCTACAAATACGTACAAGGAAAGGGAAGAAAAATATGTAGATGTGACATTTGTATTTGTGCCCCGTTGTCTCATAATCAAATAAAATTTAAATAAAAAGGTTTAGTAAGCTTTCTGGCGTTGCTCTGGCAACAGGGACGGCAAAGACCAATCATTTATAAGATTTAAAGTGAACAGACGCACTGCAGGAGCTGAGAGAGAAGACGGTGACAGCACAGAACATTGGCATTGCCTACTTTCCTTGGCTGCTAACGGCCCCATTACAATAAAGGAAATAAACTGTGTAGCTTAAAAAAAAAATAGCTTTTTGCCTCTAGATTCCGTGTTGGGGGGGGGGGGGGGGGGGGGGGTTGGGGTGTTACTAAAACACTGATGCCAAAGGTTTTTTTTTTTTATCCATAGTATCCATTATTCCACAGGAAACCATATTATTAATCCTACCGTGCAGATTCTTTTCATTTTAGTTTCCCTTCTCCCTATTTTAATTTATTTTCCTTCCGTCGCTTCCCTGTGTGCTACACTTGCTGCAATATATGATGATGGTGACCCTATAGTCAGATGCAGGGTGCCGCTTCAGAGGTAAATGAGTGCCAGATGTGGCACCAGTGCCGTAGGTTTGCCATCGCTGTACTGAAAAAGGGCAAAAATAGGCAAGTTGGGCGAAATTTTCCACCTCCTGCAATCTAGTGATTTTTCTGTTAGCTTCTCCGTTCACCGCAATTCTCATTTTTTTTTTTATTGAATTGGCCCGAGTGTCTAGCACATATAAGCAGCAACGCTAGGTCAAAGTTCTAAAATGGCATGCAATCGCCATCGAAACCAGCTAAATCTATCTGCTTTTTTTCTCCACCCTTGAGACGCTCTTAAGAAATGACATAACCGTCGTTTGTTTCACGGTATCGCTCGTTGCGTTCAGCCATTTTCTATGTTATGAATCAGAGTTTTTATTTAGAATTTAGTGGGGCACATCAGGGAAAGAAGGGGAACAGAGTCAACATTTCAGGTTTTTGTTGTTTTTGCAGACTATCTTTTCTTCTTACCTGTCAGAGGTGATTTCAGTGCTGTTGTTGTATTGTCTAACTAATAAAGTTTGTTTTATACAAAAAGTAAAATGGGTTTAATAACAGTAATTGAGATGCTTATGGTCTCCCCAGCCTTGCGTACCATCTATTTGAATCAGGGTGGAATAAAATCAATGATTTAAAATAAAAAAAAATATTTTTTTTTTTTTCACTTTAAATCAACTTTATTTTAAGGAAAAATCTATCTAAAAATTGTTTTCCATTTAAGATACATGATAGTTATTCAGCATGAAATAGAGCTTAGTTATGTAGCATGAGGCTATATATTCATGCAATATTTACATTTTTTTGGTAAACTAATTCAATTAATCCGAGTTATCCCAGCTGAGATAACATGCAGCAAATATGGTGTAAAATAAACAAAGTTCTGGAAAAGACCTTAATCCCATTGTTGTACTGCAAATCTATGTACAAATAAAGAACCCATAACCTTCAAACATTACCTCTTCAGTTAATAAACATTGCCGTTCAATCAAATACAAGAATATGTAGCAATATAATGTTATTGTTTTAGTTAAATAAATGTAAGTAGTTCTATAAATATGTGTGATTAACCTATTAAAGGAAAATCAGTGCTGATATAACTGTTTTATGAAGCTATCTGGTTGCAAATGTTAAAGATTATAACTACCAGCAAGAATTCATCCTTACATTTAAAAATCATGATTTAAATTGAGTCCTACTGACTTACGATACAAACATTTAAATACATAAAGGGAATCAACACAGTAAAGCAAGAGAGTATATTTAAAAGAAGAAAAAATACCACAACTAGAGGACATAGTCTAAAATTAGAGGGGCAACGATTTAAAAGTAAAATCAGGGAGTATTACTTTACTGAGAGGGTAGTGGATGTATGGAATAGCCTTCCAGCAGAAGTGGTAGAGGTTAATACAGTGAAGGAGTTTAAGCATGCGTGGGATAGGAACAAGGCTATCCGAGATATAAGATAAGGTCAGGGACTAATGAAAGTATTACTTTACTGAGAGGGTAGTGGATGTATGGAATAGCCTTCCAGCAGAAGTGGTAGAGGTTAATACAGTGAAGGAGTTTAAGCATGCGTGGGATAGGAACAAGGCTATCCTAGATATAAGATAACGAACTAGGGACTAGTTTCGAAAATTGGGCAGACTAGATGGGGCGAATGGTTCTTATCTGCCGACACATTCTATGTTTCTAGTGATTTAGATCGACTTGATTTAATTCAAATCCATCCTGATTTGAATATCTAGAAATAATTACCCAATTCGAATCTCTCTTGCTTCATGGGTCAGAGAGTTACAGAGTGGGGTAGTGTGAAAGCTGAATGCGGGGAGCATGCTTTCTAACTGTCCCGCCAAGCGCTACCTCTGTCCTTCATTCTTCAGTGTCCACAGGGACACAAGAGTGCTCCTTCTCAGCCTAGGTAAGGTGCATTCTAGTTATCCAGGTAAGGGGACATGGATGCATGAGTTAAGGTTTCTATATGTTTGAATGCTACATTAGTTTCAGCAGAGTGTTTACTATTTAAATAAAATGTCATTCTAAGGTCATGGAATTTATTGTGTCAGTGTTTTTTTCTGGGGGTGTGAATTGGGTTTGGAAAGGTTTATTAAATGACTGCATTAACTTTAGTTATTTTAAATAGAAATGATTTAATGAAAGAATATAAGTGCTAGACACTCGTGCCTTATTGAGCCCTCTTTGCTCTGTATAGCTCTATCAGGAGCGAAGACATGTTGTTTGGTATATCAGGTTAGGTCGGTCAGATGAAGGAAGATCTTACCAATGATGTCCGCCCCATGATCCGCCAACTGGTAGTTATACACTGAAGGTTATGTGTAAAATCTCCCACACTTCAAAATGTCAGGAGAAGAATAAAAAGGCGCATTCGCCGTTTGTAATGTATGACGGCGATTCCACATTTTTAGAACTCGCGACACTCTGCAGTGCGGGAGAGACGGACCTCCATCGAACTGTGTTGGGCAGAGGGTCTCTGACACTAATCAGGTGCCTTTCAGCACCTGATGTTTGTACGGAAAGTTGTTTTCTGACACATACAGTGCAGACACCCAAAAAAAACTGTGCCGTGGTTATACTCAACCCCCGTTGTGTTATCAGAATTTGAAGCAAATGCCTAAATTAGAGAAAAAAAAATGAGTTATAAATGTGTATCCTGCTTATGACATCACCCGTGGCTTAATATGGAAATGAAGCATTGAAAAGCAGTTCATTTGCATACCGTGCCACAGGTGATGTCATAAGCAGGAGACTCCACAGACACATTTGAAACACATTTTTCTCCTAATTTAGGCATTTACTTGCAGTTTTGTATAAAACAATGTATAGATCAATTTCATATCTATATTTACAGTAAAAACTATTTTTAGGTGATACAGCCCCTTTAAACCCAAGTTCTAAAAGTGATGTAATCAGAAGGAACATCCCATTGGTTTCCATGGTGATCAGACCCCTTTTAGAATCCCCCCCCCCCCCCCCAAATTGGCTTGTATAAATAATCAGTTGCCTACCACTGGATCCAACAAAACAGCAATATCTTAGAACATTTTGAAGCTGACAGCTTTATTTCTATATCTTTCCTAACCACTTTAACTATGCAACACAAAATCCCTCTGGTGCTTGGAGGGTTAAAAATGGACACGCTCGTTGGGATGCTCCTATGCTTTCAGTGTGCACACGTAGGGCTGCACGGCAGCACTGACATCGTGTCCAGCAAGAATAGCTGAGTAAGTGATGCAGATGGCCAAACGGTACAGTCAGAGGCATCAGCAACTGTATTAGCAGCAATTACAGTGATACAGTGCAGAGCTTTTCACTATTGGCACAGGTAATAACTGAATTAACATAGCATCATTAATGGAAGCCAGCAACTAATGATTTACCTATCCTGTCTCAGACCATATTAGTGACTCTTGATAGCTTCAAAGACTGCAGAATGCAGGGTCTATTGAATAAAGAGAGAATTTCAGGGAATTTCAAATTAAAGGGACTGTTTAGTGCCCCAAATGCATCTTCCAATAGTACATAGTACTTTCATAGTACATTAAAATGCATGTTTATATTTTGCATTGCTGAAAATTAGATAGATGAAAATTTTGAAATGACAGCAGTTTGCAAGAAAATAGGACTTCCCACACTAGCTGAGTAAAAGTGTTTTTTTTTGCTGCAGGAACCAGTGAGAATAATTTCATTCAAATAAATAGGATATCCTGTCTCTAGTGATGTCATCAGAGAATGTGTTGCACTGCGAAGAGATCCTACTTGTATAAACAAGCTTTAGTACAAAAAAAAACAACAAAAAAAACAGTGCTTAAAGGGTTAAGTGCATCTTCTGAAATCTTGCAAACCCCCGGGGGGTATAACTGACTATATAAATAAAGTTATTTAATTCATACATGAAATACATCTTGAAATATGTGGAAGCATTTGCCTTTTTTAAGGTTTTCCTGCTACAGTTGACCTCAAAGGGGCTGTATCACCTAAACAATGTTTTTACAGTGAAGGTAGAGAATAAAACATGATGGAAAATGATCTATACATTGTGTTAGCAAAATTGCAATTAAATGCCTAAGTTAGGGGAAAAAAATGTGTCTGTGGAGTCTCCTACTTATGACATCACCCGTGGCTGGATATTCAATTTACACATTTGAAAAGCAATTAATTTGCATATCAGACCACAGATGATGTCATAAGCAGCAGACTCCACAGACTCATTTAAAACACATTTTTTCCTCCTAATTTAGGCATTTGCTTGCAGTTTTACTAAAACAATGTACAGATCATTTTCAATCATTTGTTATTCTCTACATGTACAGTAAAGCACTCATGCTGACTCAATGCTTAGATTGTACAGTAATCTCCCAGTTTGGGATGCATGCAGGCAGGCAGGCACCGAATCTCACTGCTTTAAAGTATCAGCGTTTGCATCCAGCGGTAACGGTTTATTGTCTTGTGTTGTTCAGGGTGTGCGATGCAGGAAGGGTGACGTGCAATTTACTGGCAAGCTGTTGCTTTGCTAGCGGAAATTCTGAACGGCTTCTATCAGCTTGATACATGAGAAGTAAAAAAAAACAAAAAAAAAACCAGCTCTTCCTGTTGTGTACCACGCTATGTGCTCCTGCTTTTAAAAGAAGAAGCTAAAACCTTGTGTAACCCAATTATTACCAAGTCATCGCGACTGTAGCCGCACTATATATATATATATAGATATAGAGATGACTAGAGCAGGGCTTGACATTTGTAGGCTTTAAAGAGCCACTAAATCTTTTATTTTTCTTACTTGTGCTTCTCATATAGAAGTGAAAAGTTTATTACCCCCTAATGTGAGGATAAACCGGCGTGTACTTTTTATACTACATGCCAGTTTATCCTCTGACTGGTGGCTGCCATGCTTCCTGGGAATCAGGCAGACCGGTCAGATCGGCGACTATCTCTCTCTGAGCTAGCAGAGCAGATCAGGACGAGCCGGGTAAGCTGACACGGTCAGTGGGAGCCAGCCTCCCCACTGGCTCCACCTCAGCTGTGAGGCAGAGGAGAGAGAGTAAATCCACGAGTATCTCTAAAGATACTTGCAGGGTTTACTTGCGACTAGGCCACACTAGTAGAATTGAGAGCTCGTTATCAGAAAAACAGTTCCTTCTTGCTTCGAGCACATATATTAGCGTGGGGCTTGACAAACTTAATTTAGTTTTAGGAGCCAGCAACAAATCTAGGAGCCAGACAGCGGCACATTCACGCAGACATATACACACACACAGAGCAAAAGACAGTCACACACACAGAGACAGTCACACACAGAGACAATCACACACAGAGAGACAATCACACACACACAGACAGTCACACACTGAGAAAGACAGTCACACACAGAGAAAGACAGTCACACACAGAGAGAGACAGTCACACACACTGAGAGAGACAGTCTCACACACAGAGACAGTCACACACAGAGACAGTCACACACTGAGAGAGACATTCTCACACACAGAGACAGTCACACACTGAGAGAGACAGTCTCACACACAGAGACAGTCACACACTGAGAGAGACAGTCTCACACACAGAGACAGTCACACACTGAGAGAGACAGTCTCACACACAGAGACAGTCACACACTGAGAGAGACAGTCTCACACACAGAGACAGTCACACACAGAGAGAGGGATTTGCGAAGCCCTGTCGAATGGACATTTTCTAGTGCCAAAGTCATTTTATTGGGCCCATGATTTTTAAATAAAACCAAAATAGACCTTGATCCATTTTGCAGGTTGTGTGGTATAGTAAGTGTTAATATATGCTGTATGTATTTAATTTTGTGGGAATTGTTCTAAAATGACATAGCCTCCAGACCTTATTACAAGTACCACCAAGAGTGAGCTCTTTATTCAATGCCTTTATAATGAAATGAATGAAGTTGGTTACAGCGGCAGCGTGCATGCGCTTCCCTTGTGCCATGTTTGTATTGCTATTATTGTGTAAAATAATCGGAATTATTATTGACACTCTAACGCTCTCTTGTGTTTCTAGACTGTAGACTGCATCCAGTGGTGATCATCGCACAGCTGACGGAAGGCTCCAGAGACATAGTGTATTAGCAAATTCATAATGACGGGAAGCAAACGTAAGTTGGAATAGGGCTGTTCTCCGCAGTGCTTTTAGCGCCCATTTCATCGTGGACCTTTCAACAGCTGACAGTTCAGCGCAGCTAATTGTTCACATCACTCTGAACTTTTATGGTTAATATAAGGGTTAGTGTTAGGGTTTGGTTTAGGGTTACTATTCGTAAATGTAACCCTAGAATTACTCCCTAACACTAAAACTTACTCTAATAGGGTTAATATTATATTATATAGAGTTAGTTTTAGTGTTAGGGAGTAATTCTTGGGTTACTATTACGGTAAAGTGTTAGTGTTTGGGGTTACTTTTAGTTTTTAGCTTTAGGGCTAGTTTTAGGGTTTGTTTCAGGGTTAGTATGAATGTTAGGGGTTACTTTTAGGATTAGTATTAGGGTTAGTTTTAGTGTTTGGGGTTAGTAGTATCATTACTATTAGGGTTAGTTTTAGTGTTTGGGGTTAGTAGTATCATTACTATTAGGGTTAGTATTAGGGTTAGTTTTAGTGTTTGGGGTTAGTAGTATCATTACTATTAGGATTAGTAATAGGGTTAGTTTTAGTGTTTGGGGTTAGTAGTATAATTTCTATTAGGATTAGTATTAGGGTTAGTTTTAGTGTTTGGGGTTAGTAGTATCATTACTATTAGGATTAGTATTAGGGTTAGTTTTAGTGTTTTGGGTTAGTAGTATCATTACTATTAGGGTTAGTGTTAGGATTAGTTTAAGTATTTGGGGTTAGTAGTATCATTACTATTAGGATTAGTATTAGGGTTAGTTTTAGTGTTTGGGGTTAGTAGTATCATTACTATTAGGATTAGTATTAGGATTAGTTTTAGTGTTTGGGGTTAGTAGTATCATTACTATTAGGATTAGTATTAGGATTAGTTTTAGTGTTTGGGGTTAGTAGTATCATTACTATTAGGGTTAGTGTTAGGATTAGTTTAAGTGTTTGGGGTTAGTAGTATCATTACTATTAGGATTAGTATTAGGGTTAGTTTTAGTGTTTGGGGTTAGTAGTATCATTACTATTAGGATTAGTATTAGGATTAGTTTTAGTGTTTGGGGTTAGTAGTATCATTACTATTAGGATTAGTATTAGGATTAGTTTTAGTGTTTGGGGTTAGTAGTATCATTACTATTAGGATTAGTATTAGGGTTAGTTTTAGTGTTTGGGGTTAGTAGTATCATTACTATTAGGATTAGTATTAGGGTTAGTTTTAGTGTTTGGGGTTAGTAGTATCATTACTAATAGGATTAGTATTAGGGTTAGTTTTAGTGTTTGGGGTTAGTAGTATCATTAGTATTAGGTTTAGTTTTAGTGTTTGGGGTTAGTAGTATCATTACTATTAGGATTAGTATTAGGATTAGTTTTAGTGTTTGGGGTTAGTAGTATCATTACTATTAGGATTAGTATTAGGATTAGTTTTAGTGTTTGGGGTTAGTAGTATCATTACTATTAGGATTAGTATTAGGATTAGTTTTAGTGTTTGGGGTTAGTAGTATCATTACTATTAGGATTAGTATTAGGGTTAGTTTTAGTGTTTGGGGTTAGTAGTATCATTACTATTAGGATTAGTATTAGGGTTAGTTTTAGTGTTTGGGGTTAGTAGTATCATTACTAATAGGATTAGTATTAGGGTTAGTTTTAGTGTTTGGGGTTAGTAGTATCATTAGTATTAGGTTTAGTTTTAGTGTTTGGGGTTAGTAGTATCATTACTATTAGGATTAGTATTAGGGTTAGTTTTAGTGTTTGGGGTTAGTAGTATCATTTCTATTAGGATTAGTATTAGGGTTAGTTTTAGTGTTTGGGGTTAGTAGTAGAATTACTATTAGGGTTAGTTTTGGGGTTGGGGTTAGTTTTAGTGTTTGGGGTTAGTAGTAGAATTACTATTAGGGTTAGTTTTGGGGTTAGGGTTAGTTTTAGTGTTTGCAGTTAGTTTTGGGTTAGTATAAGTGTCAGGGGTTAGTTTTATGGTTTGATTTAGGGTTACTATTAGTTTTAGTATAAGGGGTTAGGGTTAGTTTTAGTGTTAGGGGTTTCCTTTAGGGTTAGTATTAGGGTTAGTTTTAGTGTTTTGGTGCTTGCATCATCTGGGACGCATGCATCACGAAGGGGTTAAAGGAACAGCAAAAGTAAATAGTATGTGCCTGTTATAGTGACATCTTTTTTAAATCTACATTTTCATAATAATAATAATTTACATTTTTCCTTTGTTCGCTCACCAATGGAAGAGTCTAATCCTATAATTAAAGCAGGTGTCACTTGTTAAGTGGAGATTTTGGAACACCTTTTTACCTCCAGATAGGTAGGTTTTGGCCAATGATCCCACATATTAATTATTGCTCTGTAACATTCTTCTATATCAGAAGCACAAGTGAGAAATAAAGTTTAGCGTTACTTTTAAATCAACGTTATACAGCTCTAGCTAGCTTTTGAAAAAATGTATTCTGTTTGACACTGGCCCCTACATATATGTCAGACTGTAATTACGAAATCATAAAGTAAGACAGAAAAAAGTAAATAGAAATAGATTGATAAGAAAAATAATTTGGGCCTGGGTAGTGGAATTGTTTAATCCACTGATCATTTTAAGAAAAGTTAAGAATTAAAAAAAACACACAAAAAACCCCAAAACAGTTTGTTCCTTTGGTAACAGTTCTAACGATTGTAACGAGACCAGGCAAATAAGATTTTGTATTGAAAGGGAATGTATGTTTGCTTTTAATATTGAACACCGCTGGAGTCATTCAGAAAGAGCATCTCCCCTACTTTTCTCATTTGACAAGTCTGCACGGATTCTAGTGGCGTTTGAAAAAAGTAGCATGTTTTGGGTGTGGGTGCTTGAGATGTCTGTGGTTAAGTTCAACATAAATGCAACGTGAACTCAGGATTTCCTTTGAAGTTTGATACCAGGGATTTCCCCCGCCTACAAAGAGGGACTGAAGAGAGTAAAAAAAAAACGAAAAAGAAAAAAAAAACTACTTTTCCAAGTGCTACACAGCCGGGAAAGATATTTGTTTGCATTTGAAACGTTAGTTTGAGCATGGATTAATTTTCTACAGAAAGTGTATAGGACATAACGGAGATGTGGGGGGAAAAAATAAGTTTTTTTACAGTGGAAACTTTTTAGCAATGTGGCCTGATAACAAAACCATGTAAAGGTCAAATTACTGTGCTATTTTTCCGGTTAGTAATACGTTTTTCATGAACAAAACTGGGACAAGTCGACAGGTAGATAAACTAAATTGGCTTTATAGCTATATATCGCTATATGGTTTTATTACCACATGTAATGATACTAGGTAAGATTGTAAGCTATGTGAGAAGGGCTTTCTACGTCATGTTTCAGTCTGAACATGTTCGTCTAACTTAGCATATAGTCTACAATGGAGGTACCTGCCGGACGCAGCGCTCGCAGTACTGGAGGCCGGGGATGCGACCTACCACACGACGGTGCCGCTCCCCGGCGGGCAGCAGGAGACAAGGACGGAGTTGCGGAAGGTAAGGGATCCCTGGCTGGTGTGAAATGGGGTCCAGAATCCCAACACACGTATCCGTTTAAGGATGGAGTTAGTCCATTATTTTAGTTTCAGGAATTCCATTCGGACAAATAGAATTTTGCCGAAATTCATGCGTAAATGTTCGCCTCTGTCCTCCCCATTAAGACTTCTATGGGGAGGACTTCTGCTTATTTCAGGGAAATTTCTGGAGGACCTATTAAGTAAATAGCCAAAGTCCTCCCAAAATAAGCTGAGGTCCTCCCCAGAATTTGTTTGGGCATATTAATTGATGCAATGTGCTGCTTGCCCACTCCTCTCCAGCTAACATTCTCTGCACAGCTACAATTCTCTACACAAATCCTTACAGCTTCACCGTGTGTGGCAGCTATCACGTACGTTACAGGTGTGTAAGCTATATATGTAGTGCAATTTTACGTGACCTATGGTGTATGAGTATTTTATATGTACTTACCTTTTCTTCACAACCTCCACGGACCGGCTGTTCCCACCAACTTCATTAACATTTACCCCGACCTCCTGCCAGAGAGGATTTATGATGATTTCCGAATTTCCAACATAAGTCGAGTAAAATCGGCCCTTTGGATTAATAATGTACCAACTTTTTAGCGATGTAGAGATGTCAGGTGGATCATTTAACATTTGTATACATTTTTGGGCCTTGAAAAATCGAGAGTCAGAGATGGGATTTACTAATGGGTCAGGCACTACTCTGGAACTCAACTTGACAAAAATCCCTCTGTGGCAAGTGAAAAGTATCTTTCAGCCGGAGCCAGTATTCACTACTTATGTGTTGAATGCAAGAACAATTTCTGGTAAAGGACACTTGGAAAAAATACAGAGCAAAATAAGTGCGTACAGACAACTGGTCTATAAACACATTGGCAGACAGTTTACAGGGGAAAAAAATAAGAGAAATAAGTGAAATTGTGACTCCAAACAACTAAAAAATAAAAGTGCTGAGAAATATGCTTTTAGGCACAAAAATGTCAGTAAGATAATGGAAGTAGGGAGGCAGCAAAATGTGATGTTTTTGAAGGAGAGACTAGAGTTGTAAGTGCATCTAAAACCAGCAGTGGAACTAAAAGATCAATGTAGATTGCTTCTTTTTTGGGAATGTGGAGAGAAAAGGGATTAGAGGTATTTTGGTAACCGGTTAAAGGGATCATAAAACGTCCCAAAAAAGAAGCCTCTAATTTAATGCTTTTGGGAATATTCTTAATTAATACATCTCATTAAATGGGAACATATATATATATTTGTGTATTTATAAAGTTTTCTGTCTATTATATTTTACATTTCATTTGTTGTTGTTTTTTTTTACTCTTTATTAATTTTTTATTTCCTGTTCTTTTGTTAATTTAAAATTATATTGTTGCATTATCTGTATTCTGATGAAAAATGGGCAACGAAAAGATATGAAATAAAAAAAATAAAAAATCAAACAAATGCAGTGTTGGTTTTAAAGTGATTTTACTATTCAGTGTCTAAAACCTTTGTGCAACTGTATAAAGATGACAAAAAAAAATAGGTCTAGGTTGAATCATAAAGAATTACCCATCAAGGTGTTTATTTTGTGCCTTCTTTTGGATCAACAGCAGTACACAAGGAATAGGAAAAGGGTTGGACTTGATGGACGCAAGTCTTTTTTCAACCAAAACTACTATGTTACTATGGGTAAACTCTAAAACATTAGACAAACTCTGCGTTTCAAACCTGGATACAATGTTCTACTTATTCCTGTGTAACCAATTTGTGATGTCCATCACTCATGTACCAACCCACCAGCAGGCGTTCCCGCATCATGGCTAATTACTTTGCCTATTTAAATCTGTCTTGATCTAGTCCAGTTCTCGGAACCTGTTTTCTGTTCAGTGCTTTTTTTCTGTATACTGCTGCCATTCTTATTCCTATACTGATCAAAACCGTGCACCTCTTTTTCATATGTCCCTGACTGCTGCCTTCTTTATTAGCTTCGGATAGTTTTCAACCAAATGGGTTTCAGGACGCCGCAATATTCTATTGCCACTGCTTTACCATACTTCCTTATCATACGACTTGTCACACATCTGCTCACCTTTAGTACTAGGGGCCCTTGGATTGAGCACCCACATTTCAGCACCTGTAGATAACATAGAACCCAGACCAAGCAGCATCTAAGTTATGTGTTACACTGTGTTTTTCAAATTCAGATTCAAATGTGTGACAATTCAAAATGGGAATAAAAGTTTTTTTTTATATTTTTTTTAGTAGATGTTGTATAGACTAATTAATCAGCCTACAACTTTGGGGGTGGGGGGCTAGGATTAGCTCCTACTTAAACATGCACAGTGCCTTTCTTTCTGTGCCCGAAGCAAGACTCGAAAATTTCTCTGTCCTATGTATGGTTGTATTTCAGTTATTTGCAAAAAAATATCAGGTGCATAAAAAAAACAGAGTGTTAATGACTAACAAATAATAGCATCTGACAGTAAATAGCTAGTGATCTGTTGATATTGTATAGCTCCCATGGGTATATAGTTAGCCAGACACAGTTACATAGCATAGCTTCCATTAGTATATAGTTAGCCAGACATTGACAGTGTTATGGCATAGTCTTCATAAGTATGTAGCCTTTAAATTAAAATGTATGGCACTCCAACAAACATAAATTCCTGTATATATATTAAACTTTTTACCACAGAATCGGTTACGTTACTGTATTACCTCTGCAACCACATGGCAACTTCGCTTTACATCCTTCTACCTTAAGTGGAAGTGTACCACAAGTACAAAAGGCTAGCTAAAAACCTTGTGAAACACAAACCCAGGCAGGTGAGTCGATTCAGCAAACATGGTATGCACAGGAAAAATCAGTGGTCACGGTCTGTTCTTATCTTTATACAACCACCCAAAGGCGAATGACGTGCAGTGATGTGCCCGATAAAGAGCCAAAGTACCTTAATATGATACCTTCCGGGCATTTTAAACATCGGCATTGAAATTTTTTGGAATTCCAAAAGAATATAAATATTCACCAGCTGGAAAGATTTTGATGAGGGTCACAAAAATAATTATTTTCCTTTTTTTTTGTAGTACCTAATTTTTTTTCAAATTAGAATATTTTATTGTAAGGGCCACTCCCATCTTTTTCGGCGTCAATGCTGCCCCCCCAACACTATAGCCCATTATTCCATCAGCCTCTGTTTCGGCTTGCCTCGGTGCACTTGCATCCCAAATTCTCTATGGGACCGGCTTTTCAGATCATCTCCGTTCCTGACTTCAGCTTGGGATCTCTGGCTTTGGTTTTTTGGACTTTCCTTGTACCTTGCTACCTGCCGAACCTCGTGTTTTTTGTTTTTTTTGCACTTAGTTTATAGAGGATTTAAAATATATGTACTTTTTTCATCTGTTACTTTTGAGCCAAAGGAAAAAAAATATTATATGGTTTTACACTATGTACACTATGTTTTTTTTATATATATACACACTGTTTTACATGTGGTTTTGTTGTTTTTACTGTTTATTCTAGCAGACAAACCTTCCCTGAGAGCTCAACCTTAGGGTTGGTGTTCCCTGCTTAGTCCTAGTTACCCAAAGCCTCGGTTATTCCCTGAAAAGTCAGCCCACCGACCATCACGCTGTACAGGTAAGAAGCCAAAAAAAAAATAATGTCATGCCGGTAGTATACCCGGCTGATTGTAAGTACCACGGAAGTTCCACGGAACATTATGAAAAGAATTGGACTCATCACAAAAAGAGAGGGGAAGACAAATTGAAAAAGTGCTCTGTGTACGTGTGAAGAGGGAGACTGGAGAGCTAACATGTCTTGACATTTGCTCAGAGAGCGAGCATGTGACTCAGAGCTCCTCTTGGAGTTGCAGCCCACAGACTGCAGCCTACAGACTGCAAAATGAACAGCAGACAGAAGTAGACAGGGGTTTTTTCCACAGAATCACACTACAGCCACGGAGCAGGAAAGCAAGGCCTCAGAATTACGTGGCATCCGGGATTTGGAGAGCCCTTCTTGCACAACAACCGCTACTGCAATAGCTAACAGGTTCATTATGGCCTGGTTAAAAGGGCTTTGTTTATGAAAAAGGCAATTGCAAACGTAAGACCAAGGCGGCCGAGCAGCAAAACAATTCTCCCATTCACCTAGACTTTCCACTTTTGGCCTTGATTTTGCAGTTGCCTTCTTAATTCCGTTAATAAAAGCCTAAGTCACCATTAGCTTTTTACTTATATCCTTCCTTAAAGGGACAGCATCGACCAAACACTGTTTTTACTATGAATGAAGAGAATAAAATATTTCCCACTTTCCCAACCATTCATTTGCCCTGCTCCCCCCCCCCCCGCACCTTGATAAAGTCTCTCCCGTATATGTATACTTCTATTAGTCTGTTTTTAGTCTGAGTTTTTTTTAACACTCTCCCAAAATCTGCGTAAATGTTTAGCACTATATAAAAAAAACTTTAATGTACGAAAAGAAAACCTCACTCTGCTTATTAAAGAAAACTTTAATTTACACTTTTATTGACATTAATATCATTTAATGCTGTTCATATCAAGGGGCAAGTTCTCCCATCTATGCGTAATTATCTGTAAAAAAATGTTATCCATAGAAACATAGAATGTGTCGGCAGATAAGAACCATTCGGTCCATCTAGTCTGCCCAATTTTTTTTGGAGTACTTTTATTAGTCCCCCGTTCCCGGTCTTATAGCTAGGATAGCCTTGTGCCTATCCCACGCATGCTTAAAATCCTTGACTGTGTTTACCTCTACCCCTTCTGCTGGAAGGCTATTCCATACATCCACTACCCTCTCAGTAAAGTAATACTTCCTCATATTACTTTTAAATCGTTGCCCCTCTAATTTAAGACTATGTCCTCTAGTTGTGGTAGTTTTTCTTCTTTTAAATATACTCTCCTCCTTTACTGTGTTGATTCCCTTTATGTATTTAAATGTTTCTATCATATCCCCCCTGTTACGTCTTTCCTCCAAGCTATACATGTTAAGATGCTTTAACCTTTCCTGGTAAGTTTTATCCTAGCCAGTGTTGCATATTTTAAAATCCAACATAAAGAAACATAAGTTAACATAGTATGTAAAGCACATCTGAATTATCCTACATACTGTACAAGAAACTTTACTTCCACACTAACTGTTCTTTCCTTTGATATTTGGACTTCCAGAAAGAACTTAAAGTTTTGCTGCTCTGTTAATTCTTGAGGCCGCAATGAATGCAAAGTGCAGAGTCTGTTCGTCTTCGTCTCCGTGTAATTTCTCTGTGAACTCACTCACTCTGCCGAAACCTGTTACCTCCTCCGATATCAATCTCCACATATCAGAAACATTGTGTCTGGAAAAAAGGTAAAACTGCTTCCCTTTTGATGTTCCTTTCGACAAGGCTTGGGAGCTTCGTGTACGAGGGCAGTCTTGGGAAAAAGTACAGGAAGAAAGTAGCGAACAAAGGCGTATGCACTCCCAATGCGGTGAAAAATAGATGAATATAGGCTTGAATAAGCGTGTGTTCACGCGAAACGCGTAAGGCATATTGCTGTATCCCATGTCTTGTCTCTGTTTTTGTGGATTTTATATGGAGTTTTAATCGGATCCTTCTAATAAATATTCATCTATTTTTCACCGCATTGGGAGTGCATACGCCTTTGTTCGCTACTTTCTTCCTCATTATCAGCGCTGCCACTACAGCCCGGCTGGAGCACTCCTTATCAGGTGATATTTACGAGACATATGTCAATTATTCTCTGGTGGAGCCGGCTTGTTTTCTCTTTTGTTCTTGCATGGAAAGTACAGGAACCAATCAAGGCAAGACTCATTGATCTGTCGACTGGGGCGGGTCATCAGGTAGACGACCATTTTGAACTACATTCACAGAGGTTTTCATTTCGTATTTTATTCGCTGTTAATGCGGATGTTACATTATCTTCTTTTGAAAATGTCACTGCAATTCAATACCCTATTTATTAAATGTACTTCATTATAGTTTACCCTTTTTTTTTTGTCTTGGAATCTTTTGTGTCTATAATTAACAAAGGATCATCAATGAATTGTCTTCTTGCCTAATATTCCAATGTTTTCTAAAGACCATCTTTAATTAGGTTGGACCTATTTTCGCAGGGATGCGGGTTCTCAGTTTTATTTGGTAATGCCGAAGTGAAGAGCTCATTGTTTATTGTATATATGTCCTCGCTTTCCGTGGAATAATCTTTCTTAGTTCTCTTAAGACTCTCCAGGTATTAAGTTTAGATGGTGTGTAAAGCCCAATCAGGTACTGACTTGCAAGAATAACTCTAAACACGACTGGAGGGGGAGTTTGGCTGTTACTCGCAAGCAAGTTGCTCTTCTTCGTTGGTTTCTAGAATAGGTTTGTCTATTGCTTTCTCCACGCTACTGCTACGTCATGGAACGTCATGGAAGGTTTGTCACAATCCGTAGGAGTCCTTACGATAATGGATAACTGTCAATATGAATTCAATTTCCTTACAACTCAGTTACGGATATGGAGAGAGGATGTAGATATTTAGTTTATGGTAGTATGTTGGAATGGTTGGTTCAGGGTGGTAGTAGGCTCAGAGAAGAACACATTTCATGGGTGACTTAGTTTGCACCAAGAATAATCTGTCCATCCCTCAAGTTGTTGAGTAGCTCTTTGGTAAACCTGTCTTTCCAAAACGGAGTACCGTCTGAAATACTCTTGAAATGTTGTGCACAACTTCTTCTTAATTAGTCTATAAACTCAATAAACTTGACTGTACTTTCTTCCTGTGTTTCTATGTCCAACACGATACCACCCTTAAGCAGGGGTAGACACCAACATTGGTCGTTTGGTCATCTAACTATCGATGAGTTGCGTGCCAACATGTCATCAATTCCCGACGGGGTCGCCTCAACCCTTCATCCTTGCCAAGTAGATAAAAGATTTCCATTCAATTGGTTAAGATCCTTGGATACTTTGGGCAAAACGTAACATCCCCCAGGAGGTACTAGAAATGGAAACAATATCTCAATGTACCTTTCTTGGTTAAATACCTGATTACTATCAACACATTCATTATTTAGCATGCGTGGGATAGGCATAAGGCTAGCTATAAGATAGGCATAAGGTGGGATAGGCATAAGGCTAGCTATAAGATAGGCATAAAGTGGGATAGGCATAAGGCTAGCTATAAGATAGGCATAAGGTGGGATAGGCATAAGGCTAGCTATAAGATAGGCATAAGGTTGGATAGGCATAAGGCTAGCTATAAGATAAGCATAAAGTGGGATAGGCATAAGGCTAGCTATAAGATAGGCATAAAGTGGGATAGGCATAAGGCTAGCTATAAGATAGGCATAAGGTGGGATAGGCATAAGGCTAGCTATAAGATAGGCATAAGGTGGGATAGGCATAAGGCTGGCTATAAGATAGGCATACAGTGGGATAGGCATAAGGCTAGCTATAAGATAGGCATAAAGTGGGAAAGGCATAAGGCTAGCTATAAGATAGGCATAAGGTGGGATAGGCATAAGGCTAGCTATAAGATAGGCATAAAGTGGGATAGGCATAAGGCTAGCTATAAGATAGGCATAAGGTGGGATAGGCATAAGGCTAGCTATAAGATAGGCATAAGGTGGGATAGGCATAAGGCTAGCTATAAGATAGGCAAAAGGTGGGATAGGCATAAGGCTAGCTATAAGATAGGCATAAAGTGGGAAAGGCATAAGGCTAGCTATAAGATAGGCATAAGGTGGGATAGGCATAAGGCTAGCTATAAGATAGGCATAAGGTGGGATAGGCATAAGGCTAGCTATAAGATAGGCATAAGGTGGGATAGGCATAAGGCTAGCTATAAGATAGGCATAAGGTGGGATAGGCATAAGGCTAGCTATAAGATAGGCATAAGGTGGGATAGGCATAAGGTGGGATAGGCATAAGGCTAGCTATAAGATAGGCATAAGGTGGGATAGGCATAAGGTGGGATAGGCATTAGGCTAGCTATAAGATAGGCATAAAGTGGGATAGGCATAAGGCTAGCTATAAGATAGGCATAAGGTGGGATAGGCATAAGGTGGGATAGGCATAAGGCTAGCTATAAGATAGGCATAAAGTGGGATAGGCATAAGGCTAGCTATAAGATAGGCATAAGGTGGGATAGGCATAAGGCTAGCTATAAGATAGGCATAAGGTGGGATAGGCATAAGGATAGCTATAAGATAGGCATAAGGTGGGATAGGCATAAGGCTAGCTATAAGATAAGCATAAGGTGGGATAGGCATAAGGCTAGCTATAAGATAGGCATAAGGTGGGATAGGCATAAGGCTAGCTATAAGATAGGCATAAAGTGGGATAGGCATAAGGCTAGCTATAAGATAGGCATAAGGTGGGATAGGCATAAGGCTAGCTATAAGATAGGCATAAGGTGGGATAGGCATAAGGCTAGCTATAAGATAGGCATAAAGTGGGATAGGCATAAGGCTAGCTATAAGATAGGCATACAGTGGGATAGGCATAAGGCTAGCTATAAGATAGGCATAAAGTGGGAAAGGCATAAGGCTAGCTATAAGATAGGCATAAAGTGGGATAGGCATAAGGCTAGCTATAAGATAGGCATAAAGTGGGAAAGGCATAAGGCTAGCTATAAGATAGGCATAAAGTGGGATATGCATAAGGCTAGCTATAAGATAGGCATAAGGTGGGATAGGCATAAGGCTAGCTATAAGATAGGCATAAGGTGGGATAGGCATAAGGCTAGCTATAAGATAGGCATAAGGTGGGATAGGCATAAGGCTAGCTATAAGATAGGCATAAGGTGGGATAGGCATAAGGCTAGCTATAAGATAGGCATAAGGTGGGATAGGCATAAGGCTAGCTATAAGATAGGCATAAGGTGGGATAGGCATAAGGCTAGCTATAAGATAGGCATAAGGTGGGATAGGCATAAGGCTAGCTATAAGATAGGCATAAGGTGGGATAGGCATAAGGCTAGCTATAAGATAGGCATAAGGTGGGATAGGCATAAGGCTAGCTATAAGATAGGCATAAGGTGGGATAGGCATAAGGCTAGCTATAAGATAGGCATAAGGTGGGATAGGCATAAGGCTAGCTATAAGATATGCATAAGGTGGGATAGGCATAAGGCTAGCTATAAGATAGGCATAAGGCTAGCTATAAGATAGGCATAAGGTGGGATAGGCATAAGGCTAGCTATAAGATAGGCATAAAGTGGGATAGGCATAAGGCTAGCTATAAGATAGGCATAAGGTGGGATAGGCATAAGGTGGGATAGGCATAAGGCTAGCTATAAGATAGGCATAAAGTGGGATAGGCATAAGGCTAGCTATAAGATAGGCATAAAGTGGGATAGGCATAAGGCTAGCTATAAGATAGGCATAAAGTGGGAAAGGCATAAGGCTAGCTATAAGATAGGCATAAAGTGGGATATGCATAAGGCTAGCTATAAGATAGGCATAAGGTGGGATAGGCATAAGGCTAGCTATAAGATAGGCATAAGGTGGGATAGGCATAAGGCTAGCTATAAGATAGGCATAAGGTGGGATAGGCATAAGGCTAGCTATAAGATAGGCATAAGGTGGGATAGGCATAAGGCTAGCTATAAGATAGGCATAAGGTGGGATAGGCATAAGGCTAGCTATAAGATAGGCATAAGGTGGGATAGGCATAAGGCTAGCTATAAGATAGGCATAAGGTGGGATAGGCATAAGGCTAGCTATAAGATAGGCATAAGGTGGGATAGGCATAAGGCTAGCTATAAGATAGGCATAAGGTGGGATAGGCATAAGGCTAGCTATAAGATAGGCATAAGGTGGGATAGGCATAAGGCTAGCTATAAGATAGGCATAAGGTGGGATAGGCATAAGGCTAGCTATAAGATATGCATAAGGTGGGATAGGCATAAGGCTAGCTATAAGATAGGCATAAGGCTAGCTATAAGATAGGCATAAGGTGGGATAGGCATAAGGCTAGCTATAAGATAGGCATAAAGTGGGATAGGCATAAGGCTAGCTATAAGATAGGCATAAGGTGGGATAGGCATAAGGTGGGATAGGCATAAGGCTAGCTATAAGATAGGCATAAAGTGGGATAGGCATAAGGCTAGCTATAAGATAGGCATAAGGTGGGATAGGCATAATGCTAGCTATAAGATAGGCATAAGGTGGGATAGGCATAAGGCTAGCTATAAGATAGGCATAAGGTGGGATAGGCATAAGGCTAGCTATAAGATAAGCATAAGGTGGGATAGGCATAAGGCTAGCTATAAGATAGGCATAAGGTGGGATAGGCATAAGGCTAGCTATAAGATAGGCATAAAGTGGGATAGGCATAAGGCTAGCTATAAGATAGGCATAAGGTGGGATAGGCATAAGGCTAGCTATAAGATAGGCATAAGGTGGGATAGGCATAAGGCTAGCTATAAGATAGGCATAAAGTGGGATAGGCATAAGGCTAGCTATAAGATAGGCATACAGTGGGATAGGCATAAGGCTAGCTATAAGATAGGCATAAAGTGGGAAAGGCATAAGGCTAGCTATAAGATAGGCATAAAGTGGGATAGGCATAAGGCTAGCTATAAGATAGGCATAAAGTGGGATAGGCATAAGGCTAGCTATAAGATAGGCAAAAGGTGGGATAGGCATAAGGCTAGCTATAAGATAGGCAAAAGGTGGGATAGGCATAAGGCTAGCTATAAGATAGGCATAAGGCTAGCTATAAGATAGGCATAAAGTGGGATAGGCATAAGGCTAGCTATAAGATAGGCATACAGTGGGATAGGCATAAGGCTAGCTATAAGATAGGCATAAAGTGGGAAAGGCATAAGGCTAGCTATAAGATAGGCATAAGGTGGGATAGGCATAAGGCTAGCTATAAGATAGGCATAAGGTGGGATAGGCATAAGGCTAGCTATAAGATAGGCATAAGGTGGGATAGGCATAAGGCTAGCTATAAGATAGGCATAAAGTGGGATAGGCATAAGGCTAGCTATAAGATAGGCATAAAGTGGGATAGGCATAAGGCTAGCTATAAGATAGGCATAAAGTGGGATAGGCATAAGGCTAGCTATAAGATAGGCATAAGGTGGGATAGGCATAAGGCTAGCTATAAGATAGGCATAAGGTGGGATAGGCATAAGGCTAGCTATAAGATAGGCATAAGGTGGGATAGGCATAAGGCTAGCTATAAGATAGGCAAAAGGTGGGATAGGCATAAGGCTAGCTATAAGATAGGCATAAGGCTAGCTATAAGATAGGCATAAGGCTAGCTAAAAGAATGCTAGATATAAGATAAGGCCAGGAACTAATGAATGTATTGAGATTTTTATTTCATTTATTTATTTCAAATTGTGCAGACTAGATGGACCGAATGGTTCTTATTTACTGACACATTCTATGTTTCTTTGTTTCTATTATACTGACCATGCCTGAGACGTCATTTCTATAGGTAAATCATTATAAACCTACAGTCACCTAACTTGCTGTGTTAATAAATGTTTCTCCTTTCCGTTGCCCCATGGTGATGGTGAGCTCTCTAGCTTGACAAAATCTGCATCGGTATTATGTCCAATACTATATATATATATATATTTTTTTTTTAAACTTTATCATTTCTGTACTTATTCAGATTTTTTTTTCTGGGGTGCAGGAAATCGGGATTTGTTTTATTGTCCAATATTTGCGTTATTTATTTACTTTTTAAAATAAAAAAAAAAGTATTTATATTTGAAAATGTTGGCAGCATTTACTTGAAAAGTCAGCGGAGGATCTACACCATTGTTCTTATCTTATTGTAATTTAATTTGTATCCCCGTAAAGATATGTTTTGGTGCTATAACCATTCATGTTGTTAAGGTCTGCTTTCCTTATACCGTAAACCTTTTTTTTGCTTAGAGGAAAGAATATTTCGTTTACGACATTGGAAGGGATTATTTTGCAGTAAGGACAATAAAGGTTTGGAATTCACTGCCTGAAGAGGTAGTGCTAGCAAATACATTAGATGTCTTTTAAAGGGGCCTGGATACTTTATTTTAAAGAAGCAGAACATAGAGAGCTCTGCGTGTTGGCATAGGCATTAATATTTATCTAGTGCTTGTTTATTCAAGGAAAAATCTAATTGCCATTTGGAGTCGAGAAGGATTTCTTTACCCATTGAAAGCAGAATTCAAGTCTGATGTCAAATAATGTTTTTTTTCTCTCATTCTTTTGGACCAACAACTGAAAACAAAGAATAGGAAATGGGTTGAACTTGATGGACGCAAGTCTTTTTTCAACCTATACCACTACGTAACTATAAGCCTGTGCCATTTTACAAATAAATACTATGTACAGCTTACTTGTTCCAAGAAATACAGCTCTAAAAGATGAATGCAAATAATTAATATAGTGAAGAAAAGTTATTATAAAATGACCTATGGGTTCATCCTATAGGTTTTATTTTTTTCCATTTCCACATTGAAACTATTCTTTAACTCCTTCGTGACGCAGGGTGCTTGCGTCCCAAACGACGCAGGCACCAAAACGTCACAAGCACCAAAACGTCACGATTGGTAGCCAGGAACACTCTCGCAGAGACGCGATCAGGGTCTCAACAGAAAAAACGCGAGACCTCCGGAATTCGGAAGTTCGGGCACAGCGCGATTTGGAGAAAGTGGCCTCAGATGACAGGTGGGATCCCACTGCATGTGCCTGCTGCGGGATCCGAAAACTGCTCATCGCGGGGAGCCGCGATGAGCTGTTTAATACAGGACGTACTATGCCACTTAAAGGCAGGACGGCATAGTAAGTCCTAACGTCGGGAAGGGGTTAATAAATAAAAATAAACAATTATAAACTATTTTTTTTCGACATCATTTTACACTAAGGAATTTTCCTTCTACCCTGGTCTATCGGTAAGGTAGTATCGCTTCGTTTTTTTTGTAAACCTCTTCTTTTTTTTATGAATTGAGCAGAGCAACTCTACAGCTGATCCCCGGATTAGAACAATGGAGCTATTGAGCAGTGGATCCAGGGCTTAGACCAGCTCCCCATATGTGGTTTGTAAGCTAAAAGAACAGACGAAGGTTGCTTGTTCATTCCCATTGCAATAAAAACCAGAATAAGAACCGGATGGACGTTAAGAAAGATCCCATACTACACTTCATATTTGTCAAGTTTACAAGAAAAAGAAAGTATGTGATATATTTCATACATTGTGCAAATAATGAAGCAAATATTAAGTTTTGTTATTTTTATTGGTTTGTTGTGTAGAATGTCACGCCTTTCTCTTAGTCTCCTTATTGGATGTCACTTATTTTAGATGCAGGACTACAGGACAACTGTACATTGTCTTTAAGTAGAAGTGCTAGATTAGAAAAATACGTAAAATAAGCTAGTTGGAACCATTAACATAGGGCAGTATTAATACCTTTAGTTATTCTATATATTCTATAAAAGAAGAAAAACTACCACAACTAGAGGACATAGTCTTAAATTAGAGGGGCAACTATTTAAAAGTAATATCAGGAAGTATTACTGTACTGAGAAGGTAGTGGATGTATGGAATAGCCTTCCAGCGGAAGTGGTAGAGGTTAATACAGTGAAGGAGTTGAAGCATGCATGGGATAGGTATAAGGCTATCCTAGATATAAGAAAAGGCCAGGGACTAATGAAAGTATTACTTTACTGAGAGGATAGTGGATGTATGGAATAGTCTTCCAGTAGAAGTGGTAGAGGTTAATACAGTGAAGGAGTTTAAGCATGCATGGGATAGGTATAAGGCTATCCTAGATATAAGAAAAGGCCAGGGACTAATGAAAGTATTACTTTACTGAGAGGATAGTGGATGTATGGAATAGTCTTCCAGCGGAGGTGGTAGAGGTTGATACAGTGAAGGAGTTTAAGCATGCGTGGGATAGGTATAAGGCTATCCTAGATATAAGATAAGGTCAGGGACTAATGAAAGTATTACATTACTGAGAGGGTAGTGCATGTATGGAATAGTCTTCCAGTAGAAGTGGTAGAGGTTAATACAGTGAAGGAGTTTAAGCATGCGTGGGATAGGTATAAGGCTATCCTAGATATAAGAAAAGGCCAGGGACTGATGAAAGTATTACTTTACTGAGAGGGTAGTGGATGTATGGAATAGTCTTCCAGCAGAAGTGGTAGAGGTAAACACAGTGAAGGAGTTTAAGCATGCGTGGGACAGGCACAAGGCTATCCTAGATATAAGATAGGGAACTGGGGACTAATAAAAGGATTTAGAATATTGGGCAGACTAGATGGGCCGAATGGTTCTTATCTGCCAGCGACACATTCTATGTTTCTATTAATTCAAGTGCTGAGCCCTTATTTTCCAAAATAACGCACAGATACCTTCTGGAATACAAATTTCTTCTTATATATATTTGTATTGTTTTTTTATATAAACAAAAAGGATGCAATATCATTACATTTAAACAAATCTGGCAATGGCTGTATTTTCAGTTTTGGTAGGGTCAGCTCTTTCTTTCAGCCTTCCTAGTTTGGTAAAATGAGTACCATCAAAGGACAACTAATCTCTGTGTTTTTCAATAATTAAAATAATTGAAGTTATTATTTGGGGGGGGATTACTTTATTTGATTGATAGAGTCCTCGGCCCCTGCTAATTTCATTCCTGACCCCTTGGCTCGGTTGTGTGGCTTCTAAACTAAGGCAGAATCAATGGGTTCTACATTTCCCATGATTCGACGGTGGAAGGAGCCAAAATGGCGCATGCACGATCGCGCAGTATTCGTCAGTCAGGTATCTTCCGAGTGGCGTTGCAATGTCAGCAATGTAATTCAGATGTTACATTCATGGAATCCCTAGCAGCTGCTAAACAAAGTATAAAGCCCCCCCCCAAAAAAAAAAAAATTGGTTCACTTAAGTTAATTACTTAAAAAATTTAAGTTTATTTGTCCTTTAAGTTAGGTGCCAATAACCTCTTCTACCAACAAACTCAGTTACATTTGTCTCTGCGCTAAAGTATTTTGAGTTCTGTTGTGGAGGAAAATGCAATGTCAATTTATAGGTATTTTTATGATTATGTTGCCAACTGATATACCACTGTTAAACTTCAATCAGTGTATAGGAAATAGTCCACAAACTTACCCTCTAACCGCAACAAAATTCCTTATAATGTGCACAAAATTTCCCCACAGATCTTAGAAAACAGACAGGAGTAGTTGCCACTCGGATAAAAGTTAAACTTCCCTACATGTGGTGGGACTTCCGAGCTTCTCTTAAAAGGGATTCATGATGTCATACGCAAAAAGGCCGGCTGCTCCTCCCCCACCCCCGGGTCAATTTCTTGCCTCTTTCCTACAGCCACCATACTACTGGACCCATTCTTAAGTATATATACTCTTGATTGGCTACATGTTTCTATATATTTGATTTTGTCCAGTTGGGGTTCAGTCTTGATAAAGGTCCAGAGCGTGGACCGAAACGTCGACTGCTTATATGTACTTCATCTGAGTATCGACCCTAATACAATGAATTTTCTTTGATCTTCAAGACCTGTGAGTGCGTATTTTCTTCCTTTTTTTGGATTTGTATACATACCATGCTGTACAGCACCCAGGCAGTTGATTCCACAATGGATCTTTGAGCTGAGTGCACCTTTTTTGGAAATACATATTTGTTTGGTTCTACAGCATAGAACCTTGTTGGATGCACCGCTACTTATTTTGTACCAAGCCTCCTGGAATTGATCAGGCGCTAGTTGGTACATACTCACTGTATGCTGGTCACCGATCCAGCCTGCTCTATATTGTTTTCTTTTTTCATTTTTTCTTCACCTCTAATGACTGTGTCGTATCCATCTTGAATATGGATGATTTTCTGGCAAGAGCAGGAGCACTCTCTGAACGAGCTGAGACTCTTCAGATTTCAGATGATCAGGCTCTGAAAGCACTGTGGACCAGCTCACAGCTGGACCTCCCCAGTACTGACACTGTGAAAGATTTATATTTTGACCTACTTAAACTTAAGAAACGGGAGGTGGATCTGGACCTTCACGGTCTGTTTTTATCTGATTACTATAAAGCGAAACGTATACCACGAGGGTTTAGAATTAAAAATACACCAACTATAGGTCGTAATAACCCAGACTTTTGTCGCCGATGGATTGGAGTGTTGAATAAATGCTCACTTGACTTATTGATACTGGTTGTCGAGGAAGTCAGCCGTGAATTAATAGGGGTTCGTGAGAAACTGGCACAGTTCGATGCCACACACTCCGTGACCCTAACAACATCAGAAGCGTCTGAATCGATGACGAAGCTCCAAGTAGAAGTGAACAAGTATAAGAATGATTTACTACGCTTTAAACGTCAGAAACTAAGCAAAGTAAACAACGACTATACCCACCACCAGGTGTATCGATGGCTAAGTGGTCAGAAAGACAACCCGAACCCCCGAGGACGACGTGACCGCGTGAAGATTATCAAACCAAGAGAACCAACTGTTGATTGTACGTCTGGGGAGTCAGCATCAGACGGTGACACCAGTTCCGAGACACCACAACATGATTTCTTGACTACATCGCAAGGTTTTTTAGAACAAACCCGGGAACGCTCTGCCCTAGCACCCCGGGGGGTCCAAACGCGGGGGCAAACAGATCGCATAGGAGGTCCCATATCAGAAGGGGACAGAAAGGTGGCATTTTTCGCCCCAAGAGGCAAACCACCGATCAAGAAAAATTGATCCCTATCTTCAATTTATCCTCTCGTCCATTAACATCATCCGAACACAGCCTTCTTACTCGTGGGCTGTCCTTCGTGCCAACTAATTTACCCAACTCATTCGAACAGGAGATTGATTTATATAAATTCTACCGGAACATACGCTTGAAACAATTTTTTAAGGACAACGAACAAACAGTGTCCAATCCATTCAGGTTGAAAAGCAGTTTTGATCCACATATTCCCAGTATTGCCTTAAAAACCTTTACACAAGTGGTTAACAAAGAAATCAAACAGGTCCTGAAAACTGACTCGGTTCAGTGTAATTTAACTCACTCTGAAATACAGGCATTACAGATACTTGCAAAAGATCCTAGTATCGTCATACGGCCAGCTGATAAGGGCGGCGGAATAGTGATTCAAGACTACTTTGATTATCAGTCCGAAATTCTTCACCAACTTTCTGACACAGAAACATATAGCATCCTCCCGGGCGATCCAACTAATACCACATCTCAACAAATTTTGCATGTTCTAGATCAAGCCCTAGAAGCTGGTCACATTGATCAATCTGTACACAACTTTTTATATGAAACCAAACCTGTTTGCCCTGTAATGTACACTCTTCCAAAAATACATAAAAATGCCACTAAACCGCCAGGTCGCCCTATTGTCTCTGCTAGGGGCAGCCTCCTCGAACCCATAGCCAAATGGCTCGATTGGCATTTGAAAGACACGGCGCTAGCTCTACCGTCTAGCTTGAAAGACACCCCTGACTTATTGGCGAAAATCAAGAAACTTCATCTACCAGATACTGACATATGGCTGGTCACGTTAGATGTCACCAGCTTATATACCATCATCCCACATCAAGCTGGGATTCAAGCGGTATGTGACACTCTGCTCCAATCAACTAAGTATCAAGGACCACCTGTACACCTTATAGGTGAACTATTAGGTCTCACTTTGACATCCAATTTCTTCAGGTTTGAAAAGAATTATTATGTACAGAGAACCGGTACGTCAATGGGGGCCGCCATGGCACCCTCATACGCTAACATTTATATGCACACTTACGAACAGGAACAGATTTTAATCCCATACGGCTCCTCAATTCTTTTTTACACTCGATTTGTCGATGATATCTTTTTGAACTGGTTATCAGAACAGGAGGCTCTGGAAAAGATGGTGCACCAGCTGAACTCTTTACAGTTACCAGTTCGGTTAACAATGCATATGGACAAATATAAGATTCAATTCTTGGATATAGAACTCTTTAGAACTGGAGTAACATTGGGCCACACGTTATTTAGAAAACCAACTGACCGCAATACTCTACTCCATGCAGCAAGTTTTCACCCAGATGCCATGAAAAAGTCCTTACCCTATTCCCAGTTTTTGCGAGTAATACGCAACAATTCTGATGGCATTAAATGTCAACAGCAACTGAGCGAAATGTCCCTGAGGTTTTTGAATCGTGGCTACTCTAAACAAACGGTATACCAATCCCTACAACGCGCCACTCAATCTGACAGCAATGTATATATGCCTAAACAAACTGATCAACGTGTGGTTTTCTCTACAAAGTTCCATACTGCTTCACGACATGTGAAAAGGATTATACAGAAGAATTGGCACATCATACAAAGTGACCAATCTTCTGCAACTATTTTTCAAAAGCCTCCACTGATATGCTACAAAAGGGGTACGAATCTTCGCGATCGCTTGGTGTTATCTGATCCCATCCATTGCTATACCCCTAATGAGAGACAAGAAACATACCAACAACCGGGCTGCTACAGATGCCTCTGTTGTGTTACATGTTCCCACATGACATCTGGGAAATATTTTTCGCACCCACACACGGGCAGAAGATTCCGTATTCAACACCGGATAACCTGTACTACTGAGAGTGTGATATACATGATCACCTGCCCTTGCAGCCTGTCATATATAGGCAAAACGGATTTAACACTACGTGATCGAATGAGGGGACATCGCTCATCCATCACGACAGCATACCGAGATTTAAAATCAGACAAACCAGTAGCTAAACATTTTTTCCAGATGGGCCATAGACTATCTCAACTTCGATTCATAGCAGTGGACCATATTCCTCCTCTCAAACGGGGGGGTGATCGCACGAAGGCCCTTCTCCAACGTGAGGCTTTTTGGATCAGGACTTTGGATACCATAGTGCCGAAAGGCTTAAATGAACAAATTGTCCTCTCTGCCTTCCTACCTGCCAGATGATCCAGCCATTATTTATACATACATGTCATGTAGAATGCCTTGTGCCTCTTCTTTTGGCCGTAACCTTTCTTATTTTCATACTTATTATTATTTTTATTTTTATTTCTTTTATTTATCCTTCTCCCTTTTTGTTTTTTGTCGCTTTCTATATTAGCATTTTTTGTTGTTACAACGTTCTCAATCTTTGAATATTTTGTATCTACTATTATTCTTTCTCGTGTTGGGTTTGTGAGTAGCCCTGCATGTTGCTCTGCATATGTTATAAATAGACGCTTAAACTTCCTACATTACGTTTCCGTATGAAACGCTTATTCAGTGTTGCTCTAGATTATCTACCTTGTTCTTTATTTACATGTATATGTTTTCGTGTACCTGTTTCTCTACCTTTTATTTAACCACCTCTTGTCGACACATATACTTTTATATCTCTCGTCTCTATTATATATTTTTCTCCACCTTATCTTTAGTTGCACGTCCCTTTTGGGGATAGATTTCACTTTATGTTTTGGTTTTTTTCAATACACCTATAGTATCATGTCTTATCCTTTATAACTCATCTGAACTACACACTCTGTATTGGTAGTCTCTTACTTTCCCCTCGGGATTTGTTTATGGGCTATCGATCTATCGGGCTTCCTATACACACGTTGTTTGTGCGTCCCCATTGGTTGGGGTTGGTAGCGTCTCGTCGTTATGACAACGCTTCCCACGCATGCGCACTGTAGTAGCTTCTTGATGTGCTGCTTCGTTCACCGTTAGTTCCGGCTTTCGGTGCACCTCCTCTCACGGTGAGTCGGTATTGGCTCGCCTGAGCCGCATTTCCTTGTATCCTTACTCTTGATTGGCTACATGTTTCTATATATTTGATTTTGTCCAGTTGGGGTTCAGTCTTGATAAAGGTCCAGAGCGTGGACCGAAACGTCGACTGCTTATATGTACTTCATCTGAGTATCGACCCTAATACAATGAATTTTCTTTGATCTTCAAGACCTGTGAGTGCGTATTTTCTTCCTTTTTTTGGATTTGTATACATACCATGCTGTACAGCACCCAGGCAGTTGATTCCACAATGGATCTTTGAGCTGAGTGCACCTTTTTTGGAAATATATATATATATATATATATATATATATATATATATATATATATATATACAATCTTTAACAATCATCATTATTTTGGATAGCCAGATTCTAGTCACTTAGAAGCAAACCCCTCTCGCTTTTTACAAAGAATGCTTTTACAAAGCAGAAGAAACACCCATGTTTTTTTCCACCCAATATTAGCACCCAACGTGCACTTAGTTCTAATTCTGCTGGTTGCAAACTATCTCGAGAGCGCCACCTCGAACTGTGTCCGTTTGTGGGGTGTCGTCATTGTCAACTCGACCAAATTATTATGAATTATTTGCTACCCTAGATTTAAAGTCTTCAGCCCTGTTGGGTGGCCCGTGACTTCTAAAACCTCGAAGGTATGTCTGGCAGGTCGCCTCACCTATAATTTTGGTTTGAATATAGTTGGCCCCAATGGTCCAGTGCAGTGGCATATGGTGTAAAATAATAATACGCAGAGGTCCTGTGTTGGTTTTTCTCTTCATTTCTATGGTACTTAATTGACAATGTGTCCACCAGAGATGCGTATGCTCCAAAATATACTCTCGTTCATTTTTAACTCCTTTGTATCCTTCTACCCCATGCATGTTACCTAACCCCGCCTTCTCCCTCCTGGTCATGGGTAAGCATATCTCTATTGACCATAGCTATTATTTTACACCTGTTGGATAAAATGGCAGGTTACGGTCTTGTTACCCTCCAACTTATTTGATGAAGCCCATAAGCCATTTTGTATTGAATATCTCCTTTCCGGCCTACGGGTCCCCTATCAACCTTCTCTCTCCCTGGCTCTCTATTCTTACCTTCCATTTCATGTAACGCACACTGTAAGTCTTATTTGTAATCCCATTAAATTGTACAGCACTGTGGCACTTCTCGTCCCCTCTATAAATAATAAATAATTTTAATAGTAATAGGATAGCCAGCTCTAGTGAACTTACTGAAGTGCACCGGAGTGAGACAGATGCATCAATTGCAACTCCTTTTGGCTGTTACCCCAGTATGTCATCTACTGATCCCATGAGTCCCTTGAATTAGTAAGAGGAACAATACCCCCCCCCCCCCCCCTCACACCCCCCTCGTCCTAGGATGCCTGCTTCTGCAAGGCACTCTCTAAACACTTGCTGTGGCCACGAATGCAGCCTCAGGAGGGGCAAGAGCATAACATAGGACATCTCTCATCCTTATCAGCATATCCACCACTACAAGGAGACTGATAACAGGGTCTGAATAATTCATGGTTACATAGGTTATGAATTATGAGATATAGTATTTTTTTTTATTGATAGGAAAGGATGCAGACTGGCTGTGGCCATTGGGTAGTGTCATCCATGCAAAAAATAAATTGCCATCCATTATGGTCTTAGAGCTCCTTTTAGTTGGCCATTAATATATGGTCCACAGTTCTAAAAGTGATGTAATCAGCAGGAAGATATCACTGGTTTCCATGGTTACTTTTAGATTGTGCCACATCATATACCTAAAAAAGGATGATTGAGCATGTGCAATCTATGTATATTCAATATGTTAGCATCGTCTCACTATGTGATCTGGTCTGGACATGCTGGTAGAGATGAACAATACTGTATGTATGTACAGATTTTTAGATCACTTCACAGTACAAGTCTGAGGGACAGATTGGCAAGTCTGGGGATGCACTGGCAAGTCTGGGGATGCATTGGCAAGTCTGGGGATGCACTGGCAAGTCTGGGGTTGCACTGGCAAGTCTGGGGATGCACTGGCAAGTCTGGGGATTCATTGGCAAGTCTGGGGATGCACTGGCAAGTCTGAGGGACAGATTGGCAAGTCTGGGGATGCACTGGCAAGTCTGAGGGACAGATTGGCAAGTCTGGGGATGCACTGGCAAGTCTGGGGATGCACTGGCAATTCTGGGGATGCATTGGCAAGTCTGGGGATGCACTGGCAAGTCTGGGGATGCATTGGCAAGTCTGGGGATGCACTGGCAAGTCTGGGGATGCATTGGCAAGTCTGGGGATGCACTGGCAAGTCTGGGGATGCATTGGCAAATCTGGGGATGCACTGGCAAGTCTGGGGATGCACTGGCAAGTCTGAGTGCCAGATTGGGAAGTTCGGGGGTGGGGGTGCGGTGGTAAATGTGCAAATCTGAGGGACAGTTTAGCAAGTCTGGCGATGCCCTGGCATGTCTGAGGGTCACATATGCAAGTCAGAGGGACAGGTTAGCAAGTCTGAGGGGCAGATATTCTAACATAATAAAAGGGATTTATTTTCTCTATACAATATTTGCACTGATTTCATGATCGCTGACAGGCTTTAATGCATCTTAAATGATATATCTTAATACATATTTATTTAATATATCTTAAATAAGTCAAAATACTTAACATATATATATATATGCCATTCTTGTTTTTAAGATCTTCTAACCTCCCAGTTGAGATTGGAGGGTCTTTGCAGGTTAAACTATTTAAATTCCATTATATTATTTTACTTTAGCTGTAAAGCAGATGCAGGCAGCGTGATAAATGCTTTTTTTTTTGCTAAAGAACATAATTCCATTCATTCAAAGTTAAAATGGGATTGTTGCAGAATGATCACTTTTATATTTGCTTCCCTGGAACTGGTTTATTAACTTGTCTGAAAGAACATAGCTCTTCAGCCTGATCTACCTGTGCATCAATGTTCTATTAATGCCCCCTGCCGTGCCCGTGTCCTCTGATTGGTTAGTGTTTCCATGGTTACGGCTGGTCCTGGGGGGAGCCAAGGAAAACGATTGGTTGACCGAGCTGGCTGCATCGGCAGTCTCAACCTGTGTCCCCCTGGATCAGCCAGGAACTTGAGCAGAAGGCAGTGTGCAAATGAGAGGGGAAAAAAAAAAAAGACAAAGAAGAATGGAACGAGGGCGATGAGACATAGATGTGTATCTTCCATTGTACATACACCAGTCAAACAAGCTATGCAAAGCAATTCTGCAAAATTTACAAAAATATTACATGCAGGAAAACCTAAAATTGCATTTTATTCGGATACTGTCAGGACTGCAGCTTAAAGTACTAGCAGGGGATGCTGGGTTTGCATTTGACAGTGTACAAGGAAAAGGCTTTTATCTTGTCGGGTGCTTTCACACAAGCATCCTTGTTCCATTTCTTATGCTTTTGTGTTTTTTTTTAATACATTTTTTCTGTTTTCCATTTCAGATGCCTGTAGGAATTTTCCAGGGGCTTTTTTTGGGGTGGTTTCGGTTTGATATTTATTGTCGTAGGAAAGGTCATATAGATATTTTTAGTTGGGGGGGGGGGGGGGGGGTGAGCTTAATTATAATTTTTTAATGCTCTTTTGTACTGTTTTTAATAGGTCTTGCTAGGCGGGTCAGTAGAAGGAATTATCGGCTATTGTTTATATATATTTTGTTCAGAATGTAAATATAAGAATTTGTGGAGTTCATGGCAGATGTACTAAAATGAGATATTATAGTGAAGCTTAACAGCACCAGGAAAAAAAAAACTCTGTGATTTATAAAGGTTTGTACATAATGTTTATAGACTGACATAGTGGCATGAGATTTTCCCTGCACAGACGTGTGAGCTCTTATCCTATCTCCCTGTCAGGCCCATCACTCTTAGCCCACCAGGCCTTACCATCTTCAGCCACCCATCTGCTGGAGCTCAGGTCCTCTCCCGTCTGCCATCTTTCTCTGCTACACACGCAAGTCGTACACACGTACACAAATGGCTAATTAAACCAGTTTACAGCCATACGGCACTCTGGGGGCCAAAAGACGTATAGAATTTATTCAGAAAATCATCGGTTCCGTCTTGTCCTGTTCTCGACCCCAGGTCAATCAGACTACCTATGATCCCTGCGCTGCCTCTTTGTACATGGGCTGCATTGCAGACGTGGTACCAAGCCCCTAATGGGGGGCACAGCCTGATGACTCAATCCTTGTAGGGTCAGTGGGTGTTCAGACAACAACTTTCTCCTGGTTTTTTTCTTTATCAGACTTGTGTTTTGTAGGCCATGCCTCTGACCGCCCCCCCAAGACCAAGGATGTGCAAACGGTGGACCTCCATCTGAACTACAGCTCCCGCCGTGCTGAGGGAGCCAGAATAGGGCTGCTGGACCCAAAAGCCTAGCTCAGCATGATGGGAGTTGTAGTTCAGCAATAGCTGGAAGGCTACGTATTTCCCAGGGTGCATTGGGAGAATGCGATTATACCGTTTGCTTCTCGCTTCCAGATTTCCAATGAGAAATCCCATTATAAATTAAATTTGGAGACTAATTTACAAATACAGGTACCTAACGTCGTCTGGTTTAAATTCAGCTGCATCTAAGTTCGCGGCTAAGAGCGGCTGAGAGCCTTCCATGAACTCCCTGTGCCTCAACACTGTGCTTTGAACTTGGTTCTATTCAGTAACAGCCCACGGTGATACGTTATCTGCTTTGAGCTGACAAATACCTGGGAGAGAGACCACCATGGATGTCATTTGCTGTCAGTCCAGTGGAACAAAAAGACACTTCTTAAAAGGTTTTCGTGGCTGAGCTGTGGATCTATAATGTTTGTTGAAATATTGAACATTGCTGGGGGATAATTGCGTCTCATTTAATTGGGTCTACTTCATAGGAGATTCAGTGAACCTTAATTAACTGAAAATGGCATCTTTTATGCTCAGGATAGTAGTGATGTTACAGTGGCCATTAGAACATCAATGTGCCATCTTGGTAACACTTTGATATCTCCGTGGGACGCAGTATGGGCTATTGCCCCATGTGCCTGTACATCGTACCTTATTCTTTCTGGAAAATGGATTTCTGCTAGGCCATGGAGTCTTCGTAAAACCTTTCATCTTCATTTCATCTTCAGAAAGTCAGCAACACATGGAGGAAACACAGCCTCACGCGTTTCGCCCAGACACTTTATCAATGACCACGAGTTGACTAGATCATATAAGCTATAGGAAAGCTGCGGAGATTACCTTAAGTTATACGGGCTACCGTTTTATGTTGGAACATAATGATGTTTTTACAATTCCAGGTGGTGTTCTTCGTGATAGGTGATCAGGATTTCGATTTTGAAGAGAAAGCGACAAAAATAATCAAGGGTGGTCTACCCAAACTTCCAGAAATTGTTGAAGTCACTTTAAGGGCAACTGTGGGCAAAAAAATCATGTTCTGTTTAACTGAGAGACTGCATCAAGTGTCGGCATTCTAATTAGAAATGCTTTAATAAAAGAATACAAATAAAGTACCTGAATAAGCTCTCTTTGCTTGTTTAGCTCTATCAGTGGGCAGACATCTTGTTTAGAAAATTGAGTCAGATGTCTACCCCCTGATAGTGCGGTAGAAGTGAAAAGTGTATTCTTTCATTAAAACGATTTGACTGAAAATACCTACGCTCGAATGAAACGTTCATTCGAATATAACTTGATTTGTTTTGCAGACAGTTGTCCTTTAAAGAACCAGTCAGACTTGGAATTTACCAACCTGTTTCCATGCCTATTCCATGACAGTAATTATAACAATGCATGTGTGTATTAAAATTAGAATTCCTGCATTACGGATATTACAAATATCATGTTTGCAGCTTCTAGTGATCCTCCCACTCAGCTCTCAGTGTCTGGCAAGTGTTTCAAAAATGCAACAAGAAAGGATCTCAACACACACACACACACACACATATATATATATATACACACACAAACACCTACTACCAGTATATGAGCACAGGAGTCTGTACAGAGCACACATCTAGAGTTTATTTTCCCATCAGGGGTAATGCTTGCTTAACCAGTCCAGCCAGTGTTAAACTGGACACATAGTACTAAGGTATGCCCCATCCTAGAGAGAACTACCTGATATGAATAAACCCATATTAAATAAATTAGAAAACTACTTTCCAAATTAGCACCATCCCTGCATGTGTAGCCAGTAGATACATTGCAATTTCTTACTTTATAAGCATGTTATGTTTAAAGCATTTTAAAACTGGTTAACACATTATATTGATTAAAACACTTTTTTTGTGATATGTTACCTTTAGAATTGTTACAGTCTCCCGTGCCAGCAACCCCAGGCTAGATCAATAGTGTGGGGGGGGGGGGGGGGGGGGGGGGGATGTCTCAAAAAGGAATATGTTTCTCTTGCTTTCACTGCACCTCTTCTTTGGCTTTTTCTCTAAAGTCTACAGTTTATTTATTTTGGGCAAGTCTGTGCAGGTGACTCTACCTTGGCCTCTACGTTATTGTGTTAACGGTTTCTATAGACATTATGTGATATATTTTTCTGGAGCTCTTGGATTCCCTGATAATGATCTTCTTTTTTTTTCCCCAAAAAATTCCGGACAGCGTAAATAGTTGATAAGGTTTGTAGCTCCTAGTGATCCTTCCCACTCAGCTCTCAGCATTTGGGTGGAGCCTGGGAGGGAATTTAAAAAAAAATATATTCTAAGTGTTCTCAAAAATGCATCAAACAAAGGATCTCAATATATAAATTGCAGATTACGAAATCTAAGCCTGTTTTTTTTTCTTTTTCCCCTGGCGCACCTTATGGGAAATATGGACTGGCACGGAGACGTCGACTTCTTCATTATAATGTTCAAGGAACGACTTTCGCCAAAATTCTTCAGGCTCCTAAGCCAGAGGGTACGTCTGTACCTGTTTAATTTAAAGCATAAATTGTGTTTGCCTGGAAGCTCTCGATCTTAAAGTTCTAGTTAATAAACATGGATAAAGAACCTACTTGACAAAGGAAAGCAGTAGCTGGTATGATATGCAAACGTCTTCAGCAGGATGTAGATTTGCACACCTAGGGATTGGGTCTAGGACACTTCATCGCCGCGGCTTCATCGCTGACAGTTCAGTGCGGCAGAACGCTGAACTGTCAGCAATGAAGAATAACTCGGCCGCTTCATCGCGGACGTGGCTATGTAAGAGCTGACAGTTCAGCGCTGAACTGTCAGCTCTTACAAATGTACAAGTAAAAAAAAAAATACCCCCCCCCTAATAAATTATTCCCACCCCATAGTGCTCCTCCAAACCCCAATACTAAAATGAACCCCAAAACCCAATACTAAAATGAACCCCCTAAACCCTAATACTCACCCCCGAACCCTAATACTAACCCCCTAAACTCTAATACTAACCCCCGAACCCTAATACTAAAATTAACCCCCTAAACCCTAATACTAAAATTAACCCCGAACCCTAAAAACTAATTCTAACCCCCTAAACCCCAATACTAAAATTCTAATTCTAAAACTCTATCCTTCTAACTCTAACAGATTAAAACTCACCTTTAGTGATGAAATGTCCCGCAATGAAATCTCCCGTGACGAGCTGTCGTGTGGTGAAGTGACAGTGGTGAAGCCGCTGCGCGGATGCAGCCGCGATGAAGTGTCCCATCCCCCTAGGTATTATGTGTAAAGGAAAATCGATGGTTCTCAAAGTGTAACAATTAGCAGGAGAGTTCTGTTGGTTGCTCCACATCCTTAATCTGCGCATGCACAAGAAGCTTGTTGATGCTTGTGAAAGCCTCTTTATGCCGGGCCCTGGACACGTTGAGTCTTGTAGGCATGGTCAGAAACCTCACCTCTGGTGTTCAGAACTGACACAGATCTTTGTCTGTGCTCCTTTGTGGTGGATCCGGTGAGTGAGAGAAGGAGAGCCTGTAGGGAAAGAGGGAAGTGCCCATGCCATTGTACAGAGCACTGATAAGACCTCACTTGGAGTACTGTACAGAGCACGGGTTAGACCTCACTTGGAGTATTGTACAGAGCACGGGTTAGACCTCACTTGGAGTATTGTACAGAGCACTGGTGAGACCTCACTTGGAGTATTGTACAGAGCACTGGTGAGACCTCACTTGGAGTATTGTACAGAGCACGGGTTAGACCTCACTTGGAGTATTGTACAGAGCACGGGTTAGACCTCACTTGGAGTATTGTACAGAGCACCGGTGAGACCTCACTTGGAGTATTGTACAGAGCACCGGTGAGACCTCACTTGGAGTATTGTACAGAGCACGGGTTAGACCTCACTCGGAGTATTGTACAGATCACTGGTGAGACCTCACTTGGAGTATTGTACAGAGCACTGGTGAGACCTCACTTGGAGTATTGTACAGAGCACGGGTTAGACCTCACTTGGAGTATTGTACAGAGCACGGGTTAGACCTCACTTGGAGTATTGTACAGAGCACCGGTGAGACCTCACTTGGAGTATTGTACAGAGCACTGGTGAGACCTCACTTGGAGTATTGTACAGAGCACTGGTGAGACCTCACTTGGAGTATTGTACAGAGCACTGGTGAGACCTCACTTGGAGTATTGTACAGAGCACTGGTGAGACCTCACTTGGAGTATTGTACAGAGCACGGGTTAGACCTCACTTGGAGTATTGTACAGAGCACTGGTGAGACCTCACTTGGAGTATTGTACAGAGCACTGGTGAGACCTCACTTGGAGTATTGTACAGAGCACTGGTGAGACCTCACTTGGAGTATTGTACAGAGCACTGGTGAGACCTCACTTGGAGTATTGTACAGAGCACTGGTGAGACCTCACTTGGAGTATTGGACACAGTACTGGAGACCGTATTTCCAGAAGGATATTGATCCTTTGGAGAGAGTTCAGAGAAGGGCTACTAAACTGGTTCATGGGTTGAAGGATAAAACTTACCAGGAAAGGTTAAAGCATCTTAACATATATAGCTTGGAGGAAAGACGTAACAGGGGGGATATGATAGAAACATTTAAATACATAAAGGGAATCAACACAAGGAAGAAAGTAGATTTAGAAGAAGAAAAACTACCACAACAAGAGGACGTAGTCTAAAATTACAGGGGTAAAGGTTTAAAATAATATCACAAAGTATAATTTTACTGAGAGGCTAGTGGATGGGTGGAATTGTCTTCCAGCAGAGGTGGTAGAGGTTAACACGGTGAAGGTGTTTAAGCATGCGTGGGATAGGCATAAGGCCATGAGGCTCCCTTTGTGTGAAAGTTCTGCCCAGAGCCCACCATGCCTTAAAGCTGCCCAGCGCGGATGAGATAAATGCTTAGAATGTCATGAATTAAACTCAGCTATATTTACTTGTATGTATGATTCTATTTGAGTACACATTGGCATGCCTAGCAGCACTGTACAATGAGATGACACGGCATTCCTAGTCTGAGGAGCAAGCCCGTATTGCTTTAACATAGATAAAAAATTGTGTCTCATAAGGAGTTGACTAAATAAACGAGGAGCAAAATGGCCGCCTCTAGTAGGATAAGAATTTGCTTAGGCGAAAAGTCCATATATAACATATAAATGTTGTCTTCAAAATGACATATACTAGTATTAATGTTATTTTAAATCGTTACAATGGGCAAACAACATGGACAAATTGTATGTACGTGACAAACTGGGCTTATTTGAACAAAAGGTTCATTATAAGAAATATTAAACATCTACATAAGTTCAATACTTATATATAAACATCTCTTTAACATCTTGATCAATAAAGTATGGAAGACATGACAAAGTTATATGTGTATACATAAAATTCATATTGTGATTATCACTCAGCACAAATATTATATTTTAATAACTTCTTATAAAAAAAATAGCAACATTCCCTTCTTTTTTATTACCTGCTACCTGGACTCTATCTCATCTTGGTCGCAACTTCCTCTGCCCAACCCTAACTCTTCTCATAATCCTCTCTCTGTTGCCTCTGGGAAGATACCACAAACTTTTAAATCTACCCTAGCCACACCTGTTACGTAAAAATAATAAAAACAGTCCTCAGATCCCACACTTCCGTCGCTGTCCTTTCTCTCGTCTTCCTTTTCCTTCCTAGGTACTAGAGAGGTCCATGCACAACTGCTCTGTCCTGTGTCACAATATAGTCATCTGGTACGACTTCATCACACATTCCATTCTCTGCTGGTGGTCCTTGTAGGTTGGCACAAGGCCTTCTACTCTTCTGCCTGCACACAACTTCTCTTCTCTTGGAAAATTTGATTCCAATACCAACATTACGGAGATAACATTGAATCTCCTCCCCATGATCTCTTCCACGTCCGCCATCACTGACTGCCTGTCTATCTTATCTTCTTGGTTGTCCGACTGCTCCCTAAGAGGTAATGTTTTGGAGGCATAATTAATATTCCTCTTTTTACCCACACTTGCCTTCAATCTCTCACTGTAGGCCCTCACAGTGCCAAATCCCCTTAGCCTACAACTAAAAACCCTTGTTTGTATCTGCCGATTACTCAAGTGGAGCCCACAAAAAAAACTAGAGAGAGTCAACACTCTTAACATGTCCCTTAATTACTGTAGATAACACAAGGTGTACCTAGCGCTATAATCGTAGTTGTGTAACCATGTCTTGCTTGGTATTCCACTAACTTGACTCTCAATGGCCCGAACTCATCTTTCTCTTCTGCCGTTCCTCGACTGCGGCTGCATTTTGTTAAAGCCCACCTCTAATTCCCAATTAACTTGCAAACCCCTCCACAGTTTGACTATCCTTACATTTTTGGCCCTGCCCCTGTATAGCCTTTGTGTTCTTCATGTGGCCTGAGGCTTTTGTCCTCATCACCTCTTCCCACACAAGCCTTCAAGACTTCTCTTGCTGTCCATGTCTTTGAAACTCGCTTCCGTGGAATCTACTGCCACCCTTCCATCTTTAACAAGGCTTGCAATTCACTCAACTTGAGATCAGCATAATACTCCACGGATCCCACCATTACAGCTGACACACAGGGGAGTGCTGGCAATGGGGGTAGAGGAGTAATTGCCCCCAGGTTGCTCTGTAACCTGACTCAATGGGCTGGGGCTGTACCACTCTATCACTAGTAAATGCCCCAGTGTGTAGGCTAGACAGCCATCTTTCTTATCTAAGGCTCTGGTTGGGATCAGTAGGTTAGGATAGATATTTCTCTATATTTTGGCTGCACAGACCCTATTAGCATGGACATGTATGAGAGGCGACAGGGGGGCAGACTTAAGGGGGGCAGCAGCAGAGGGGAAAAGACACCAGAAGAGCCAGAAGATCAGAGCTACCATTGCCCCTCACCTTGCGCTGTCTGCTCAGAATCCGTTTGCCCCCACCAGATCACCAGGGAGCAATCTGGAGCTGTTGTAAGGTATGTGGGGCAAACTGGTGCAAGGGAAAGATTATGCGAGGAAGAGGTGCAACATGGGGTGTAAGCAGTATGGTAAATGAGGGTTGTGGGGTGCATGAGTGTAATCAGGCCTAGGACAGCACACTACCTAACTACACGAATAAGCCTTTCCCTCCCATCTATGTTTCTGGATCTGAGGTAGCGTAGGGGCGATAAAAGCCCCTGGGTAAAAATACATGGTCACCCAACCACTGCTCTGCCTGTCTGTCTGTATTTGTGTCTTGTCTGTCTTACCTATCAACGGATCTGTACAGCCTTTCTATCTGTTATCTGGATGATGATGAAGTGGCACTGTGGGCCACTAAATTATTTTTGCCCCCACCCAGGCCAAATGTTGCCAGCCCTCCCTTGCTGACACAAGTGCCCCAACATTTAGCAGCAGCTTTTTTACCCTTCTTTTCCTTGACCCTTAAATGCCTCCCGTCCCGCAGTCCCTCTAGATGTTCCCAAACTGGGGGGCCATGTAATGTCCCACGGAGTGGAGTGAGCCCTCCAGACAGAGTGTCTCTATATTTCTTATTGTATTGAAGAAAAAGAACAGAATTGCTGTTGATGGCTAAGATCCAATAGGGCTCAAAACACCAAGGAGGGGTTAGCGTGAGACTATGATGAGAAATGGAATGGGGGAAAGTATGGGTACCCCAGCTCTGGATCGGAAGCTTGATCACGGGGTCTCTCTCCGTACCTCAAGTATCGATCTGTCTCGGTTCATCTACCTGAGTTTGTACCTCCCTTTTGTAAGTGATTGACATTATTTAAATATAATACTAATGCAAAGTAATATATGTATAAAATGTGCCCATAACATCTGCAAACATCTGAAAACCCAATCAAACTTAAAAAATAAAAATAAATAAATCTTCCTCCATTTCCTTCCAAACGTTTGTCAGCTTAATAAAACTATTCACCTTCCTTCATTTTATCCAAATTCATTCTTAAATCTATATTTCGGATTAACCAATAATATGGAACGCTGTGTGATTCGGTAGGATTCTTTCCCATTGCAGGAATGTCTCTCACCTCTAGTGTCTGCAGTGCTCAAAGCAGAACTAATATCTCTATTTCTCCACCCACCTCTCTCCCCCTGCTGCTTGCCGGCTTCTCTGGTGTTTTAATTGTTCTATATACTGTAAGGCTGGAAACTGATTTGGGTATACAATGACACCTTGTGTTATTAAAGAGCACAGGACATATTTGCTCTTTCCCATTGCCTGCTCAGTTAGTACTCACATGCTGCCTGTACGATTGTCGGAATACCATGGCATGTTTAATAGAGATTTGTGATTGAACGGCAAAATGTTAGAATACAACAGCCCCCCCCAAAAAAAAAAAAATAGCTGTATGTAATTCAACCAAACATAAAACTCAAACACCATATTAACTACATATATATGAAAAAATAAATATCATAACTTTATTTTTTTTTTTTTAAATGAGTTATATTTTTTTTAAAAATTAAAAAAGCTGGATATTTTGTCTATTGCATTTTAAAGGGGCTGTATCAGATAAACATTGCTTTTACTGTGCATGTGGAGGATAAGAAAGATGATTGAAAATGAGCTGTATATTGTGATAGCAGTGCCTTAATTAGCAGAGGAATGTGTCTGTGGCAGTCTCCTGCTTATGACATCACCTGTGACCTGATATGCAAATTAACTGCTTTTCAGTGGGAAATGTGTAATTTGCATACCGTGCCACAGGTGATGTCATAAGCAGGAGACCCACAGATACATTTTTCTCCTAATTTAGGCATTTGCTTGCAGTTTTGCTAACACAATGTATAGATCATTTCCAGTCATTTTGTATTCTCTACATTTACAGCAAAAACAATGTTTTTCTAACATAAATTAGCCACATCAATTAATAGGTACACTATTTTGGTTAACCCTTAAGGATCAGAGTTTTTTTTGGAATTTTTTTTATGCGTGTGTGTGTGTTTAATTGTAACTTTCTGATTACGTATACTCATATAAAATCTCATAAAAATATACATTATTTTTTAAACGAAACGTATGGCTTTCTTCTGTTGCCATATATATATATCCTTATAAATCAGAAATCAATGTGACTTTTTTAAAAAAAAATCATCCCTTGTTTACATTCATGATGTGCCAGGACCGCCATCTGTTAGTAACCCCTTCGTGACGCTAGGACGTCCTAGCCCTATTTTTCTGGTTCTAAAAGACGCTCGGGCGGCTTAGAACGTCCTAGCGTTTAACAGATCATCGCGGCTCCCCTCAATGAGCTGTGCTCGGACCACGCTGCAGAGACTTGCAGCGGGGTCCCAGCTAACAGATGAGGCCACTTTGAGTAGCATCACTCTGACCGGGGAAAAGTAGCTCAATTCTCAAAGCGAACACTGGCGACTGAATTGTGATGTACTCCGTGATGTCACATTTGCCGTCGGGAGGTCTCATGATTTTTTTTTGTATTGTGTCACCTTGTGACCGGCCGCCAGGATCGAAAAGTGGCTTTTTTGGTGCTTGCGTCTTCTGGGAAGCAAGCACCATGCGTCACGAAGGGGTTAACGTACAGAATTACAATCAACAATATTTTAAGCTAATGATATTAAATCAGTTTGGGTTCTAAGTGGACTTCATATCAGTTCAGTGGGGGGAAAAAATCTAGACAGTGATTCGGTTAATAATACTAAGATGTCACCAATTTAAAACATTTTTTTTTTAGTGCTTTTATTATGTAAACAGTGGTCATAATATGAGGATTTAATGGGACATACTTTTTAAGACACATGCTATTTTATTAACCGAGTAGCAGCCACCATATTTTCCTTATGCATGTAGGCTTGTACATTCGGTGGCTCCCATTCACTGCTAGTGGGGTTAGAGATCCTCATTTTTTTTACATATAATCAACTAGGCCCCCCTCTCTTGATTATACGAAAAAGGAGGATATCTCTGACCCCAACATACAGATCCCCCCCACAATTCGACTATCCTTACGTTTTTCGCCCTGGCCCCAGCCTTTCTCCCACACGAGCCTTCAAGACTTCTCTTGAGCTACCCACGTCTCTGGCACAGACTTCCATAGCATATCCCCTCCGCCCCTTCAATCTGTAACGAGGCTGGCGATTCACTCGATTTGAGTGTGTTCGTCAGACCCCAGCACAGTGGCCCCGCTCTTATTCTCGGCGGAGGTGGGGGCGCAAACCAAACCTTGAAGAACCAAAAAGTTTTAAAAAAGCCTTTTTATGCCACTTTAAGTAGCCTTTGTTGTCCAACTTGTATCACCTTGTGAGGGGGAACGTTCTACTATGACAAAGATACTTGGACCAAAACGACAATGAGGACGAAATAGAACAGTAGCTGTCGTCTGAACTACAGCGGGGTCCCACCGGTTCAGATGAAGCCGCGGATGGAATCTATAAAGACCCTGATAGATTCTCGGCTGCTGTGTCTCTGGCTCCTGATCACTCTATCCAGGAACACAAAATCTCCTTGTTTTTGGTACTTTTGTCTTTATTTTCAAGCCACCTTGATAATATTGCCTCTGGATCTTGTATATCTCCTCTGTTTCTTGGTATATTTTCCACTTTTTGCCTTTTTAGGGGGTAAGCAAGCTGCACTTCTTTAAGAAAATTCAATATCCCTTCAAAAAGCAAATGTTCCATTAAAAAAAAAAAAAAATCTGTATTTCTGTGGAAATGTTTATTGGTAATACATGTTATAATTGCAGTTCCTGTTATGAATCCTTCTATGTGATCCAAAGGTATTTGTCTTGAAGCCGAGGCCTTCGTAGTATAGAGAAACCTTCAATTGACATGGTCTCAGGAGAAGGCAAAAGCCAACGCAGTCATTCTTTAAGGCTACCACTGGAGCCATGTGGGCAAAAAGGCTTGCTGAGTCCATGGAGGCCCCAGTTTTGTAGTTGACCACCTTATACTAGCCGTTCCTTTAAAAAGTAAAATGTAAAGAATTGCTTATTTTTGTGTATTGTAACATTATAGGGTCTATTTACACCGATTGGTCCTGAAATGGATTCGGGTCAGCCACTTTATTCAAGTTTCACAATCCCCAAAATGCGGCCATTCAATATCCCCGAATTCAAGTCCGAATCAGCAGTTTGGGCTTTTCGGAAACCGAAACATCGGAGGCGTTCGGACCGGGACATTTTTGCAATGAAAAGCATAGATATTTGGCTGCCCAATCTGCTCTAATCACATCCCGAACATGCTCCGAATTCGGGAAACCAGGGGGCGAAATTCTCCCTTTTCGATTCTCTAGATTTTAACAAAGTGTAACATATTTTAAACACATAAATATTTCTATGTGATTATACAATAGTAATACTACATATCATAATAGTGATATAAGCATTTTTAAATTTTAATTAAAAAATAATATAATTTTATGTTTCATTTTTATGTATCTTTTTTTTCCGCTATTTCGGCCATAGCATTGACCTCTATGGGAGGAATTTGGGTATATATTCGTGACGGGAGATATTAGTGTGGAATCTACTATGATTTACAAATTGCGAACATATTCGGAGTTCCTGATGTGCCCCAATTTTGAGGCACCGCTTCTGGGGCCGATTATCGGCGTCTATTGAGTTGACCCTTATAGGTGAGTGTATTTTCTGAAAGCATACCAATTGCTGGTCTGGTAAAAACCTATATAGTGTGTAATCAACAGATTACAGAGACTACGCGTTGATCTGAAAAGACAGCCAATATTGCACTAGATATCAGCTATCTTTAAGTCTAAGGGAGAGCTGAAGGAAGGTCACCAAGAAGGCCCAGCTAACCCTCCCTAGTTCCAAAGGAGCAGAAGAGAGGTCCATGTTGAACTTAGCCGAGTCTTTCTCAACTCAAGGCTTAACTCAACAGGACTTCCAAAAAGATTACACAAAAGTGAGTTTACCGTGCACCGCCCTTCAATTAAAACCTGCTTTAAAAAGAAAGCAATACATTGCCTTTCCCTTTAACCAGTAATGTTGTGTTTAAATAATCCTCTTGCATGCCTGCTGTTCTGTTGTTGAAAAGCAATTCATACCGTCCATACCCTATATGCTGGAGAGATAGCACAGTTGGTAAATGGCGTGACTACGGAACCTCAAGTTCCCAGGTTCAAATTCCAGCAGGGCTAATTCAGCCCTTCATCTATCTGGGGTTAATAAATGAGGACCATCGATTTGATAGTCATGACATTTATTACTCAGCTGTTAATTACCAAGTGCACACACCAAAAAGGTATTTGTGTTCCGCTTGGAGAAAAGTGCTAAATAAAAGCTAGGTGTTGTTATTATTATATGTATAATGACATTGATTAATTTTAGTTTCCTGGATTTCCACTTAAATACATTTCTATATTTCCAGTGTGTATTTTTTTTTTTTTAAATCATTACCGTGAAGCTTAGACTATCTTCTACAGCCACTGGAAAGATGTGACAAAAGAAAAAAAATTCAAAACGTTTCTATAGGAGGAAGAACTTTTGTAACAAAACAATGTGTAAAAGTTTCAAGACCTCTTTCCAGAATTTTTCGACAAAACAGTAGAGCAGTGTTCCCCAAATCCAGGCCCAAGGCTCTTCAACAGTTAGTGCTTTGTGTATTTAATCCTATCGGCACAGGTAGTTCAATCCTACCAACAGCCTAGGAGTTCTCCCGAAAAACTTGTCTATTGAGCGATGCTAAGGACTACGTTTGTGGAATGCAAAACTAGAGCATGAGGGGTGGTGGTGTGTGTGTGTGTGTGGGAGATAATAATCTCTGCTACACCACAAACTTGTACATAACATGACCACTCGTCTATCTTGTTTGATACTTGCTTTGGGGTAGGTGATTTAAAAAAATAAAATACAGTTGTTTATTCGGTTCTTCATTGTAAGGTTGAAAAAAGACTTGCATCCACCAAGTTCAGCCCTTCTCCTATTCCTTGTTTACCACTCTTAATCCAAAAGAGGAAACACCACCCCCTCTTATAATAGCAAATTCAAATTCTGCTTTCAGTGGGGGGGGGGGGGGGGGGGGGATCCTTCTTGACTCAAACGGCAATCAGATTTCTCCTTGGATGAACAAGCACTAAATAAAAATTAATGCCTATAGTAACATACTTACCCCTCTATGTTCTGCTTCATTAAAAACAGTATCCAGGCCCCTTTTCAAGGCATCTAATGTATTTGCTAGCACCACCTCTTCAGGCAGTGAATGTCATCCCTTTATTGTCCTTATCATAAAAAAAAATCCATTCAGCTGTTGTAGACTAAATCTCCTTTCCTCAAGTCTTAGCCAAAAAAAATCCCCTCTAAGATGCCGTATCTCTAGCGTGTACAAATTTAACTTTCCTAGCCTTAAGTCATAACTAAAATTTTCTATTCCCCTTATTGAACCTCATGTTCAAGGTGGGGTCTTACCATGGACCAGTAAAGAGGCAGAATAATATCTTCCTCCCATGAGTCAGTACCACTTTGAATACATGATAGTATTTTTTTGGGCCTTTGCAGCTACCAGCTGGCACGGTGCATTACTGCTAAGTCTATTGACCACAAATATCTCCCAAATCTATTTCATTAGTAGACATCCTCAAGGAAGCTCCATATATTATTAATCTATATGTTGCATTTTTATTATTATACCCCAAATGGATAATTCTACATTTGTTTACATTCATGATATACATCCCTTCCTTTTCGGGGATGGGACTCTTCATCGCGGCTCCTTCCGCGCAGCCGCTTCACCGCCGACTCTGCAGCACAAGACAGATCGTCGCTGGAGATGTCATCGCGGGACATTTCATCGCTAAAGGTAAGTATTTTACCGATTTTAGTTTGGTTAGAATTAGGGTTTAGGGGGTTAGAATTAGGGTTTAGGGGGTTAATTTTAGTATTGGGGTTAATTTTAGTGTTAGTATTGGGGTTTAGTGTTAGGGGTCAATTTTACTATTAGGGGTCGGGGGTTAGTATTAGGGTTAGTATTAGGGTTTAGGGGGTTAATTTTAGTATTAGGGGTCTGGGGTTAGTATTAGGGTTAGTATTAGGGTTTAGGGGGTTAATTTTAGTATTAGGGGTCTGGGGTTAGTATTAGGGTTAGTATTAGGGTTTAGGGGGTTAATTTTAGTATTAGGGGTCTGGGGTTAGTATTAGGGTTAGTATTAGGGTTTAGGGGGTTAATTTTAGCATTAGGGGTTAATTTTACTGTTAGTATTGGGGTTTAGTGTTTAGTGTTACTATTGGGGGGGGGGGGGGAATCATTTATAAGGGGGGGGGGGTTAATTTAGTTTTACTTTTACATTTGTAAGAGCTGACAGTCCAGCGCTGAACTGTCAGCTCTTACATAGCTGCAGCCGCGGTGAAACGACCGCGTTATACTTCATTGCTGACAGTTCAGCGTTCTAACTGCCGCGCTGAACTGTCAGCGATGAAGATCCCATTTCCTCCTATTGTTTCCTCCTTCCACAAGTTCAACAACCCTCACCTGACCTATTCCCTGATGTGAAATCTGGCCTATAAAAATCACCATCGGCACTCCGAAAATTACAGGTAAGATAGAATATTGTTTAATTTAAAAAAAAAAGTTATTACTTTTTTTTATTAATAGCTCCTTAGTCTTTTGTAAAAACTAATATATTAGAAAATTTGAGAAACATCCTCGGCAAAATGCAACATATCAATCCAGTAGCGAGGTGAATGTCAGCGCGTTTCGCTCATTTGTACAGTCTCAGGCATCTTTGGAATGATACTGTTTATACACTGTGTCTTTTTATTTTTATTTTTCTATAATATTTGTTTTTATGGAAGGCTAAGGACCTACCGTATTAATAAAAAGTAAGAGCATTTTTTTCTCATCAGACATTTTTATACTTTATCTAGCTTTTGAGTGCCGATGGTCTGTCTTGTTTTTCGTGCACCGTTTGGGGTGGATATGGCGTTACCTGTCTGTGCACCACCAGCATTGTGATTTAATATAATCAGCCCAGGTTTGCGCTCACAGTTTCCTACAAAGTCAAGTTTTGTATCGTAATGACCTTCTTGGGAATTCCATTTGCTGCCTTCGAGGTCAACTTGGCCCATTAGATCAGGAGATATCAGACATGATAAATATGCCAAGTTGGGTCTACGTTCTTCTAAGTGTTATGTATACACATTGGCGCTTATACAGATACTTTAATGTCTCATATGACTTCATCCCTACAGAGAAGACCTTCACATTGACATTTCCTTCACAGAAGAGTTGAATTGGAGTGTTTTGGAGTGTTCTAATAAGATTTTTGAGTGTTTCTGTGGGAATGTTTGTCCATTCGTCCAGTAGAGCTTTTGTGAGGTCAGACACTGATGTTGGACGAGAGGTCTGGCTCACAAACTCCATTCCAGTTCATCCCAAAGGTGTTCGATAGGGTTGAGGTCAGGTCTCTGCGAGGGCCAGTCAAGTTCTTCCGCACCAAACTCATCCAACCATATCTTTATGGACCTGGCTTTGTGCACTGGGGCACAGTCATGCGGGAATAGTAAAGGAGCATTCCCCCAAACGGCTCCCACAAAGTTGGAAGTATAGCATTGTCCAAAATGTCTTGGTATGCTGAAGCATTAAGATTTCCCTTCACTGGAAATACAGGGCCCCTGCCAAATCCAGAATGGCCTATCAAGCTGCAAGACTTCTGGCCCCCGGAGTCCAGTGATGGTTTTGCACCACTCGATCCGAAGCTTGACATTGTACTTGGTGATGTGAGGCTTGCATGCAGCTGCTCGGCCATAGAAACCCATTCCATAAGGCTCCCGTCACACCTGTTTTAGTGCAGATATTAATGCAAGTGGAAGTTTGGTGACCCCGCTCTGTGACTTTACGTGGTCTTCCACTTCGTGGCTGAGTTGCTGCTGTTTCTAAACCCTTCCACTTACCAATTCACAGTTGGTTTCTAAACCCTTCCACCTACCACTCACAGTTGACCGTGGAATATCTTGCAGGGATGACCTTTCACAAACCTATGACTTATTGCACAGATGGCAGCATCCTATCACAGTACCAAGCTTGAATTGAGCTCTTCAGAACGACCCATTTCCCCCCCACAAATGTCGGTAAATGCAGACTGCATGGCTAGATGCTTGATTGTATACACCTGTGGCAATGGCTCTGATTGAAACACCTGAATTCAATAATCAAGTGGTGTGTAACAATACCTTTATCCATATAGTGTACTATGTATTACAAAAACTGCACATCATAATGGGGATCATGTATAAAAACTCCCCCACTGAACGGTACAAAAAGACACAATCGTCATTTGTCATGTATAATGGCGGTTGCGCCTATTCATAACACTTTTCACTGCGGGAGAAGGATCTTCGCACAAACGGCGTCGATTCTCATACACTAGCTTTTATACACCTGATTTTTTTTAATACATTGACTGCGCTTGCGTAGTGACTGCCCGCACAACCTGAATGTGCATAAACGGCGCAAACTCCCCCAAATTTGTCAGAAGTCTCCTTTACACAAAGCGCCATTATTTTTGCGCTATCTCTGTGTGTGTGTGCAGCATGCACTTTGTTTTCATGGTTTCTTTTTTTAATATCATGTTCTATTTACTAACTCTTTGTCTGTTGCTGACTTTATTGATCGAAGCAGCATCTTCTAACTTGGGGGAAAAAAAACAAAAAACCCAAAAACTCACTGAGGCATTTCTGCTTTCTGCAGAAAGTACCCGTAATAACTGAGCTGAGAAAAGGGCAGAGCTGAGAACCCAGTCCCTGAAAATGGAAACAAACACCATTTTTTTGTATCTAGAGGGGGAAGCACAGAGCTAAAATAAAAAAAGAGAAGATCAGTATCTGTCACCCTGACAGCTGATTGGTTGTTTGGGAATGCATATAATTACCAGGAGCTTGCAGTTGGTACAAGCATTGCACTGCTATCCGTTAGAACATCTATACAACGATTGCAATAAAATAATGGAGAATAAACAAAAGATTTGCCAATTCCTTATTGGAAGATTTATATCCTTTTTATCCAACCACTTCAAATTACTGAACTTGAAAGTAATAATCATTTGTGTCTCCGGCATCCCAGGTGCGCTTGTGTTTAATACTGTCTGGCTTTCAAGTTAAATGTGTGTTTTTTGGTAGGGACGTAACTGTTATTGATCATTGGTCATGTGGGGATGAACACTTTAAGGCTGGTGTTTTATAATGCTCACCTATATTATTAGCGCAAGGCTGGACAAAAAGGCTACAGCGGTTGCTGAATCACAACTCCCATGATGCTGAGCCATTTTTTGTGCTTCTCCAGTATGCCGCTATATCCCTAATGAGCTGTATTTTATGGCATAGATCTCTCTCTCTTTTGTTAGGTATAATGACGATTGCACCTTTTTAAAAATCCCAATACTTTTCAAGGTGGGAGAAGGACCTCCGTAAAACAGATGTCCCCGACACTCACCTGATTTTATCTATCTATCTATCTATCTATCTATCTATCTATCTATCTATCTATCTATCTATCTATCTATCTATCTAGTTATCTGTCTATCCATCTATCTATCTGTCTGTCTGACTGTCTATCTATCTATCTATCTATCTATCTATCTATCTATCTATCTATCTATCTATCTATCTATCTATCTATCTGACTGTCTATCTATCTATCTGACTATCTATCTATCTATCTATCTATCTATCTATCTATCTATCTATCTATCTATCTATCTTTATGTCTTTATATCTATTAATCTATCTATTTATCTGTCTGTCTGTCTATATATCTATTGATCTATCGATTTATCTATCTGGATGCCTGTCTATCTATTGCTCTATCTATTTATCTTTCTATCTATTGATCTATATATTTATCTATCTGCCTGTCTGTCTGTCTATTGATCTATCTATTTATCTCTCTGTCTGTCTATATATCTATTGATCTATATATTTATCTGTCTGCGTGTCTGTCTTTCTGTCTCTGTGTCTCTTTCTGTCTGTCTGTCTATCAATCTATCTATTTATCTGTCTGTCTATCTATCTATCTATCTATCTATCTATCTATCTATCTATCTGTCTTTATATCTATTGATCTATCTATTTATCTGTCTTTCTGTCTGTGTGTCTCTGTCTGTCTATCTATCTATCTATCTATCTGTATATATCTATTGATCTATCTATTTATCTATCTATCTATCTATCTATCTATCTATCTATCTATCTGTCTTTATATCTATTGATCTATCTATTTATCTGTCTTTCTGTCTGTGTGTCTCTGTCTGTCGATCTATCTATCTATCTATCTATCTATCTATCTATCTGTATATATCTATTGATCTATGTATATATCTGTCTTTCTGTCTGTGTGTCTGTCTTTCTGTCTGTCTATTTGTCAATCTAGACCTTTATACTCATCATTGTCCAAAATAAACAGGATTAATTGTTACATTTTTTGTTTCTTTTCTGGCATGCCTGATCCTGTAGACTGCCACTCCTATGATGCTCAGATACCTCCTGTTGGAGTTGGGGGTCACAGAGGTTGCCTATTGATGGTTCACCTCTACTGACCTTGGCATCCTTAATGCGCTCCATGGTGCACTTTGTCCTTCGCTCTCCGTCCTCGCCATCAACCAATAAAGTCGTTTTGTTTACGCGACTCACTCAACAGAGACCATGATCATCAAAAAGCTAATTACCCACACCTTGCAAAACCTGAAGGACACTATCCCCTGCCTGCTGTCCTGCATGTTTCCAGCCTGCCGACCTCTCTCATACACACTCCACTCAACTTGCCTGATAATTCGCCTGATGGACAATGTAATGATGTTCTAGGTAACCTTGACTGACCTTGTACGGACACTTTGCCTATCCCTGACTCTTTGACTAAAGACACATGACCCAAACAACAGCAGGATCTCAAAATGCGTTGGCACATAAGAACCATTTGGCCCAACAATGTCCAATTTTCTAAATATGTTCGTTAGCCCCTGGCCTTATCTTATATCTAGGATAGCCTTGTGTCTATCCCATGCATGCTTAAACTCCTTCACTGTATTAACCTCTACCACTTCTACTGGAAGGCTATTTCATACATCCACTACCCTCTCAGTAATGTAATACTTTCATTAGTCCCTGGCCTTATCTTATATCTAGGATAGCCTTATACCTATCCCACGCATGCTTAAACTGCTTCACTGTATTAACCTCTACCACTTCTACTGGAAAACTATTCCATGCATCCACTACCCTCTCAGTAAAGTAATTCTTTCATTAGTCCCTGGCCTTATCTTATATCTAGGATAGCCTTATACCTATCCCACGCATGCTTAAACGCCTTCACTGTATTAACCTCTACCACTCCTACTGGAAGACTATTCCATACACCCACTACCCTCTCAGTTATGTAATACTTTCATTAGTCCCTGGCCTTATCTTATATCTAGGATAGCCTTATACCTATCCCACGCATGCTTAAACTCCTTCACTGTATTAACCTCTACCACTTCAACTGGAAGACTATTCCATGCATCCACTACCCTCTCAGTAAAGTAATACTTTCATTAGTCCCTGGCCTTATCTTATATCTAGGATAGCATTATACCTATCCCATGCATGCTTAAACTCCTTCCCTGTATTAAACTCTACCACTTCTACTGGAAGACTATTCCATACATCCACTACCCTCTCAGTAAAGTAATACTTTCATTAGTCCCTGGCCTTATCTTATATCTAGGATAGCCTTATACCTATCCCACGCATGCTTAAACTCCTTCACTGTATTAACCTCTACCACTTCTACTGGAAGGCTATTCCATGCATCCACTACCCTCTCAGTAATGTAATACTTTCATTAGTCCCTGGCCTTATCTTATATCTAGGATAGCCTTATACCTATCCCATGCATGCTTAAACTCCTTCACTGTATTAACCTCTACCACTTCAACTGGAAGACTATTCCATACATCCACTACCCTCTCAGTAAAATAATACTTTCATTAGTCCCTGGCCTTATCTTATATCTAGGATAGCCTTATACCTATCCCACGCATGCTTAAACTCCTTCACTGTATTAACCTCTACCACTTCAACTGGAAGACTATTCCATGCATCCACTACCCTCTCAGTAATGTAATACTTTCATTAGTCCCTGGCCTTATCTTATATCTAGGATAGCCTTATACCTTTCCCATGCATGCTTAAACTGCTTCACTGTATTAACCTCTACCACTTCTACTGGAAGACTATTCCATGCATCCACTACCCTCTCAGTAATGTAATACTTTCATTAGTCCCTGACCTTATCTTATATCTAGGATAGCCTTATACCTATCCCATGCATGCTTAAACTCCTTCACTGTATTAACCTCTACCACTTCTACTGGAAGACTATTCCATGCATCCACTACCCTCTCAGTAATGTAATACTTTCATTAGTCCCTGGCCTTATCTTATATCTAGGATAGCCTTATACCTATCCCATGCATGCTTAAACTCCTTCACTGTATTAACCTCTACCACTTCTACTGGAAGACTATTCCATGCATCCACTACCCTCTCAGTAATGTAATACTTTCATTAGTCCCTGACCTTATCTTATATCTAGGATAGCCTTATACCTATCCCACGCATGCTTAAACTCCATCATTGTATTAACCTCTACCACTTCTACTGGAAGACTATTCCATACATCCACTACCCTCTCAGTAAAGTAATACTTTCATTAGTCCCTGGCCTTATCTTATATCTAGGATAGCCTTATACCTATCCCACGCATGCTTAAACTCCATCACTGTATTAACCTCTACCACTTCTACTGGAAGACTATTCCATACATCCACTACCCTCTCAGTAAAGTAATACTTTCATTAGTCCCTGGCCTTATCTTATATCTAGGATAGCCTTATACCTATCCCACGCATGCTTAAACTCCTTCACTGTATTAACATCTACCACTTCTACTGGAAGACTATTCCATGCATCCACTACCCTCTCAGTAAAGTAATCCTTTTATTAGTCCCCAGTTCCCTATCTTATATCTAGGATAGCCTTATACCTATCCCACGCATGCTTAAACTCCTTCACTGTATTAACCTCTACCACTTCTACTGGAAGACTATTCCATGCATCCACTACCCTCTCAGTAAAGTAATACTTCCTGATATTACATTTAAACCTTGGCCCCTCCATTTTATGATGGTGTCCTCTTGTTATGATGGTTTTTCTCCTTTTGACCATGAGGACGTCCACTGAACAGCGGTACATGACGAATCCCCCCCCCCCCCCCCCGCGCGCATTTCGCAGTAACCTGCAGATACCGCTGCACGTCTTCCATGCAGCAGCCTGGGGATTAGCTTATTTCCAGTCAGGCTTACTGACCTGAACTATATGGGGTTAACTACGTTAAAGGGTTTTTGCTCAGGAAGCTTATCTCTGTTCACAGCGCCCAGTGCATCAGGTTCCCCTACATCCCATCGTGCTGCTCACACACTCTGGAATTCTGTGGTCCATATACAGAGAGACCCTCCATCGCGAGAGCCTATAAAACAGGAATTACACAGGGCTCTACCTCTTTCCCAAAAAGTGAGCGGTAGAGTCCTGCAGGATAGCGAGGCAGAATCTCCAAGCCGGGACTGGCCCTGCAAAAACCAGGACAGTTAGGAGGCAGAAAATAAATGTTTACGTCACTAATGAAGTCATTTAGAACATGAATATTTAATTTACACAAACTAAGTAATAAATAAATTCACTGCAAGTTATACCAACATTAATAAGTGCTTTATTGCTGTGGAGCTGAATGATATGTGAAAGATTGTGAGTGAATTGGGGAAGATATGATAGGAAAGGTGGTCCAGAAAGAGTCACTGTCTTCCCAAATCAGGACATTTAGGAGGTATGGTATTGAGCTATATATTTGGTATGATGCACTCCAGTGTTGTATTTCTGCATTGGTCAACTGGGCCTAGGGCAATAGACTAGAGGGGGATGGCACATCTTACCTGACTACCTGCATAGACATACGTGCTGCCCCCACTATATCACCAGTGAATAGGGCAAAAGGCTGTGTAATGGGGCAATATGCTACAGTGGCAAGGGATGTGGAGGTAAGTGGTGCAGTGGCAAAGGATGTGGAGGTAAATGGTGCAGTGGAAAAGGATGTGGAAGTAAATGGTGCAGTGGCAAGGCATGTGGAGATAAATGGTCCAGTGGAAAGGAATGTGGAGGTAAATGGTGCAGTGGCAAGGGATGTGGAGGTAAATGGTGCAGTGGACAGGGATGTGGAGGTAAATGGTGCAATGTAAAGGAATGTGGAGGTAAATGGTGCAGTGGACAGGGATGTGGAGGTAAATGGTGCAGTGGACAGGGATGTGGAGGTAAATGGTGCAATGTAAAGGAATGTGGAGGTAAATGGTGCAGTGGCAAGGGATGAGGAGGTAAATGGTGCAGTGAGAGGGATGTGGAGGTAAATGGTGCAGTGGAAAGGAATGAGGAGGTAAATGGTGCAGTGGCAAGGGATGAGGAGGTAAATGGTGCAGTGAGAGGGATGTGGAGGTAAATGGTGCAGTGGCAAGGGATGTGGAGGTAAATGGTGCAGTGGCAAGGGATGTGGAGGTAAATGGTGCAGTGGCAAGGGATGTGGAGGTAAATGGTGCAGGTGAAAGGGATAAGGAGGTAAATGGTGCAGTGGCAATGGATGTGGAGTTAAATGGTGCAGTGGCAAGGGATGTGGAGGTAAACGGTGCAGGTGAAAGGGATATGGAGTTAAATGGTGCAGTGGCAATGGATGTGGAGGTAAATGGTGCAGGTGAAAGGGATATGGAGGTAAATGGTGCAGTGGCAAGGGATGTGGAGGTAAATGGTGCAGGTGAAAGGGATATGGAGGTAAATGGTGCAGTGGCAATGGATGTGGAGGTAAATGGTGCAGTGGCAAGGGATGTGGAGGTAAATGGTGCAGTGGCAAGGGATGTGGAGGTAAATGGTGCAATGGAAAGGAATGTGGAGGTAAATGGTGCAGTGGCAAGGGATGTGGAGGTAAATGGTGCAGTGGACAGGGATGTGGAGGTAAATGGTTCAATGGAAAGGAATGTGGAGGTAAATGGTACAGTGGACAGGGATGTGGAGGTAAATGGTGCAGTGTAAAGGAATGTGGAGGTAAATGGTGCAGTGGAAAGGAATGTGGCGGTAAATGGTGCAGTGGAAAGTGGTGTGAAATCAATGTGGCTTTGTGAAAAGGTTGGAGATTAAAGGGTGCAAGCTGGAGAGGAAGGGGTGTGACCAACAAAAGTTGGGGTGCATGAGTTTAGACAAACACACCACCGCTGCAGATGTCAGATAGCTCTGACTCCACAGAAACAATCATTAGAAAGGAATGCCAGTCCAGTGTGCTCAAATCCTTCCACACAGTGCACCGACACTGCAAATACAGCATCCTAGACCACCATCGGATAGGTATATTTGTGTGTGTGGGGGCGGGGGGGCTGGCAGACCATTTGTTCTGTGAGGGACCCCAAGTTTTCTGACGGCGGCCCTGCCCAGTATTACAAGTTCTGCACTGGATTGTGGGTAAGGAGATGTAAATACAATATATACAGACCCCAACCCCCACCATCCACTTGATACATGAAGGGGAAAGACGATGGACCTTCGTAGAGCACTGTCCAAAGTGCTCACTAAACACTTTTTTCCACATCCAGTTATTTTGGCCCAACTTTGTAATTAAGTGGCGAGTTCCCCCCCCCCCCCCCACAAATTGCTTCATAAATAAAACCCTCTAGCGATACCTCGATAGCCACATACATTGTGTAGATAAACGCTGAGAGATTTAGTTAGAGTCTGTCCTCTGGCTTTTTAGGGAATTACATCGATGATATCCCAGGCTCAATTGAGATAATCACATGTGCCTAGTAAAGAGTTAATTCTGCTAGATGAGTTTTTCTCTCTCTCTCCATAGTCTGTTTCAGTTCCACATTTCATGGGCTGAACTCTTAGGCCGGGGACGGAATGTATGTAATGCTGAGAGGCGGTGGGAGGTTGGGCCAGCATACGTGACTGTAAAGTTGAGTAATCCACCAGTAGGACCGTGACATGGTCTGTTTGCTCACACAGTTATGTACACTTCTTTCCTCTTCTTTCTTCATTTAGTCTTGGACATGTATGAGTGATACCATCTGTGTTAGTGTGTGTGATACTGCGTGTGTGAGTGAGACTGTCTGTGTGATACTGTGTGAATGTGTGTGATACTGTATGTGTAATACTGTGTGTGTGAGTGATACTGTCTGTGTGATACTGTGTGTGTGATATTGTATTAGTGTGTGTGGATGATACAGTCTGCGTGTGTCTGTCTGTGTGATACTGAATGAGTGACACTATGTGAGTGTGCATGAGAGATACTGTAGAGTGTGTGTGATTCTGTTTTTGTGACACATACACAGTATATCACACATATAGAATCCCAAAGACAGCATCACTCATGCACAGTCATACAGAATCACACACACAATATCACACAAACAATATCACACAAACAGTATAATACAGACACATTCACACAGACTGTATCACCCATACACAGTATCACACACACTCACACAGTGTCACAAACACAGAATCACACCCACTTACACAGTGTCACAAACACAGAATCACACACGCTCACACAATATCACTCGTACAGTATCACGCAGACAGATGTATGCAGACTGTGTATGATTCTGTGTGAGTGTGATTCTGTGTGAGTGTGTGTGATACTGTGTGTGTATGAATCTGTGTGACAGTGTGCTACTGTGTGTGTATGATTCTGTGTGAGTGTGTGATGCTGTGTGTGTATGAATCTGTGTGAGTATGTGATACTGTGTGTGTGATACAGTGTGTATATGATTCTTTGTGAGTAGGTGATACTGTGTGTGTATGTTTCTGTGTGAGTGTATGATTCTGTGTGTATGTGTGTGCACTTCTGTGAGTGTGTGTGATACTGTGTGTGAGTCTTTGTGAGTGACTGTGTGTGTGATTCTGTGAGAGTGTGTGATACTGGGGGAGAGTCTTTGTGTGACTGTGAATGTGTGTCTCTGTGTGAGTGTGTGTGATACCATGTACGAGTCTTTGTCTGTGACTGTGAATGTGTGACTGTGTGAGTGGGTGTGATAACGGTGTACAAGTCTTTGTCTGTGACTGTGAACGTGTGACCCTGTGTCACTGTGATTCTCTGTGAGTGTGCATGATACTGTGTGATACTGTATATTAGAGTCTTTGTGAGTGACTGCGTATGTGTGACTCTGCATGCAAGACTGTGGCAATGGGGGCAGCCATTAAGTTTAACAATTTGCCCCTCCATAAAAATGACTTTCAATGGCTATGCCCATGATCTGCTTTGGAAACCTTTGTTTGAAGATGTCACTGTGTACTAGTCATGGGCATTAAATAGAAACCCCTTTATTTAAAAAGCACTAATTATTTTTTTTTTTTTTTAATCAAAGCTATTGCATGGTCCCTTGACCTTGAGAGTAGGACTTGTTTGTCCATCTGTATTCAAGCAGGAGGATTCCCATAATACACACTAATTTGGAGTTAGGAGTATTCTAAAATCAGGGCAAAGCCTGAAGAAGGCAGCTCGGTAATCCTAAGATACTCCCGGTTCGTTGAGATATTGTACAGGCATGCCCACTTTCCTCAGCCAGCCACAAATACACAAAAGCAGCTGATGGAGGTTTTGTAAAGGATGTGGTCTAAATATAGCCTCAAGGTCGCTTGATGTATAGTATAATACAGCTTCACATGTGTGAAATCTTTGACCCCCTCCGTATGACCACTAGAGGTCCATTGATTACGGCTCAATGAGGTCTATTCAATAAATGGTGAACTGTGTTGAACCTAAGAAATGGAATAGCAAATGCCAGGCGCTAATGCTTGAGTTTAAAAAAAAAAAAAATAGGAGAATTATTACCAGCCCACCTTATGGTGTTATCAGAATGATTTACTTTCAGCACTGCCATTCTGCTCACTATGGGTTTGTCACTAGAGAAAAAACAACTGTAGGGAAAGAAATGTATTATTAAAAAAAAAACAATACATAAAGTAATTAAAAAAAAAAGAAAAAAAATACTATATTGGCAAGAAAAGGTAAAAAAAAAAAAAGAAAAAAAAAAGAAAATTAATTAATAATAAGTAAACAAATAAACATTGGATTGAGGGGACCAGGGGAAAAATAAAAAATGGATTGAAAAAAATATAACAAATAAATAAAAAACATTGTATTGGCGGTAATAGGAAAAAAATTCAAAATCAGAATTTAAAAAAAAAAAAACACTGAATTGGCAGGGAACATGTATAAATAAAATAATATAGATAAATAATAAAATTTAAAAAAAAATGAGCAAATTGATTGTAAATACACAGTAGCACAAGCATAAATGCTAGGTAAACAGATATTAATATATTTGAAAAATTACACTAATCTTAAGCAATACCAGCACTATCCATTTTATATGTGCGTAGGGGTGTGTGAACATATATATATAATGTGTGAATATAAATATATATTTATATTTTTATTCATATATATACATGTGTATGTGCGTGTGTGCCACATAAAAAGATAGGTTATATTTAAAAGAACATTGCATTTGCATCTGGAAAAGCCACCAGGTCACCAGAGCTAATAAACATATACAATTTGCTCCCTGTTTATCATAAATGTAATATTTTGATATAGGATTATCATAAGGAATTATATATACACTAGAATTCATAAAGTTGGTCTATCGAGCTATTCAATCCCTCTCCCTTGAGAACGCCTGTTTTTATTTTCTCTTTTGCATGGTGGGCTTCCCTTTATACAGAAAAGAAGATTGATTCCCCGCCAGGCGCCTTAGCCAAGTGCTTTGCATGTATGCATTTTTACTGCTCTCGTTTAATATGTATGCAAATTCAGCCAGTCCTGTCCTAGCTCCTCAATGTGGCATTGCACAGTCAGGAACAGATTTCTATTAAACCCCACATCTCTCGCTCCAAAGTACATTCGACTTGACTTGTCTTTAAACTCTGATAGATGGGGGTGCTAGGGGGGGGGGGAAAAGAGAGAGAGAGAAGACTGATTTGGGTAATTTATTCGGTGTACGGATTGATATTGGGTTTAGAGTAGAAAGAGAGAAAAAAAAATAGGTGGTGGAATTTAAATATATGCAAAAGGAGGGGGGGGGGGGGGAATAAAAAATAAAATAGGAGGCCAGCACATTCATATGTTATTGAATCCAGTTGGGGGAACACAAAATATATTCGCAGTATAATTAGTGGAATTAGTTATTAAAATAAAGCCTAGCTAGTGAAAATATAAACTCTAAACACACTCTCCCTGTACTAAAATGTATCTTTTAATTTCTTGTTATTGCTGGTGTAACTGTTTATGTTTTTAATTCGGTGATTTAATATACAGGATGAAGAAAAATATAAATCAAAAGCCCAATCCGATCTTCGTTGCTAACAAATGATTTTATTGTCTTGCAGTGCCGAGGGTTTTGATTTTATTGTCTTGCAGTGCCTAGGGTTTTGATTGTATTGTCTTGCAGTGCCGAGGGTTCCTGGGTTAATTATGATTATTTAATAAACTATGATGGGATGGTATAAAGCTAAGCATTTTAAAAGGGGGTTCTACTTGAAAAGGATGATCTTATTTACTGTGAAAAACAAATTTAATCACAGATATTCATTTTAATTTTTATGTGAATCTATACATTCCGGTCAGAGCGTATGCCCCTTGTAAACCCATCTGTAGGTTTAGCAGAAGTGGTTCTAAGTTTTGGGGGACCTTAATAATAAAAAAAATGTAAAAAATGAACGGGGGATACTCGTGTTAGCTAAATGTCCCCTTCCTTTCCCGTCAGTTAGGCAATGTAGGCGATTAACAGTTACCAAACCTCCATATATTGATGGAAAAGAGAGGGATCCTATTCAACTCCAGTAGGTAGAAACAGGACTGGCTTGTCTTACATAAGACATTGGTGGACATGTAAGACAAAAAGGAAAAGGTACATAGTGTATGAGAAGGAGTCCTTGGAGAGGTGGTCCATTAAGGGGGAGTATTCTCTTATTTTGTTGTCTGTATATGCATTTTCGTAGGAGCACATATATATGAACAATAGTCTTTAAATCCAGTACCTGTATCTATTTGACTAATGTTTTAAAGGGGACAGGCTTTCAATGTCATGGTATTTGCAATTTTCAAATGAATGGAATATCCTGTGTCTCTAGTGATGTCATCAGACAATGTGTTGCACTGTTAAGAGATCCTACTGTGTACAAGAGCGAGTTCACTCATAGGCCACTCAATAGACTCAATTTGAGGAGGACAGGAAGTGACGATATGAAACAAAACTTTGTATGAGTGCTGCTGCACCTGCAGTAAACATGCAGAGTAATCACTGGGGAGGGCTTGTATGCACATGAGCACGGTATGCAAATGAGCTTCTTTTTAATAGGAAATGTGTCATATGCAGACCTTGCCAAGGTGATGTCATAAGCAGGATACTCCACAGACACATTTTTTTTTCTCCTAATTTAGGCATTTGCTTGCAGTTTTGCTAACACACCGTATAGATCATTTTCAATCATTTTTCATGCTCTACATGCACAGTAAAAACAATTTTTAGGTGATACCCTTTAATAAAAGACACCAGACAAAAATGAACTAATTGTAGAAGGCCCTTTGGTGTACCTTGCCATTTTGACATTGAAATATTTAATAACAGATTTATTTTTCCCGAGTGAATAAACTACACAAAGTGTTTCACAGGATCCAAGGTTCCATTGAGTATGTTTTGAACTCTTTACTCCATATTATTGCCAAGGTGTACGTTCACCATTAAAAGAGATGTAAGACCTGTCAGATCAAGAGCAAACCTTGAGAAGTCTACAATAGACAGAATGTTCCCTGACCATTTGAAGGTCTCTGGGACATTGTATCTGAGCTAGATACTAATTAATATGACCTACAGAATGAGAGGACAGCCTGATACACAATGACTGATACATATCTGCAAACGTACAGTATCACTATTAAAAACAATCGGCGCTGTTCTGTTCATTTGATCATCCTAGATCTCTTGTTGGTTTTGTTACATGTTTTTTTTTAAATTTTTTTACCTTTTCCTTTTTTCAAAAACTACTTGTGCTGTAAATAGCAAACAACCCCAGATACCCCATGGACCCCATTCAGTGATGCAAGATATCACTGTGACTATTTATGGGATGCAGTGAGATAAGATACATTAGTTTCTATCTTAGGGTTCTATGTCAGCGCCTTTGCTGGGTCTAGCTGGAGTCTCAGTGCAGGGATGCATGAGGATTCAGTCTGCATACTACAGTTCATAATGCAGGGCTGAGAACAGATGTAAGGTCAGAAAGGAACAAGGGCTGTGGAATAGACAAAGGACTTTAACCAGGACTGTAGTAGGAACTGAGAGTGGGACTGAGAGAGAACAAGGTCAGAGGTCTGAGGTAAAGGCTAGGCTTGAGGTAAGAACAGAGCAAGCTGGACTACCTAGTCACAGCTCTTGGCTGGGAGTCTTCTGATTGAGTAACACTGGATAGCGCAGCTTGGTAGGTAACCCTGGAAAGGGTAGCTTGGCAGTTATCCTGGACAGAACAGCTTGGAAGGTAACCCTGGATAGGGTAACTTGGCAGGTAACCCTGGATAGGGCAGCTTGGTATGTAACCCTGGATAGGGTAGCTTGGCAGGTAACCCTGGATAGGGCAGCTTGGTATGTAACCTTGGATAGGGTAGCTTGGCAGGTAACCCTGGATAGGGCAGCTTGGTATGTAACCCTGGATAGGGTAGCTTAGTATGTAATCCCGGATAGCACAGCTTGGCAGGTAACCCTAGATAGGGCAGCTTGGTAGGTAATCCTATATAGGGCAGCTTGGTAGGTAACCCTGGATAGGGCAGCTTGGTAGGTAACCCTGGTTAGGGCAGCTTGGTGGGTAACCCTGGATCAGGCAGCTTGGTAGGTAACCCTGGATAGGGCAGCTTGGTAGGTAACCATGGATAGGGCTGCTTGGTAGGTAACCCTGGTTAGGGCAGCTTGGTGGGTAACACCCGATAGGGTAATTTAGCAGGTAACCCCCGATAGGGTATAGGCTGGAATAGTTATGCTGTAGGAGAATGGTCATAGGAAAATCTGTAACCCTTCTGCTGGGTGGTTGAGCCCTCAGGGAAATTGCATCTTTCAGCAATGGATCATAGGTTCTTGAGGTTATCTTTGGAAATTAAACGACCATTTTGGATGCTCCCTCTGGTACTTCTGCAGACCTGGTGTAAAATAGGAAAAAAGGTTACATGGATTCAGGACTGCGCTTGAAAATATAAGAAAGATGAGTCAGAATAAAACGAAAAGAGAGAAAAAGCATAACACACGTAGTAAAGGTTTTTATGGCTGAAAAGTCACCAATAATAAGAACATACTATATAATAAAATATATAGAAACATCTTAAAACAAAATATTGGTTATTTTGAATTTCAATATTAATAAACATCCTGATCAGGAAAGTATACTATAAAAATACTTCAATCCGAAATATTGGGCCTACTTAATAAAAAGAGAGTCGCAGGAAATTAAGACAGGAGTTGGATAAATTCTCCCATCCAGCTGCATTGGAGATTATTTCCAAATCGCCAACTCTGGCCTAGTAAGTTTGAAATTCACGTCTCAATTCCCTGCCGTTCTCTCTTGATTGAGTAGACCCTTAAATCCAATTTATGTAGTATATATAAATAAGTACAATTCAACCAATGTATGCACACTGTGGAGTAGGATTACTCCCAGTTAGGAGTGGTAATTGACAATGCTTCCATGTTTGGCAGACCTAGTCTACTGATGGGCAAATTACTAACAATGTATGCATTATATAGCCTAGGAGCAGTGGCGTACTAAGGGGGGGCGGTTGGGGGGGGTGGCGGCCCGCCCCGGGTGCCACTGACTAGGGGGGTGCCATGACTTCCAGTGTCATGGGGGGGGGGGGGGGGTGCCACACTCAGGGTCCGCCCCGGGTGCCAAATGCTCTAGGTACGCCCCTGCCTAGGAGTCAGTAGTGTATCTTCCACAAGGCAAACAAGGCACTCGCCTAGGGCGGCACTTTGCCAGAGGGTGTTAAAGCACACTTCTGGTGCTTCAAACATTTTCGCTCCCTCCCCCACCGTTCAGCAAGCTTTAGCTCCTTACAATTAATGGGGGTGATAGGGGCATGTAATGGAACTGGTGGGGGTATGTAATGAGGGTGATGGTGGTATTTAATGGGGTTGATGGGGCATTTAGTGTGTATGAAATGTGGGTGATGGGGCATGTCTTAGGTGTGCAACGTGGGTGGGGGGGGGGGGGGTGCCCAAATATTGTCTGCCTAGGGCAGCACAAAACCAAGATACACCACTGGTGCCACGTACGGGGGGACGGTTAGTAGAGGACTGCGCTAATTGCTCACAAAAACCTTGGAGAAAGGACTCAACATGTAGCAATGGTAATAACTCATTAATGATAATTAAGGAACCAGACATATAGGCTTGAAGTATTAAACCAAGGAGCCAAATCCACCGGGGATACAAAGTGAAGCCATCTACAGGGAAAAAACAAAGCAGGCACCGATTTAAAGATGAGAAGTAAGAATTCAATTCCCCATACCGCTTAGTGACCCAATGGATCTACTGAACTTCAAACAGTGCTATGTATCCAGCGCTTGTGTCCTAGAGAGAGCGGGTGAGTAGATCAACTTCCTGCTTGATGCTTATTCAAGCAGGATGCCAAGAGAAGCAGCAAAGATGGCTTCTACACACACTGAGATGGCTCCCTGTAGCAAGGTAATACTGTGTGATACTAGCGCCTGTAGACCTCAGAGTCATACCAGAGAGTAAGCGAAAGAAAGGCTACATCAATGGAGGTACACATTTTTCATCCACATGCTAGACCAGGGACCACCCATGCAGACAGATATACAGCAATAGAAGAAATGCAGCGGTAGGGGAAGGTAAACACAAGAGGGCAAAGAAAGACCCCAAAACAGGTTCTGAAACCCTGGGTGTGATCCATGTATAAAGAATCAGGTGCTTTTCAGTGCGGAGAACATCCGACCAAAACTGTTCCAATCCTGAACGCGCTAAAGCGTATCGTTGTATAAAAATGCCGCTGTTAAACTCTGATAAACAGTGTTTGTGGCTATTTTTTTTAACATTCCCAACAATTTGGTGTTTATAAATCACTCCCATAGTGTAGACCACTCTGGTTCTGGGTAAACGTGGTTCTCGGATGCTCTTGGTCCCTTGGATATCTTCACTTTCGATGTGAGATTGTTTGTTGCTAAAATAAATGTATTTCATTTCTGTGTTCCGGTTTTATTTATCCCCTCTGCTGACACATCGGAATAATCCGAGCCTCATTGCTTGAGGAGCTTTTATAGCACTTTAATGTGTTCACACATTAATATAGCGTTAGGCTGGACTGGACTGTACTGTACTATGTGGGTCCAAAATATTTGGAAGGAGAATACAGAGAAGATTATGCTTAATTGAAAAATTCTGCATTCTAAATACAAATGTTTTAATGAAACAATACAAATAAAGTACCTTGCTGAGTACCTTTTAGTGTGTACAGCTGTATCAGGGGGCGGACATGTTGTTTAGAATCTTGAGTCAGATCTGAGTCATCAGCAGAAGACTGCTAAGAGAGCTGTGTTACCCAGAATTGGTCTTGCTATGCGTCCAGCCGTGGTTGGGGAGGAGGATACTGTCTAAAAAAGTTATACCTTTAAGCAAACGTTTACCACAACTAGATATTAGGTGAGCAGAAAAGTAGGGTAAAGCATTAAACCCAGATGGTAGCCTATCGTCAACTAAAAAAAATGGTTCTTTCATATTATCTCACAAACTGAATTATGTCAGGCCCCAAATTAACATCCTGCCTGATAAGAGGCCCTCCAGAGCTTGGACAACACTGGTCTACATAATGCTGCCTATCAGGCAGGCTAAGGTGTCAATGAAGGTAAAAGATACAGGACCTGGTACCCATACTATATAATAATGCATATTAATAAAAAAAATTAGGTTTTAATTCATCTTCAATTACAAAAAAAAAAAATATAGATGCATTGCCTGTTTCTTTAAAGTTAAAGCAAATTTAACATATTGTCTCTAGTACTATCATTCTGGATCCATCCACAGCACAGCCTGGCCTTCGATGTATCTGTAGAAGACTGAGATTTGACATACGTTCTGGGGGACAACAGCTTGTAACAATGGGTTCATTACTGGATAAATGGCGGCTGCTCTACTGGAATTAGTTGTGTCATTGTGGAAAGTATTTTCCAAGCTTTTTTTTTTTCAAACGTAGTACGCGCACTGAAGTCCAGATTGCTGTAATGTTCTTCACGTAGACCTTACAAAACTAGGCCGGATTGAAGTGACACTACAGAACCACAGGTGTCCAACTGCGGCCCTCCAGGTGATGCAGAACAACAGATCCCCATTAATTCACCCCGCAGGTTCCTAGAATGACAGGGAATTATGGTAGTTGTAGTACAGACCCTGTGGGCAGTGGTGTATCTTGGTTTTGTGCTGCCCTAGGCAGACAATATTTGGGCACCCCCCCCCCCCACACCTAAGACATGCCCCATCACCCACATTTCATACACACTAAATGCCCCATCAACCCCATTAAATACCACCATCACCCTCATTACATACCCCCACCAGTTCCATTACATGCCCCTATCACCCCCATTAATTGTAAGGAGCTAAAGCTTGCTGAACGGTGGGGGAGGGAGCGAAAATGTTTGAAGCACCAGAAGTGTGCTTTAACACCCTCTGGCAAAGTGCCGCCCTAGGCGAGTGCCTTGTTTGCCTTGTGGAAGATACACTACTGCGTGGCACCCCAACCCCCATGATATATTTTAGAGCCTGGATATTGTTTGCCCCCATCTGGAACCAACATGTTTGCCCACTGTATAAGACAATACATACATACCAGTACTATTAACTGAAATGGAATTTTGACCATTAAAATCACATCTACAAATAGATCAGAAATACAGTGTAGACATTGTTAATGTTCTAAATGACTATTGTATCAGGAAACGGCTGAGTTTTAATGGAATATGTAGATCGGAGTAGAGTCGCCCATTATCAGCAAACATCGCACCTGTGTTCCAATGGCACGTTGTGTTAGCTAATCCAAGTTTATCATTTTAAAAGGCAAATTGATCATTAAAAAACCCTTTTGCAATTATGTTAGCATAGCTGAAAACTGTTGTGCTGATTAAAGAGCCAGAAAACGACCCATCTTTAGATTAGCTGAGTATCTGGAGCTTCAACATTTGTGGGATTGATTGCAGGCACAGAATAGTCAGAAACAAAGAACCTTCTTCTGAGCCTTGGCAATCTGTTCTTGTTCTGAGAAATGAAGCCTATTCCATGGGAGAAATTGTCAAGAAATTACAGATCTCGTACAACACTGTGTACTACTCCCTTCACAGAATAGTGCTAACCAGAAGAGAAAGAGGATTGAGAGAACCCCGATGCACAACGGAGCAAGAGGACAAGTTTATTAGAGTGTCTAGTTTGAGAAACAGACACCTCGCAGGTCCTCACCATTAAATGGTGCCCCCAAAACACTGGTCTCAATAGTCAAGAGGCAACTCTGGGATGTTTATCTTCCAGGCAGAGTTGCAAAGAAAATGCTGTATCTCAGACTGGCTCCACAAGAAAAGATTCAAATGGGTAAAACAACACAGACACTGGACGGGAAGATTAGAATAAAGTGTTATAGACAGACTAAATCTAAGTTTGAGATCACAAAGAAGAACATTGTTCGTAAGACACAAAGACCACATGAGAAGATGCCGGAGGAGTGCTTGACGCCACGGGTCAAGCATGGTGGAGACGATGTTATGGTCTCAGGCGTAGGTAGAAAGAAGAAAGAAGTATATCACTCCATTTTGTAGCGCTATGCCATAACCTGTGGACGGCGATTGGTCGGAGCCAGTTTCCTCCTACAACAGGATGATGAGCCAAAGCACAGCTCCAAACTATGCAAGAACTATTGAGGGAAGACAGAGTCAGCTGGTATTGTGTCTATAATGGAGGTGCCAGCATAGATCTCAACCATACTGAGCTGTTGTGGGAGCAGCTTGTACCCATATGAAGTGCCCATCAAGCCAATCCAACTTGTGGTAGCTGCCCCAGGAACTTTGGGTTGAAATCTCTTCATATTACCTCAACATATTGCCAACAAGACTGCAAAGATGTAATTCCTTCAAATTGAGGATTCTTCAACAAAAGCGATTATTATTTGAATTGAAAATCATTATTTTCTAACCTTCTCAATGTCTTGACTTGTATTTCTTATTCATTTCGCAACTCATCTGATGGATGCTTCGACGGGAAACAAAGGAATATCTAAGTGGCCCCAAAACTTTGGAACGGTAGTGTATATATGTTTTTTTTTTTGGCAGTATATTAATTTCTGTACTTTCCTCCACATATTCACTCCCACTTTTCCCCTATTGTTTTTAAGTAATGTTAAGTTTGGGGCCATGATTTATGAAATATATATGGTGAGGGCTAGGGTATTTTGTAAAATAAAAGTTTTCCCTTACAAATTGTTTCCCCCCTAAAAAATATTGTTAGCGAATAGCTTACATACATTGAAATATATATATATATTAAAGCAAGACTTCCATTCTAATATATATACTTGGTTTTAAAGTGTAGTGTACACATGCCTGACTTGAATTTGGATCATTAGGTGGTTGTGGTTGTATAGGGGCGATGTTCTTTTGGGGATATATATAGATATAAATATCTATATAATTTCTACTTTAATGAAGAATTAATAATATATATATATATATATATATATATATATATATATATATATATATATATATATATATATATATCAGCTAAAGTTCCTGACCAAAACGCTGGGTTAATAACATCTTCTACAATTCTAAGTCCTGTAAATACTTTGGGATTTTGGAAGTTATACAAATATTTATATATATATATATGTAGACAAGTAGAAAGTAAACCCAAATACATATGCTCAGATAAATTAATTCTTATTTAATATTCCAATTATATAAATATAAGCAGGTTATACACTGCAGTATCTTTAGTTTAAAAAACAAAAACCTTTTATAAGTTGTCCTGATCTTTAAAACCCATCCTATAGAATCTTTTGACCTTATACCAGCCACCCCCCCACCCCCCCCAAATTGCATTGATCGATGTGGTCTTTCCCTCACCTTCCCCTTGCAAACAGGCAGACAAGGTACAGACAGAAACACTGGAGAAGAAAAAAAAGAAAGAAAATAAAATGCAAAAAAATAAATAAAAATATTAATCATTTTATTAACAAGCATTTAAATACAACCTTAAATACACAGATACACAGAGTGATACAAAGTGTACAATAATATGTTACTTATTCAATTGACATTCCATTTAAAAAGAGTAACATCCTTCCTTTAACAAGGCAAAAAGCAACATTCAACAGCAAAATATAATATATATTTATATATATATATATATATATATATATATATATATATATATATATATATATGGCAACATATCCTGCTTAACTTGTCCCTTTAACTTTTCTTTAAATCAGCCATTAAAAAAAAAAAATGTAACGACCACAAAAATAATAATAATAAAAAAAAATAATAATCCGCCTGTGTTGTGCCATTGCGATTCGACTTGTTATTTTGATAATCATCCTCCTCCTCCTTCCCTTTCTCTCTCACATCTGAGCCTGCCAATGATTCCCGGAAAAAAAAAAAACTGAAATAAAAAAAAAATAAAAAAATCTATGAAGCCTCTCAAGGGTAAAGGTCGTCCCTGTGGTAACAGCTCTGTGATTGGCTAATGCAGTGCAGGGGCTTTCTTCCTGTGCAAGTGCCGAGTGATTAATGAGACATCCTTGTGAGGCTGCAAAGCCTGCAGAGTTTCTACAGTTTGAAAATCCAGTATTTCTACTCTTCTGATGAACTTTTTTTTTCTCTTTTTTTTTTTTACTCTTTTTTTTTTCCGCTCACCCCCCCATTTTTTTTTTTTTTTTTCATCAGGCAAAACTAGTTGTTCCTTCTTCTTTTTTATTTTTCTTCTTCTCTCTTTTACAATTTTTTTTAATAAATATAATAAAAATAAAAAAAAATCTCTCGTAATAAAACATTTTCTGTAAAAAAAAAAAAAAAAAAGAATAATAACAATAAATAAGTATTTAACCAGGAAATCCAGATCTTCTCTCTCCTACCCCCCCCCTCCCCCCTGGGGGGATTTTTACTGGGGAATTTAATGGCAGTCACTTTATCGACCTTATAAGGTAGAAGGATGGAATGGACCCTGCCAGAAATTGATCCTGCAATCTCGAGTGATAAAAAAAAAAAAAAAAAGAATTCTACAGATGGTGTATTAACCCACTGCAGGCTATCTCTCTCAAAAAAATTAAAATAAAATCCAGCCACACTTTTATTTTTTATAGAATAAACAATACAGTGCTCTTTAAAACTTGCAGGTTTTTGAACAAAAAAATTATTTCTAGAAAGCCTACGGGTATTTCTTTTTTTTTTTTTCCCCTTTCTGTACAACATCTGTAATTGGATGTAACTGTTAGAAAGGGATACTATTAGCATATATTCATGCCTCAGTATCCTTGTTCTGTAGTACGTTAGGATAAAGCAGAGGCAGACGTGTACAGATGTATGTATACTCATTAGGATTCCAGTAAAGTGAGTTGCTATTTATACACAGCATTCTCTGCAAGCCACAGCGACTGCAGCCCTTAGCAGGCATTATGCTTCCTTGTCAACGCCAGCCTTTTGAAGCCTGTAGCTTTAATCCACAAACTGTTCACGGCGCTGCTAAAATCTCCATCTACAAACAGGGAACTTGCCAGAAAGGCATATCTGCTTTCTGTTGCTTTTCAACTTTTTCTCTTTGTGTTGGAAAAATCTTGATTTTTTTTTTTCTAGATGGAATGGAGATGTCATATTGGTGCCTTATCTGGGAGAAAGTTAAATCTCTCTACACTGTGCATTCTAAAGGGTAGTGTAAGTATTATATATCCCAAGTGTCCCTCGTTAGGAGGGCCAGTTCCGTTATGAAAAAACAAATCCCCTTGTGCCCGCGTACCTACTGCGCTATCCCTTTATTTTTGGAGCTAAAATATTTGTTTTGCATGAGTGGATCACCATAGCAAATATAACTCACAGTAATGTGCACGTGTGTGAGTGTATCACAGAGCTCCACAGCAATAAAACTCACAGTAATGTGCACGTGTGTGAGTGTATCACAGAGCTCCACAGCAATAAAACTCACAGTAATGTGCAGTGTGTGAGTGTATCACAGAGCTCCACAGCAATAAAAGTCACAATAATGTATAGAGAGTGTGTATCACAGAGCTCCACAGCAATAAAACTCACACTATAGTGCAGCGTATGAGTGAATCACAGTGTTCCACAGCAATAAAACTCACAGCGATGTGCAGTGTGTGAGTGTATCACAGAGCTCCACAGCAATAACACTCACAGTAATGTATAGAGTGTGTGTATCACAGAGCTCCACAGCAATAAAACTCACAGTATAGTGCAGTGTGTGTGTGTATCACAGAGCTCCACAGCAATTAAACTCACAGTATAGTGCAGTGTGTGGGTGTATCACAGAGCTCCACAGCAATAAAACTCACAGTATAGTGCAGTGTGTGGGTGTATCACAGAAATCCACAGCAATAAAACTCACAGTATAGTGCAGTGTGTGAGTGTATCACAGAGCTCCACAGCAATAAAATGCACAGTAATGTGAAGTGTGTGAGTGTATCACAGAGCTCCACAGCAATAAAACTCACAGTAATGTGCAGTGTGTGAGTGTATCACAGAGCTCCACAGCAATAAAACTCACAGTAATGTGTAGTGTGTGAGTGTATCACAGATCTCCACAGCTCTAAAATTCACAGGACTGACAGTGTGTGAATATATGACAGTAAGGTGTGCACCAATGCAAAAGATATTAAGGTTTAATACGAGGGCAGAACAAACAGGGGAGATTATCTCAGGGAGCGTCACCACACAATCTCGGGCTATTGGGGTGTAATTCATGTATGAAATACCTAACGCAGCTTTTAACTGGAAGGTGGGAGATACTTATCTCCTGGCAGTAAGGGGTTTTACACCCCAGACCAATGCTTGATTAATGAACCAATAGACTAATGAGAAACCATCAGCTGACCTCCTCACGGAGCTGCGGCTCTACAAGATGGCGGCCTCCAAGCATGGAGTAAACTAGCAAGGATCACTAGTGGCACCCCTGTAAAGGCATTTTAACTAGGCAGAAACGTATAATTAGCTATTTATCAGAGATGAGACAGAGAAAGGGTCGGGAAGTACATTTTTTTTTTCAACTACACATTAAATTATGGCATTAATTTGCAATACACTCATTTATATCTTTCTGTCTCTTGTTATTGCAGGTGGAGTGGATGGAGTTTTGTGCAGGTGAAGAGGTTTATCTAACACTCTTTGGAATTATCAAATGATTTCACATGAATAAAAAGACTGTCCAATCCAACGTGGCCCAACTTGGTAATGCTTTTGATGTTTCCAAGGCAACGTCAAATATACACCAATTAGTATTCTCCAAGCACACAACAATGAAACCATATCAAGCCTTTCCAAACGGATACTTGATTTATTTCTGCTGTAGTTTTTCTCTGGCATTTTCGGCAATGCCGGGAACAAAGGAAACTTTAAAAAAGGGAGTAAACCCATGTTTTTTCCCCCATTTATTGAGGGAGTGGGCAACTTTGGGTGGAAACGTCCAATTCTGGTTATAGGTGGAAAGTTCATGTCTAAGGCCCACCTGACCCTGTATATAACCTAATCAACCCCCCTGGTTTTGCAAACCAGTCAGTGGTAGGGCTGGGATTGGAAGGCTTCTGATTGGCTGACATGGCCATTTCGGTGATGCCTAAATGCCCCAAATTAAAGGGCCATCCGGAACATAGAGCTAACCCGAATTTTTTGTTGTTGTGAAAATCAGAGCTCTTTGAATCGATAAATGTATTTTTGTTTTTCATCTTTGGCTTCACTAATAGAAGGGAAAATTGACGCCTAGGGCGGCATTCAGGGCCGGCATTAAGTGTTCTGGCGCCCTGTGCGGGCCTCCCCTGTGGAGCCCCCCCTCATACTTGTCTCTTTCCTCTCCCTCCATGTATGTGTCTCTCCCTTCCCATGTTTGTCCCTTTCCTCTTCCTTGCCATGTCTGTCTCTCTTCACCTCCCCCACATCTGTTCTCTCTCCCCCTCCTCCCCATATCTGTTCTCTTCTCTCCCCCTCCTCTGTTCTTGTCTCTCTCTCCTGCTGTTCTCTTCTCTCCCCCTTCTGTTCTCTTCTCTCCCCCTTCCTGTTCTGTTCCCTCTCTCCCCTCCTCCTCTGTTCTCTCTCCCCCTTCCTCTGTTCTCTCCCCCTTCCTCTGTTCTCTCCCCAACCCTCCTATGTTCTCTCTCTCTCTCCCCCTTCCTCTGTTCTCTCCCCAACCCTCCTATGTTCTCTCTCCCCCTTCCTCTGTCCTCTCCCCAACCCTCCTATGTTCTCTCTCCCCCTTCCTCTGTTCTCCCCCTTCCTCTGTTCTCCCCCCCCCTCTGTTCTCCCCCCCTTCCTCTGTTCTCTCTCCCCCATTCCTCTGTTCTCCCCCCTTCCTCTGTTCCCCCCTTCCTCTGTTCTCCCCCTTCCTCTGTTCCCCCCTTCCTCTGTTCTCCCCCCTTCCTCTGTTCTGTCTCTCCCCCTTCCTCTGTTCTCTCCCCAACCCTCCTATGTTCTCTCTCCCCCCTTCCTCTGTTCTCCCCCTTCTTCTGTTCTCCCCCTTCCTCTGTTCTCTCTCCCCCTTCCTCTGTTATCCCCCCTTCCTATGTTCACCCCCCTTCCTCTGATCTCTCTCTCCCCCTTCCTCTGTTTTCTCTACCCCTTCCTCTGTTCTCCCCCCTTCCTCTGTTCTCCCTCCTTCCTCTGTTCTCTCTCCCCCTTCCTCTGTTATCCCCCCTTCCTATGTTCACCCCCCTTCCTATGTTCTGTCTCTCCCCCTTCCTCTGTTTTCTCTACCCCTTCCTCTGTTCTCCCCCCTTCCTCTGTTCTCTCTCTCCCCCTTCCTCTGTTCTCCCCCCTTCCTCTGTTCTCCCCCCTTCCTATGTTCACCCCCCTTCCTCTGATCTCTCTCCCCCCCTTCCTCTGTTTTCTCTACCCCTTCCTCTGTTCTCCCCCTTCCTCTGTTCTCCCTCCTTCCTCTGTTCTCTCTCTCCCCCTTCCTCTGTTCTCCCCCCTTCCTCTGTTCTCTCTCTCCCCCTTCCTCTGTTCTCCCCCCTTCCTCTGTTCTCCCCCCTTCCTATGTTCTGTCTCTCTCCCTTCCTCTGCTCTCTCCCCCCCTTCCTCTGTTTTCTCTCCCCCTTCCTCTGTTCTCCCCCCTTCCTCTGTTCTCTCCTTTAGTGTGTGTGTGCAATGTGGGTGATGGGGGCATGTAATGGATGTGGTGGGGGTATGTAGTGAGGGTGATGGTGGCATGTAATGGGGGTGATGGGGCATTTAGTGTGTAGACATGCCTGTCTATCTGTGTCTATCTCTGATGATAGCAGATGGGCTTATGAAGTTGTACCATGGGCCACCATGATTTTTTTGTTTTGGGCCAAACATCCCTAGCCCTCCACTGCACATAGTCCTAGAGGAATGTCTCCAATAACTGATCCATCACTGTCCCTGACTGGATAGCCTAGGTTGGTTTGCAGTGCCTTTTCAGTCCCCAGCAAGAATACATTCCAACATCCTTGCCTTTCCCATCACATGCTCGTAGCTGTCTGAAGACCTGTTTAGCTTGTTATTCATAAAATACGACCTGGCTGTGGGGAGGGGTACCAGTTCTGTTGGTTACAGTCCTATTTAAAACTCTAAACAGGAGCTGCAAGGTTCAACACCCTAGGGTGACTACATTTTAATTCTACCATTCACAAACACGCTACGGCGCGGATGAGATTACCCACACAGGCGCAATATATATAGCACATATGCATGCACCGTCACATACAATACATTATATATAATTTATTAAGATGCTTTGGGGACCATGTGGATTTCAGATTTAAAAATATATTTATATTATACTATACATGCATTCATTACCAGACATGAGCAGTTTCAGAGGATCAGCCCCCCTATTACGAGACATGAGTAGTTTCAGAGAATTAACCCCTCTGTTACAAGACATGAGTAGTTTCAGAGAATTAACCCCTCTGTTACGAGACATGAGTAGTTTCAGAGAATTAACCCCTCTGTTACAAGACACGAGTAGTTTCAGAGAATTAACCCCTCTGTTACGAGACATAAGTAGTTTCAGAGAATTAACCCCTCTGTTAGCCGATATGAGCAGTTTCAGGAAATTAACCCATGTATATTTCAGATTTAATAATATATTAATATTATAATTTGCATTCATTTATTATCAGACATGAGCAGTTTTCCTTTTTACTCCTCTATTACCAGACAGCAGAATTAACCCTTCTATTAGCAGGCATGGGCAGTTTCAAAGAATTAACCCCCCTATTACCAGACATGATCAGCTTCAGAGAATGAACCCCTTTTATTAGTAGACTTAAGCAGTTTCTCAGAATTAACCGCTGTATTACCAGACATGAGCAGTTTCAGAGAATGAACCACTCTTTTTTAGTAGACATGAGCAGTTTCTCAGAATTAACCTCTGTATTACCAGACATGAGCAGTTTTAGAGAATTTAAGGCACTCAAAAACCATCTCCACCTAGTAATGTCCTGTAATAATGCAATATATGAAAGGGCAGCATGACAACAGGTTGGTGATGCAGCCTCATCACAAGTCTGTCAGTCATAGGCCCTCGGCCAGTAATTGCCCTTCATGGGCGGCCGTCCCTCCCCCCTTGGGGGCTGGGCAAAACCTAAATAAACCCTTGCGGTGGTTTTGCCCAGCCTCTTTTCTGGATTATAGAAATCAGTTCCCTCCCACCCATCCCTCGTTTGTCTTGTCTTTGTCTATGTCATTGTTGTGATGGCAGGGGGTACTCGAGGTATGACGTCAGTGCAGGGGGTTGGCTGTCTTGGGTATGGCCAACCCGGGAGGCAGTAGCTCTGGGAGCTAGCTGCACGGACTCCCCACGGGATGGTCCCTGGGGAGTGAATATCAGGTGGCTACCGTGCAGGGGCATTGACGCCGGTAGACTGATATTTTTGGTGACGCCTACGTCCGATCCTCGGGTACCCAATCCTAGATATGCTACCGCTTAGTGGCTTATACATGTGGTACTCCACAAGATGGTATCCTTTGTACATGGTATGTATATGTTATATATGTTATATGTGTTTTTCATGGTTGTATACGTTTTTAGTATACGTTTAAGTTGATTCGTTACTGATAATAATACAAAATCTTTGTTACAGTATTTCTTAATAAATACTGTGACCTTCATATCCAGTTGGTTGTCCGTGTATTTTCTTGGGGGGAGGTTGCGTTAATTCGCCATACCTTGGTCATGTGTTAACATAATTCCAATGCATAGAATAAGAGAAAAATGTGCTTTAAAATGTGTCCGTAGTGCCTACTCTTCATGAGCTACTTTCAGTGGGAAAATGTGTAATTTGCAAAACAAGCCACAGGGTGATATCATAAACGGGAGACAGCACAAACACATTACAAATACCCCTTTCTCTTAATGTCTGCGTTTGTTTGTAATTATACTAACACAGTATATAGATCATTACAATACAATACAATCAGTACATACAATACTGAGGTTCCTTTAAGGATGGCCAAGCTGCCTAATCTGTGACTTCCCCTGATATGGGACATTAACATGGGTACATGGAAGGAAACTGAAGAGTTTAAAAGGGCTGTATCTCCTAAATGTTGCTTTTACTATGAATGAAAATGATCTATACATTGTGTTAGCAGAAATACAAGCAAACGCTTAAATTAGGAGAAAAATGTGTTGTAAATGTGTCTGTGGCAGTCTCCTGCTGATGACATCACCTGTGGCCTGATATGGAACTTACACATTTCTTATTGAAAGCCAGTTCATTTGCATATCAAGCCACAGATGATGTCATCAGCAGGAGACTGCCACAGATACATTTAAAACACCCTTTTCTCCTAATTTAGGCGTTTTCTTGCAGTTTTGCTAACACAATGTATAGATCGTTTTCAATCATTTATTCTCTGCATGTAGGGTTGCCACCTGGCCGGTATTTTACCGGCAGGCCGGTAAAAAATTGGCTTCAGGCCAATGTTAAGTCTATGGAGACAGTACCAAGGCCGGTATTTTTCTCAAGAAAAGGTGGCAACCCTATCTGCATGCACAGTAAAAACAATGTTTAGGTGATACAAATGTAAATTTGGTTTGTCAATAATCACAATACATGGTAGGGGTGTATTAAATGAAGGTGCAACAACTGACGTGAAAAAATATTTACAAAATTTGTGGCTCATTATAAGTAAAGTATATCTGCATTTATTAATATATTCTCTTTATATATCTGTATTATTCACACACAAAAAAAAGAAGGTTATAATAAGAGAAAAAATTGTGGTGACAAATAGAAAAAAACACAAGTGTGGCCACACGACCCATATGTACATATATACACCATAAACAAGTAACTGGGAATTTTGGTGGGTCAGTGACCTGGAAATCTGTGTGGATAGGAAAACCAGAGACCATAGCCAGTTTTGCAGAGAGCATAAATTCCACATTTCTTTCGAATTATATCAGGTGGCGGCCATGTTGTTTGGCATCGTGAGTCAGATCTCCTCTCAGTTTGGGTCTAACACACCCACAGAGGTATGAATAATATAAATGGGATTCAGAACTAGCATCTTAATTCTAACCACCATTGTGGTCATTTATGTCATTATGTTAACTTGTTAGTGTAGAAAGAAACATAGAAACATAGAATGTGTCGGCAGATAAGAGCCATTCAGTCCATCTAGTCTGCCCAATTTTTCTGAATACTTTTATTAGTCCCCTGTTCCCGGTCTTATAGCTAGGATAGCCTTGTGCCTATCCCACGCACGTTTAAAATCCTTGACTGTGTTTACCTCTACCACTTCTGCTGGCAGGCTATTCCATACATCCACTACCCTCTCAGTAAAGTAATACTTCCCTCTAATTTTAGACTATGTCCTCTAGTTGTGGTAGTTTTTCTTCTTTTAAATATACTCTCTTCCTTTACTGTGTTGATTCCCTTTATGTATTTAAATGTTTCTATCATATCCCCCCTGGTTACGTCTTTACTCCAAGCTATACATGTTAAGATGCTTTAGCCTTTCCTGGTAAGTTTTATCCTGCAATCCATGAACCAGTTTAGTAGCCCTTCTCTGAACTTTCTCCAAAGTATCAATATCCTTCTGGAGATACGGTCTCCAGTACTGCGTACAATACTCCAAGTGAGGTCTCACCAGTGCTCTGTACAATACTCCACGTGAGGTCTAACCCGTACTCTGTACAATACTCCAAGTGAGGTCTCACCAGTGCTCTGTACAATACTCCAAGTGAGGTCTCACCAGTGCTCTGTACAATACTCCACGTGAGGTCTAACCTGTACTCTGTACAATACTCCAAGTGAGGTCTCACCAGTGCTCTGTACAATACTCCACGTGAGGTCTAACCCGTACTCTGTACAATACTCCAAGTGAGGTCTCACCAGTGCTCTGTACAATACTCCAAGTGAGGTCTCACCAGTGCTCTGTACAATACTCCACGTGAGGTCTAACCCGTACTCTGTACAATACTCCACGTGAGGTCTAACCCGTGCTCTGTACAATACTCCAAGTGAGGTTACTTATTTAACTGTTAGAGTTAAATAAAGTGTCAATCCCCACACCCCGTGATTTATGATGGCCTGTTTTGGAGGCTTAAAATTCGAGAATGGTACAGTATCGGGTGCCTTCAGTATCATTCAGAGATTCAGCGTCAATGTCGGTTAAGATGTCTTGCCACATGAAGAATATGAAGAGATTATGGGCTCTGCTCACTAATAGGGTACTTGCAGGTGAGTTGAAGTTTGGCCCTGCACCATGTATAGTTAAAATGGTGAGAAGAAATGTTTACCTATTCTAACCTGCAACTCGCCTCTCCAAGCCTATGAGAGCTATATATTACGCCAGGGACAAACCTGTTGAGTTTGCTTACCGGGGTATACTTGCCAGGTCCGTCCCTGCATAATGTGTAAGTAAATCTGTGAGATGGAATGTTCATCTCTAGTGTTGAGCGAACCCGAACCGCCCTGTTTGGGTTCGTACCGAACTTTACGGTTTTGGGACCCCGGACCCGAACACGGACATTTCACTGTATGTTTGGGTTCGGGGTTCGGCGATTACATTGTATGTAATGCTATGGGCTTTCTATAAACCGAAATAGAGTCCCCATTCATAAGAAATTCTTATGAATGGGGACTCTAGTTTGGTTTATAGAAAGCCAATAGCATTACATGTATTACATAAGCCAAAAGTCTATAAACCGAATGTCTTTCGGTTTATAGACTTTCGGCTTATGGAATACATGTAATGCTATTGCTATTCTATAAACCGAAATAGAGTCCCCATTCATACGAAAAGGGTCAATTGACCTATTCATATGAATGGGGACACTCACCCACATTTTACTTCATTTTGCAGCCCTCTAGCCCTTTCCAGGACTTTTTTAGAGGCATTTTAGTGGCCAAAAGTTCGGGTCCCCATTGACTTCAATAGGGTTCGGGTTCGGGGTCAAGTTCGACCCCGAACCCAAACATCCAGGTGTCTGCTCAACTCTATTCATCTCATCTCATCTCACCTTTTAGTGAATAGCCTTGTCCTTCTCTTTAATTACAGATCTCTCACACTGTTGAATTGCCCCAGTGTTCTCATAATCAGTGGTGGGACCTACCTACCTTTACTATGATCAGGAAAACACCTCTTTTTTAGACACGGATAACCAGACCCGCGCGGTCATAGTCTTTACCCCACTTTGTATAATTTGAGATTCAGCAAGTAATCTGGCACAGCCAGGAAAACTAGACGACGGCTTTCATTAAGGGGTTTATTTCCTGACGACACATCAAAGAACTGGCAAGGGTATCTGTGTGGGAAGTCCCTGACTTTTCACTTTTTATGATGAAACAAAGTACGAGCAGGGGTGGGGTGGGGGGGCCATCTGTAATACAGTGTCTGGACATCAGAATTTAGTGATTTTGTGTCTAAACAAAGCTATATTCACAAGTATTTTCTGTCATCTTGTATACACCTCAACTTCTGTCTCATTATAACTGTAATTAGAATAGTGCACTCATTTGCAGGTGGCTTCTGTCTTACGCAGCATAGCTCCATGATTGTAGAAGAGATGGTCCCATGATTGTTGCCCCATTGTCATTGTTGGGTGCGCACATCAAATGTGTGCCACTCAATCCATGAATGGGGAAGAGGGGTAAGCAAAGTGTCCGTGCAGCCAGTGTCCGTGGCAGAGTTTGTCGAGGTTCCATAAGCGACCGTGGCAGGGTTTGTGAAGGTTCCATAAGTGTCCATGGTAGATTTTGTAAAGGTCCCATAAATGCCCTTGGCAGGGTTTGTGAAGGTTCCATAAGTGTCCATGGCAGGGTTTGTGAAGGTTCCATGTCCATGGCAGGGTTTGTGAAGGTTCCATAAGTGTCCATGGCAGGGTTTGTGAAGGTTCCATAAGTGTCAGTGGCAGGGTTTATGAAGGTTCCATAAGTGTCCATGGCAGGGTTTATGAAGGCTCCATAAGAGTCCATGGCAGAATATGTGTAGGTCCCATAGAAGATCATTGCATTGTCCAACGTAGACCCTAGTAAATGACACAGAGAAGTATGCCCGGCTGGAAGGAAGAATATGTGGGAATCTCTTCTGAACGATGCTCCCAAGATGCCTTCTGTGCCTGATTAAAAGACCCCATGGAGGGTTAAATCTCTCCTTAACTTATCTGCTTGTTGTCGTTCCTTGAGTGGATAATAAATACAAAAATAAAGTTGGAGTTTTAACCAGGACCAAACTCTAGGTAGGGTCAGAATCAGGTCTGTGTGGCAGTATGGGTGGGCCAGGTCATGGAGCATGTTTCATTTGGTCCTTTGAGGCGGTGGGGTACTGTCTATGTTAAATGTCCAAACAGGGCATATATCTCATTACCTAATAATGATCACTGGATAGAAGGAAAAAATAACTTTCCCCATTGTTGACCAAGCTGTACATCTTGAAGAACCAGTTTGGACATTCCCTGGTTTTATATCTATCCATTCATACTGAGGTCACAGATTCTTTATTATGACTAGCATATTAATGGGTATTAGAAAGCATATGACTGACCGGTTTTCAACTGTCTTCTTAATATTTTATTTCATTTTGGTTTACCATTTTTTTTTTATTAAGGCGTCAGTACACCCTATTCTTTTTCTTTTAATGATACAGAAGCCCTCTTTTTTTAGGACCACGTGTTTTTTCCCATTAAACGGATTTATTGGATTCAGAAGGCCTCTTTTGGCTCCTTAAAATTGTAATTGAATGGCCACCCCTTGTCTTCGCACCAGCAAATATTTGCGGACTACCATCTCGCAAAGCATAACTCCATGACTGCGACAACCGTCTCTCTCCGCAGTTACACCGTGAAAATGGTGCTCTGTGCAATGGAAGCTCCCAAATAAATGCTTGTGCAAAGACTAGAATTGAATATCTTTTGAATGGTCCCTTCTGTCTCATTAAAAGATTGAATGGATGGGTCAGACCTCACCGAAGGTTCGGAATGCATCCTATGAAGAGTTGAGTCCAACATTCCCCCAAAAAAACAAGACAAGACAAAAATGTCAACAGCCATCACTGTGATCCTTGTGTGAAAATCTGGCTTCGATATTTGTGTTCCTCCAGGGTAGGATTACCACCTTCGTTAACGAGTCTCAGTTGAGTAGGACAACTGGTTTACTCCTTCGATACGTTCTCACCCTGCTTCATTTAGAAGAAGAAAAAAAAAAACTCTCTCGCTGTCTTCGGTGGAGAGAAAAAAAAGAAAGAAAAGTATTGATCTTTCTATCCATCAGAGTAGCACATCAAGAAATGAAAGAGCCTCTACAGTATTGATTATACAACTCTCCAGACTGGGGTCAGTATGGGTGTGAACTGAGAGACATATTTCTACTTCCTTCTGCCTCAAATACACTGTAGATCTCAAAACCTGGAAGATACATTAGGGTAAAAAAAAAAATATATAATTCCCATTGCAAACTCTTTACACACCGATAGGAATTTACACATGGATAAGGAAAACAAAAACACAGTAGATAGGTGAGGTTAATTCGTCATTATCCTTTATGATATCCAGTGTTATTGATTGCAATTGAAAGGTATATAGATAGAACGGGGGGAGAGGGAGAGAGAAAATCGTACACTGTTTAGTCTTCTCGCAAGTTTTATCTGTAGGTGTGCTATAGGAAAGCCATAGGGCTTACCAATCAAAAATATAATAATTAGGAAGCTCGTTACTATTTGATTTTCTGCCATGTTGTTTGTGTAGAAGGACTGACTGGAGAGTAAGTGTACAAAGTGGTATATATGGCTAGATAATGCTTTTTTATTGTAAGAAACTTGTTTTTTTTTTAAACTTTCCTAGAAGCTTAAAAATAATACTATAATAATCTTGCAGAACACTGTTGTCCAACATTTGGCCGGTTGGGCCTATTCAGAACCTCCGTTTTTTTGAAAGCACCACAACTTATTAATTGGTTACATCATTATTATTATTATTTTTTTTTTACACTTCAGCAGAGTGTATACTATATATTATTATTTAAATGACACCTGATTGTGCTCGAATAAAAAAAATAAAAAACCAATGCTGTGTGAATTATTACTGAGCAAAGAATTCCCCAGGAATGTAACTTTTTTTGTGTTTTTATTTGAGCACTGTTGGATGTCGTTAGAATAAGAATCTATATCATACATTGCGCAGTATCTGTTAATTTTCTTTGTATTCTGTGGAATTTGTTACCCCAACAAATGTTCCTGAGCTCTAAAAAGATTGTGCCCTAGTTTAAAAGAATAGCGCTAAAGGAACTGGATAAATAGTAGACATACCAATAAAATAAAACATTCCGATGCGGGTTGAGTTCTTTATACTTTGGATGGATGTACACCTTCCATAGCATTGTCAGCTAGCACGTACATTTACTTTCTTTCCCCTTGCCCCCCCCCCCCCCCTTCGTCCTGGTGGGAGGCTGTCACATAACATCCACGTTGCCACTCTGGGTTGAACGTAGTTACATGAATTGTTTCCTGTAGTGAGAACCTGTGCCCGTTTCAGATGCTCTCGCTATAGATTAGGTTCCTGTCACCGTGAACAAGAGTCCCATCAGAGTAGCTCAGTTATGACAGATACCCGCAGAAAGGGAGGGGAGGACGACATGGAAAGAGAGAACATATAAGGGGAACGGTGGAGAAGCCTGAATAATGAACTTGTGGAAATATATACAGAAATATAGGGAGAAAGAGTTTACTTTCCTGTAAATCAACAGATCCAAACGGTACTGTACATGGAAAAGGAACTGGCCGTATTAATTATGCTTTATTTAAAAAGAAAAAAAAACAACACTTTTCTCCACTAATTCATTATAGGGGTCGTTCACCAATATCGTTCATGATGGATATTTACAAGACTTTGGGACAGAAAAATTGAATGGGATACTATGGATCTTCACCGACCTTGCCAGACACTTATACAGACCTATCCTTGGGTTCATTGAATTAAGGACTGAAGAACGTACCCTACTGAGTACAGCAAAATCATAGTTGCCAACATTGGCCCTCTTTCCAGGGACACATATTTGTTCCACATGCTCCAGAAAGAGCGTGCAAAGTGCAGCCCGGCAGTATACAGGATGGATATACGCACAGACACAATCAAATTAATTAATCAGGGTGGATATCTCATAGCACCTACCATGATTAACTAATTGGATTGTGTCTGTGTGTATATCCATCCTACATACTGCCGGGCTGCACTTTGCATGCTCTTTCTGCAGCATGTGGAACACATATATGTCCCTGGATTCATGGCCGATGTTGGCAACTATGCAAAATGCATGGATCGTCTCATGCAGACTGTTTTTCCAGATTTCACCCACTGTGTCCACAAGTGGAGCTCCTCTAAAAAAAAACAAATCACAGATATAAGGGCCCACCTCCATTATATTAGTAGGACAGTGCAGTTACACATAAACATACTCCTTCCCTGCTTATATCGGATGCATATTGGCATATGTAGCTATGGCAAGTCTATGGTTTTGCCTGCGACGCCACTAGCAGGGGTGTCTAATTTCTGGGGCGCTTGATAACCTTCCAGGTGTGAACCCTTCTTTGATCCATCTCTGAATGTCAAACAACAATTGTAAAATGAGAACAATACATAGACATAACAGTTTGTTGCAGGAATTTTTTTTTTTTACCTGCTAAGTCTCCTGCTTATGACATCATCTGTGGTGCAGTATGCAAATAATAAATTTCCCATTAAAAAGCAGGTCATTTGCATACTGTGCCACAGGTGATGTCATAAGCAGGAGACCCACAGATACATTTAAAACACATTTTTCTCCTAATTTAGGCATTTGCTTGCAATTTTGCTAACACAATGTATAGATCATTTTTTTATGCTCTACATTCACAGTAAAAACAATGTTCAGTTGATACAGTCCCTGTAAGGATAAGGACTGGGTGGGAGATGCCCCCCGCCCCTGATCCTTATTGCTATAATGCTGGTTATGGGAAATATCATATCTCAGGACTGCAGATGTAAAGCACAATTCAAAGGTTCAGTTCTGACACCAAGACGAAAGAACATAAGCCGGCTTGCTCCCCAGCAGAGGTCCAAAGTGTGGATACAGAAAAGCTGCTGGCTTGACAACCCGACGCGTTCCATGTTCACAAACACTTAGTCATAGGTCAGTTTGTCCACCTTATCTGCCGATGTTCTCATGCAGTTTTTAAAAAAATATTTATCATATCCCAGGTCTCTCAGTTAATACAACATGTGCGATCTTTCTAGCCAGCTTGGCCGCGCTCTTGGCAATGTCTAAATGCTGATGGAACCATGACTGTCATTGTCAACAAACATTTCGTTGGAGTATCGAGCCTTACTATTAAGACTGTTCAGAACTATTGGAATATGCAGTTCTATTGCCGAGCCAGGCAAGGGGGAAAAAAAGACCTGTTTCTACTCTCCACTATTTTCCAGTGAGCTACCCTATCAACCACACCAGGTTGTAGAGCATAGTGGTAAATGGGTCAGAGCAAACATCAGCAAATTGGGCATGGCCAAGGACTTTATGATGTCCTTCCAAAGCAATGCTGTGTGGTATTGGGAAGTCAGTTTACTTTCCGACGTGTTCTAAATTCAGGGGTCCACGGAAAAATATGGTTACCATATGGTTGCAGGTAGCCTGAAAGCCTCTCAGACAGGTTAGGGAGCCCACATCAGGGAATGGGGCGGGGCCAGAGTCAGGAAATGGGGCGGGGCCAGCGTCAGGAAATGGGGCGGGGCCAATTACTTAACAATGTCGTTCAAAAGGGATTCTGAGGAATATAATGGAATGAATGAACATTGCTGGGTCATTTAAAATCAGGGGTCCACTGAAAAATAACCACCCTCATATAGTAAATTAAATTGGACACAAATCACAACAATAAAAACAGTGGGGTATTTAAAAAAACAGGCAAGAAGAGTTGAGTTTTAAAAAAAAACCTCAAAGACATTTAATAAATAAACATGAAAAAAAAAATGCTGATAAGTTGTGCTGTGTACACATAAAAAATGAATATCTCTCTAGTATTTATAATAATTTATATATTGTGAGCAGTTAGTTCAAACATCTAAAAAAAACGTCATTTTTCTAGAGTCCTGCACCAGTCCTGCTTAAACCCAGATTTAACAAAAATGGAAAATGAGCAGCTACTCCGACGTGTTTGCATTATGCATCTTTGATAGATAATGTACAAAATGGCTTTGATTTTTTTTTTAGAAAGCCCTGGTTATAGACTTTTTTTTTTCTTTTATACTTAAAGGGCGGAATTAAAATGGGAATTTCGAAACTTTAGGCCAAAGTAGACGACTTGGAACAAATTCCCGGATGCGGTTGAACCCGACTACATGGGCCGTAAAGTTTGGCCGTAAAATCCCCGTTTCCGTTTGAAATAATCTATCGAGCACAGCCTGTCGCCTGGCAAGCTTTGCGATGAATTAAACTGTTAGGAATGAAACTCTTTGTAAAAAAAAGTTCATTTTTCACTGAAGGTCAAATTCATTTATTTTTAATCTTTCGAAGAAACATTTTTTTTCACGGATATTGTGTGCCAGTATTTGCAGCGTGGCTGGATTCGCTTGTGGCTGTAAAGATTCCATCTCTCCCTCTCTCTTTATTCTTCCTTGGAATCAGAAGTCTGTGTTTTTGTCACATTTGTTCACTAGAGGCTGCTTACTTTCACTTCATGGTTTGTTCCGTGCAGTTCAAGCAGTGTGACTTGCCTGCCTTCAAACAGCATCACGCAGAGCACCGAGGAGAGATGGCTTGGCTGGTTTTACATTACACACTCTCTCTAAATAATAGCACACCCCTAATGGCCTGGGTGTATGCAAGCAAATCCTGTGCACATGCTGCAAACAGAGGCTTGAGTGCAAAAAAAAAAAAAATATACCCTAATGTACGAGCTAATAAAAAAAAATAAAAAAAAACGAGGAAGAGAGAGTGTGCTCATTTTTAAACCCTTCATGTCCATAGGATGCTCTGTGCCGCCTTAGAGTTCCAAACAGTGTTCATTTTGACTGCAAATGTTGATTTCGTTTTTAGTCTTTTGACTAAAAATGTCATTTTAGTTTAGTCGTATTTCAGTCATCTGAATTGTTTTCGTTTTAGTCGGCCAGCTCTCCGGCAGTGAGGGAGGGAACAGGTCTGAGAAGGCTGTTACACAATATTAAGTTAGCTTGCTTGGGAGATGGGAGGGAACAGGTCTGAGAAGGCTGTTACACAGTGTTAAGTTAACTTGCTAGGGAGATGGGAGGGAACAGGTCTGAGAAGGTTGTTACATAGTGTTAAGTTAACTTGCTAGGGAGATGGGAGGGAACAGGTCTGAGAAGGCTGTTACATAGTGTTAAGTTAACTTGCTAGGGAGATGGGAGGGAACAGGTCTGAGAAGGCTGTTACATAGTGTTAAGTTAACTTGCTAGGGAGATGGGAGGGAACAGGTCTGAGAAGGCTGTTACATAGTGTTAAGTTAACTTGCTAGGGAGATGGGAGGGAACAGGTCTGAGAAGGCTGTTACATAGTGTTAAGTTAACTTGCTAGGGAGATGGGAGGGAACAGGTCTGAGAAGGTTGTTACATAGTGTTAAGTTAACTTGCTAGGGAGATGGGAGGGATCAGATCTGAGAAGGCTGTTACATAGTATTAAGTTAACTTGCTAGGGAGATGGGAGGGAACAGGTCTGAGAAGGCTGTTACATAGTGTTAAGTTAACTTGCTAGGGAGATGGGAGGGAACAGGTCTGAGAAGGCTGTTACACAGTGTTAAGTTAACTTGCTAGGGAGATGGGAGGGAACAGGTCTGAGAAGGCTGTTACTTAGTGTTAAGTTAACTTGCTAGGGAGATGGGAGGGAACAGGTCTGAGAAGGCTGTTACATAGTGTTAAGTTAACTTGCTAGGGAGATGGGAGGGAACAGGTCTGAGAAGGCTGTTACATAGTGTTAAGTTAACTTGCTAGGGAGATGGGAGGGAACAGGTCTGAGAAGGCTGTTACATAGTGTTAAGTTAACTTGCTAGGGAGATGGGAGGGAACAGGTCTGAGAAGGCTGTTACCAGGGGCGGGCTGGGCCGGGGGGCAGGGTGGCAATTGCCCCCCAGGCCGCCCTAAACTATGTAAAACACGGCCGCTGGGCCAGTGTTTAAAAAAAAAAAAAAAAAAAAACGCGCTTGCAGGCAGAGACGGAGGTGAGAGGGGATCGGAAGATCCCCTCTCACCTCCGCTCTGCCTGCAAAGCTGCACGGGGAGCCGAACAGGCAGCACAGAGAAACCTCCGTGCTGCCTGTTCGGCTCCCCGTGCAGTGTGCCGACAGTCACGTGATCGGCGCTCTGACGTCAGACGCGCGCCGATCACGTGACCTGTCGGTACAACCGCCGGGAGGCCGAACAGGCAGCATGGAGGGACCATGCTGCCTGCCACCAGGTAAGTCCTCATGCCACTAGCCACCAGGGAAGTCCTGCCACTAGCCACCAGGGAAGTCCTGCCACTAGCCACCAGGGAAGTCCTGCCACTAGCCACCAGGGAAAAAGGTAAGGGGGGGGGGGGGTTTGGGCAAAAAACACTGGCATATTATTGGGCAAATTGGCTGGGGAATATTACATGGCAAATAAGACTGGCATATTATTGGGCAAATTGGCTGGGGAATATTACATGGCAAATAAGACTGGCATATTATTGGGCAAATTGGCTGGGGCATATTACATGGCAAATAACACTGGCATATTATTGGGCAAATTGGCTGGGGCATATTACATGGCAAATAAGACTGGCATATTATTGGGCAAATTGGCTGGGGCATATTACATGGCAAATAAGACTGGCATATTATTGGGCAAATTGGCTGGGGAATATTACATGGCAGAATAACACTGGCATATTATTGGACAAATCGTCTGGGGAATATTAAATGGCAGAATAAGACTGGCATATTATTGGGCAAAATGGCTGGGGAATATTAAATGGCAATTAACACTGGCATATTGGGCAAATTAGCAGGGGCATATTAAATTGCAGATAACCTTGGAATATTATTGGGCAAATTTACCGAGTTATATTAAATTGCAGAATAACACTGGCATATTATGGGACAAATTGGCTGGGGAATATTAATGGCAAATAATATTGGAAATGTGTATGTAATGGGGTGATGGAGGCATGTAAATGTGGTGATGGGGCATGTCCTGGTGTGCAACGTGGGTTATGGGTCATGTCGGAGGTGTGCAACGTGGGTAGGGGGGGGGGGTGCCCAAATTTTGGGATATTGGGTGTCTAAATCCTGTCATGTTGAGGGGCATAATCCTGGCATATTGAGGGGAAAATCCTGGCATATTGAGGGGGCATCATCTTGGCATATTGAGGGGAAAATCCTGGCATATTGGGTGTCTAAATCCTGGCATATTGAGGGGCATAATCCTGGCATATTGAGGGGCATAATCCTGGCATATTGAGGGGCATAATCCTGGCATTTTGAGGGGCATAATCCTGGCATATTTAGGGGAAAATCCTGGCATATTGAGGGGGCATCATCTTGGCATATTGAGGAGAAAATCCTGGCATATTGGGTGTCTAAATCCTGGCATATTGAGGGGCATAATCCTGGCATACTGAGGGGCATAATCCTGGCATTTTGTAAGGGAAAATTCTAGCATATTAAATGGCAAATCCTGGCATATTGTGGGGGAAAATCCTGGCAATATTCGTTATAAAACAAGGAAAAGATGGCCGTGGATGGGGAGGCGATTCGATGGTGCAATGGGCCACTTGACTGGATTTGCCCCCCAGGCCTAAGGCTGCCAGCCCTCCCCTGGCTGTTACACAGTGTTAAGTTAACTTGCTAGGGAGATGGGAGGGAACAGGTCTGAGAAGGCTGTTACATAGTGTTAAGTTAACTTGCTAGGGAGATGGGAGGGAACAGGTCTGAGAAGGCTGTTACATAGTGTTAAGTTACCTTGCTAGGGCAGTGATGGCGAACGTTTTTGGTCCCGAGTGCCCAATTTATGACCGACACAAATTTGCAGACCACAAAGTGCCAACACCGCATACCCACACACGCTTATACTCATACACACACACGCTCATACACACAAACTTATACTCATACACATGCACACTCATACACATACACACTTATACTCATACTCATACACACACTTTTACTCATACACACACTTATACCTATACTCATGCGCACACACACTTATACTCAAACTCACACACACATTTATACTCACACACACTCATACTTATACTCACACATACACACACACACACACACGTATACTCATACACACACACTTATGCACACAGACACACTTATACCCATACACACACACACACACTTATACCCAAACACACTTATACACTTATACAGTCACTTATACTCATACAGACACTCATACACACACTTATACTCATACACACACTTATACTCATACACACACTTATACTCCCACACACACTTATACTCATACTCACACACTTATACCCAAACACACACACTTATACTCATACAGACACTCATACTCATACACACACACACTTATACTCATACTCGCACACACTTATACTCATACTCGCACACACTTATACTCATACTCACACACACACACTTATCATACTCATACTCACACACACACACTTATCATACTCATATCCACACACACACACACACACACACACACACACACTTATCATACTCACACACACACACAAACACTTATCCAACTCATACACACACTTGTACTCATACTCACAATCACACACACACACACACACACACACACTTATACTCACACACACACTTATACTCACAAACGCACACACACACATACAGGTTCAGCTCTCAACGCTTATCTGCTCCGTTGTCCTGGAGGTGCAGGCATCAGTGTCGGTCACCTGCTTCTTCCAGTAGTGGCACGCGTGCCATAGGTTCGCCACCGCTGTGCTAGGGAGATGAGAAGGGGAAACACTCATGTGTAGGGTTGCCACCTTTTTGGCAGAAAAATACCGGCCTTCCCATAACCTCCTTAGACCTAGCATTGCTTTCAAGACAATTTTTTACCGGAAAAAAAAAAAAAGTCTGAGATGCACAATTTACTGTTTAGCAAATAAACCTCTTTGTGTTTAATCATTTGATTTAATGTTTTAAAAAATCTATAAATAAAAATATAAATAACTTATGAAAAGTCAGCAGAGAATAATTTTTAAAGTGTTTATAACCTTGGAAATATATTATTGCTTCCCTTTCGTATGGATTGAGACATTTTACATGTCGTTGATAATAAACTTTCCATATATATATATATATATATATGAATATTAATAATTTAATAATAAATCAAATACATTTTTTCCATTATTTCAACAGTTTTGTTCCAGTAGCTACCCGAGATTCCTCTGTTTTGTGGTGGGGCGGATGTCTTCTGAGTTCAGTTGTAGGCGACCTCTGTATGCGCACTCATAGATAGGGTTGCCCCCTAAAAAAATACTGGCCATGCCTATGTCTCCACAGACTTGCCATTGGCCAATATTTTACCGGCCTGCCTGGCAACACTACTCATAGAGGGCTATTCACTAAAAATCGACTTTAGAGGTCAAATTTGGCACCTGAGTTTCACTTAAAAATGAAAAAAATTCCAGGTTGGAATCTTCTCCTTTTGAAAATAATGGGAGGTGAAATGATGAAAGCTATTTTTGAGATTAAGTCAAATTCGGCACCTGAGTTTGACTTAGACTCCAAAAAACGAATTTGACTTAGTCTCATGATGAAAGTCCACCTCCAAAGTCGAACAGACCCATTAGAGGTCTATTCAACAAAAGGTGAGTTGAGATGAGAACACTAGACATGTGCAAAACTAAAATTTTAGTTTCGTTTTCGTCCATTCGGACGAAAATGTTATTTATTTCGTCTAAAATGAATTTCGTTCATTACTGCATTCGTTTCAGACGAAATTCGTTCATTATTTTCGTTTCGTTTTATTCGTTCGTCTTATAGAATACGTGTAATACTATTGGCTTTCTATAAACCGAACGAGAGCCCCATTCATAAGAAATTCTTATGAATGGGGACTCTAGTTCGATTTATAGAAAGCCAATAGTATTACATACATTCCATAAACCGAAAGTCGTTCATTATGTCGGTTTATGGAATGTATATGTAATGCTATTGGTATTCTAGAAACCGACTCTATTTCGGTTTATAGAATGCCAATAGCACGAATGGACGAATGATTTTCGTTTATTAACCATTTGTTCATTCGTCTTTCGTTAGTTTAGCATTTTCGTTATTCGTTTTTCGGACGAATGGACGAAAATTCTATTTTCGGACGAAAATGCATTTGTCCAAAAACGAATGCACATGTCTAGAGAACATTTCATCTCACTAGTTTAGCTATAAATTCACCTACATCCTCAGGCACACTCTCGCCATCTCCTTATTCAGAAGTAATTGGGGGAGTTTACTGCCCGGTTAGCTTAATGTGTGTCTAATATATTCAGTCTGCAAGCACATATGTCACTTATAAAGTTAAATATTTCGAATGGATCAGGGATTTGAGATAGAAACATACACAATGCCCTAATTACTGTTCAGAGTTCATCATTTTAAATGTAATTGCTTGAATTATGTTGGCAATTTCCAAACATTTTTGTAGAATGAAATATCTGGGCGAAGGGCCTTTTGGGCTTGTGTGGCAGGACCTCTCAGGGGGTGTGCCAGTGAAGCCAGGCATCCCAGCAATCATTGATTACCCAAATAATCAACATGATCATTACCCGACTTAATGGCACTCATTTGATGACCTCAGAGGATGAAGTCAGAGTTGATTTTACCAGAATTCAAACCTGTCAACCGTAGGATTCAACAGACACTGCCCTCAGAGCATATACCAAGCAAGCTATCTGACCAGTAGTGTTGAGCGAACCCGAACTGCACTGTTCAGGTTCGTACCGAAATTTACGTTTTTTGGACCCCGGACCCATTTCACTGTATGTCCGTGTTGGAGTTCGGGGTTCAGCGATTACATTGTGTGTAATGCTATTGGCTTTCTATAAACCGAAATAGAGTCCCCATTCATAAGAAATTATTATGAATGGGGACTCTAGTTCGGTTTATAGAATAGCAATAGCATTACATGTATTCCATAAGCCGAAAGTCTATAAACCGAACGACATTCTGTTTATAGACTTTCTTTTTATAGAATAACAATAGCATTACATGTATTCTATAAACCGAAAGTCTATAAACCGAATGTCTTTCGGCTTATGGAATACATGTAATGCTATTGCTATTCTATAAACCGAAACAGAGTCCCCATTCATAGGAATAAGTCAACTGACACTCACCCACATTTTACTTAATTTTGCAGCCCTCTAGCCCTTTCCAGGACTTTTTTAGAGGCATTTTAGTGGCCAAAAGTTCGGGTCCCCATTGACTTCAATGGGGTTTGGGGTCAAGTTCAACCTGCCGAACATCCAGGTGTCCGCTCAACTCTACTGACCAGCTAATTCTTATGGATGTAAGGGATGTAGTTGTCACCAAATTTCCAACATGGCAAATTCTGGATATTGGACTCCTTATGGTGGTCTGGTAGATAGGAACTGAGAGATCTGTGCCTTGCAATGCCCTCCAGCATTGCTATAAAGGGAATCACACAAGGGAGCAGTGGAAGAGATATATGTGATGCAGATCCCAATGATCTCCATTATGTAAGATTGAGCCCCCTTCTCTCTGTCTCCAGGTCCCTTGTTCTCCACAGTAGATAAATACAAAACAGGTTTCAGTGTTACTCAATCCAGGGTCTGTGCAATGGTGAACCATGCAGATAAACTGTATCATTATGGCACCAAGTGAAAAAATACTAAATAATGACAGGTTTTGGTTATACTACCTGTTCATCTAACTAAGAGGGGACATGTACTAAAAAAAACGCAAATGTATTTTATGTGCAAAACTATTTTTGCGCTTTGCTCCTATTGCCATGTACTAAACATTTAACACTCCAATAGTCAATACGAGAAAATTGCGAATAAGAACGGGCAATTTTGCGAACGTTTTTTCTACCTCTTTTGATAGCGCTTTGCTAAATTCTGGTGTAATTTTCACGCGCAAATATTCGCAAAACTCTTTAGTGTGCGCAAATATAATCACAATTTATTGGAAAAATGCACGCTAAATAAAAATAGATGGAAAATGTTACAAATAGTCGCAAATTGCTCCTTACTCATGTTTTACCTACTTTTTTCCCCCATTGCACTTGTTTAGTACATGACACCCATAGCATGTAGTCGCCCTCTCTGCCCTCTACTAATATAAATACATAGAAACATAGAAACATAGAATGTGTCGGCAGATAAGAACCATTCGGTCCATCTAGTCTGCCCCATTTTTTTTATTTTTTTTTTGAGTACTTTTATTAGTCCCCCGTTCCCGGTCTTATAGCTAGGATAGCCTTGTGTCTATCCCACGCATGCTTAAAATCCTTGACTGTGTTTACCTCTACCACTTCTGCTGGCAGGCTATTCCATACATCCACTACCCTCTCAGTAAAGTAATACTTCCTGATATTACTTTTAAATCGTTGCCCCTCTAATTTAAGACTATGTCCTCTAGTTGTGGTAGTTTTTCTTCTTTTAAATATACTCTCTTCCTTTACTGTGTTGATTCCCTTTATGTATTTAAATGTTTCTATCATATCCCCCCTGTTACGTCTTTCCTCCAAGCTTTCCTCCAAGCTACATGAGTGTAATGTAAAATGTAATGTAATATGGAAATGGACAAGTGGGATACAGCAAGGGCGGTGGAGATGAATAGTCCATGCTGAAAACAGGTACAAGAAAGATAGTATGGAGCACTGATGGCCTTGCAACATAAGGGGGGAGAGCACAAACTGAGACAGAGAAGGGAGGCCGAGGAAGGGGAGTCATTTGAAATGGTGATGAATTTACTGGTGGTAAGAGTGAAAAGGGTTGTAGTGTGTTCACAACATAGTAAGTAAAAATAGGTACTTACCTTACCCTTGACATGACTGTTAAGTGTAATTATACTTTGGGGGGGTGGGGGGGGGCAACACATGGAGGTCGAATTGTGTCCAATTTAATTTAAAATATGAATTTCAAACTTAAGGCCAAGGTAGGTGAGTCAGAAAAATTCTCCCATTCAGTGGCATTGGAGGATTTTACTCACTCAACTTCATAGACTTAAAGTTGGAAAATCAACATGGTCGCTCCATCTCCATCCCTCTTGCTGTCTCCCACTTGGCCATTTTCATATTGCAAAATACATTACATTACAATAACATTTATTTATATAGTGCCGACAATTTACAGAATGCTAGGTACAGAGCATAGAGGGGCGCTATATGCTATGTTAGATGGACAAGAACAGACAGATAAGTGAGGTAGAGAGTCCTACTCACGAGCTTACAATCTAGAGGGAGTGGGGGACATGAGAAACATAAGGTGAGTGAAAAGGTCAAAGGAGATGGTGGTGGCAGTAACAGTTGGAGCTAGGTGGTTTTGGCCCGAGGTTAATTAACGGCTGTTCTAGTTGGTTGAATACTAGTTGTTTGAAGACAGTGAGAGCTCGGTGGGTTTGGCTAGAGGGTAACCATTGGGTGTTCTAACTGGATCAGTAGTGAGCTTTCTTACAGAGATACGTTTTTAGGGACTTTTTGAAGATTGAGAACGAGAGCTGTGGAAGTTTTTTCCAGAGAAAGGGGACAGCTCTACTTCTCCCCATTTCATCTACCTTCCCCTTTCCGACCAGCTTTCTCAGCTCACTGTCTCTTCCCCTCCATAGTAGGTTGTCTTTCTTCCCCTTCAGATTCCCGTATCAGATTTGTTTTTTCCCTCCTCATCCCTTTGTGTCTCTACAGCAGGGGTAGGTACAATTTGATGATGTTCTATGGAATATTCACAGGTCTTGCCACTGACCCTGGAGTCAATTATTTTTATTTTTAGTGAACGACTGCATAAAGTGTAGGCAGTGGCGTGTTTAGATTTTGTTGTTTGCTCTTGCCTCTTTGTCATGGCCTTGCAACTCCCTAATATTTATTTGCCCCAATCCTTCCTGTCCAGGCCACACCTCTTTCTTCCTTAGGACCCACCTCCATAATCCCTGTCCCCAAACAGCCCTTTTTGGCTCCAAACAGCTGCCAATACCACAGCTTCACAGTGCCATCTTTGTGCACAAACAACTTGTCTATGCCATCTTTGTCCCCAGTGAGCTTGTCTCCGCTCTGTCCCCAGACAGCATTCCAGCGCCAGCTTTGCTGCCAAGTAGCTTCCCATTGCCATATTTGCTCCTAGGCAGCTTCCCACTGTCATCTTTACTCCCAAGCAGCTTCCCACTGCCATCTTTACTCCCAAGCAGCTTCCCAGTGCCATCTTTGCTCTCAAACATCTTCCCAGTGCCATCATTGTCCCCAAACAAAACAAAGTTTGTAAAGTGCTGCCCTAGGCCAGTCAGCTCTTGCTTCATCTTGAGTCAGAAGAAGTCCTGAAACCAAGATTCTAAACAACATGTCCGCCCCCTGATGGAGTGGTATAGAGAATAGAGGGCTCAATAACATACTTCGTTTGTACTCTTTCATTAAAGCATTTCTATTTGAAACGCCCACACTTGATAAAATCTGTCAATTAAACGTAACGTCATTTTTTGACGACAGTTCACCCTTAACCGTTAAACCCAAAGAAACTCAAGAACGTTCCTAACTATTATTAAAACTGCAATAGGTTCCACAGAGCTGTACTGACACATTCAGTAATGGTGCCCATTAGACCAACAAAAGGGCTTACAGTAATAAAAAATAACAATGTATGCTTTATAATGACGCTGCTTCTGGAAAGCTTACAATCTAAAGAAATATATGTTCACCCATACCAATACCATAATTGCAATTCAAGGTCACCAGTCTTACTGCCCCTTTACCAGATAACAAACCACGTACTCTGAAGATGCACATGGCGAAACAACTGGGGATTTATCTGTATTGCTTGCATATTTGAACAGCTACCTACAGAGCTTGTTTGAATCATCTCCATATTCAACATCAAACCCGGGCGCCAATGACCTTCAAATATTGTGCATTTCGCCTACGTCCGACCTGTTATGAAAGCGGTAAGGCAAGAATCACGCTCCGAGGTAGACGTGGATGGGCTGCGGAGCAACGGTAGATCTCCAATGTAAGCATGTTCACGTGCATTCTCTGCCCGAAGCAGCTTTTTTTTTCTGCTGGCCTCCTCGTTCCAGATTACCGTCTCTCGGGGTGGAGGTGGGAGATTCGAAAAGAGAGCGCAGCTAAGCTTTTTGTGAATATTTAAAGAGATCTACTGCAATGTGTTGATGATGATTTGACGAGCTGTAAGACGCTCTGGGTCTTTTGCTAAAGTTTTCCCCCGTTGCAGTGCTCAGATTAAAAATTGATGCGGCTGAGGAAGGGAACAAAGGCATGGGGGGGGGGGGGGGGGTAACGCGTTTGAAATATAATCGCAGAAGGACTAACTACTTCTGCCTTCCTGATTGTGGGGTCGGGAAAAAAAATATGAAAAAATCTATCATTAATTCTTGTAGAAGGAGATTGGCAGGACCTCTCTACAAAGCTGTGGGGGGAGACGTGTGGAAAAAAAACATTGACTTTAGAGGTCCGCCACTGAGGTTTTGCGTCGGATGAGCGAGTGCGAAAACCGACGCCAAATAATTTCTTGCTTAGGTTTTTTTTTTCCCTTCTAAATTAATTAGTTATGGAGGATAAATAAATGGGTCTAGATGACTCTGAAGATCTTCATTTCTGTACCACCCTAATCCTGCCATGATCTACATCTAAAAATTGATCATGTTGGCTCAACAACTTAGCCAAATTATTTCTTATTTAGGTTTTTTTTTTTTTTCTTAAAGGACTACACTGTGAGCAAAAAGTGAACATGGTTAATTGAAAAATTGGATTAAGTGATTGAAATTACATTATAATGAAATAATACAAATAAAGCACCTGATTGAGCTTTCTGCTCCCATAGCTCTATCAGGGGGCAGACATGATGTTTAGAATCTTTGAATGAAATACCTCACTCAAGATTCCATACAACTTGTCCGCCCCATGTTAGAGCTATATATCGAGCAAAGAGGGCTCAATAAGATATCTTAAATTTCCATTCAAAAAATATACAGGGTGCAGTAATTAAATTAAACAATACTTTTTTGCATTTTCTACATTTCTGCGCCCTCCCATAATCCTGTTGTGAGCTGCATAAAAAATTTCGTAATATGAGTGTTTGATAAGTCAGCTCCTACAACAACCGCGCCAAATCATGTCTTAATTTGGGTATTTTTTTTCTTAAGCGACAGGGGAATAAGTCTGGATGATACTGATGCTCAAACCCATGTGAAGGTCTACACACGCATCACAAAGCCTCGAATCGAATAGAAGATTAAGGGGGTGAGTGTTAAGTGTGAGATTCAACCCCTTTGTTTATAGCTCTCCCTATATAAGCTTGTCGGTTATTGCGCTTTGTCAGTGACGGAATTGTTTGAATTTTCTTAGCGCCGTTGTGCAACTATCTGTTTTTTTTTGTTACCGGCGGTGGACGAGCAAAGGCCACATACTTACCAATGTCAATGCCAGAAAAAGGCAGCTGTCTTGCTGTCTTGCCTTGATTTACTAGGAGGCTGTGTACCGTATATAGCAGCGAGAAAGAGAGAGGGGGGGGGGGGGGGGGGGCGATGTGAATTGGCCCGGGCCTCGTGTGAGCTGGTGCATAATTAGGATCTCCTGAGTTCTTAGCTGTGCTCGGTTGCTAGAAGCTGGGACTCGGGGAGATGGTAGCTATAGCAACCGCTGCCATTCACTCCCCATCTCGGATGTTAATGAGTTCCAATTTTATTAGTGTGTAGAATTTCAAGAGACTGTAGCGAGTTCGCCGATGGAGTTTCCGGGGAAAAATTCCATTGCCGGAATATACCTATATATATATATATATATATACCCATATTGCAGGATATGGAACACCGCATGTGAAAAAGTAGGCAGATTCACGCTGACCCCGTAAGGTGACTTTTTTTCCGCCCAAGTATAGACTTATATTAAAGGGACGAAAAAAGGGATCGGGACCATTCCATTCAGAGATACTGGAACTAAAACTGATTCACAGGGAAGTTTGGATTAAAAAAGAAACAACTTGATGAACATTTCATCTCATCAAATTATCCATTCATTGTGCCAGCACCAACCTCTGGAGCTTTCCCCTCTAAGCAAACCCAGTAGCTTGGTCCCTGCACAATGTATAGATACATTGCATATCTTCCCATAGTGCCACATTCACAGTGGTAACTAAGGGGGGGGGGGGGGGGGGGGGGCAGTCGGCCACATAATATTGGGGCTGCCAGATCAGCACCTCTCACCCAGTTTCCCTGGTGTCCTTCCTGTGTTCTGCCTCACAAGCCCAGGTGGAAGGGTTGGGCAGCCTCAGAGGATGCCTGTGCTCACCAAACAGCACACAGACATCCTCCTGCTGCCCTACTAGACACCAAGTCCTGGAAGGTGCATGGGCAGAGCCTGAAGGGTACATTGCAGTCCTGGAGGGTGCATTGCTGTGTCATGGAAGGTGCATTGGCAAGTCATGGGAGGTGCATTGGCAAGTCATGGGAGGTGCATTGGCAAGTCATGGCAGGTGCATTGGCAAGTCATGGAGAGTGCATTGGTAGGTCCTGGCATACTGGGGCAGAGATGGCACTGGCAAGCTGTTTGGGAACAGATATGGCACTGACAAGCTGTTTGGGGACAGAGATGACGCTGGCAGAACGTTTGTGGACAGAAATAACACTTCTTTAACATTTCAAAATGGGGGTGGTACAAAACACAGTTTCTGCCCCAGGTCCCATATAGTCTAGGTATGCCCCTGCACATACAAGAGCCCAGTATATGTCTGGATTCAGCTAACTGTGATCCATGCAGCATCTGTGTGATATTTGCATAGTAACCTGGCTGAATTTCATCTAACTAACACTTCCTTGAGCTTTGCAGAACCGCAGGGGCCGCCTAAACCTACGGCACGTTCACAAACATATATCTTTTTTTTCTTCCCTGGTTCCCCTTTAAATCAATGCGACGGTAGGATTACCCAGCAAGTCCTTGGTCTTAAATGCTGCTAAGCATTTTATACATTTGTTCCCAGCACTGCAGAGTACATTTCTGACCATTAGTGCGTTGGAAACTTTGATCCGAGCAAATAACGTACATTTTATTCTGGAAGAATAGTTTGCGGTGAGTTGAACTTGACTTGTCACCTGAAAATAGCTTTCTGATAATCAAATAGAAATATGTGTGTGTTGTGTTAACATTTAAACAAAAAAAACCCCTACATTTTTAACTTGAAACAGACCTTGGACACGGTATCCCTAAGACACGCGAAAGGGCGTGGCTGAGCCAAACCGCGATCACGGGATTCTGTTTGACCCCCCCGCGATTATACGATGCTCAGGGATAGGTACAGACATTTTTTTATGGAAGGCATAGTTGAAACATAGGCCATGTTTCCAGGGACACATATTTGTTCCACATGCTGCAGAAAGAGCATGCAAAGTGCAGCCCGGCAGTATGTAGGATGGATATACGCACAGACAGATTCCAATGAATTAATCATGGTAGGTCCTATGAGATCTCCACTCTGATTAATTAATTGGATTGTGTCTGTGTGTATATCCATCCTACATACTGCCGGGCTGCACTTTGCATGCTCTTTCTGCAGCAATTATGTTCTCCTGCCTCCTGGGGGGGGGGGGGGGGGGGCACTAAAAGAACTGTATTGGAATATTCTACACATTTATGTATCATTACCGTTAAACGTAATCGCAAATGTGTACGTTAAACTACCTAAAGATTCCGTCCAGTCTCTACAATCAAGTGTTTAGTGTTAGAACCCACCAATATTGGTGGACTAAGCATAATATGGCCAATTGATTGGCCAAATCTCTTACCTTAGTAAGGTGTTTTTAAGCAGCCTTAATGAAAACTATAGCTTTAAGTGTAAATATAAATATAGATCTTGGTTTTGTGCTGAACCAGGCAGAATAAATACGGGCACCCCCTCCACCCATGCTGCACACCCAGGACATGCCCCCTCCACCCATGCTGCACACCCAGGACATGCCCCATCACCCATGCTGCACACCCAGGACATGCCCCATCACCCATGCTGCACACCCAGGACATGCCCCATCACCCATGCTACACACCCAGGACATGCCCCATCACCCATGCTGCACACCCAGGACATTCCCCATCACCCATGCTGCACACCCAGGACCTGCCCCCTCCACCCATGCTGCACACCCAGGACATGCCCCATTACCCATGCTGCACACCCAGGACATGCCCCATCACCCATGCTGCACACCCAGGACATGCCCCATCACCCATGCTGCACACCCAGGACATGCCCCCTCCACCCATGCTGCACACCCAGGACATGCCCCATCACCCATGCTGCACACCCAGGACATGCCCCATCACCCATACTGCACACCCAGGACATGCCCCATCACCCTTGCTGCAGACTCAGGACATGCCCCATCACCCATGCTGCACACCCAGGACAAACCTAATCACCACCATTACATGACCCCATTACCCACGTTAAATGTTACATTTTCCGATCTCCACAGCCATCATTTCTGCCGGCAAGCAAGTTTTTTTTTATTTTTTTTTGCCACCCCCCAGGCAGACAAGATAAGTGACGCCCTAAAGTACAGTGCTGCCCATGCTTGTGATTTTTGAGTATAGCGATCCCTTCTCGTCTCTGCCCTAACTTTAAAACCCAAGCCATTTTAGCAAAAATACTAGTACCCTTTCTGCAGTTAGTCTCAAACTCCAAGGGTGTGAAGCTGTGGCCATCCAGAAATACACCTCTGATACAATACATCTCCCATCATCATAAAATACATCTCCCATCATCCCCCCCCCCCCCTCTCCTTGGCTGGCAAAGGATTATGGGAAATATAGGCCATCCACAGCTGGAGTTTCTCCGTTTGTAACCCCTGGTCAACTCCATCCCTACATCTCGAAAAAAGTGTATTTATGAGCTGCTAACAAGGGTCGACTCCCATAGTTTTCGGACCAAATCAGATCACTTCGGTAATACATATTATCATTGTACATGAATATTTTTGTGTTTCCAATATGCTTACTATAATTCTTCTACACTTTTCTGTTCAATTCTCCAGCTACAACCAACCTCCCCCCCCCCCCCCCCATTCCCTCCTCAGCCTTAAAGTATGATGAACTACAAAATAGTCATTTAAGAGGTAATCGTTTAACTTTACTCCCTGCTTGAAATGTTCAGGAATAAAAGATCTAGCGATACGGTGGTCTTATAGAGATGAGCTATTATTTTTATGGCCCACTTATAAGGTGTGAGGCGTTTTTATAGCGGAACATGGGGAACGAAACTTGATTTTAACTTAAATAACTTTGCTCCTGCTATACTGTGGAGAAATAAATGCATTTCTATTATATAACCCAGTTCAGACATAGCTTGTTTTTTTAGTGGCTGGGCTTGGAATTCCACTTTAAAGGGTCCACTCAATAAAGAGAGACTTGGAGGAAACTGAGATGGGAATTTCAAACTTTAGGCCAAAGTAGATGAGTTGGAAAATTTTCCCAATGCACTCGAATGGCAGAATTTTTCCAACTCAGCTACTTTGGTCTTAAGTTGGAAATTCCCGTCTCTGTTTCCTCTTTGTTTCTCTATCCATCAGATGTAGGATGTTATACCCATCTTATTAAAAGCTACAGGAAATCCATGAGAACTCCCTGGATAGGAAGGAAAACTAGGTGTTAACAGCGGACTTGGTAAAGTTTTCCGTGTTGCCCGTTTTTTCCGGCTCAGCTATGGATGGCTGATGTTTGAGGTTCACTTGTCAGTTCACCGATATGTCTTACATTCTGACCAAGGTCAGGGCCTGCTGCTTTATGATCTATAATTTAATGGACTTTCTCAGACCCTGCCACTGACATTGGTATAACCTCCCAACTTCTACCACCGGCGATTTGGGATGCCAGCAGGCGGAAGGTCGAGGGTTAGGTATGTAATAGGGATTGGAGGCATGAAATGGGGGTGATGGATGCATGTAATGGGGTAATGGGGCATGTTATGAGTGTAGTGAGGGCATCCAATGGGGGTAATGGAGCATGTGATGGGGGTCATGTAATGGTGTGATTGGGCATTTAAAGGACAACTGTAGCAAACAAATTGTTTAATTGAAAGATTATATCAAGTTTAGATGATTTATAAAGAAATTATTTAATGTAAAAATACAGAGTTCCTTATTAAGCCTCTTTTACTCCATATTGTTCTCTCAGGGGGCAGACATGTTGGTTAGAATCTTTACTCCATATAGCTCTCTCAGGGGGCAGACATGTTGGTTAGAATCTTTACTCCATATTGTTCTCTCAGGGGGCAGACATGTTAGATAGAATCGTTACTCCATATCGGTCTCTCAGGGGGAAGACATGTTGGTTAGAATCTTTACTCCATATCGTTCTCTCAGGGGGCAGACATGTTGGTTAGAATCTTTACTCCATATCATTCTCTCAGGGGGCAGACATGTTGTTTAGAATCTTTACTCCATATCGTTCTCTCAGGGAGCAGACATGTTGGTTAGAATCTTTACTCCATATAGCTCTCTCAGAGGGCAGACATGTTGGTTAGAATCTTTACTCCATATAGCTCTCTCAGAGGGCAGACATGTTGGTTAGAATCTTTACTCCATATAGTTCTCTCAGGGGGCAGACATGTTGTTTAGAATCTTTACTCCATATGGTTCTCACAGGGGGCAGACATGTTGGTTAGAATCTTTACTCCATATAGTTCTCTCAGGGGGCAGACATGTTGGTTAGAATCTTTACTCCATATAGTTCTCTCAGGGGGCAGACATGGTGGTTAGAATCTTTACTCCATATAGCTCTCTCAGAGGGCAGACATGTTGGTTAGAATCTTTACTCCATATCGTTCTCTCAGGGGGCAGACATGTTGGTTAGAATCTTTACTCCATATGGTTCTCACAGGGGGCAGACATGTTGGTTAGAATCTTTACTCCATATCATTCTCTCAGGGGGCAGACATGTTGTTTAGAATCTTTACTCCATATCGTTCTCTCAGGGGGCAGACATGTTGGTTAGAATCTTTACTCCATATAGCTCTCTCAGAGGGCAGACATGTTGGTTAGAATCTTTACTCCATGTAGTTCTTTCAGGGGGCAGACATGTTGGTTAGAATCTTTACTCCATATGGTTCTCACAGGGGGCAGACATGTTGGTTAGAATCTTTACTCCATATGGTTCTCTCAGGGGGCAGACATGTTGGTTAGAATCTTTACTCCATATTGTTATCTCAGGGGGCAGACATGTTGTTTAGAATCTTTACTCCATATCGTTCTCTCAGGGGGCAGACATGTTGGTTAGAATCTTTACTCCATATTGTTCTCTCAGGGGGTAGACATGTTGGTTATAATCTTTACTCCATATCGTCCTCTCAGGGGGCAGACATGTTTTTTAGAATCTTGGGTCAGATCTTCACTCACCTTGGTTCAGATGAACAAAGAACTGACCAAAGATTCTAAACAAAATGTCTGCCTCCTGGTAGAGCTATATGGGGTAAAGATGGTACAAAATGTACTTTATTTGTATTCTTTCATTAAAGCATCTCTATATAAAATGCCTACACTTGATGCAAACTTTAAATTAAACACAACTTCAGTTTTTGCTACAGTTGTCCTTTAATGTGTGTGCAATGTGGGTGATGGGGCATGTCCTAGGTGTGCAATATGGGTGGGGGATGCCCGAATTTAGTCTGCCTAGGGCAGCATAAAATCTAGAACACAGCGGAGAATAGGAGACAATTCCGTGCAGAAATCAAGTTTTTTTTCCCCAACCAAAGAGACAGAGAGTCAGTTTCCAGTGCAGCAGTCACCCCCTCATCCAGGCAGATGGGTTGCTATTCCAGCCCAAATCTATTCCTGCTGACCGGAGCAGTGGTGACAGGAGAGGATTAGGACAACAACAAAAAAAACAACAACAACAGCTCTGCTGCTGCGAGAATAGCTGTGAATGGGGATAAGCACTATGTTAATCCGCGTGCTGCTGATAGAATATGGATTAGTACATCAAGACTACCATTCCCAGGATTTATGGACACCCCACGAAGGATGATCAATACTAGTGCAAATAAGAACAAATAATAAAAAAGAGAGAGAGAGGAACAAACCCTGTAAATGTAGAGGGTATTTATTATTTTTATCCCATCCACATTCAGTATGCTCGTCTGTGCAGTGGTAAATAGAGGGAGTACAGGCATTAGATGACCTCATCTAGGCTTCAGGGGGGGGGGGGGGGGATCATTGGTTTTCTGTTTTTAAATATGACTCTGTTGGGATTTACCATGCCTCCCAACTGTCCTGAACTACTGCAGGATAGCCTCGATTTGCAGGCATCAGCAACATTGCCCATGGGACCATAGTCTTGGTGAAGAAACAATGTTTGGGCCTCCCCACCCCACTATGCCAATATGGCTAACTGCTGTGGCTTTGATACTGGACAGAGCCCTCCTATGTACAAGGGCCCGTGGGCATTGAATTGGTTGCACCCCCTTATTGTTCCACCAGTGATTAGCGGAAATAAACAACTTTGGTGTATTATTTCCCACCGTGGTGACTAGAGTTCATTGAACACCTGGATGTTCGAAAAAATGTCCAGGTCCGTGCTCGAACTTGACCCCGAACTTGACCCCGAACCCGAACCCCATTGAAGTCAATGGGGACACAAACTTTTGGCCACTAAAATGACTCTAAATAAGTCCTGAAAAGGGCTAGAGGGCTGCAAAATGAAGTAAAATGTGGGTAAGAGTGTCCCCATTCATACGAATAGGTCAATTGAGGAATGGGGACTCTATTTCGGTTTATAGAATAGCAATAGCATTACATGTATTCCATAAACCGAAAGTCTATAAACCGAAAGACATTCGGTTTATAGACTTTCGTTTTATGGAATACATGTACTGCTATTGCTATTCTATAAACCGAAATATAGTCCCTATTCTTATGAATGGGGACTCTATTTTGGTTTATAGAAAGCCCATAGCATTACATACAATGTAATCGCCGAACCCAAACTCCAACCCGAACATATAGGGAAATGTCCTTGTTCGGGTCCGGGGTCCAAAAACCATAATGTTCGGTACGAACCCGAACAGTGCGGTTCGGGTTCGCTCAACATTACTGGTGACCTCAGTCAGCGATAGAGTGGAGCCTCCTGGGAAATATAAACATGTGCAATACTAGGCACAGATCTTCCCTCTGCAGTAGAATGAGGACCCCCCCCCTCGGGTCAGCTAACTAGATGCCATGTTCACCGATATTTCTTTCTAAAAATCGAGATTTATTTATATTTTTTTCTGAGAAAAAAAAGCCAACTTCTAGACACGACATCCTCACATGCTTCCGGGATTTTTTTCTTCTTTATTTTGCTCCTCGAGTGGACACTTTACCCAAACGGCTCCGATCACATGAATGCCGCGAACCTCCGGTTTTGGCAGTTGTCATGGAAACTTCAGCTCCTACGACGTCACATCGGGAGTTCGAATGGAGGGGTAATTTAATGAGGCACACGAGTACTGTGCTGTAATCCGCTGCATGCTGCCTTGCTCATAATTACATGAAGTTGAGTCTTAGTTGTGCCAGTTCAGGGACATGAACATTCAAATTAATTTGCATAAATCATGGCTTACAACGAGTGTCAACATATAATTTATTTAATTAGAGACCACCTTACGCGGGAGCAAGGTAACACACCTTATTAAGTTGTACTTTTGCCTGCCGGGAGAGCTGCGACATCTGTAACTTGCCTTTAAAGTAACCAACCGAAAAGGGGGGGGGGGTTAAGGGGGAAAATATGGCAGCCTCACGCCATTCTCCTGATGAGGCAGAGCTCAATCGCCCCAAAGTCCCCATGTGGTCTCGTCTGAGGAAGAAGAGTCATTCACATCCGCTTCCTGCTTGAGTAGCTCTATCTGAAGGGCGGCCATGTTGTTTAGAATCTTAAGTCAGAAAGAGCTATACAAGCTATACAATTTGTAATCCTTCAGTTATGCCTTACTTTTACGCATGTCTAAACTGAACTGACAAGTGGAGAGCAAAAATCGGGCATTGCTTGTTGAGTTGGAAAAATTATTCGGTCTTTCCAGCTCTGATATAAATGGGGGATTTTTGCAGGTCCCTTGGCAGTCCAGTTTTAAGTCACTAGAACCCCTAAAGCCCCGGCCTGATGTAAAATGGAAGTAAGGCCAGCATTACAGGGTTAGCAATTGATCACCATATGCATTCCTCTCTTGATTGGGCAATAAATGCTTCTCTTCTATTTCATCAGCCTTGGCCATCACCCTTAGGTTATATTTAGGCCTACCCCCCCCCCCCCCCCCCAGTAATTTCCCACAATTTCAGAATATAATGGGAAAAACCAACAACCCCCTCCCCCCATGTTTTATGTTTGACAGGGGATCTTTGAGAGGTCTGGCGCCAGTGCGGGAGTTGCTTGTCAAAGGTAGGGCCAACTTGGGTGGCAGTATCTGGGTGGCCACATGCAGGACTACCCATAGGCTGGTCCCTGGATAGTAAGTATCGGTTTCGCTACCATGGGATGGGATCACGCCAATGGCAATTATCATTAATTATCCCTGCGCCAGATCCTTAGGGACCCCGTGCTATCCACGTTATGTTACATGTTCTGAGTATATGCTATGATGTTATATTGTAACATAAGTACCAGCTTATGCTAATTAGCCATTACCATAGATATTGTCTAATCCAGCTGGTCTCTTGTTTTTTTTAGTTTTTTTTAAGGTGATCAATATATTCGCCGCTCCCATTCCCAGCAAGGGAATAGATCTGTGTTACCCGAATCACAGTCTCTTCCATTAGACCACCGGGCAGATGGATGCATGGGCTTCCGACTTAAGGTCCAAGCCCACCTGTCCGCCGCTGAAGAGAGCTATATATTATTGTGTCCTATTCTTTTCTATATGTGAGTTGACCCACTTTACCAAGCTAGACTGATGACATCGCACAAAGCCTTTTGTGCCCAAAAATGTAAAAAATATTTTGGTGATTTTCCCTTGAACTGAAAAATAAAAAAAAACCTCCTTTAAAGCCCAGTCAGTGATTGTCCGATAGCTGGGGATGAAGGGTTTATTTTCTCTTGAAATCTTTTATTATGTAACACAGGCACTAGAGGAATCAGACAAAAGCAAAATATCCTCTGGAACTATCTTGTTTTTTTTTTTTTTGTGCTTGTCTCTTTCTCTCCTTTCTTCTCCATCGCACACAGCTCTGTCACGGTCCTTCTTCCGCGCTTGGCGAATTTGCACTCACGTAGCATTGGAGAGAACGGTAAATACAAAAAAGCACTTTCTGGAGCAATGCTTTCCGCTACAAGCGTAACATCCCTCTCTCCTTCTAAAGTCACCGGAATATTTAGCCCCAGGGGCAATCCATCCGATCTAAGGGATTTATTCATGTAAGAGGAAATTAGGGAGAATTTCAGCACAGACAACTAGGATCATTGTTTCAACCTTGGCTACTTTGGCCTTAAGTTTGTCAATTTTCGGAAAATGTCTTCTCCTATGGACCTCACAGCAGAACACGCTCCATTTTAAGAGGGGTGGAGAAGCAGGATACATAGCCCACCCTTTAGGTGCCGATTAGCTCTTGTGCATCTAAACAGAAGGCACAGCTTGCTGGATCCACCTGTGGTCAAGTTGGTCCGAGTCTTACTTACTTGGCCGAACTTGACTTTTGATGCAGACACAACATACCAGCCGAAGTTGGGGGCTGCGCCGCAGGATCTGGTCACAGCTGCCGACCTTCTGATTTGGTTGGGATCACCCTAGGCACTCTGTCACAACAAGGTCCTTTTGGAAACATTTCAGACCTGCAGGCCGCAAGTTGCTCTTGTCACACTTTAAGGCTTGGTAACATCCAGCTCCTTTAGAAGTCAGTAGGCTCATTTGCCTCCATTGACTTAAAGTTGACTATTAAGATTAGGCCAGTGATAGCTAACCTTGGCACTGCATATGATTAGACATATCCCCTGATGCTCAGTCTGGTTTTTCTTTCTCTGGCTAACATTGTACATTGCAACAAAAGAAACTTAACCAAGAAGATTTTTTTCAACACGTCCATAAACTGCCAGAGCATCATGGCATGTGTAGTTGCCCAAACCTCTGCAGTGCCTAGGTTAGCCATCACTGAAATCTAAACTCTTCACTACGTAATGCGACATAGCATGAGACACTGACTTTAAAAGGAGGATCTGTCCAGAAGAGAAGGGAGCCCTTAAAAATCTGAAGGGAAAGACTTAAATGATGGTCAAAGAGAAAAATAAAAATCTTTTTTTTTTTAAGTAAAAAATGGCACTGGAATATTTATAAAGTTTTTTTTTTTTTTAACTTTTAAAGGGGCAGTTCCACCAACAGTATTCCCAAAAATAATTGCAGGTAAGTGCTGTATCAGGTAAAAAAAGATGAAAAAAACATATCAGTTTTGTCAGTTTTTCCTGTCTTCCATACACTGCAAATATAGTATAATAGAGTTACAGCTGCTGCTACAGCAAGCCCTGCCCATTTTTTCCAAGCCCCTCCTCATGGAATGTCACTGAATTCAGAAGCCCTGATGAAATTATTTTACTACAATACAGGAGAGCTGTAAATTGTTTTAAATTAAAAATAAATTCTTCTCACTTATTTAAATCCCCCGTACAGCATACAGAAAATGAGCTAGGTGGGAAGGTTCGAAGCACTGCTGAAACTGGGACAATGTATCACACTCCTAACAAATAGTCCGATATCTACATCTCGAAGCCGGATGTCAATATACATGAAGATGCTGGGAAGTATGAGTTGTACGGGAGGCTGTACGGCTGTGTCACTCTCCAGACTAAACAGAGATGACTCTGAGTTTGGCTGCAACAGCTGTATTTTTACTTAATGGTTCTTTGACTTTGCAGGTTGATCTTGAAAGTTGAAAATTATCTTTTCCAGACCTCAAAGGTTTAGTGTTAACACACCACTCTGCACAGGAAGCCCTGGTTAATGATTGCTGTTCATTCAATGATGGAGGAGGTAATAGATTGAACTTAATGTAGAGTTACCTGGAGTTGACCTTATCTCCAGTTTGGGATGGCACAGAAAACTCTGTGTAATGTTGCCTTGTTTTCCAAGAGAAACGAAAGATGTGCAGAGAAAAGTACAGAGCAACATTAAACAGAAGCTCTGCGAGGAGCACACTGCTGGTTGCGAAATAATGCTAAAGACACATGCACAATATAGTGTCAGCAAGTGGTGGTGTGCATCTAGCATGCCTTCCCCCTATGGAGTCTTAACATAGTCATAAGGTTGAAAAAAGACAAGCCCATCAAATGCGACCCCTTTCCTTTTTTTGTTTCAACTATTGACGAAAAAGAAGTGTTATAGGAAATGTCGTCCCTCAGCAGCTGGTGGGCCATAGTTTGACACCTCCGGTTTAAACTGTCGAAGCATAGCCCTGTTTAGTTATAGGACAGGAAAGGAACTCGAAAAACAGGACTCTCCTGGCAAGTCCGGGGGCTGTTGGCCACTATGCTTGTCACCATATAAACTGCTTGGGGATGTCAGACTGTGGCAGGCATGAGCACACAGAGTTAGATGTTAAAAGCGGAACTTAATAGGTCCTGTGCGTTCATTTGCGCCTTGCGTCAGTAATCGCAGCTAAAACTATGCCGGCTTTCTAAAATTTCTCTGTCTAATGTAGTGTATTATAAGAATCTTAATTAAGAAGATTTTTTACACTTGGCCTGTCCAAGAGAAGGAAATAAATGCCAAGCCATCGAAAAAAATAAACTGCTTAACCCCCCCCCCCCCGTCTTAATACATAATCCCATGAATTCTTCACATGTACGGCTGGCATGTTTGCTCGAAGAGAATTTATTCTGTGAATTTTAATGACCGCCAGTGTTTAGTGTGGATAACGAGCCTGTTTTTCTGCTGTGCTGGGCTATATCAACCTAATTCACCAATGGATCTCTATGCCGGTTGTGGCGCCTGATTAAATTTAAAGGCTTTTTACGTCCCCCGGGAATGATGTCTGTGAGGCAAGATCTTCCTTCTCTGACATAACGAAAAGTGTTTTCGCCTAAGCTGCCTCAGAAGAGGTCTCGCGGAGAGCAAAATGGCTGCCTTCTCGACCGGGTTTATTTTTATGAAAGGGTCCCTGCCTTCTAAACGATGTTTTATTGTAAATATAGGCAATACAAAAAAAAAATGGCTTAGGAGAGAAACGTGTTTCGAATGTGTCTATGGTGTCGCCTGTTTATGACATCACCTGTGACTTAAAGGGACTGTATCACCTAAACATTGCATTTACTGTGCATGTAGAGCATAAACAATGGTTGAAAATGATCTATACGTTTTTATAAGCAAAATGGCTAGCAAATGCATAAAATAAGAGAAATATATGTTTTAAACGTGTCTGTGCAGTCTCCTTTTTATGACATCACATGTAGCACGGTATGCTAATGAACTGCTTTTCACTGGGAAATGTGTAATTTCACTCATTTAGAGCAGAAAAGAGATATTAATGTCGGTCGCAGGTTCAGTTCCTGCCATGGGTCTACTCAGCCCTTCCTCCGTCTGAGGTAGACAAAACGAATGCCATTAAATTGGCTAATAGTCACATCCCCTGGATGTTGGACAAAAGTAAAAATGTCCCTGCTTAATTTCCTATTATTCATTAAAAAAAAAGGGAATTATGGGGAACGGCAAATGCAAGGCCAATATAGCAGAGAGGTAATAGAGCTGAATGGGCACATTATTTCCAACCTCGGCTACTTTGGCCTTAAGTTTTCCATTCCCTTCTCATTTCCCCGCAATGCCTTGTTTCAGGGCTTTTGTCATTATTGTAAGATTATGATAAAACTGTACATTGTCATTCGTGGCCTGTACAGTGAATGTTATTCCAAATTACGTTGATGTCAGGAAGTAAATGATTGTACATTTAAAAAAAAATTTTTTTTTAAAGAAAATAATAAAATAAAAGTCTCTTTAATTGGATTTTCTCTTGACTTTTTCCTCCATTGACAGCAAAGAAAGAGGATTTGTGAAGGGCTGAATGTGATATATGTCTTTATTCGACTCCAATTACCGTCTTTGCCATGTAGAGAGACATCACAATGTGAAAGACCGCCCCCCTGCTGGCACAGCTGACTTGTTCCGTGGCAGGAGCCAATATGGCTTCCTTGTTGGGGCGTTTTGTTTTCTGTAATTTGCCGTGACGGACACAAGGCCTCTGCTGCTTCCAACAATGGTCCAACTAATAGTCCAACACCTTGCTTTGGTTTCCAAGGGGCTTCACTTAAGACGTGTTTTACTGCAGGGAGATAAGTCAAAAGCCAGGAACAACTATTAAAAAAAAAGAAAACCAAAATCGCAGGATAAAAAGTACAAAAGTTATACAGAATGAACAAGAACAAAAATATTTCAGAGTAAACAAAATTTTCCTCATCTCCCATTATTTCCAGGATACTTTAGTGCAGGGACAGACAAGAACATCCCTATTTGTGGAGAGAGCACGGAAGATGCTGTAGAGCAGTGGTGTTCAAACTTTTTTCAAAGAGGGCCAGACTTGATGAAGTGAACATGCGTGAGGGCCGACCATTTTGCCTGACAGTTAAAATTAAGTACAAATGAACTATTTTATGCAAACTTTATTGCAAACGATTTGAATGACAATTCTAAACAGTAGAAAAATCACTCTGCCTTTCATATCTGAAGGCCAGATGAAAAAAAACAACAACACAAGATGCTGAAATATATGTCAGGAACACAACTAACCCTTCCCATATCTGTCTGTCTCTCCACTGCCATCCCATATCTGTCTGTCTCTCCTCTGCCATCCCATGTTTGTCTGTCTCTCCTCTGCCATCCCATGTTTGTCTGTCTCTCCTCTGCCATCCCATGTTTGTCTGTCTCTCCTCTGCCATCCCATATTTGTATGTCTCTCCTCTGCGAACCCATATCTGTCTGTCTCTCATCTGCCATCCCATGTTTGTCTGTCTCTCCTCTGCGAACCCATGTCTGTCTGTCTCTCCTCTGCGAACCCATGTCTGTCTGTCTCTCCTCTACCATTCCATTTATGTCTCTCTCTTCTCCCTTCCCATGCATGGTTCTCTCGGCCAATTTGCCCAATAATATGCCAGTGTTATATGCCATTTAATATGCCCCAGCCAATTTGCCCAATAATATTCCAGTGTTATTTGCCATTTAATATGCCCCTACCAATTGTCCCAGTAATATGCCAGTGTTATTTGCCATTTAATATGTCCCTGCCAATTTTCCCAATAATATGCCAATGTTATTTGCCATTTAATATGCCCCTGCCAATTTTCCCAGTAATATGCCAGTGTTTTTTGCCATTTAATTTGCCCCTGCCAATATTCCCAATAATATGCCAGTGTTATTTGCCATTTAATATGTCCCTGCCAATTTTCCCAGTAATATGCCAGTGTTATTTGCTATTTAATATGCCCCTGCCAATTTGCCCAGTAATATGCCAGTTGATATTTGCCATTTTATATGCCCCAGCCAATTTGCCCAGTAATATACCAGTTATTTGCCATTTAATATCCCCTGCCAATTTGCCCAGTAATATACCAGTTATTTGCCATTTAATATCCCCTGCCAATTTGCCCAGTAATATACCAGTTATTTGCCATTTAATATCCCCTGCCAATTTGCCCAGTAATATGCCAGTTATTTGCCATTTAATATCCCCAGCCAATTTGCCCAGTAGTATGCCAGTTATTTGCCATTTTATATGCCCCAGCTAATTTGCTCAGTAATATGCCAGTTATTTGCCATTTTATATGCCCCTGCCAATTTGCCCAGTAATATGCCAGTTATTTGCCATTTTATATGCCCCAGCCAATTTGCCCAGTAATATACCAGTGTTAGTTGCCATTAATATTCCCCAGCTAATTTGCCCAATAATATGTCAGTGTTACCTTATCATTAATAAGCCCCCGCCTCTTTCCCCAGTACTTTCCCCCAATCTCCCCAGTCCCCAGCACTTACCTTTCCCTGGTGGCTAGTGGCAGGCAGCATGGTCTTCTCCATGCTGCCTGTTCGTCTCACAGGTGGTTGTGCCGATAGGTCACGTGACCCGGCGCGCGTATGACGTCAGCGCGCCGGTCACGTGACCTGTCGGCACTTCCGTGTCGGCACACTGCACGGGGAGCCGAACAGGCAGCACGGAGGTTTCTCCGTGCTGCCTGTTCGGCTCCCCGTGCAGCCTGGCAGGCAGAGCGATGGTGGGGGGGGATCTTCCGATCCCTTCTCACCTCCGTCTCTGCCTGCAAGCTTTTTTTTTTTTTCAGAGAGAGACATTGATCAGCCGTGTCTCTGGGGCCGTATGGAAGTAAAGGACGGGCCGCAACTGGCCCGCGGGCCGGACTTTGGACATGACTGCTGTAGAGTATCTTTAAATTGTCCATCACAGTAAAACTCCACCATGAATAATAATGGTGCCTAACCCTACCAAAAGAGTTAGTCGCTCAAGTATTAATGACATTATTATTGATTAGAACTACATTGATTGAACTACATGTCTTCTATGAGAGTCAGGGTGCTAATCCCTGTGCTGTGGTCTCAATGACCTACTAACAAATGGCAGTTGTACCGGTAGGGTGAGAACATTTCTCCCTTAACGGAGAATTGTAGGCAAAAAAATAAGTTCTGTTAAATTGAAAGATGTCACCAAGTGTAGGCATTTTAAATAGAAATGCTTTAATGAAAGGATACAAATAAAGTGTCTTAACGAGCCCTCCTTGTCTTGTGCACCTCTATCGAGGGGATGGACATGTGGTTTGGAATGTTGGGTTGACAGATAGAACATCTGACGAAAGATTCTAAACAACATGTCTGCCCCCTGACACCCAACTTCAATAACATGTGTCGATGTAGCCTCTGCCGTCATTGAACAAAACAAAACAGAATGTGTTAGAGAAGGATTTTGGGAAAGGTATGACCACAACATTGCACTTAGTGATCAATTACTGTGGTTTGTCCTCGTCCCGGACAGTGATGTACTCGTATGGACACTCTAAGGTCAACTCAATAAACAGAGAAGGGAATTTCAAACTTTGCATTGGCCGTGAGTTTGAAATTCCCTTCTCAAGTCCCTGCAATTCTTTTTTTTTTTTTTTATTGCGTAAGACCCATATGCCTATCATAATAGGTAATAACTGGATTGCAGTCTATGGTTTAGTGGGCTTTTGTACAGCCCACCCATCTGCCTTGAGTGATTGTCAATTCACTAGTTTTAACAACCTGGACATTTCTCTTACCACTTGAATTGTTTTATTATCGGTTATCCCTGGCTGAATTGGGCCTCTAAAGGAACGAGTTTGAACAGCCGCAGTCCATGGCACAGCTGCTGCAAACACTTATTAAAAAGCAAATAGAAAAAACGAAAATCCCCAATTTGTAGATTCTGCATTTCTTTTTTTTTTTTTTTTTACCCCTACCCCAAATCAGTCGCAGCCCCTTACTATCTAACCAGTATTATACCCGTCTCTCTCTCTCTCTTTCTCTCTCTCTCTTTCTCTCCGAGATAGCATTTCTTTGCACTGTATTTCTAAAGCCACTAAAAAAAAAAAAGGAGAGAAAAAAAAAAACGAAGCCTAACAGCGTCTGAAAAAAAAATCTAACAAACTGGAAGAGGCGGATGGGAGAAATGCAGGAAGCAAAGCGAAAAATGTGCAGGCGAGAAAAAAAAAAAAAAGAGACAGCTAGAGAAGCAAATCTCCTTGAGCGAACATGGTTGCTATGACGACACGCCAAAGAGGAACAGGAAGCGGGCAGAAAATAGAAACCTTTCTGCTGAGGCCTGCATTAGCTCTGCGGAGCGCAGTTCCCCGCAGGAGGTTACCACGGATACACTGATGAAAGGGAGGCTGCGGCATGAGTTTTTTTTTTCTTTTTTTTTTCCCCCTTCATTAAAATCTGCTGGCTGTTGCACCTTTGCAGGTAGCAGGATAAGGCAGCTGAAGGAAGGGGAGGAAAATAAGTAGAAAAAAAAATCACAGGAGAAACACGGTGTCCGACAACGTTATATAAAACAGAGACTTTTACCTACTGGGTTAATTAATGGCGCGCTTTGCATGTGCAATGGCCGACGTGTATTGTAAGATCTTGGCGGCCGCAAAAATCAATAAAACTTACTGTATGGGAAACAAAACTGAATTTTGTTGGGTCTTTTTTGTGTAAAATGTGCATTTTTCGTAATGAAGGGGCAAATTAGGCTTTAACCCATTGTGGTGACACAACCTGGCAAATCCCCCAGCCTGTATGGTGCATTTCCCTGGGGGAAGAAGTTATGGCTTATACACAGATTATTAATAATGTGTCAGGTAATAGCTGCCAACAGTTCTGGATTTTATGGGACAGTCTAGCTTTTTTTGGGGGGTGTGGAGTGGGGGGGGGGGGGGGGAATCCTGTCCCATCTCTCCTGACATGGCTGCTACTTATATGCAATGGCTAAACAATGTATGTCTCCTGCATAGTTTATATTATTTATAAAAGTCAGTCCTTGGGAAATGTGCTAAAAGTGGAGCAATCCCCATGGAAACACATGCACAGTTAGAACTCGCCCCCAAGGGATGAGTTGCATGAATAACCCTCGCAGAGCCGTCGGCCAGCACTCAAACACGCTGCCCGCTAGCGCGCTGCCTCTTCACTGAGCGCCGGATGTCACATGACACCCGGCGCTCAGATCATTCAGTGTGACGCGAGGGGGAATCCTGGACACCAGAGCGCGGGGCTTTCGGAGATCCAGGGCCGTATTTATCAAGACAAAATAGGGGGTATTTCGGGAAAAGGTGCTAAAATAGTAGTAGTAACCATGGAAACCAATGGAAAGTAATGGCAAATGTAGCACTTTTTTAAAAAAAATTAGCCCCTGTTTTGCCTTGATAAATTTGGCCCCTAGTGTCACTCCAATTGACAGCACACCAGCGCATGCGCAGATCTCTGCATTTACGCGAAATATACATTTTTCGGTGTCCTCTGTTTCCCCATGGCAAGAAAAATCGGAAATTGCATTGGAGCCCGTAAAGCACTTTCTCGCACCAAACCCTACTTCTTCAGAGAAACCCCAAGAGGTACATTTATAGATCTACTCGATAAAGAGAGAATCACAGGGAACTGGCACGGGAATTTCAAACTAAAGGCCAAAGTAGCTAAGTTGGAAAAAAAAATCTTCCATTTCAGATGCTTTGGAAAATTTTCTCGACTCGGCTACTTTGGCCTAACGTTGGAAATTCCCGTCTCAATTCCCTCCTTATTGAGTAGACCCTTGCATTTATTTTAATATCCAGTATAGCTTCTAATCTATTCATTTGCTAGATATCAGGCATTGTATAAAAAGAAGGATTTTTTTCCTTGAAAGTTAAGAGCAAAACCCCTCCGAAGTCCAATTTTTGGGATTACCGGTGTTACAGACAAGACTCAACTTGCTGATCTTCTTTTTTCAACTGTTTAGCCAGCTCCATAACTCAGACAGACATAAACAATGAATAAAAGAAAGCTAAACAGCTTTGGACCTCACAGACATCCTAAAAAAGAAACCAATGACCATTTACCCCACTCCACTTCCTCCTCCGAGATTATCTTGAAAATAACCAGAATAAGTCAAATGTTATGATGAATTTAAATCACTTTAATAATAATAATGATAATGGTATAATAAGGTTTTTTTTAAAAATAGGTATTTCCTATCCTGTGTATTAGTATCGAACACAACCCGCTAAAGGATGATACAAAGTATTGTTGTTATATGTTTTTTGTTTCTATATACCGTATTGATTTTGGTATAGTTTTGTTTACTTTTGGCCTGATTTCAGTTTTGGTTTGAGATGTGCTGTTAATAATCTTCCATAGGGCCGAGTGATAAACTGCCACAAATTTTCAATGAGATTTGTCACCCTGATGGGATGTACTCTTCAAATATTTTTTTTAGACTTTACGAGCCAAACCACTTCAGTAAAGGGGCCAGTTATTTTAGGAGCCAGGATGATGGTACTGCGTAAAACAAAACAAAAAAGTTAGGAGCCAGCAGTAGGGATCTTTGGAGCCATGCCTCTCTGTCTTAATATTCCCAACTTTTTTTTAAATGTCCAAAGAGGGACAGTTATTTTTGTGGGAGTGGCTGAAGGCTTGGCTGTGGGCTGGGGCTTTATGGGAACATTGTCAGTGCTTTTATGGCCAATCGGTAACTATTTATACAACTTGATAAGTCGTTTTGAAATTAAAATATTTTATTTGCCCTAATTAATATACAAACACATTTACTGCAGTGCAAACTCACTTTATTTTTTTATTGCTCTGGAGCTCTGTGATGCACTCATGCAAACTACAAATTCTGAGCTCCCTGATGAGAGGGACAATAGAGGAGGAAAGAGGTGCAGGGGGATTTGGGTACAAAATAGGGATAAATCTGTACACTTGGGAGGTGTTCCGTCTCCTGGGGGGGGGGGGGGGGCGGGGGAGATGTACTCACTGTTTTGAAGTATTACATAGATATTATAGCTGCCGATATATGATTATCCAGATACTAGTGTTCCTTGTCCTCTGGATTTTTTTTTCGTTAGCACAATATTCTGTAAACTTGATCCAGATATTTTTTTTTTCTGTATATATAATTTAGCGTCAATGAAGTTTCTATCCTAAATGCACTGAGAAAATGTGTTTGGTAATTTGGGACCCAAAAAATTTGGGTCCGCCAAAAGTTGTGCCCCTAAGCCAGGGAGTCTGGAGATGCTCAGCAAAAGAGTAACTTGGCCAAGCACTCCTTGTCAATCGACAAGGGGTGAACTCAGCGCACCAGTGTTCTTAATGCTCATCTGAAATTTTGAAGTTAGCTGGTCAAACCCAACAAGGCACCTTTACGCGGAAGCAAAATGCGTCAGCCACATTGCCGTAGTTGCCCACAGTCTCAGATGAATTTTTTGGGGATCCTGTCCTGTCAAAAATAGGTCTATACATAGCTTAAATGTGAAGACTGGAGCTCCCCTGTATTTGTATGTTGTAGGCTGGAGGCCAATCTCCCGACCCGCTTTTATTTTACAATCAATCGCGGCACTTTTCGTTCTCGGTGCTCTCGGAGCAAACGGGCAGGTGGGAGAACCAGTCGCATTTCAAATTCAAGTCAAATGCTCAGAAATGCACACGCTGATTAAACCAGACACTTTGCAGCCTGTGGTGGGGGAAAAAAAAAAAAAAAAAAAAAAAAAGCTATCCCCTAAAGCGTACCTTCGCTGACAGGTTGCTGAAAGCTGAGTTCCACTCTCCTCGGTGCCATTTTCTGGCACACGGTTACTGACATCAGAAGATGACGTACGTATGCCAGCTCACGCACAGGAGACGAGATCAAGCTCATCTATTCATTAAGACAGAGCAGCGTCTGGTACACAAGCTTTCTAATGCCTTACTGCGGCTCGGATAGGGGGATACGGCCGTGTTTGGTAATTGGGTAAATGAGACCCTACCTGAACGTAGAGAGGAAGGGGATCTTTCATTCCAACACCTCCAGCAATGCTGGGGCAATGCATCATGAGAACTGCAGAGTGGAGCTTACATGACGAGGACTAACTTTTGTTAACTGCAACTCCCATGATTTTCATCCAGCCATACTGCTCCCAGCTGTTGTACACTAAATTTCCCATGATGCTCCTAATCGTGCTGGCTCAGCATCATGGGAACTGCAGGGTCTTTTTTTTTTCTTCTTCCTTAAAAAAAATCTAAACATTCCCACCAGGGAACCCCTGTCCCAAGCCAACAAAGGAAGGCATTCGGGAGGGAGTATTAAGGTATCCCGGGGGTCGGGGGGAGTGGGATAGTTTGCCCCCTGCCCACGGACGCCCATGAGCACCCCCATTTGCTCTCCTGTAAAGTCAACCTTTGTCTTTACATGTTAACATGTATAGCTTGGAGGAAAGACGTAACGGGGGGGGGGGGGGGGGGGATATGATAGAGACATTTAAATACATAAAGGGAATCAACACAGTAAAGGAAGAGAGTATATTTATAAGAAGAAAAACTACCACAACTAGAGGACATAGTCTTAAATTAGAGGGGCAATGATTTAAACGTAATATCAGGAAGTATTACTTTACTGAGAAGGTAGTGGGTGTATGGAATAGCCTTCCAGCAGAAGTGGTAGAGGTAAACACAGTCAAGGGGTTTAAGAATGCATGGGATAGATACAAGGCTATCCGAGATATAAGATAGGGAACTGGGGACTAATAAAAGTATTACTTTACTGAGAGGGTAGTGGATGCATAGAATAGTCTTCCAGCAGAAGTGGTAGAGGTTAATACAGTGAAGGGGTTTAAGCATGCGTGGGATAGACACAAGGCTATCCTAGATATAAGATAAGGCCAGGGACTAATGAAAGTATTACATTACTGAGAGGGCAGTGGGTGTATGGAATAGTCTTCCAGTAGAAGTGGTAGAGGTTAATACAGTGAAGGAGTTTAAGCATGCGTGGGATAGGTATAAGGCTATCCTAGATCTAAGATAAGGTCAGGGACTAATGAAAGTATTACTTTACTGAGAGGATAGTGGATGCATGGAATAGTCTTCCTGTAGAAGTGGTAGAGGTTAATACAGTGAAGGAGTTTAAGCATGCATGGGATAGGTATAAGGCTATCCTAGATCTAAGATAAGGCCAGAGACTAATGAAAGTATTACTTTACTGAGAGGATAGTGGATGCATGGAATAGTCTTCCAGTAGAAGTGGTAGAAGTTAATACAGTGAAGGAGTTTAAGCATGCGTGGGATAGGCACAAGGCTATCCTAGATATAAGATAAGGCCAGGGACTAATGAAAGTATTACTTTACTGAGAGGGTAGTGGATGCATGGAATAGTCTTCCAGTAGAAGTGGTAGAGGTTAATACAGTGAAGGAGTTTAAGCATGCGTGGGATAGGTATAAGGCTATCCTAGATAGAAGATAGGGAACTGGGGACTAATAAAAGTATTTAGAAAATTGGGCAGACTAGATGGGCCGAATGGTCACATTCTATGTTTCTATGTTTCTATGTAACCTGTGCTGAGTTTGCTACTGGAGCAACATGGGGAACAACACAAGTTAAATTCACAGCATCAAAAGGTACAAAAATAGTCAGGATGTCCCCTCTGAACAAGAACCATATGGTGTACTGTGCAATTATCACTCCAGCCCTCTTACATAGATTACTATAAAGCCTTAGGGTGAGACGTGCTAAATCTGCAACAGAGAATGCAGCTATACAGGACTGCACGTCCCCCATTGCTATAGGTAGAAATTAACACATCGCAGGTCTATTCACTAAAGCGTGAACTACGGTGAACTGACGTGTGAACTGCAAATATCTGGAATCAGTAGCTGGGTTATAAAACTTCTCTCTCTTTCAAACTCTGCTACTTATGCCTTATTTGTGCAGTTCAGTTGTCAGATCAATAGACGGGTTGCTAGCAGACCTCATCTTGCCATGGATCATGCAGTGTAAAACCTTTAGTGTCACCTCAGTAAATTGAGACAGGAACTTTTGAACTGAAGGCCACAGTAGCCGAGTAGAAAAAAATTTAGCCGCACTGGAGAATTTTTCAAAATCGGCTACCTTGGTCTGAAGTTTGAAATTCCCATCTCAATTCCCCGCGATTCCCTCTTTCTTGAGTAGACCCTTTTATAAAGTCTCCCCTCTTTTTTTAATTCGATGCATTATGCCGGGTCAACTCTAGGGTGGAGGATCTCACCACATTAGTCCCTGCACAAAGCATGGCGAAGTCAGTGAGATGAATGGTTCACCTGCAACTCACATTTTAGTGAATAGACCCCCTAGTCTCTCACTCGGACATTTTCTACAGCGCCTCTCTTTTTTTGTACTCAGGGGAGGGCGGTCAACTTTTAGCCAGGGGACCAAAAACTATTTAGTGGCCCATGTACCCCCCTATTACATAAGAGACAGAGACAGATAGACACAGACAGACACAGACAGACATGGATAGTAACAGACAGACACAGACAGACACAGTTAGACACAGACAGACACAGACAGACACAGACAGACACAGATAGACACAGATAGACACAGAGAGACACAGACAGACACAGACAGGCACGGATAGACACAGACAGACACAGAGAGACACAGATAGACACAGACAGACACAGAGAGACACAGATAGACACAGATAGACACAGACAGACACAGACAGACACAGATAGACACAGATAGACACAGACAGACACAGATAGACACAGACAGACACAGAGAGACACAGATAGACACAGACAGACACAGATAGACACAGACAGACACAGATAGACACAGACAGACACAGATAGACACAGACAGACACAGACAGACACAGATAGACACAGACACACACAGACAGACACAGACAGACACAGATAGACACAGACAGACACAGACAGACACAGATAGACACAGATAGACACAGACAGACACAGATAGACACGGATAGACAGACATGGTCGATATGTTGACAGATAAGGTGCAGAGATTGATAGGCAGACAGGATAACTGAGTAGAAATATTGAGGGTCCTGCACAATTGGTTCTGCTCCAGCTCTTTGAGTTGAGTTAGAAAGCACCCCTGTGGGGCAATTGCCTCTCTCTCCCTCTTACTAAGCCCTCCAGTGTTTGGACTATACATTTCTATCCCTTCATTTCCTCCCCTCTGAAATGGAGTACGCTGCTCCAGTTGACAGCAGGAATGTGGCAGCATCGTCTTCCAGGCAGGGTCTGTAACTCTGTTCCCAGCGACCTAGCAGAAGCAGCGTGTTCGCAGTAACCCCGTCAGCTCATTTGCATTGTAAATATGTATGTGAGCGATAATCCTCGCTTGCATGGGTTTTGGATGGTCCCTCCCATGGCTGTCTCAAACAGATCATAACGGAAAGATAATAAGTGCAGAATATGCATTCATCCTTCATTATATAGGACACAAGATACTAAATCTGCTCCGTTACCCACCTATTCTCCAAACCCAGCTTTTTTTTTTTACTGGACCTTGCCACCATGCAGGCTTGTGTGCTCGCCCATGAAAAACAGGCCAAGGTAATCATTTCTCAAATAACTCAAAGCTGAGTCTGATCATATGCAGCTAACGATGGCCGGGCAGCAAATCCTTGATTGTTTAACGACTGAGGGGAAAAAAATTACGTTATTCAACTGCTCGAATGCCCAGGTTGTAAGGCCATGTTGGCCGGTATTAAAAGACAACTGTTGGAAACAATGAACTCATCTTAAATGAAGAGATTGCACCAAGATTAGGAAATGCTTTAATACGTAATACAACTAAAGTATCCTTATTGAGCACGATGCTTTTGTATAGCTCTATCAGGGGGCAGACATGTTGTTTAGAATCTTTGCTCTGTATAGCTCTATCAGGGGGCGGACATGTTGTTTAGAATCTTTGCTCTGTATAGCTCTATCAGGGGGCAGACATGTTGTTTAGAATCTTTGCTCTGTATAGCTCTATCAGGGGGCGGACATGTTGTTTAGAATCTTTGCTCTGTATAGCTCTATCAGGGGGCAGACATGTTTAGAATCTTGGGTTCAATCTTCCTTCATCTTGGGTCCAGATTTTAAATGATATCAATGCATCATAACTTTATTTATTTTTTGCCAACAGTTGGACTTTAAATTCTGTTATTAAACCTTGGAGCACTTAGAATTTGTACTACAGGAGACCATAACCCTAAATTGAGTCATTGGTAACAACCTTTTCTGACCAAATACTATCTTTAGGGTTAGGGTGGCCACCTCGGCTATTTTCTACCAGCCACTGGCGGCTGCTTTGCAGTACGTAGAATTCACATGTGACCAGAAGGAAATCAAATAACTAATCAAGTACTGGATCCCACAGAACCACGTTGATTACCTAATTGATTTCATTTGTTCAGATGAATATGGATGACGGTTAGGACATAGTCGCCAACACCGGCCATGTTTCAAGGGACACATATTTGTTCCACATGTTGCAGAAAGAGCATGCAAAGTGCAGCCCGGCAGTATGTAGGATGGATATACACACAGACACAATCCAATGAATTAATCATGGTAGGTCCTATGAGATCTCCAACCTAATTAATTAATTGGATTGAGTCTGTTGGCAACTATGTTAGGAGGCACAAACAGTATCCTCATCCCTGCAAATAAAAGCTAAATAAGCAGGGATGGGCACAAACATCATAACTTTTATTTATTTTTAGTAAAAAAAAAAAAGGAAATGTGTAAGTGTGTCTGTGTGTGTAAGTGTTTGTGTAAGTGTGTCTGTGTGTGTAAGTGTTTGTGTAAGTGTGTCTGTGTGTGTAAGTGTTTGTGTAAGTGTGACTCTGTGTGTGTGTAAGTTTGACTATATGTGTAAGTGTGTCTGTGTGTGTAAGTGTGACTGTGTGTGTGTAAGTGTGTGTGTAAGTGTGACTGTGTAAGTTTGACTATATGTGTAAGTGTGTCTGTGTGTATGTAAGTATGACTGTGTGTATTTGTGTGTGGGTGTGTGAAAATGTGACTGCATGTATATTTGTGTATGTGACTGTGTGTATTTGTGTATGTATGTCTGTGCATATTTTTGTACGTGTGGCTGCGTATGTAAGTTTGTGTGACTGTGTGTGTGTAAGTGTGACTGTGTATGTGTGTATATATTTGGGGGCATACAATTTTATATTCTTTCCCTTGGCTGAAAAGGAGCTAGCTACGGCTCTGCACAGACACACATATCATTTGCAATCTATGCTCCCTAGTTCAGATCCAAAATGGAGCAGTGTTACAGGCCCCCCATCCTAAAACCTAGCTCCAGGTACCAGGTTTATGGAACTCAATTTGTGCATTTCTACACTGCCTATATTTATGCACGGAAAGACTCAAATTTGAACAAACAGGGGACCAAAAAAAAAATGCTACCTAGACTACTCTGTATAAAAAACTTAAATCCAGCTGCCCCCGCTTATGGAAGGTTCCAATCAGAAGTAACATAGTAACATAGTAATTTAGGTTGATAAAAGACACAAGTCCATCAAGTTCAACCCTTCTACCTATCATTTCAGTGTTTTGATCCAAAAGAAGGCAAAAAAACCCCTAAGGAAGCTATTTCGAATGTTGCCTCCCAGGGGGAAAAATTCCTTCTTGACTCCAAAAGGGCAATCAGATTTCTCCTTGGATCAAAAAGCTCTATTATTAATGCTTATTCTATTATTAATACCCCTGTATGTTCTGTTTTTCTAAAAAAAAACTTCCAGACCATTTTTAAATGCATCTATTGTTTTTGATAGCACTACCTCTCTTGGCAGTGAGTTCCATAACTGTATTGTCCTTACAGTAAAGAATCCCTTCCTTTGCTGCCTATGAAATCTTTGCTCTTCCAGTCTCAGGGGGTGACCTCTTGTTCTTTGTACATTTCTGTTAATGAACAGGTCCCTGGAGAGCTCCTTATGGGTAGAGATGAGTAGTATCCCAAGGACTTAAATTATTAGCGCTCACACCCATGGAAGCACCGGCCTTATTATCGCCTCCAAAGACTTAACACTGGCCTCAAACCTGAAAAGTACCTTATTTTATGTGCTTTGCTCCCATTTTTGCTCTTTGCTCCAACTGAGAATAAAAACAGGCAAGTTTGCGAATAGTTTTTCTACCCCCTTTGATAGCGCTTTGCTAAAATCTGGTGTCATTTTCACACGCAAATAAGAGTTATTTTTGCGTAAAATATCCGCAAAGCTCTTTTTTGCGGGCGCAAATATAATCGCAGTTTATTAGCGCAACCCGGAAAAATGAACGCTAAATAAAAATAAACGGAAGAGGCGCAAATCAGGGAAAACAAGCGCAGAATGTTACAAATGACTCCTTTCTTATGTTTTACCTACTTTTTTTTTTTTTTACCACTGCACTTGTTTAGTACAAGACCCCCTTATTTTGTATAAGGAACGCGGATAATCTAAGTGGCCTTTATATTTATACACATTGCCCGTCCTCCTGAGCCGGAGATTTTGGGTGATAGCGATGTTTTCGGCGTATTAAAGGCTTTGGCAAGTCATGCCGCGGTATCTTTTTTGTGTTTAGTCTCTTGATGTAGGTTACAAGGGACGGCTTAGCGCACGCCGTCTGCACCGATCTGTGGACTGCAATAACTCATACTTATGCAGGGGGATCCAGATGGTTCAGTTAATAGGGCTCAGAGTACTAAATCTCCAATATTACTGCTTTTTCTCAAAGCTTCACTGCTGTGGCTGTAACCAACCTTGGCTTTCTCTAGCACAACTTACACATGGAATCTAAAAATACCCGCTCACCAGTTTAACCATTTATTCCTGACATGACACATTTTTAAAAAAAAATATTTTTAATTTGTTTTTGTTTTTTTTGGAGATTTTAGATTCAAATATTAAAAGTTTGGATCATCACTGTGCAGAAAAAAGCTCCAAACCGCTGTTTGTAGCACTCAATCTCCCCGGGGATGCGTGGAACATTGCGTGATGTCACATAACCCCGCCCACTTTATGCTCCACCCCCACTGTGCCCCAGGACTCGTTCACAGGACGTTGGCTGGCTCGAGAGATTTATTTTTAATTCATGCCCATGGTGATATTTTCAGACTATAATTAAAAGACTATCTTATTTTGAAGCAGCCAGAGCAGTGGCTCTTTATTTGTTGTATGCCGTCACCGATTGGGTCACACCATATTTCTTGCAGTCACACATTTATACCGAACACACGGCAGGTCTGTCAATACGTCTACATTTGGGGGATTATTGGTAATTGTACACAGTTTCCGTTGCTGCATTAGAGTTGAGCAGAGTCTCTGGGGATTTGGATGCTCAGAAATTCCTTGAGATAAGCCACGTTCTGTTTTTTTTTTTTGCTACATTTTGGTTTTTCAGGCTGAATAAAAGATAGGGCTGAATAAAAGATGGGGTAATGGGTCTCCACAGCTACAGCGTACAAAGTTAGCAGACATTCCCAAAATCGCGACACAGTTCCAGACAATTGCGGCTGAGACAAGGCCAGGTGCATGGACAGAAGGAAAGGGAACCTGGGATCATTTGGGCAAAACCATGGGTAGCGATCTTCTCTTCTGAGAGGTTGTGAGCTTTTAGATAAGGATGTTCACACAGTAGGTCTCTGCAGCCCAAATCCCGTCACAGTAGCACAACATAAGTAAGGACAGAGGTAGAGCTTGGCGGGACAGCATCTCAAGTCCAAAACTGTCCCACGCAAAGAGTCACGTGGCATGTGGCAGGGGTATTGTTCACTTTGGACATTTACTTGGACCTGTGACGGACAATCTAATGACAATCTGTACATCTTCACCGGACCTTACCCCAGACACCAGTGTACGGACACATTGCCTATCCCATTTCCTGGTGATCTATTGAGGGGATGTCAATGCAGACAGCTCGAGGAAATGAGGGAGGATGTACCGCCAACAATGATAGTGCTGGGTCTTATATCACCCCATTCAGTTTGCTGCCGCCCCAGTCATGTCTGTTGCCCTGGGCCTAGGCAGAGATAGAACACTGCCACTGAACCATTCGATTTAAAAAGGCACAGACAACACTTGGGCCCTGGAAACCCGCCTCCGGGGGGGTATCTGCAGCTGGTGCCGAGGCTTGATCTAATAATATGAATGCACAGCATGGTCCCTGGGGATAGCGGGAATGAATGGGTCGGAGATGCACACTGCCAAGACACACAAGCCCAATCCCAGAAATGCTCGCGCAAACAGATATCCCAGGTACAGAGAGAGCTATTTATTCCCAAGCATGTAGGTCACAAGAGGATCCTTTACTCTCCTGGGGTTACCAACTCACCAACGGCCATGTATATACATATATATATAAAAACCTGTTATTAAAAAATGGTCAGCGGGAAATGGTATATGGCAGACAAATTCAGATTGTCCTATTCGGTAAATAGCACATCAGAGTACTATTTTGGATTGGATCATCAGGGTACCAGAGCTATACAATGGTACCCCAGGATCGCCACAGGTGGTGCCAGAATGTGGTCCCTGACCAGGGTATTATACTCTTATTTGATTTTATTCCGTTTATAAACCTGTGTGTTGTTCAATAAAAGTGTTCCAGTTTTACTTCAACATCGGTGGTATCTGGTGATTGGGGTAACTTGCTATACCCAGCTAGGGCCTTAGTTCCAGTGTTGAGAAAGCCGTGTCTGATGGAGACACCCAGCCGTGGGTGTCAGCCAGTACCGTCACAATCTGATTTATGGCATGGGGTTACAAGAGGTCAGAGGGGTAGCAATAAAATCAGGGATGAAAAAAACAGAAGCGTGTGCCAGAGGAGTGGAAAACCCGAGGCTAAAGTGTGTTACAAAAGCAGATTATCCCAGGTAATAATAATACTGTAATAACAAAGTACTTATTAAATAGGAAAGGCACCTTTATATCATCTCTGGATTTGGAGTATATCCTGGGGATGCTACTTTTGCCCAACATCCAGGGGATATTACTATTTGGTAGTCATTTTAGCTTTTAACAGACCGGCTAGAAAGCTCACAGTATTTATTGAGTGAAATGCTGCAACATAGCTTGATTTTTGGCAGTATTTAAATGTTAAAACACATAATCCGTTACATTAACAAGCTAAAGAAGAATGTATGAATGTAAGTGTACCAAAACAACCTGAGTGGTAGCAAGTCACCGTGGGTCTAGGACACTTCCGCGCCGCATCTTCATCGCTGACAGTTCAGCGCTGCAGTTAGAACGCTAAACTGTCAGCAATTAAATATAACGCGGCTGTTTCATCGCGGCCGCGGCTATGTAAGAGCTGACAGTTCAGCGCTGAACTGTCAGCTCTTACAAATGTACAAGTAAAAAGAAAATAACCCTCCCTAATAAATGATTCCCAAACCCCAATACTAACACTAAACACTAAACCCCAATACTAACACTAAAATTAACCCCAATACTAAAATTAACCCCCTAAACCCTAATACTAACCCTAATACTAACCCTAATACTTACCCCCGACCCCTAATACTAACCCTAATACTAACCCTAATACTTACCCCCGACCCCTAATACTAACCCCGAGCCCTAGTACTAAAATGAACCCCCTAAACCCTAATACTAACCCTAATACTAACCCCCGAGCCCTAATACTAAAATTAACCCCCTAAACCCTAATACTAACCCCCTAAACCCTAATTCTAACCAAAGTAAAATAGCTAAAATACTTACCTTTAGCGATGAAATGTTCCGCGATGAAATCTCCAGCGACGATCTGTCTTGCTGTGTAGAGTCGGCGGTGAAGCGGCTGCGCAGAAGCAGCCGCGATGAAGAGTCCCATCCCCAGTCACCGTAACCTATCCTATCTGGCGAAGATTGGGGCTTGGAGGATGGGATGTTGGAGTAATCCATTTTTTTTAGCTACCCGCGTTGCTGCCCCTGCATCGTAGCCGGCGGATATTCGCTCCCCAGGGACCAGCCCGTGCAGATAGCTACCAGAGATACTGCCTACCATGTTGGCCATGCCCACAAGAAGGCATCAACAAAAATATTAAAAATGCCTGGGCTCTCTGGGCTTCCGTGGACAAGTGATATGTTATCTCTGTTCTTTTCACCTCTTGCTGATCTTCTTTCAGTTTTTTTAATCTCTGTCTCTCTCGTATCGTTCCTATTTCTTATGTCTTTCTTTCTTCCTTTCTATACCTCTTGACATCTTCAAATAATTTCTAAACAATTTATACTATTGTGTTTCCTTCTTTGCTTTATTATTCTACTTGTGTTTTGAAATAGAAATGATTATACTTGGGACCGGTGGATCGCTCGAAAAGAAACAGGCCACGCTAAGTAATAAAAAAAAAAATGTAAATGACCATAGGACTGTGATGTATGCAGTCATGCGCGTGGGCCAAAGTTCCAACTAGTGGTCCAGTCACCATGAAAAACCAACGTAATATTCATACTAATTAGATCAGTTTTTAGAACTTGGAATGGGACATAAAAGGGGTGTTCCAACTTCCCAGCCCAGATAAAGGGGTTGTCTGGAGTTCCTTTCCTAGAATTCTTTTAGACACACATAAGATTACCACCTTTCCTTCAAAAAATACCAGCCTTACTATATTACCTTCATCGTCTAAACATTGGCCTGAAGTATTTTTTTTTATTTTTTTTTTGCTGGCCTGCACATAATATATAAACAAAAAAAGGACTGTCTTGACAAACTGGGGCCTGTTGGCAACTATGAGCAAGTGTTAGTTTTCAGAAACATTCTTTTGGCACCAGTTGGCAGGGAAGGTCGATACCAAGGGCTCAGTGCTGACCTCAGACTCTCTTTTTTTTTATTTTTTACTGTACTGTTAAAAAGTCCGAACATATTTAATTTACAATGTTATATTAATGGTATTCTTATATTTGGATATGTGGCTGGTGACAACTGCGGAAAAAGCCAAACTGAAGGGGTTAAACATTTCCTCATAGGTTATGTCATCTCATCGGGGACCTTTTCCTCATTCTGTGAGAGGCGAAACGCATAGGGGAGGCTTTTCTTTTTCCAATTTGGTTTCTTCGGGGCAGCACAGCTGTGCAGAAACCTTTGATCTGCAGATGGATGGAAAAGACGTCTATGGAAAGGATTTTTTTTTTTGTGTGTGTGTGTGTCTAATCCGTCAGCTAGGGGGACAGCCTGCGAAAAAAAAAAAAAAAAAAGGCTTCCTTCCAGGCATACAGCCCATAGCCTGCCAGTACTCTATCCTTTCTGAGTTATTTAATTGGTACCACCATGGGAGAGATCTGAGCATCTCTGCCTCTATAGCTCCAGTGAGCAATGCATCCAGCCAGCAGTAGACTGTCATCTGTGGCGTATCTTATGTTACCAAAGTTTCCAAGAACAAATTCCCAAAATAAAATAAAATAATTAACTTATTTTTATTCAAGTTATACTCACCATTAGGGTTTAAGTGGATGATATAAAATATATTTGCTCTTTATTAACAAAAACACATCAAATGACCAAGGATCGAAACAATTTTAGGTCATTTCAGCTAATAATGTAATTACTAAAGAACTGTTTTTCACTTACACAAATTTGGACATGTAGTTGTGGAAATTAAATAGTCAACACACAGAGACTGGAAAATTGCAATTTAAATAAAACAATTATAAAATAGATACAACAAAACACCATTCCTGTCTCATTGTATTCATGGTCATGGGTGGAATCTAGAATTAAAGCTGGTATTTACTGTAATTTATAGCTATATCCTTTATATCTGAGCTCCACACCGGCGTGATTATTTTTTTCTCTGTGCATGCAGTTTGCTGCTTTATGCCTGCTCACTCTTTTTTTCCCATGATCAGTTATTCAGGCTTTTTGCATAGATGAGCATGCAAGAAAACAGGCAAGCTCCACCCCTGTTTGCTCCCCAGGGGTGCTTGGAATGTGCATTTCGGTCATAGATGGAAGGTCAGTCACCAGGAAAAACCCTGCAAAAAGTTTTCAAGGTAAGTATTTAATAAGAAAAGAAAAGTAAATAGATAAAATTATCCACACGGTAAATCGACAAAGGTCTTGTACAAAGTCTAATTATTTGTTGATTTTGGTCAAAAAAGACAGTAATTAATACAAAAAAAATTATTCTTATTATTTTTTTTTTTACCCCACTACCTTTTAGCTCTTAGTAGAGTTACCACGTCTGGCAGAATTTTGTCTCTTGAGGTCATGATACAGTGTAGCCAGACTATTCGCTGTCCTGCTTGGGACATTGATCTCATTACCACAGCTTTGTGGCTAATGTAAGAAACCCAAACTCATATTTAGTTTAAGCAAGTTCTCTGCTCGTATGTTAAAGCACCATGAAAATGTAAAAATATATTTTGCTGCTCTAGCAGAAGAAAAAGTTTTTTTTATGGTACCTACAGATTCTAACCTTCACAACTTGTGTCCTCGGCAACCAGGCATATGGGAGGGGGAGCAGGGACAAGCAGGCATAATGGGAGGAGGAGCAGGGACAACCAGGCATAATGGGAGGGGGGGGGGGGGCAGGGACAACCAGGCATAATGGGAGGGGGAACAGGGACAACCAGGCATAATGGGAGGGTGAGCAGGGACAACCAGGCATAATGGGAGGGGGGGCAGGGACAACCAGGCATAATGGGAGGGGGGGGGCAGGGACAACCAGGCAAAATGGGAGAGGGACCAGGGACAACAAGGCATAATGGGAGGGGGGGCGGGGCAGGGACAACCAGGCATAATGGGAGGGGAGCAGGGACAACCAGGCATAATGGGAGGGGAGCAGGGACAACCAGGCATAATGGGAGGGGGCGGGGCAGGGACAACCAGGCATAATGGGAGGGGGAGCAGGGACAACCAGGCATAATGGGAGAGGGACCAGGGACAACAAGGCATAATGGGAGGGGGGGTGGGGCAGGGACAACCAGGCATAATGGGAGGGGAGCAGGGACAACCAGGCATAATGGGAGGGGGGGTGGGGCAGGGACAACCAGGCATAATGGGAGGGGGAGCAGGGACAACCAGGCATAATGGAAGGGTGAGCAGGGACAACCAGGCATAATGGGAGGGGGGGGGGCAGGGACAACCAGGCATAATGGGAGGGGGAACAGGGACAACCAGGAATAATGGGAGGGGGGGCGGGGCAGGGACAACCAGGCATAATGGGAGGGGAGCAGGGACAACCAGGCATAATGGAGGAGGAGCAGGGACAACCAGGCATAATGGGAGGGGGAGCAGGGACAACCAGGCATAATGGGAGGGGGAGCAGGGACAACCAGGCATAATGGGAGGGGGGGGGGGCAGGGACAACCAGGCATAATGGAAGGGTGAGCAGGGACAACAAGGCATAATGGGAGGGGAGCAGGGACAACCAGGCATAATGGGAGGGGGAACACGAACAACCAGGCATAATAGGAGGGGGAGCAGGGACAACCAGCCATAATGGGAGGGGGGGCAGGGACAACCAGGAATAATGGGAGGGGTAGCAGGGACAACCAGGCATAATGGAAGGGTGAGCAGGGACAACCAGGCATAATGGGAGAGGGAGCAGGGACAACCAGGCATAATGGGAGGGGGGGGCAGGACAACCAGGCATAATGGGAGGGGGAGCAGGGACAACCAGGCATAATGGGAGGGGAGCAGGGACAACCAGGCATAATGGGAGAGGGAGCAGGGACAACCAGGCATAATGGGAGGGGGAGCAGGGACAACCAGGCATAATGGGAGGGGGGGGGGCAGGGACAACCAGGCATAATGGGAGGGGGAGCAGGGACAACCAGGCATAATGGGAGGGGAGCAGGGACAACCAGGCATAATGGGAGGAGGAGCAGGGACAACCAGGCATAATGGGAGAGGGAGCAGGGACAACCAGGCATAGTGGGTGGAGGAGCAGGGACAACCAGGCACAATGGGAGAGGGAGCAGGGACAACCAGGCATAGTGGGTGGAGGAGCAGGGACAACCAGGCACAATGGGAGGGGGGGGGGCAGGGACAACCAGGCATAATGGGAGGGGGGGGGGGCAGGGACAACCAGGCATAATGGGAGGGGGAGCAGGGACAACAAGGCATAATGGGAGGGGGGAGCAGGGACAACCAGGCATAATGGGAGGGGAGCAGGGACAACCAGGCATAATGGGAGGGGGGGGGGGCAGGGACAACCAGGCATAATGGGAGGGGGGGGGGCAGGGACAACCAGGCATAATGGGAGGGGGAGCAGGGACAACCAGGCATAATGGGAGGGGGGGGGGGCAGGGACAACCAGGCATAATGGGAGAGGGACCAGGGACAACCAGGCATAATGGGAGGGGGAGCAGGGACAACCAGGCATAATGGGAGGGGGGGGGGCAGGGACAACCAGGCATAATGGGAGGGGGAGCAGGGACAACCAGGCATAATGGGAGGGGGAGCAGGGACAACCAGGCATAATGGGAGAGGGAGCAGGGACAACCAGGCATAATGGGAGGGGGAGCAGGGACAACCAGGCATAATGGGAGAGGGAGCAGGGACAATAATGCACTTAAGTTGGAGGGGGAGCAGGGACAATAATGCACTTAAGTTGGGAGGGGGAGCAGGGACAATAATGCACTTAAGTTGGGAGGGGGGGAGCAGGCACAATAATGCACTTAAGTTGGGAGGGGGAGCAAGGATTGACATAAACATTGTTCATGGTGGACATTTACTGGTGGACATTTTCTGCGGTGCCCAATTTAATGACGTAAAAAGATTAGACAGCCGGAGACTTTTTATTATTGCTACCACATAATGTTTCCAACCTGCCAGTATTTTACTGACAGGCCGGTAAACAAAATTGTCTTGTGTCCAATATAAAGTCTATGGAGGCAATATAATGGCCAGTATTTTTCCCCCCCGTTCCCTCCTCACCTTTTTTCCTGCTTCTTCACTCACCTTATGTTTCTCATGTTCCTCATTCCCTCTAGATTGGAAGCTTGCAAGTTGGCCCCTCTACCCATGGGCGTCCGCAGGGGGGGGCAGGGGGGGGCAAGGGGGGGCGCTTGCCCCCCCCTGGATTTTTGCAATTCCCCTTTAAAAAAAAAAAAAAATAATAATTTTTTTATTTTTTTATTATTATTATTTTTTTCTTAGTATGTAGCCTCTAGTTGTCCCTAGGGGACTGCACTCCAGTTGCTGGGGTGGGAGGTGGCACCCAAAGCTGTTGCTCTCTGCAACTCTGCTTGCTGTAATACAGCCATAATATTGTCCCCATAGAGTTAGCATTGGCCTCAAACCAAATTTTTAACCAGCATGGTGACAAAATACTGGCTGGCAAATCTATCCCCTCACCCTGATACAGGTAACAAGGGGAGAGATGGAAATAAGGGGCAGGAGGGGAAACGGAACCAGGGCCGGCCTTAAGTGTTCCGGCGCCCTGTGCGGGCTTCCCCCTCCCCCTGTTCTCTCTCTCGCCCTCCCTCTGTTCTGTCTCTCCCCCCTGCCCCTGTTCTGTCTGTCTCTCTCCCCCCTAACCCCTGTTCTGTCTGTCGCTCTCCCCCCTAACCCCTGTTCTGTCTCTCCCCCCTAACCCCTGTTCTGTCTCTCCCCCCTAACCCCTGTTCTGTCTCTCCCCCCTAACCCCTGTTCTGTCTGTCTCTCTCCCCCCTAACCCCTGTTCTGTCTGTCCCCCCTAACTCCTGTTCTGTCTCTCTTCCCCCCCCCCCTCCCTTACCTTTGCCTGAAAAGGTGGATCCAGGGAGGGGGCGGAGCTAACCGGCACAGCGGTGTAGCTCCGCCCCAACCCCGGGAAGCAGAGCAGAGTCTGCATTACGGGGAGCCATGGGCAGCAAGAGAAGGTGCTGCTCGGGCTCCCCATGCTTAATGCAGGCATGGGGAGCCGAGCAGCACTATCTCATGCTGCCCAGGGCTCCCTGTGAAGCAGACTCTGCTCTGCTTCCCGGGGTGGGGGCGGAGCTACACCGCTGTGCCGGTTAGCTCCGCCCCCTCCCCGGACCAAGCAGAGCCTGCCGAGCAGAGGGCTGGTGAGGGGGGATCTTTTGATCTCCCCCAGCCAGTGCCTCTACCGGCTTTTTTTTTTTTTTTTTTACTTTTTTTTTTCTTTTTTACCGGGCGGGCGGGCGCCCCCTGGGGTGTTGCGCCCTGTGCGCTCGCACAGGTCGCACACCCCTAAGGCCGGCCCTGAACGGAACAAACTAATAAAATAAAATTGTATGGCAATTGTGACTCTAGGACTGTTATGAATGCAACTGTAAAAAAAACAAAAGTGCTTTTAAAACCCTCAAACCCCAGCATTAAATATCTCTGTGAACTATATTTTTCCATATGGAGTAATATTTTGAACTGTAAATGTGCATTAGTGACAAAAATATGTAACATGACATCAGAATAGAATTATGACAGTGCGTGACATCACAATAGCAGAGCTGCATTACTTTCAAACCAAGCTCAGCTTTCAGCAGTTGGTGCAGTAGCAGATCCTGCTAACCTGTGAAGGTGTGAGACTCCCTGACAGAGCGCTCCAGTTTAATACATGCTGACGCGAGGTCTGACGCCTGGAACACTATGCTTCACATTAGATTGTAAGCTCAGAAGAGGGTAGGGTTAGGGTAGGGTTTCATTTCTCTGTATTGGGATAGATTTTTGTATTGTATAATTTACCTTAAACTGTAAGCTCTGCAGAGTTGGTTAGGGCAGGTGAGTCACTCTGCAGGGCAGGGACCTCCTTACTCTGTATTCTATCCTTATTAGATTGTAAGCTTTGTGGGGATAGATTTTTTTTATTGTATAACTTACCTAGACTGTAAGCTCTGCAGAGCTGGTTAGTGCAGATAAGAAGCTCTGCAGGGCAGGAACCTCCTTACTCTGTATTATATCCTTAGTAGATTATAAGATTTGTGTGAATAGATTTATGAATTGTATAACTTACCTAGACTGTAAGCTCTGCAGAGTTGGTTAGGGCAGATAAGAAGCTCTGCAGGGCAGGAACCTCCTTACTCTGTATTATATCCTTATTAGAGTGTAAGCTTTGTGAGAATATATTTTTGTATTGTATAACTTACCTTAGACTGTAAGCTCAGCAGAGCTGGTTAGGGCAGGTGAGTCGCTCTGCAGGGCAGGGACCTCCTTACCCTGTATTCTATCCTTATTAGATTGTAAGCTTTGTGTGAATAGATTTTTTTTGTATTGTATAACTTACCTTAGACTGTAAAGCTCTGCAGAGTTGGTTAGTGCAGATAAGAAGCTCTGCAGGGCAAGAACCTCTTTACTCTGTATTATATCCTTATAAGATTGTAACCTCTCTGTGTAAATGTATTGTGTCCAGCAATATGCAGTTCGATACACTAACAAAATGATCCAGGGACAAAACCGATCGCCATATTTGGGGTCAGGAAGGAATTTTTTTTCCCCATGTGAGACAAAATTGGCCAAAAGTTTCTCTGGGGTTTTCTTTGCCTTCCTCTGGATCAACCAGATATTAAAAAAAATATTAAAATCGCAGCAATATTTTAATTGCACATCTGCTTATTGCTGCAAAAAAAAATAAAAAAAAGAATACATTTATCCCTGTCTGTTTCCTGGTTTATTTCATGGCACACAACACCCATCTATCTACACATCACATGGTTCATAAAAAGTTGAAAGGTTTGGAAGATACACAAGGTCATAAGCATGGGCGTCCGCAGGGGGGGGGCAAGGGGGGGCGCTTGCAATTCTCCTTTAAAAAAAAAAAAATAATAATACATTTTTTTTTTTTATATTATTATTTTTTTTTCTTAGTATGTAGCCTCTAGTTGTCCCTAGGGGACTGCACACCAGTTGCTGGGGTAGGAGGTGGCACCCAAAGCTGTTGCTCTCTGCAACTCTGCTTGCTGTAATACTGGTCTCCCATCCACATTGGTGCAGGTCTCTGCAGCTGTCAGTCATGCTGCATGGAGAGCCAATGACAGGGGTGCCCGGGGATATGAAGTTATAGCCCCGCCCCTCAGCCCTCCATGTGGCAGCATGACTGACAGAAGAGAGCCTGCAGTGCAACATCATGGAGGAAACAGGGGAAGATACTCAGAGACCACAGCTGAGCCTCTGTAACAGGTAGGAAGAGCTTATAATAGCTTTAAGGTACATGGTAGAGTGGGGTAAATCCAAGGAGGTCCCTCCCATTTCCCTGAGGTCTCCATTTGTCCAGTCTGAGCAGCTCCTCTGACCAGGCTCTGCTCACATCAACATGGTGACAAGTGGATGGGGCAGAAAAGATAATGGAGGATAAAATGATGTGATAGATGGAGGCAGATTGCAAACAAAATGGGATGACATGGGGCAGAAAGATAATAGAGGATGAAGAGAGGTGATTGATTGGAGCAGAATACAGACAAAATGGTGACATGGGGCAGAAAAGATAAAATGTAGGTGAAAAGAGGTCACTGACATGGAGGAATAAAACATATAAAATGACGGGGAAAGAGATGGCAAACATGGAGGAATAAAACATATAAAATGACGGGGAAAGAGATGGCAAACATGGAGGAATAAAACACATTAAATGATGGGGAAAGAGATGGCAAACATGGAGGAATAAAACATATAAAATGATGGGGAAAGAGATGGCAAACATGGAGGAATAAAACATATAAAATGATGGGGAAAGAGATAAAGAAATGTCATGGATTTAGGAATTTGGGTGTTTAGGGAATCTGTTACTTTGTGTTTATATTGTGTGCTATAGTGTTGTATCTGGTGCTGTGGGGTTATATTGTGTGCTATAGTGTTGTATCTGGTGCTGTGGGGTTATATTGTGTGCTATAGTGTTGTGTCTGGTGCTGTGGAGTTATATTGTGTGCTATAGTGTTGTATCTGGTGCTGTGGAGTTATATTGTGTGCTATAGTGTTGTGTCTGGTGCTTTGTGCTTATATTGTGTGCTATAGTGTTGTGTCTGGTGCTGTGAGGTTATATTGTGTGCTATAGTGTTGTGTCTGGTGCTGTGGGGTTATATTGTGTGCTATAGTGTTGTGTCTGGTGCTGTGGAGTTATATTGTGTGCTATAGTGTTGTATCTGGTGCTGTGGAGTTATATTGTGTGCTATAGTGTTGTATCTGGTGCTGTGGAGTTATATTGTGTGCTATAGTGTTGTATCTGGTGCTGTGAGGTTATATTGTGTGCTATAGTGTTGTATCTGGTGCTGTGGAGTTATATTGTGTGCTATAGTGTTGTATCTGGTGCTGTGGAGTTATATTGTGTGCTATAGTGTTGTATCTGGTGCTGTGGGTTATATTGTGTGCTATAGTGTTGTATCCGGTGCTGTGGGGTTATATTGTGTGCTATTGTATTGTATCTGGTGCTGAGAGGTTATATTGTGTGCTATAGTGTTGTGTCTGGTGCTGTTGGGTTATATTGTGTGCTATAGTGTTGTATCTGGTGCTGTGGAATTATATTGTGTGCCATAGTGTTGTATCTGGTGCTGTGGAGTTATATTGTGTGCTATAGTGTTGTATCTGGTGCTGTGGAGTTATATTGTGTGCTATAGTGTTGTGTCTGGTGCTGTGGAGTTATATTGTGTGCTATAGTGTTGTATCTGGTGCTGTGGAGTTATATTGTGTGCTATAGTGTTGTGTCTGGTGCTGTGCAGTTATATTGTGTGCTATAGTGTTGTATCTGGTGCTGTGGGGTTATATTGTGTGCTATAGTGTTGTGTCTGGTGCTGTGGAGTTATATTGTGTGCTATAGTGTTGTGTCTGGTGCTGTGGAGTTATATTGTGTGCTATAGTGTTTTGTATGGTGATGTTGGGTTACATTGTGTTCTATAGTGTTGTATCTGGTGCTGTGGGGTTATATTGTGTGCTATAGTGTATCTGGTGCTGTGAGGTTATATTGTGTGCTATAGTGTATCTGGTGCTGTGGGGTTATATTGTGTAATATAGTGTTGTATCTGGTGCTGTGGGGTTATATTATGTGCTATAGTGTTGTATCTGGTGCTGTGGGGTTATATTGTGTGCTATAGTGTATCTGGTGCTGTGAGGTAATATTGTGTGCTATAGTGTATCTGGTGCTGTGAGGTAATATTGTGTGCTATAGTGTATCTGGTGTTGTGAGGTTATATTGTGTGCTATAGTGTTGTATCTGGTGCTGTGGGGTTATATTGTGTGCTATAGTGTATCTGGTGCTGTGGGGTTATATTGTGTGTTATAGTGTTGTATCTGGTGCTGAGAGGTTATATTGTGTGCTATAGTGTTTTGTCTGGTGCTGTTGGGTTACATTGTGTGCTATAGTGTTGTATCTGGTGCTGTGGGGTTATATTTTGTGCTATAGTGTATCTGGTGCTGTGAGGTTATATTGTGTGCTATAGTGTTGTGTCTGGTGCTCAGAGGTTATATTGTGTGCTGTAGTGTTGTATCTGGTGCTATGGGGTTATATCTTTGCTATGCTGTTGTATCTGTTGCTGTGGAGTTTCAGCTAGAGCTCTGGATATTTATCTGGTGCTGTGGTTTAGATCTTGTGTCATGGGTTTTTAGCTGGTACCGTGGGTTAATATCTGGTGTTGTGGGTCTATATCTGGCACAGTGGGTCTATATTTGGTGCAGTGAGGCTATATCTAGTGTGGTTGGTTTATATCTGGTGCTGTGGATCTGTATCTGGTGCAGGGTTTATCAACCCTTTGCATGCCTTCACTGATAATGACAAAGCTCCTCCACTTCATGATAACTTGTCAAAAAGAGGCGCGGCACAGAAAGGATGGCGGTAAAATTATGCCCCCCCCTGAAAAGAATTCTGCGGATGCCCATGCCTCTACCTCATGTTTAAGTTTAATGAAACAAATGTGTCTAATTTTGTCTGTATCTCCCTTTTATGCTCTGTATCAAAGCACAGCTTAAGTTGTTATTATATAGACACATGGTGATGTAACCCTACTACTGTAGTTAAAAACGTATTTTTCGGTGGAGCCATTAGGTGGACATGTGAAAAATGACCTGTACCTTTCAAAGTACATCTAATTTTACCCCCCATTCTAGTCTCATTTTGGATCAAAAGCAGAAATGAAAGGTAGACGGGTTGAACGTGAAGGTCTTAGGTCTTTTTTCAGCATAAATGTCTCTGTTTCTATGTTCTATAACTAAAGATAACTACATGGTCCAAGGAGAAATCTGATTGCCATTTGGAGTCAAGAAGGATCCCCCCCCCCCCCCCCCCCCCCATTGAAAGCAGAATTATAAATGGCTGAAATAAGGGTTTATTTGCCTTCTTTTGGATCAACAGCAGTAAACAAGGATTAGGAAAAGGGTTGAACTTGATGAATGTAGACATGTGCAAAACTAACATTTTCGTTTCGTTTTCGTCCATTCGGACGAAAATTTTATTTATTTCGTCCAAAACGAATTTAGTTCATTACTGCATTCGTTTCAGATGAAATTTGTTCATTATTTTCGTTTAGTTTTATTCATTCGTACGACCTATTTTAACCTCTCTTTCGGTTTATAGACTTTCGGTTTATGGAATGCATGCAATGCTATTGGTATTCTATAAACCGAAATAGAGTCCCCATTCATACGAATTGACCTATTTGTATGAATGGGGACTCTATTTCGGTTTATAGAAAGCCAATAGCATTACATACATTCCATAAACCGAAAGTCTATAAACCCAATCTCTTTCGGTTTATAGACTTTCGGTTTATGGAATGTATGGAACACAAGTCTTTTTTCAATCTAAACTACTGTGTAACTATGTAAGCACTTCTAGAGGTCAGAGGTCTTTTAATCCATAACAAAAAAATACGACAATTACATTTAAAATGAACACTTTAAAATAAACATCTAATTGATGCACCTATTTAATTTTAAATTTACAAACACACAAAAACGAGCTGATACACAATTCCACGGTGGCAGCCATCTTGAACTGCTCTGTGCTGCCGAGTATACTTTATTGGGATGGTGGCCAACTTTTTAATGGAGGTTTGGGGGCTGGACTCCCAATGCCATGCCCCAGAGCAATGGAAAATGGCTGCCTCTATAGAATTGGTAATCAGATTTTTAATTAACTACATCCCTCAAAGAATCCTTATAGCCAGAAGTGCTTATTATGTACTCGTAAATGTGTAATACTTTAGTGACAAATTCTCTTTAATCCTAATCTTTTAAATGGTATTCTCCTTGATAAAAAAAATAAACAAGGATCGAACAGAAGAAAACGTTCTATAACCAGTCAATATCACTACCATAGTAATAATATTACCCCTTTTTTTCTTTCTTTTATTCTAATAAGACAATAATATTTACCTCTATCTCATCATGCATTAATTAATGTGATTTCCTAGACGACCTAGACTGCATTAATATTCTCTACAAATATTTATGTTAGGTTAATGTACTCTATTCTTTTGTATGCTTTCAGTAATGTGCAAATGGTAACAGTATAGTATACTTTATTTATAAAGCAACTTATATGATCTGTAGAACTGTAATCTAGAAGCAGGGAAGGGCTGGCGAAGGGGGAAAGATGGCAATTGACCCCAGGGCTGCACCATTTTTTACTTTTAAATGCCATAGCCAGTAGCACTTTCAGCCGTATATCCAATTGTCTTGTCCGTCTGCCGATCTTTGTATGTAGATGATTCGAATAGGCCATGAATTCGGGTTACTCTGAAAGCACCAAAGTGCTTCCAAAACGACCATTGTTGCTCAATTTCGTGCCGAAATTTTGGGATCCAAACTCCTGTGATGTTCAGATCACCATAATTATAGCCTCTATCCTCCCCAGAGACCCCTATCTCATAGAGACTTCTATGGGGAGGTTAGAGACTCATGTCGTGAGGACTTCCGATTTTTTTTTAAAAACAATAATAAATAAAATGTAAGAGATAGGAAGAGTTCAGGGGGAAAAAAATGAATAACACTGTTGATGGAACTGCCTCTTTAATAAGAAATAAAGGTACAGCCGCACACACTTGTGTAGGTAACAAATGCTAACATTGATTGTTTGTTTAATGGGCAGACCAGTGGCTAGACGTGGCCATCAAGACTAAAATTGGATCCATCCAAATAACCAAGTCACCATGGCCAGGAGTAGACACCAACATTGCTCAACATTTGTGATGGACCATTTAATGTTGCTCTGTGGAACCTTCACATACCTTGCTGTGGACAATGGTGGCCTTCTATGGACAATGTGCCCATCCCTGTTCCTGGCTCCTTAAGACTTTACTACTAAGCCAAAATAATTCTCTCTCCCGTCTTTTAAACACGCAACTATTCATTAAGTTGCCCAGCCTTAGTCAATGTGTTTTTTTTTTACAGCCTTCCCCCTGCCTGGAGACCAATACATATAATTTAATGAATCATTGATTTATCCAACCCCCCTTCCAACCTATGTCTCTGAATGATGCATGTTACTTACCACTAGTGGACCAACACTGGTATAAAGTAAGGATGAAAGATCACAAAAGAAATACCAACCATTCTACACTTTATGGAACAATTGTCTTAATTAATGATTGATACATTTATTTCCCAACATGGAAGGTTATTAGAGCCTGGTCTAGGGTTCTCTGGTATCTTTATTAAATGTGGAAATATGGGGCCGGCAAACTGCAGATGCAAAAATGAGGCGTTTTTGAGGTCGGTCAGAATTTGTGCTGTAATTTAGATATTTCAAACGTTGAAGAACTAGGCGGGTATATTATAACGAGGTGGGTGCATCTTCAGAAACCGCGTTAGAAGGTTTACTTGGAAAATGACGCACAACAATGGTCTAAAGATTACTGAGATTACGCGATAATGACCATTAGTTATAGGAGCGATTTGGAATAACGTTACATTCCTTGTTCGGGCTAAGGTTCTCATCCAACCTCATCACCTCTTCCCTTTTCGACCCTGCAATACTTTACCCCAGCTTCCCCTTGTCTCTGGAACCCACTTCAGTAGAGCATCCAGCCACCTTCCTCTATCTTCAAAAAGTCCCTCAAAACACATCTCTTTAAAGAAGCTAGCTTACAATTCATCCCACTAGAAGTAACCCCTGGGTCATTAAGTAACCTCTGGCCAAACCCTAGCCCCCACTGTCCCTCAAGTGCACTGTTACTGCCACCACCTACTGGTCTTCTCAGATACCTAATGTATCTTCTGTCCACCACTACCGCTCTGTCTTGTGTATCAGTCTGCCTCTGTTCGTCAAACGTAGTCTGATGTAGCTGTGAGCTCTTTAATAATAGAGTCTGGTGTTATGTGGGCAGGAAAATACACATAATACATTAATGAAGACGGATAATAACGTGAGATAAAATTACCCTTTTTGAACTTGTTCATGCCAGCTGACGTCTGCACACTCTTTGAGCAGCACTGGGTCAAAGCAACGCAAGGACGTAGGAAGGCTATGCATGTATAGGCTGAATAGCCGGCTAAGTATTGGGTTTATTGTAGCACATAGATGAGTAGCGAGGTCAGTGGACAGGAATAGCAGAGAAAGGTAGACCTTTAATACAGAGTTTAACACAAACTAGCCAACGGTCAATATGCCGATACACGGAGCTAGAGCAGGTCGTCTTGATGGCGTATGGCTGTGTGTCTGGCTTACAGCTGATTATTAATTACATCGCTGGGAGGGGGGGAAAAAAGAGATTTCAGAAGTTTTAAAACCTCACTGGTTATAACCAGGCTCTGCATTGGTTCTACTGGTCATGCCAGGGTCGGATCTTGCAGGACCAGCCTTTAGAGTATAAAGTTCTCTCCGCCGGTTCCTTTTCTTCCAGTGCACGGAGGAGAGAGAGAGAGCCTATTTTGTTTGTAAAGGAGCAAACGAGGCTGAATTAATTCACTGCTGCTTCGCGCTGCTGAGCTCATTCCTAATTAGAGCCGAGAAATCAGGATGAAAACTGCAAAGGTGCCCTCCACCCCTCCTCGCGTTCCCCCCCACCCCTCTATTCTTCATCATCTCCCCATCTGACTGCCAATATTCCTCTTTCAAAATTTGCTGCTTTTATTTGTATTTCTTTTTTTTTTTTCTTCTTTCTATTTAGTCCTCCACTTAGGCTTCAGTTGGGATTACATTTTTTTTCTTAGTTTTTTTGTTGTTGTATTTTTTTTATTATTTTTTTTATTTAACACACACCCTGTAGGATCTTGGCCCATACAGTACAGTAATGCATAAAAATAATAGAAAGGGGTGTAGGACTCGACCTTTCCGATAATAAAGGTAAATGGATAACTAGTTTGCATTTGCAGTGTAATGTGGTGTAATGTATCCTGTGTAGATTAGGATCCCCCCCAGCTACTGACCCCCACCCCCACCCCCATAAATAGCAGGTCATTTACTGAAATAATTTGTAGCCATCTCCTGGTATCCTGGGTTTTTCTGACCCACCCGCCTTATTTAATCATTTTATCTTTAATAACTACACTTGGTATGGTGTAGATCCTGTAGGAATGTGGGCACAGTTTTGTTTTTAATGTTATTCAAAAAGGTTATGTCAGATTCCTTGGGCAGGGTCCCTTGGAGTAGTGCCCAAGCCCTGACCCAGTGCCCAAGCACTGAGTGGAATGCCCAGGACTGTCGCACAATGGGACTTCATGCCCTGGGTCCCGGGCAGCCTCAGTCCAGGAAAATGCAAAGTCCCGGATTGAGAGCTCAACTCTCATGTTTGGCTGAGAATTCAGAAGCCTCTCCTGATTGACTCACTCCCTCCTTCACTCGGAGTTAGTGAGTGTGTGTGCGCAATGGATAAAGGGGTTAAATTCTCGGAAACTACCTATCTAGCAATACAGGGGTTACATTCTCTGAAACTGCCTAGATCCAGCAATACAGGGGTTACTTTTTTCTGAAACGGCTTATATCCAGTGATACAGGGCTTAAGTTCTCTGAAACTGCCTAGATCTAGCAATACAGGGGTTACTTTCTTTGAAACGGCTTATATCCAGCAATACAGGGCTTAAGTTCTCTGAAACTGCCTAGATCTAGCAATACAGGGGTTACTTTCTCTGAAACTGCCTAGATCCAGCAATACAGGGGTTACATTCTCTGAAACTGCCTAGATCTAGCAATACAGGGGTTACATTCTCTGAAACTGCCTAGATCTAGCAATACAGGGGTTACGTTCTCTGAAACTGCCTAGATCCAGCAATACAGGGGTTACTTTCTCTGAAACTAAGTAGATCTAGCAATACAGGGGTTACATTCTCTGAAACTGCCTAGATCTAGCAATACAGAGGTTACGTTCTCTGAAACATCTCCGGATTTGCTAGATCTAGGCTGTTTCAGAGAACGTAACCCCTGTATTGCTAGATCTAGGCAGTTTCAGAGAAAGTAACCCCTGTATTGCTGGATCTAGGCAGTTTCAGAGAATGTAACCCCTGTATTGCTAGATCTAGGCAGTTTCAGAGAACGTAACCCCTGTATTGCTAGATCTAGGCAGTTTCAGAGAAAGTAACCCCTGTATTGCTGGATCTAGGCAGTTTCAGAGAATGTAACCCCTGTATTGCTAGATCTAGGCAGTTTCAGAGAACGTAACCCCTATATTGCTAGATCTAGGCAGTTTCAGAGAACGTAACCCCTGTATTGCTAGATCTAGGCAGTTTCAGAGAACTTAAGTCCTGTATCGCTGGATATTAGCCGTTTCAGAGAAAGTAACCCCTGTATTGCTGGATCTAGGCAGTTTCAGAGAACTTAACCCCTGTTTTGCTAGATGTAGGCCGAATTCAGAAAACGTAACCCCTCTACTTTCTACAGTAGATCTAGGCTAAGTTCTCTGAAACAGCCTAGATCTAGCAATACAGGAGTTTAAGTTCTCTGAAAATGCTCCTGTCTGCTAATGACTGTATATATATATATTATTCAATCTGAAATCTACATGGTTCCCAAGGCTTTCTAATAATTTATATAATATGTGCCCCTGAATGGCAGAAATAACATGTGGTCACCCCAGCACTGACCCATCGTGCTGAGGAGCATTACATTTGATGATACAGTTGAGTGCAAAGTGGCCACTAGTCCTCACGGGTATTTTTTTTGTTTATAAAGTATTGTCACAGTGTTGAAACCAAAGTTTTCAGGTATGTAAAAAATCGTTTGTATTTATTATATTATCATGTTTTATTACCTAAAACAATTTATTACTTTGTCTCAGTCATTTTCAATAAAATCTCTGGCCATTAAAATACATCCCACGTCTCCTGTGTTTTAATTCTGTTCTTGTTTGCTGTTTAGTTTAATTTTTAATTTATTTATTTGAGTTCTGTGCCAGGTCAGGATGTTTCTAGTTGAAAAAGTCTCCAAAATAGGACACCTAGGCATTGATCAAATGGAAGGTACAGCTAAAATTGAAGGGATCTTCTAAATCCATCTGTAAAAATGTTTCATAGCATAATAAATGATGCTTAAGTTTTCAAACTATTTTTCTCAGCAGAGTGTAACTGCTTGAAATTGTTCTATTTCGTATTGGAATTTAAGATGTGTGACAATTACATTTGTCACTTTCCAGAAGAACTATAGATTTTTGAAAACGAGGGAAGCAATTTCCCCTTGCACTCTCAATTTCCTGCTGCAGCAGCCACTTCCTGGTCAGAACAGACTGATCGATGCAACGGAAATTTGCTCCCCCCCCCCCCACCATGTCCTGTATAGTTTTGAATGCAAAAAGTTCCACAATTCAGAGAAACATGTTTTTTTGTGCAGAACACAGAAATATTACACTGAATATGCTTAAAAAAAATTGGTTCTTTTTTTCACATCATACTTTACATCTTTAATTCCAGGCTGGCTAATTATGTGATATATTAACTCCACTTATCTGTACCCTAATACTAACACTAAAACTAACCCCTAATACTAACCCTAAAACTAATTTTCAACTAAAAGTTCAACCGTCAGCTGCTGAAAATTAATGTAACGTCTACTCTGAAAGCGCGCCAAAGAACAGTCCCATTAGGAAATCGCCAGCAAAGGTCTTTTTGATCCGCCATATTGGGGGTTACGTTTGGAAGGCATTCTGGGACAGGATTCTAAAAGTGATGTCATCAGCAGGAACATTCCATTGGTTTCCATGGTGACTAGAACTCTGCCCCACAATTTACCTAAATAGATGGAGACCACATTCTGACCACTTTTTCGTACTTATTTCCCTACTGTGCTCTGGAAAAAAAAATGCTAATCTTTTGTAATAGACTGAGTTTATTTTAGGTGTTTGCGTTCCCCTAGTTTATATCTAGACCCCCTCTCAACCCAGTGTTTTCAAACACTTTTAGAAAATTTGGGAAAGACACAAGTACAAGCTACTGACTTACCTTTACCATGGCGGCTCTTCTGTCCCAGCTGTAGCCTTAGTTCATGGTAATTCTTGGCTGCTGCCAATCCTGCCAGCCTAGCGCCACCAGATCCAGGAACTCACGCCCCACCATAGGCTGATGTAAGGCTGACCCCATTACACCAGCCTCTTGTTCCCCTCCTGCCACCAAAAGGTGAAAGTCTACCTCATCTCCCATAATATCTAATTATATGTTTATATTTATGTCTCAGGTATTCTTTTATTTTACCTGTGACCTTTTCTAATCCAGCAGGTCTCTTGTGTTGTTATTATTTATATGGTGATCAATATATGCTATTTCTATATCATGTTGCACTCTAGATGTAATAAGATGGTGGGGGGGGGGGGGGGGGGGGAGCAGGTAATGATTACAGACTCCTATAAATAAAATTTGGACATGGTATGGCAGGGTGTAAAAAAAATGTCTATATGTTTGTTTATGTAAACTTACCTGCTCTTTTAAGGTTTTTATTTTTTTTAAATAATTAGTCTTCCTTAATAATAATATCTTCCTGTTATGGAGCTTGTCGCTCAGAAAGTGTTTTGTTCCCCATATCTGTGCACCATACGCCTTTCTTTATTGCAGACCCCTTACTACCAGTGTGCCCTAGTGCTTAGCACTTGCACTTAGCACCTGTTAGTGTAGTTGCAAGCATCCTCGGTAGTTGTCAACACAGTATACTATTTTATCTGCAAAATAAACTTAGACACAAAGAAATTTAAAAAAAAAAAACAAACAAACAACCTATACTTGGTCCTCTACAAATGATTTAAATAAGAAGAGCAAGAGATGTGGACAAAGAAAGACCGTCCTTCCTTGGGAAGAGCTGATGTGTACGGACATCCTTATTACTGAATGGGGTCATAAAAAATATCTATAACGCACCGCCTGTCAGAGACCATTTTGCACATTATGCTCAGGCTAGGAGCGCAGTAGATAGAGTAGATGTGGTGTGTTACAGTGTCTAATCTACTATGCTAGAACTACATCAAATAATACAGGCTAAAAAAAAAAAAAGCTATTTTTCTCCATCTGCGGAAGACACTTTGAGAATAAAAAGAGTTTACAACAAAATTAAATATGTCACGACTTGTAGTGTCCGTAAAGTGGATTTTTTCTTCTTCTTATTGGCTGAAACTAAAAACATGTGCATATTTTTCAGAATAGTGTCGAGATTTAAGTTTTGTTTAGGAATCTTATTTTTGTTGCAGTTGTGTAATTCTGTAGAATTGTTTCGCTCGCCTGTTTTATTCGAGACACTTACGCTAAAAGGTTGATATAAATTAATAACGGAGAATAATTATGTAAACTTGGTCGGGGTTTTTTGAAGAAGATCCCATATCTACTGTGGCTTGGTTCTACAAATTAAATTACTTCTTAAAAATAATTTTAATACTATACATAATTGAGAGAGAGAGAGAGAGAGAGAGAGAGAGAGAGAGAGAGAGAGAGATAAATACAATACAATACAAAACAAACAAGAAACAATTTGACCTTGCGGTCAATAAATTGTAATCGTACAATACATCTACATGACACTTGTTTTCCTTCCCATCCTCTATCTATCCTTCTTTCCTCTTCCCTCTGTCCTTCCTTTTTTGCCTTTCTTCCTTTTTACCTTCTCTTCTTTCCCACATAAAGTACTTTATTGAGCCCTCTTTGGTTTCTGTAGCTTGTTCAAGGGACTGACATGTGGTTTAGAATCTTGGATCGGATAGGTCAGATCTTCCTTCTTCTGACACAAGATGTCTGCCCCCTGATAGAGCTATACAGCATATAGAGGGCTCAATGAGGTGTTTTTTTTTTGTTTTTTTGTATTCTTTAATTAAAGCATTTCTATCTAATAAGTCCACCCCTTAAAGCGATCTCTCATAACTTTTTCCGACAGTCATCCTTTAAGAGTATGATCTAACAAGCTGATGATAAATCTCCTAAATAAAATCTTTAAAAAACAAAAAAAAACATATCTAGATTGTCCCTTTTGGGATTCACTGCTGTGGGATTTTGGCACTGTGTGCTACGTCTTAGCAGAACAATTAAAATAATATGAATGGATTTATTTACAGTGGATCCCAGGGCTGCACCTGTGTACAGATCAGGGATTCGCTCTCTTCCCCTGTGTTTCTCGTGAGCTCGAGCACAATGCCACTATAGCTCTAGTATTGTGAGACCTGCAATGTGCATTTAATAGATTCAATGCTCGGGCCTTCAAAGCATCTAACTGTAAGCACATGTCTGGGTAGGACCCGGCCACATGTGTGATATCACTGGATGGATGGGGGGGGGGGGGGGGTTGGAAAGCCCTGTGCAGTATGACCACACACACACATCCATGGCGATGATCTACACTGAAGTCAAATGGTAACAGATTCTGAGAAAGACTCCTACTAATCCAGTTGTGCAGTAAATGTGCCTTGTATTATTAGCCAACTCCCACGTAATAAAATGTGGAAAGAGTAATGGAATCTTCCATACTGTGACCACAACATCCAGGATTTACCCCAGCACTCAGATTGCACTCACAGGACTTACCCCAGCACTCACATTGCACTCACAGGACTTACCCCAGCCTGCAGATTGCATCCTGGACTTTCCTCAGCACCCAGGACTTACACCAGCATGCAGATTGTACTCACAGGTCTTACCCCAGCACTCAGATTGCACTCACGGGACTTAGCCCAGCCTGCAGATTGTACCCTGGACTTGCCTCAGCACTCACATTGCACTCACAGGACTTACCCCAGCCTGCAGATTGCACCCTGGACTTGCCTCAGCACCCAAGACTTACACCAGCATGCAGATTGCACTCACAGGACTTACCCCAGCACTCAGATTGCACCTGGGACTTGCCCCAACCCCATGACTAATCCCAGCAGGTAGATGGTGCGTATTGGTGCAAAAAGTTGTGCCGGATATGACTTTATGTCATATCCGGCCGGACAAGTCGACATCAGAGTGGTCTCGAGAGTGCTCCAAAGTGCTGCCATCTCTGCATCCCAAAGTGCCAGACTTCTTAAAGTGGCCGCATCCCACAGCGGCGTCTGGGCAGATGGCCTAACATGAATTTTCCCGGTATTCCCAGTCCGGCCCTGGATCTGATGCTGTATGAACCTTTTTACTTCCTCTTTTAAAAAATGTCACTGTTACTCCTCTTTGACAATGTATTCCCACAAAAAACTATAAGGTACAGCCAGTATCAAATAAAGGCACTCTGCCAGCCAAAACATTGTTCATACTGTGAATGCAGATAATAAACAATGGTGCAAAATTATACATGCAAATGCATAAAAAAAAGCAGAATTATGTTTTTAATTGTGTCTGTGGAGCCTTGAGCTTATGACATCACTGTGTGACTTGATATGCAAATTACACATTTCCCATTCAAATTGAGTTAATTTGCATGTCGAGCCACAAGTGATGTCATAAACAGGGGACACAACAGACACATTTAAAACATATTTTTCTCTTATTATATGCATCTGCTTGCAATTTTTCTAATACAATGTAATTTGTCATTTGTAATCATAATTTTATTAAATATTATTTTCGTTGACAGACTCCTTTTAAAGGACAACTGTAGCAATTTTAACTAATGTTTATTTGAAATATTGCATCATGTGTAGATAGTTTGCATAGTAATGCTTTAATGAAAGAATATAAATGATGTACCTTATTGAGCCCTCTTTGCTCTGTTTAGCTCTCACAGGGGGCAGACATATTGTTTAGAATCTTGGGTCAGATCAGCCAGATCTTCCTTCATCTCAACCAAGGTGAATGAACACCTGTCCAAAGATTCTAAACAACATGTCTGCCCTCTATTAGAGCTATACAGAGCAAAAAAAAACACGCAATAAGGTGCATTATTGATATTCTTTCACTAAAATATTTCTATTTAAAATTTGTTTTTGCTACAGTTGTCCTTTAAGGAATAAAAGGTGCAGTGGACGAGGTTTAAATGGTTAACCTAAGTATCAAGAGAGCCACCTTGAATTAAAAAAGAAAAAGAAAGTGTGTGCGTGTGTATAACTGCGTTGTATGGAAAGATCTGTAGATTGTGCAGGGAGTGCTCTGTATCCTCAGCTGGTGCGGCTGGTTATTTTTAGTCAAGGACTGAGCTGCGATTAATTAGCTCAGTTGCAACAGTTCATTCTGTGAGCCTGGATCGGAACAGACCACTGTCTACGTGACAAATACAGCCCGCCATTAAAAAAATCCATCAATATTGTCGGATGGGGAAAAATAAGGGGAAAATGCTCCAACCTCTAAATTCTGCTCGGATGATTCTCATTAGGTGTGACAGAGTAACCGAAAAAATTATAGCTTAACCCTGATCTAGCGACTACATCAGGCAAATTGGACTCGCACATGTGCATGTTCCAAAGTCTTTTTTTTGTTGCAAAAACATAAGTAATGTTGAATTGAAAGATTGCATTGAGTGTCGAAATGTTAAATACAAATGTGTTAATGAAAGAATATCAATAATGTACCTTATTGAGTGTTCGTTGCTCTGTATAGCTCTAATAGAGGGCAGACATGTTGTTTAGAATCTTAGGAGAGTTGTTCATTCGCCTTGGTTCAGATGACGGCAGATCTGACAGATCTGACACAAGATTCTAAACAACATGTCTGCCCCCTGTTAGAGCTAAACAGAGCAAAGAGCGCTCAAAAAGGTGCATTATTTATATTCTTTCATTAGAGTATTCCTATGCAAACTATGTACACTTGATGCCATCTTTTAAATAAACATTAATTATTTTTTGGCTACAGTTGTCTCTTAAGTCTGAAGGGCTACACTAGATGTCCCTAGTGCGTGCCTCCAAACTTGCTTTTCTTTAAGGACTGTCTTAGAATAATAGAATATATAATATATACAAAGTATTTAATCAGGACAGGTCCATTCAGATATGACAAAGTCCATTTAATGGTAAACATCTAACTCAAAAGGACAAAGGGCTGAGCTGACCCCACCTGGAATGGAACCTGCATGTCTGAGAGTTGAACAGGTTCTAGAAGTGGTGCATTAAGCCAGTGAGTCAAGTCACCAGGTTGTGACATGCTCGGCAAATGATCTGCGCTTCATCATTACCTTACAGCTAAACACGTGCTCTGTAGATTTGTTGCTGTATACATCCTCTTCCTTGGATATGAAGGATCCTCTCTGATGAGGAATGTTTTTATAAAGACCTCACGGGGGAAACAAAAGTTTCTATTCAGGTAACCAAGTAGAAGAGATGTTTGAATCTCTCGTGGCTTACTTTGTAAATCGATCGACATGCACAAGGAGATGTTTTGGATTTGGGCAAATGGATTTTAATGATAGGAAATGTGAAGGGTGCTCATATTAATGTTATATATTAGAATAGTATATTTACATTAATATAAGAGTTTTTAAATGTCAATAAAAATTATTTTATGTTCATTTTTACGTATTTAATTAATGTGTCTTTTAATATATATATTTATAGAATTTGTTTTTTTAATTTTGTAATAGCAGAAGTCCTTCTATGGGACGACTTTGGCTATTTCCGTAACAGTTGAGGTCCTCCCGAAAAGACCCCCGAAATAAACCAAATTCCTCCCCCATAGGAGTCTACGGGGAGGATAGAGGATACCATTTGGACCACCGAATGTCCGAGAAGTTTGGCTTCCAAAAATTCGGCATGAAAGTCAGCTGCATTGGCCAATTTTCACGCAGATTCAAGATCACGTCAGATTTGGGGGCTTCAAAAGGGATCCGATTTGGTCCGAAACATGAAAGTACAATTTCCTCATGAATATCGGAGCTACGTCAGTCGACCCTTTAATGCGGTCCCTGAAATAAACAGATTTGTTTAACTATCAAAACCAAAACGGCATAGAGTGCTAATTTCTAACATCCGCTAGATGCTCAGTGGGGTTTTGCGGTTGTTGTATGAACGAGCACACAGTTCGTTGTACTTGAGGATGAGAAGCATGTCAAGCTTGAAGATCAGTAAATCTACATGCTCCTGCTGGTTCGATCCCATGGGCCTAAATGACTAAAGTAAAATGACCGGATAGAAATCCCAGGATGGCAGGAGTGTGTGGCCGATGAGGGAAAGATCCTGTTCCGACAAGAATGTTCCATTGTCTCTTCGTCTGCTCTATAGAAGCATGCCTACACCAGTTTGGAAGATTATCTAAGTGTCTTGCAATGTAAATCCAACCCCAAATAAATCTGCTGTGAGGATCCTTCATTGGGTGCAGGCAGAAAACCTTCAAGAAAAATAAAGTTACAAACAGTATGCATTTCTAGCTAGCTAGTTATCAAACTGCAAGTGCTCAGTGGCTGGTTAACTAAGCAGTATACACCCACTGTGTCCTTCCCTTGTGCCCCAGGCTACTCTATGACACAATGCAAGCTGAGGCAATGTGAAGTCACTTAATTTGTAGAGTAATAAAAGGAAGAGATCCCAACCTAAGCCAGCACGCGCATTACCCAGGCACCCCTGCAAAAAGTGCATGCTGCAGCCAGCCAATCTGCATTGACTGCTCTCTGGTGGATAGGCAGGCTGGATGTCATTCCCTGTGTGCGCCACCTTTGAGGCTCCACTCCAGTCATTAGGGGGTTAAGGGGTATTGTGGATGACGGAGGGAGTAAGGGCATTGCGGGTGAGGGAGATGGGGGTAAGGGGACTTTTAAATGAGGGAGCAAGGGAATTTGGAGTAAGTGAGAGTGTAATGTGTGGGAGAGGGAGGGCATGAATAGCTATTGGGAGGGAGAGGGGACAGTTTTATGCCCCCCAGGTTGTAACTAGAAACCACCGGGCTACGATGTGAAAATTGCCCCCGGGAACACCCAACTTCCCCACTTCCCCTTACAAATTAATAAAACATACACAATTCATTTCACTTAAAGGGATTGCGTGCCCTAAACATTTTTTTTTTTTATTGTGCATTTAGAGGATAACAAATGATTGAAAATGATCTATATATTGTATTAGCAAAATTGCAAGCGAACGCCTAAATTAGGAGAAGAATGTGTTTTAAATGTGTCTGTGGGAGTCTCCTGCTTATGACATCACCTGTGGCACGGTTTGCAAACTAACTACTTTTGAATGAGAAATGTGCCATTTGCATACCGCGCCACAGGTGATGTCATAAGCAGGAGACTGCCACAGACACATTCAAAAACACATTTTCTCCTAATTTAGGCCTTTGCTTGCAGTTCTCTTAATGGATAGATCATTTTTAATCATTTTTTATGCTCTGTCGCACAGTAAAAACAATACTCGGGTGATACTGCCCCTTTAATGAATACTTTAAGTGGTAAAATTAAGTGGTTCTTTAAGGGAATTTTTTACTGGAACCATTTTACTCAGTAATAACATTAGAAAGTGATATCATTGGAACACTGGCAGTTATTTAGTCAGTTGACCTGTCACTGTTAGAAGTCAGCCTTTTCACTCAATCCAGCCAGGGCTATCCTTAGGTAACATCAAGCTGTGCTACTTTATAACAGACTTGCTGTCACCCACACACACAATGGACTCCGACACTCAACAAATCCGGGTCAGAAAGAATACAACTCGCCACTTATATCTGCTGCAACCTGTATGACACATGCAAAACATTTAACAGTACAAAAACGCACAACCGATTTTCCCTTTTCTAAATTGCCTTTTCGGTTTGCAGTCAAAAGTGCACCTTTTCCTCAGTGCATTAAGCATCACGGGTGTGATATCTGGAAAAAAAACAAAACATAAAATAAAACACTACTTCATGTTTATTCATTATTCCCACAATAGCATGATTTCTTGTTTCATGTTAAAGAGCAGGTCACAAAAACTGCCCTTTTATTAGTGTTTTTCTAACTTCTTTAAAAGGTTCCATACCTTCACAGTTAAAGGGACCTCACATGTTTTTTACTGTGAATGTAGAGAATAGAAAAACTACCAAAACGGATCAATACATGGTATTAGCAGAATTGCAAGCAAATGACTAAATTAGGAGAAACGTGTGTTTTAAATGTGTCTGCCGAGTCTCCTGCTTATGACATCACCTGGGGCCTGATATGCAAATCACACAAATGCCAATTGAAGAGCAGTTTCTTGGCACATAAAACAGTGATGTCATAAACAGGAGATGCTACAGACTGTTTAAAACTCTATGTATTGATCATATTTGGGATGTTGAGGAGCCCATTTAATCTAAATAACATTAATATTGCTTTTGTATTTTGGACGTGTGTAAAACCTTCACTTATCGGTCCTCTATTTCTTTAAAAAAAAAAATTTTTACGTTTTAAATATGCAAATATAATCATCCAATTCGGGAGATTAGGACAGACGCAATAAGGCAAATTACATTTTTTGAGCACAAGAGAAGGGTGATATAAATGGAAGTTTGCTTTTTGTTTCTTAAAAATAAAAAGCCAAAAAAAAAGCTTTAAGCCAGTTATTTCAGTCCTTTCCATCTAATGATATATATAAAACCTCCCAAGTGTCCTTTTTTAGTTGGGACAGTCCCTATTTTGCACCCAAATCCCCCTGTCCCTTTTTCCTCCTCTATTGTCCCTCTTACCTCCTCTATTGTCCCTCTTTCCTCTTCTATAGTCACTCTTTTCTCCTCTGTTGTCCCTCTTTCCTCCTCTATTGTCCCTCTTTCCTCCGCTATTGTCCCTCTTTCCTCCTCTATTGTCCCTCTTACCTCCTCTATTGTCCCTCTTTCCTCCTCTATAGTCCCTCTTTCCTCCTCTGCTGTCCCTCTTTCCTCCTCTGTTGTCCCTCTTTCCTCCTCTATAGCACCTCTTTCCTCCTTTATTGTCCCTCTTTCCTCCGCTATTATCCCCCTTTCCTCCTCTATTGTCCCTCTTTCCTCCTCTATTGTCCCTCTTACCTCCTCTATTGTCCCTCTTTCCTCCTCTATTGTCCCTCTTACCTCCTCTATTGTCCCTCTTTCCTCCTCTATTGTCCCTCTTTCCTCCTCTGTTGTCCCTCTTTCCTCCTCTATAGCACCTCTTTCCTCCTCTGCTGTCCATCTTTCCTAGAGGGAAAAGCAGCCACTTGAAGCTCACCAACTGTTTTGTAACTCCTATAATCCTAAGACATTTGCCACCTATGGTTATAGATCATGGAACCCCTAAAAGTACAACTGTAGCAGTGTATTATCTTTTCATTTTATTGAAAGATGGCATCAAGTGCTAAGAAAGAATTGTTAAAAAATGAAAGAAAACAAACAAAGGACACTAATTGAGACCCTTCTTTGCTCCAGATAGCTCTATCAGGGGGCGGACATATTGGATCAGTCAGTGATCTACCTCAAGATTCTAAACAACATGGCCGTCCACTGAGAGAGATAGCTCCATAAAGTACTTTATTTGTATTCTTGTATTAAAGCATTTATGTTTAAAAAAAATCTACATTTCATGGAATATTTCAATTAAACAAAACTAAATTTTGCCCCTGCAGTTACTTCTAATTTTCTGCCCTTCCTATATATATTAGTAATACTCTGTTTAGGTGACGTGGGCCCTTTAAATAAATCCTAAGTAAACCTTCATAACTGTTAAGCTTACAACAATAACTATTAAGCTTGGTAAATAAATCTTGGACCTGGATAAAAAATACACTAGAAAAAAAAAAAACGCGGTACAATTCTCATCCAGCCGGTTGCTTAGCACTGGCACAGCCTAGATGGTTGAGGATGCTGTGCTGCCCCGTTCCACGCAGATCCTGTGTGTGTGTGGATTTGCTTTATCGCAAACAGCAGAGTCTGCGGCTGACCCTGAGCGGAGGAGGCAGCTGCAGTCTCCAGTCTCGCTGAAATAGCTGACACTTCCCCGCCCTCTTTGTGATCGCCAACCGAGCGACAGGCGAGAGTTGCCAAGATGCAACTGCTGGGTACTAGAACTGAGAAGCTTGGGGCTTGTGAAATGTGTAAAGCAAAGCTGGGAGAGGATTAAAAAAAAACACTCGCAAGTGCCAGATGACTTTACACCGTTCCGACATTTGTTTAACTGAATATACCCTGCTAAGTGACACTTCTGCATTGGGGAGAATATTCACACAATAGAATATATATAATGAACCACCTTCTCTTATTCTTAAGGCTTTGGAGCCCATCTAATCCTTGGTACATTATACCCTTTCTTAAGCACAATTAATTACAACTGCTTTGTATTAGCCTTCTATTCGCACTAATCCATCATATAGTTGCCAAGCTGTTTTTTTTTTTTAAATGGACATTGAGGGTTGCTGCTCATCTCATGGGATTTAAGATAAGAGGCACATTGGCACCAGTTGGACCTCTTTTATTAAAGGGCAACTGTAGGCTATGAATTAACTTATGTTAACTTGAAAGATTGCGTCGAGAAAACATTTTAAATAGAAAGGCTTTAATAAAAAGAATAAAAAAATAAAGTGCCTTCCTGAGTCGTCTTGAGCTCTATCAGGGGGCGGACATGTTGTTTAGAATCTTTGCTCTGTATAGCTCTATCAAGGGGTGGACATGTTGTTTAGAATCTTTGCTCTGTATAGCTCTATCAGGGGGTGGACATGTTGCTTAGAATCATTGCTCTGTATAGCTCTACCAGGAGGCGGACATGTTGTTTAGAATCTTTGCTCTGTATAGCTCTATCAGGGGGAGGACATGTTGTTTAGAATCTTTGCTCTGTATAGCTCTACCAAGAGGCGGACATGTTGTTTAGAATCTTTGCTCTGTATAGCTCTATTAGGGGGTGGACATGTTGTTTAGAATCTTTGCTCTGTATAGCTCTATCAGGGGGCGGACATGTTGTTTAGAATCTTTGCTCTGTATAGCTCTACCAGGAGGCGGACATGTTGTTTAGAATCTTTGCTCTGTATAGCTCTATTAGGGGGTGGACATGTTGTTTAGAATCTTTGCTCTGTATAGCACTTTCCGGGACCGGACATGTTGTTTAGAATCTTTGCTCTGTATAGCTCTACCAGGAGGCGGACATGTTGTTTAGAATCTTTGCTCTGTATAGCTCTATTAGGGGGCGGACATGTTGTTTAGAATCTTTGCTCTGTATAGCTCTGACCGGACATATTGTTTAGAATCTTTGCTCTGTATAGCTCTATCAGGGACTGGACATGTTGTTTAGAATCTTTGCTCTGTATAGCTCTACCAGAAGGCGGACATGTTGTTTAGAATCTTTGCTCTGTATAGCTCTAATCGGGACTGGACATGTTGTTTAGAATCTTTGCTCTGTATAGCTCTATCAGGGGGCGGACTTGTTGTTTAGAATCTTTGCTCTGTATAGCTCTACCAGGATGCGGACATGTTGTTTAGAATCTTTGCTCTGTATAGTTCTATCCGGGACTGGACAAGTTGTTTAGAATTTTTGCTCTGTATAGCTCTATTAGGGGGCTGACATGTTATATAGCTCTGACCGGACATATTGTTTCGAATCTTGCTCTGTATAGCTCTATCCGGGACTGGACATGTTGTTTAGAATCTTAGCTCTGTATAGCTCTATCCGGGACCGGACATGTTTAGAATCTTTGCTCCGTATAGCTCTATCAGACATGTTTTACGGAATCATCTAACCCAAGATCAAGTAAGGTCTGTCCAAAGATTCTAAACAACATGTCCGCCCCCTGATAGGGCTATATGAAGCAAAAGAAGACTCAATAAGGTTCTTTCATTAAAGCATTTCTATTTAAAGTGTGTACATCTGATGCAATCTTTCAGTTCAACAACTGTTTTGCCGACAGTTGTCCTTAAACTGTTGTGAATAACGTTTTACTGAACCTGACTATATACATTGTATAAGGTTGTTTATACCTGTAATTTATATCAAACATCTGCCGGAGTGTTTGATTTATACTTTTTCCCCACAATATACTGCTAACGGCCAATATAGGTCTAACGGCAGCTAGAAGCCATCCTTCTGGTGGCGTAATAAACGACCCAGATCCACTAGCGCGCCAAATCTCGACTCTGCCTGAGATCTGTCCCAGCAGATCCTCCGATTAGATGAGGCGAGGGCCTGGCATATCGTGGCTCCTTTAGCAATAGGTTGACCCTCTGTAAAGTTCAAAATAATTCCCTATATCACCAAACCCCCAGTCTTGCCTCTCCCAGTGGATATCCAACCACTAACTGCAAAATCCATCTTATCTAAACCTATATCCCTTACTTTTAGCTCACTCAGCACAAGCCCGGCTATCGAAATTTCCATTTCTGTGAACTCTGCAACTATTACTTTCTGCGGTACAAGCTTCTCACCGCGGGGTCAGTATTGCCTCTGCCCTCTTCCAATCCTCGCATCTAATCCAGCCTTGAAGAAAGTATTTTTGCCCAAGTATTTTTTTTTCCCTTTTCTTGAACACGATACAAACAAAAAGCACAGACCCATCCTGTCCCACCTTAAATAGTCCGTCATTCGTCCGCTTACCCCCCTCTACAATCCTTATCAGACGCTGCTGCATCACTGATCAGCCATACTGCTAGTGCTTTTAACATTTTCCTCTCCTGGATCTCAGATGCACCTCTTGGATATCTTAGTGGTCATACTCATATACAAACTACACCCAATTTAATTGCCTACCAGTTGCCCCTCCATTTGTTTCTTTTGCACAGAGTTACCATCCAGCTGGTATTTTACTGACAGACTGGTAAAAAATTGGCTCAAGGTCAGTGTTAAAACTATGGGAACATTGGTACGGGGAGTAATTTTAAAAAAAAGACAAGGTGCCAACCATTTTCTTGGAGCAGTAGCTTTCTGAATTTATTATGATTTGATTAAAAGTCCACTTCCACATTGCTTATACTGTGACTGCAGAGAAAACAAAAATGGTGAAAAAATATCTATACATGGTGTTAGCAGAGTTGCAAGGAAATCCATGAACTAAGACGAAGGCATGTTTTAAATGTGTCTCTGGCTCATTACATCACCTTGTGACCTGATTTGAAAACGACACATTTGCCATTGACAAGAAGGTGGTTTGCATCCGAAGCCGTCGGTGATGTCATAGACGTGAGACACCACAAACATGTCTAACACACAATTGTCTCTTAATTCATGTACTTGTTGCATTTGTGCTAACACAATTTATAGATCATTTCCCCGCATTTCTTTATATTCGCAGAGTAAGCAGTGCGGAGGTTGACAGAGTCCCTTTGAACATATTAAGTTCTGGTTTTGGATGGTCAAAGGAACCTTGTGGTTACTGGATCTATCGACACATGTTGTGGTTACTGGGTAATAAATATTATAAGAATTATTAGCATGTCACTGGACGGATGTTACTGGTGAACTGGAAGTACAACTGGTTTTGTAAATCTTATAGCGGCTGGAGGTGATATTGCTGTCCATACAACGGAACCAAGGTCAGTGAAGGTCAACGGAACATCATTGAATTGTCCATCACATGAACTATGTTGGTGCCTGGTTACCCCTGATCCAGGATCATGCTTCATACAATTATTTAATGTGTTGAGTCCCAGTGGTTTTCTGACATTTTGTGGAGTTGGTGTCTTGGATTGGGTGGAAACCAGAGAGAGATTTACACAAGGTCGGATTCTTCCTTTGTAGTGTTAAGTCACATATTGGGGGAGCAGCTGAGAAGAGTTTTGGGGTTCGTTACAGTTTTGCAGGATATGTGTTTTCTATATTTGGTTTCTTGGTCGGTAGGGTGGCGTTATTGGGGACGAGATGGTTGTTGGTGTCTTGGCTAAATTAATAAATAATTCTAATTAGTGGCGCATAATGTTTACTTTTTTGCTTAATGCCCCTCTCTCCCTGTTTAGTCATCATTTTGTGTATTTATGCTAAAACAATAACCTGTGTTTTCCAGACTTGGGCATACGTTTTCAGACGAGTCTCTTTCGTCCATTTGTACTAATTCCTAATGGGAAGCTGAACAAAAAAATGGAAAATGTAATTTGCTCTCTAATACACTCACACTAATACACACCAACACACTCTCACACGTAATACTCACTAACAAGCACAATCACACACACTCTCTCACACAACACACACACACTAATACATGCTCACACTAATACACACAAACTCTCACATATAACACTCACCGATACACACAATAACACACACACTAAGAAACGCTCACACTAATACACAAAAACACTCTCACACAACACACACAAACACACACACAAACACTCTCACACAAACACTAATACACGCTCACACTAATACACACACACTCACACATAACACTCCCTAACACACACAAACACACTCTCACACAACACCACACACTAATACATGCTCACACTAATACACACAAACGCACTATCACACATAGCATTCACTTGTACACCTAAACTATCACTAGTCTTGGGCATTCCTTTTTCGGACGAAATTTGTTTTTAGGGCGAAAATTCATCTGTTTCGTCCGAATTCCAGCTTCCCTAACAACTAAACCTTGCTTGACTTATTCTGAAATGAACTTGGGCACAATGCCTATTCGTACTGAATACGATGGGGTTTTTTTTTAAAATTATTTTTAAAAAGTCTACAAAACACAATATTATATATTTATATTTTTTAAAAATTAACGATGCACCTCTGACACAAAAAAAAACCCCTCAGAAAAACTATAAAATATCTATGCAAACTTTCCTACGAATATGCCTCGACTTCCAAATGCCAGCGTGTGAAAAAAAAAAAAAAATCGCAGGCCGCAGCCTTTAAAAATTAAAAAAAAAAAAAAAAAGCGTAAAAAAAAAAGAAAAATGATTATGCCTTTCCCCCCCCTCCCTACAGGAAAGATTTCTGTCATAGTGTAACTGTTATTTGTAACCTCCATAGCATTGCCTCCCTCTTTCCTTCCTGCTCTATCCCTCTCTCTCTCTCTCTCTCTATCCTCTCCCTCTTTCTCTATCTCTCTCTCTCAGGGGGGAAAAAAGGTCATTGCGCAAATGATTAGTCAGAACTCAGTTCCTATAGCAACCATCTCATGTAACTGGAACAGGCATGCATTTAGGACAAGAGAGAGGTCGACTATTAGCGATTGCTGGAGATCTGCAGCCTTTTGTGTTTACTTTCAACCAAGACTCAGCGATGCCCCATGCTGCCTGCATTACTCGGACAGGTCTCCTCTTAATGACTCAGTTTAGTCTATATTATTTTCTTTTCCTTACCTTTTGTCTTCAATCTTTTTTCTTTATTTTTTTTCTTTTTTTTTTACATTATGTATTTTGATTATTCTTTTTTTTTTCCCACCCCCATTTATCAGTCTCAAGGTTTTTTATTTTAGTATTTTTTTTTTCTCCATATGATTACCTATCCTTCTCTCTTGGGTTTAATTCTCATTTTGGCTTTTTTTTCTTACTCATACCCTTCATGTATTTTTTTTTTTTTACCCTTGGAGGTTTTTTTTTGTTCTCATTGGCTTTTGTTAATTATTGTAAATTAAGCATGTTATTCATGTTTGTACTCTAAATTCCAGCTATGTTTAATTTTTTTTTTTTTTATGTTTATTTTATCATTTATTGTATTTTTTTATATATTTTTTGTATTTTTTATGTTTTTTTATATATTTTTTTTAAAAAATTGATATATATATATATATATATATATATATATATATATATATATTATTTTTTTTAATTTTGTAATGCTTTCTCTCCAGTGTTTTATGTTCTGTTCTATATTGCAATTGAAAAGGAAGCTAGTTTATTGGAGACCCATAATTATATTTATGACACCAAAAAAAATCTCTTTTCTTTGACATGGTGGTCACTTTGCAATTATGTGATAATTTAATTATAATCATTATTTATTTGGCCTGTCTGTTTTTTCCTATGCAGTTACTGACCATTAAAGTGTTTTCTTTGACTTGTTTATTATTTTTCTCAAATCTGATTTGGAATATTATTGTTTTAATTACCTATTGCCAAATGTACCTCTGCCTTTTTTTTCTGCTCCTGACAAATGGTGACCTCAGAGTAGTGTGATTTTCAGGGCTATGTACCAACATAGAGGTTGTTCATAAAAACGCAGTTATGGGGCAAGATTGTAAAAGTGGAGCAATCACCATGGAAACGAAGGGATTAGACTACTATTATAACTTTGCCCCTGAATTGAGGTTTAAAAAACCCCCATAGTGTGTGATGTTGAAATCATTTAAAGAACAATAAGTAAAATTTAGCTTTTTTTTGTATCCTTGCGTATTAAATGCTATTAATACACCCAGCATCTAATCAATGATTGCACTGTTAGTCTAAAAAACAAAAACAAAACTATAATCATGTTGGGAATGAATACAAGTGGTAGTGGCATAAATATTCTAAAAGTGATGTAATCAGCAGGAACATTCCATTGGTATCCATGGTGATTGAACTTTATACCTAATAAGTAATATATAAGTATATATATATATATATATATATATATATATATATATATATATATATATATATATATATATATATATAATGAATACCGCACCCAAACCTCAGTTAAGACATGGGGTTGGTTTATTCAGGATTTTGGCTTTACAATCTATGTTTGAATGGTTGGAGCAGTATATATTTTAAAGGGGATATTGCATAACTGTACCCAGAAATCTTTCCAGCACAGTATACTGAGGGTATCTCTAGGGTAAAAACAGGTCAGCTGACTTGCACTGGATATATATCAGTATATTTAATAATGCTCTGCTAAATGTAAAAAATATATTTAGGGAATTTTAAAAGTGCAATTTTTTTTAAATTTTATTTGGAAACTATCACTCAGAGGGCTAATGCACCATCGGTAGAATCTGTTCACCTCTCAGATTTGCAGGTTCAGGTTCTAGCAGGGTCAACTCAGCCTTCCGAGATCAATAAAATGAGTACCATTCAGCTGGATAATAGTACTTAAAACCCAGAACATACCTGAAAGTAAGCTTCCTGGTTTTTTACACTTATTATTATCTCCTTTTTGTAATTCACTCTTTGCAATCCTGCTCATAAATATTTATACCCACCATGAAGTGTAGAGGAGAAATTAAGACCTAGCTGTTTGAGAACCAGGGCTGTTTTTGTGTTTGTTTGTTTGTTTTTTTACAAAGGAAGTAGGCAGCTGCCTAGGTAACTCGGCTACAAAGGGCACTTGTTTTAAAACCTGACCATGCCAAATGTAGCAATATGTCAAGAGCCGTGTTGTCCAATCTTTTAGGATTTAACAAGTCAGAGTCCTACAGAATCCTTGTAAGGGCCACATTTGCACATGGATGCTAAACAATGACTCTTATATGAATATAGGACGTATAAAAGTATTATTTCAATGTAACTAGAGGAAGCAACATGTATGAAGGAGGCAGGGCCGAAAGGAAGGCGGGGGTTAAATGCATACAGTCTCCAAAAAATCCAAGACTGTCCTGTGAAATCTAGGGCTGGTGGCAACTATGCAGTATATATCCATTTTGGTATCTGTGCCAAAAAATAGTGTGATCAGAAATTGAGGGACCTTGACAGGGGAGCAGAGAAGGGCTAGGAGCCCTATTGGTGGATTTAGTTTTTGGGGGTGGAGTGTCGGAGATTATTTAGGTCTAGTAAAAAATTGTACCTGCTATTTTATCCCTGCCTAATGTTGCTTTAAAAAAAAAAAAATAACGATACTCCAAAAAAAAAATAATATTCATTTTATTATTCTTTTACAGTGTTAAACATTTCTTTCTTGTACTTTATTCCTGTACCTTTATAAATGTTCCCCGTGTATATTGTCGTTCACCTTGTTTACAGTGTATATCCTTGTCACAGCTGGGGAGGGGGAGTTGGTAGCTTGCTGTTATTTGGGGTTATTTTATGGAACATTCTGTTCTGCCTAAATCAGGGTAGGTGTTGGGTTTTGAGCTCCGGAGTAGCTCTGAGCCTGTTTGGTGGGGCCATCTGGGTGTGCCAATATATATATATATATATACATCTGATGTTGGTTTTATGTTGGGGTACATTAAGCAGCAAGCTTTTATTTTCGGGGTGTTATTTGGTGTCCTTGTATTGTTATTGTATATTATGTTTTTTTTCTTGGTTCGGACAGTGATAAATGATAAGAAATCCAGATTATTTAGTCTGGTGTGATATTTCTTGGGTACGGGTGTATAGTCCTTGGAGTCGATACTCGTCCTGTCAATGGAATGATCTCAGTGTACTCTAGTTGGAAAGCAAGGAGTATAGAATGGGTAAAAGCGCTGCCTCCTAGCAAATTATGGGGGCTATTCTCTAAAAGGTCCCAGCAACTTAGGTTTACATTGTGCAGGGGAAAAAACTAGCGCTAATCAAGTTTCCCATGTTTGTCCTTGCACTATGTATAGCTACGTTACGCAGCTGAAATGTTCCTCTCACCTCAATTCAGCCAACCTTTAGTAAATAGCCCTCATAGTTTGCAAAACTGTTAAGAGTCTACTCAATAAAGAGAAAATTGCAGGGAGGGGAGATGGGAATTTCAAACTTAATGTCAAAATAGCTGAGTTGGAAACATTGGCCTAAAGTTTTAAAATTCCCATCTCCCCTCCCAGCAATTCTCTCTTTATCGAGTTGACCACCATTTCCGATATAAATAGCCCCCTCTATATCGTGGAGATGTTCCAGGAAGGGCAAGTACTCTTTTCTTTTTCCCCCTGGTTTTGATACAATGCAAGAAGTTCGGAGAACTAATATATTTATGTATCATACTGGACACCATGTTCTATCTGAGTTTGCTCAGGCTGCTGTATAACTCCAGTGGCTTAATACTTTCAATTCTGAAGCAAATAACTAATATAGAGCAGTACACTTACCATTTACTGGCGTTTCTCTTCTTTCCCTTTCTAATGAGGGCGGGAAGGGCTCCAGATTGGCTGGAAAGAGGTTGACTGTAGAATCTGTAACCAAATAAAAAGACATGAGCAAGAACGGGAGAGACGGCTGTGAAAAGGTATTCGCACTCTACCTTTTTATTTAAACCAATCAACAAAGATAGAAGCCAGTAGTTTCAGGGGTTTCAGAGAAGAGATAATTAGTACTTTGAAAGGTAGAGGAAAGCATATATTGTTTTTTGTATTGATAGTTTTGTGAATTACTAGTAAAATATTAACTTGGAGTGTTGACTGTCTTTCTTAGGACTTTGACAAGAGCTTGGACACAGCGAATTTGTTTAATATCACTTTAACCGTTTGGTTAATATTCTACTAAACTCTCCGTAGTGTTAATACTTAATACTAAAGGGGGGGGGGGGGGAGGTGAACAATAAACCTTACAATTAAAGACCCAGCGCTTTAAAGGTAATCCAGTTTTTGCAGCAAGTAAGAGAGAAGACCATGGAGAATAACATACAAGTTAGAAACCAGCAATAAGGAAGCTTACTACTCATCCCGCTAGAATACATGTTAATTAACCTCTAGCCAATCTCACCCAGCTCTCGCTGTCCTCAAACACTGTTAGGAATAGGAAGCTTACATCTCAGCCAATTAGAACACATAATTAATTTCTGGCCAAATCCACCTTGCTCCAACCATCTCTAATACTGTTACTACCACCACCTTGCCTTTGACCTCTTCACTCACCTCATGTTTCTCATGTCCCCCGCTCCTTCAGCAGTCTGTTCTTGTTGGTCTAACTCAGTACATAGTTCCCCTCTATGCTCTGCACCTAGTGCTACGTAGATTGTTGGCACTATATAAAGAAATGTTCTAGGGGCCATGGCTATCAGCCTATTATAGGGCTTGACAAATCCCAAGAGTCAGGGAGCCATGTTGTCTGAAAACTCTTCGACTAGCTTCAAACTTTGTTGATTGTTTTTAAGTAGAATTGTGGAAGCACAATATATCTGGCTCCAAAAATAACTAGACTGGCTCCTCTCCTGGTTCCTCAAACTTTTAGTCAAGCCCTGGTCTACTACTCCTGGCCCAGTACGCCACTCAAATGTCCTGGTGGCCTTGTTCCATTAAATCCTTGTGTTTTGCTACAGAACTTTGTAGCAGTTTTGATTATCGATATAATGGAACCTTCTTAGCATAACATTTACTGGACTTTATAATGGACCATTTACCGATGTTCTATAGACCTTCACAGACATGGCCACGTACGGACACTTTTGCCCCATCTTTGCTTATGAAATATTCTCGTGGAAATAAACTGCTTAAAAAAAAAAATAATAATAATAAAAGAAATATAATTCACAGAGCACATCCTGGAGAAACAAAATCAAATGCTACTACTAGCTGGTATTGATGTATCATAATAAGCCGTGAAAAATAATCGAATCAGTAAGACAGCAAACACATTATTCGGTGATTAGATTAATTTAATTTACAGACTAATTCTGAAGCATCACTATAAAGTATACAGGACAACCAGTGCATGCTATAGGGGCTAATTAATCAGCTGTAATAAGTTATAGGGAGATTGTGAAGTTTTGCTCAATGATGTACAGTCCAGGAATCTTACCACGTACAGTATATTCAGCTATATGAGTTGTGTAGTTGTCTTAACACATAGGGTACCAAGCAGTAAAACAGTCGAAATAAATTACTACAACTTGTAGTATTTGTCCGACTGATTGGAGGCATTATATATATTTTTAAAAATATCTCTATGGGGCATAGGAAAATAGGTGGTATGTTAATGTTATAGGTTTCTTTGTTTAGTAGTTATTTGACAGATCTGTTATAATATATCTTGGTCACACAATGATAAAATTACCTAAAATCCAGAGAAAGAAATAAAAACGGTTTGTTTATTCACACATTGTCTGGCTTCAAGAGCCTATTTTTTATGTTTTTAATATTCATTATTCTTTTCTTTTCCCATATCATAATACTGTTGCCTGCTTCCTCTCTGCTAAAAACTACAGCTGGATATCATTTTATGGCATTGCAGCGTGCAATTGTTGAAATATTGCCAGATTGTTATTGTCATACTAAGGGTTTGCTAGTTGACCAATAAAATCAAAAGCTTTTCTGAGCCTTTTGTCTAAACTTCGAAAATGTACCTAGAGTTTCAGGATTTCATGAAGCCTAATCAAGTCTCCAAAGTGTTTATTGGGCGGCAAGTTCCTTTTTGAGATTAGCTATACTGGCACCACCCAGTGCACTTGCCTTTCAACTGAACAGGGTCCAAGATCTGAGTCCCCTGTCAACGTCTGCTGATAAGTCTTGTCAAATTGTATTTGAGTTAAAGCTAATTTGCAAGGTAAGAATTTGAGGGATGTTACCCATGAATAGAGTTGAGCGGACACCTGGATGTTCGGGTTCGGCGGGTTCGGCTGAACTTTGGGAAAAAGTCCGGGTTCGGGGTTGAACTTAGGTCAATTGACCTATTCTTATGAATGGGGACTTTATTTCGGTTTATAGAAAGCCAATAGTATTACATGTATTCCATAAGACAAAAGTCTATAAACCGAACGACATTCGGTTTATAGACTTTCGGTTTATAGAATACATGTAATGCTATTGCTATTCTATAAACCGAAAGTCTATAAACCGAATATCGTTCGGTTTATAGACTTTCGGTTTATGGAATACATGTAATACTATTGGCTTTCTATAAAGCGAAATAGAGTCCCCATTCATAAGGATTTCTTATGAATGGGGACTCTATTTCGGTTTATATTAAGCCAATAGCATTACATACAATGTAATTGCTGAACCCCGAACTCCAACACGGACATACATTGAAATGTCCGTGTTCAGGTCCGGGGTCCAAAAGCCACAAAGTTCGGTACGAACCCGAACAGTGCGGTTCGGGTTCGCTCAACACTACCCATGAATGATCTTTGCTATTTTGGCCAACGTGTCCTTAATGTCATTGTTCCCAAACCAGTCCTCATTCAACACCCACATGCCATTTTTCATGAGTATCCCTGTTGAGACACCTAGAACATGGAATGTTGATAGGCAAGGTTTTGGAATGTTGAAGAACAGTCCTCTCTATGAGAGTATAGAGGCATAACCCCCAAACAGAACATAAGTGTAGTCAACAAATTCCAACAGGTTAATTGTGAGTGGCTGCTTTGGAGACAGTGTTTCAACTCATTATTGGAGTTTTGAGATGATTCACTATTAATGTATCCTTCCTGGTTAAATACTTCAGAAATAATAATAATAATAATAATATTGTCTCTGTGGTTCATACGAACAGTCTGTACTTTGGTTATTTTATAGGAAATAATCTAGACGAGAGGCATTTTTAATCACATGTTTGATTTAGTCATTGAAACAAAGTACAATCAAATGGGAATGCTAGAAATAGAGGAGCAAGAGAGAAAGATCAAGCTGGACATATTTTTAATATATACATTTTTTTTTTACTTGGGGGTCAATAGTTACAGGGTATGCCTACGGCCGTAGGTCCCTGGCCTGCTTGCACCTAGAGGATCATCAGCCATACCACACTGACGAGGCCAATGTAGGCCGAAACGTACGTCTGTGGTTTGCTGTGTTCCTCGTGTAGAGGGTACTAGCCATGCATTTCGGGTCTGGACTTCCCTTATGGGTGGGATCAGTCTGATATGCTAATGGAGTGGTTCCTCTGCAATGGTGTAAGCAGGCAAAAAATGGAGTTGCTCTCCCGAGTAGGTATAATCCTACAGGACAGACTATTGCAGTACTGTTTGTTCTCGGGCATTGTAGCACCCACCCCCCTTTTTGTCTCAATAAATACAGCTTAGGTCACAATGAAACGTATGGATCGAATAAAAAAATTTTAAAAAGTAGAAAAAGCACAAACAAAAACTTCCTAAAATTAGCTCTTAATATTTGCCCAATTTTTTCCGACCACATTGTGTTTAACATACTATTTATTTCCAGGACTGCTTTCTAGCAGTATTTAAAAAAAAAAAAAAGGCTAGTTTAATACTTTATCACATGCATTTACCAAGTTTGAAATAAAACTATTGGATGCCCAAGAAAGAGTTGCCTCCTGGAATTTCTAAATACAATGCTGCGCCTCTTATATATTCTTACGCCTATCATAGCAGGCATGCATCCAATATTATCTGCTAGACATGTAAATGTCACCCAGGCGAGGGATTTATTTTCCTGTATTACGGAGTGCGGTGTGAGAGAGTTTCCACTACGTATGCAAATCCCAACCTCAGATTGATGATTATATCGTTCCTATTTGATTATACTTTCAATTCATATTTATGAGGTAGAAAAAAAAAGCAAAACAAATAGTGCTTTATCAAAGTTTAACCAAAGCCCGTATAAACACAAAGTGTTCAATTGTGAATACTGAGAAACGATACAACTACCAAAGAGGGTTCAATCAGGAATAACTAGTTAAAAATTTACTAAAAAATAATAATACTACACTGAGAAGAATCAAAAAATATCAGTAAAAATAACCAGTTTGTGCACAGATAAAAAAAAAAAATGATTAAAAATAACATTTTTATAACAAAAGGACTAAACTGAGAAGGAACACAAAAATCAGTAAGTGGTATGTGCGTTGATAAAAAAAAAAACTAAAGTATCATTAAATATTTAAAACAAAATACTACACTAAGAGGATACAAAAATATCAGTAATAACTGGATTGTGCACAGATATAGAACTATATTATACATTTTTTAACTAAATATACTACACTGAGAAGAAAAAAAACAGTAACTGATGTGTTCAAATAAAAAAACCAAACTAAAATATCATTAAAAATTAAAAAAAAAAATACTACACTGAGAAGGACCAAAAATATCAGTAGTAACAGGCTTGTACGTAGATAACAAAATCAATAAATATTTAGAACACTTAGTAAACTGAAAAAAAACAAGAAAACTATTTACAGTATTTAAATCACAGGCCATAATTATTGCAACAATCCTGTGTACTAAATGTATAAATAAATGTATAAATAAATAAAAATTCTAATAAGCCTAATAATTGAAATTATTTTCAATAAAAAGAAGTAAAGCAAAATTGTGCAATATGTTCAAGTTTCTGTTTCTCATTATAAATGATTAAGTATCTGCATTTCTACGTTGGATATTGAATTGCCCAAAACATATAAAACAAATAGTCCTGATAAATGTCACGGACATTGGAGAGGTGACATGATCAATACAGTTATTCCGAGATGTTTTATATTTACCCCTTCTGCGGGGAAAAAAACGAATTCTGCATTTAGACTTTGCACACACTGACAGAGCAATGTTATTGTACAATATGAAACCCAAAGACACACTGAGATTGTCACAATTAGCACGTCACATCTCCAGCCCGCACAATTACTTTACATGTCATTATCAGGAGCCAGTGGCACCAAACATCTTTTTTTCACACAGTGTGAATAGGTACAATAATGGACTGCATCTGGATTACATTCGGAGTACGTGTGATGGACAGGGAGACAGATTACTTGCACTAGCCAGGAAGCATCCTGAATTGCAGCTCACAGGATGCTATGGCCAGATGCCCTGTTTTAAAGGGGTACAGCCAGGAATAAGGTACACTGGCGGTCCCTAAAAAATATGTTTGGCTAGAGCATGGGGCAAAACTTCATGAAATATAATGCCACACTTAGTGTACGTGCACACACACACATTTGTTTTTAATATAGGGCCATTAAAGTAACATTTATATAACGCCAACAACTTGGAGACAAACAGAGACAGGGGATGGGACACTTCCTCGCGGCTGCTTCCGCGCAGCCGCTTCACCGCCCACTCTGCACCGCAAGACAGCTTGTCGCTGGAGATTTCATCACGGGACATTTAATCGCTAAAGGTAAGTATTTTAGCCATTTTAATAAGGGTGGTAGGAATTAGGGTTTAGGGGGTTAATTTTAGTATAAGGGTTTATGGGGTTAATTTTAGTATTAGGGTTCGGGGGTGAGTATTAGGGTTTAGGGGGTAAGTATTAGGGGTCGGGGGTTAGTATTAGGGTTTAGGGGGTTAGTATTATGGTTCGGGGGTTAGTATTAGGGTTCGGGAGTTCATTTTTGTATTGGGGTTCATTTTAGTATTGGGGTTTGGGAATAATTTATTGGGGGGTTTCGTTTTACTTTTACATTTGTAAGAGCTGACAGTTCAGCGCTGAACTGTCAGCTCTTACATAGCCGCGGCCGTTATTCTTCATTGCTGACAGTTCAGCGTTCTAACTGCTGCGCTGAACTGTCAGCGATGAAGATGTCCTAGACCCCAGAGACAGACCGATTTATGAGATAACATGTACATTCTACAGGAAGTGTGGGACAGGAAAGGTTGCCATCTTTTCTTTAAAAACTAGAAAAAAGTATATATATATATACTGGCCATGCTATTGCCTTCATAAATGTAATTTTGGCCTAGACACTCAAATAAGGTGGCATCCCGACATGACCTCAAGCCTTTGTACTGGCCTGCTTGTTGTTCCATTTGGGGGAATTGCAAAACCTCCTGGAAGATGGGAGTTTTAAGGGACTTTTTGAAGACTGAGAGTGAGGGAGATAGATGGATGTACTGTGAAAGAGAGTTGAAGAAAAAGGGTGCAGCCTTATGTACGGACATGAGGTTGGAGGAGATGAGTAGGATACACAACTAGAGGAATGTGTGTTGGTAAGGACTCAACATCAAACTGCATCCTTGCAGATGTTGGAGAATTACATTTACCATACACCCTTACACAGGACCAGCCCTTCAATAGGACCTTGAAGGACCATTGCCCCAGGCAGCACTGTAAGGAGGGGAGGCAAACTGCTGCTGCCCTGACCCTTTTTTGTGCTTAGAATAAAAAGTTCTCGATTGTTGTGTTGTCTGAATGATGGGGAGAGAGGTCTCTGTAATAGGTCAGCAAGGTCTAGGTGATGGGGGGGGGGGGGGGGGAGGGGGGCGGGCTTTGTAAGGGTAGAGAAGGGGGCATTATGAAATGGGATAGATAAAGAAGGAAAACCCTGATGGCCCAGGGTAAGTGGACAAAAAGGTAAAAAGAATCAGTGAAAGAAAGTGTTATCAGAAAGGGGACAAAAGAGATGAAAATACATTGACAGATCTTCCTTGTTTTCTATAAAATGAATTTTTGCTGTTCCAGATAATGCTAATCACTAGTATTATGGTGTGTGTATCATTTACTATATCCCATCTTTCTAAACATGACAAGTAAAGCCATCAAGTAATATAAATAAAGGTTGCACATGTGTGTGTGTTTCTGTGTGCACATGTGTTTCTGTGTGTGTGTTTTGTGCATGTGTGTTTCTGTGTGCATGTGTTTGTTTCTGTGTGCATGTGCTCTCTATGTGTGTGTGTATTTTTGTGCGCATGAGTGTTTCTGTGTGTGTTTCTGTATGTTTGTATATTTCTGTGTGTGAGTGTTTCTGAGTGTGTTTCTGTATGTGTGTATTTCTGTGTGTGTTTTTGTATGTTTGTATTTCTGTGTGTGTTTTTGTATGTGTGTATTTCTGTGTGCGTGAGTGTTTCTGTGTCTGTTTCTGTATGTGTGTGTGTATTTCTTTGTGTGTTTCTCCATGTGTGTGTATTTATGTTTACATGAGTGTTTCTGTGTGTGTTTCTGTATGTGTGTGTGTATTTTTGTGTGCGTGAGTGTTTCTGTCTGTGTATGTGCATTTCTGTTTGCGTCAGTGTTTCTGTGTGTGTTTTTGTATGTGTGTGTATTTCTGTGTGCTTGAGTGTTTCTGTGTGTGTATTTCTGTTTGCCTGGGTGTTTCTGTATGTGTGTGTGTATTTCTGTGTGCATGAGTGTTTGTGTGTTCCTGAATGTCTGTGTGTATTTCTGTTTGCGTCAGTGTTTCTGTGCGTGTTTCTGTATGTGTGTGTGCATTTTTGTGTGACTGTGTGTCTTTGTAACTGTGCGGACAGTTATGTGACTGTGTGATTATGTATGTCCGTGCGTGATATTGTGTTTGTCATTGTGCGCATGAGATTGTGTGTGTGTGTATGCACACGCGTCTGTAAATGTGTGACCTTTTTTGTGAGGCAGCATTTCAATTTGTGACCCAGACCTGGCTCTGCCTCGACAAAGTATTATAGGAGACGTAGGCTACAAACAGCTGGAGGGCGCAGTTTGGCACCCCTGGATTAGTGCCCAATTCTCCACCAATATTTCAAGCAGTGATATGTGTACGTCACGTACTAATTGCGACATATGAACTTTGAATGCGGTTCAGAGAGTAAAGAGAATTAAACATACGATCAGTCAGGTGCAGTGTCGCAATGCGATTGTGCTCATTGTGTGTGTGTTGCTCAATGGCACTGATCCGATACGCTCTGACTGTAATCGTCAGACAAACAGAGCATTGTCCTGCGTCAGTGAAGTGCCACACGATCTTATCAAGAAGGGATATGTCACTAGCGCCAAAAACATGAGCCAGTCAGTGTACATCTGATGCAGGTAAACACTGGCACTTGCAGAGTGTATGATGCCTTACTACATCACCTGGTAAAAGCTGCACCAGGCACAAGAGGGTGAAGTCAATACAGACCCTACTGTGCCAGTGGTACTGGGAAAGTGTGAGAGGAGGAAACATATTGCTCTAGTGGTGCTGGGGTAAGTGTTAGAGAAGGAAATGTACTGCACCAGTGGTGCTGGGATTAGTGTTAGAGAAGGAAATGTACTGCGCCAGTGATGCTGGGGTAAGTGTTAGAGAAGGAAATGTACTGCGCCAGTGGTGCTGGGGTAAGTGTTAGAGAAGGAAATGTACTGCACCAGTGGTGCTGGGGTAAGTGTTAGAGAAGGAAATGTACTGCGCCAGTGGTGCTGGGGTAAGTGTTAGAGAAGGAAATGTACTGCACCAGTGGTGCTGGGGTAAGTGTTAGAGAAGGAAACATATTGCTCTAGTGGTGCTGGGGTAAGTGTTAGAGAAGGAAATGTACTGCGCCAGTGGTGCTGGGGTAAGTGTTAGAGAAGGAAATGTACTGCGCCAGTGGTGCTGGGGTAAGTGTTAGAGAAGGAAATGTACTGCGCCAGTGATGCTGGGGTAAGTGTTAGAGAAGGAAATGTACTGCGCCAGTGGTGCTGGGGTAAGTGTTAGAGAAGGAAATGTACAGCGCCAGTGGTGCTGGGATTAGTGTTAGAGAAGGAAATCTACTGTGCCAGCGTTGCTGGGATAAGTGTCAGAGAAGGAAATGTACTGCGCCAGTGGTGCTGGGGTAAGTGTTAGAGAAGGAAATGTACTGCGCCAGTGGTGCCAGGGTAAGTGTTAGAGAAGGAAATGTACTGCGCCAGTGGTGCTGGGGTAAGTGTTAGAGAAGGAAATGTACTGCACCAGTGGTGCTGGGGTAAGTGTTAGAGAAGGAAACATATTGCTCTAGTGGTGCTGGGGTAAGTGTTAGAGAAGGAAATGTACTGCGCCAGTGGTGCTGGGGTAAGTGTTAGAGAAGGAAATGTACTGCGCCAGTGGTGCTGGGGTAAGTGTTAGAGAAGGAAATGTACTGCGCCAGTGATGCTGGGGTAAGTGTTAGAGAAGGAAATGTACTGCGCCAGTGGTGCTGGGGTAAGTGTTAGAGAAGGAAATGTACAGCGCCAGTGGTGCTGGGATTAGTGTTAGAGAAGGAAATCTACTGTGCCAGCGTTGCTGGGATAAGTGTCAGAGAAGGAAATGTACTGCGCCAGTGGTGCTGGGGTAAGTGTTAGAGAAGGAAATGTACTGCGCCAGTGGTGCCAGGGTAAGTGTTAGAGAAGGAAATGTACTGCACCAGTGGTGCTGGGGTAAGTGTCAGAGAAGGAAATGTACTGCGCCAGTGGGTTTGTGGGAAGTATTAGATAAGGGAATGCATATCAGTTGGGAATTTATTTCACCAGGGTATTTCACCAGGGTATCACACCGATTTCTGAGCGTACAGCTGTATGTTCAAAATTTTCAAAATAGAAGCAGAGGGCGGAGCATGTTTTCTTTTTTCATTTCAAATATTTGAAATGCAAAAAATAGGACCTACTTTATACAACATGTTTACAATATACTTAACTCTCAACTTCTGCCACTAAGAAAATCGGGGTGCTGGTGGGGTGCGAGGGCGGGCTTTGATGCGGGATTACTATCCTGAAAACCGCTGTTCCACCGAACTTTACCTCTGTCCCGAAAACCAAGACTGAGGTAGAGCTCGGTGGGACAGACCCTGGAGGGACACATATTTGTTCCACATTCTGCAAAAAGAGCATGCAAAGTGCAGCCCGGCAGTATGTAGGATGGAGATACGCACACAAACCAATTAATTAATCAGGGTGGAGATCTCATAGGACCTACCATGATTAATTATTTGGATTCTGTCTTTGTGTGTATACATAATACATACCTCTGGGCTGCACGTTGCATGCTCTTTCTGCAGCATGTGGAACAAATATGTGTCCCTGGGAACATGGCCTATGTTGGCAGCTATGCTATATATTGTCTTATAAAATATTTTCCAGGGCTGGTTTTAATTCTCAGGCCGGATCTCTACTGAATTGAAAAGCACTGTGGACATGATCAATAAAGGATTAGGATTTTGTTTGCCTGTTTTGGAAATTCATCACCAACTCATACGCTCCATTGTTCTGGGCCACGATATCCAACTGACCACAGAACTGCAGCTATTAATGGTTTTTAAAAACCAAAGAAAAACAAAGTTACCTGCGCTCTCTCCTTTCTCCCTATGTATTTTCAAACAAATGGAGGTTTTTTAGTTACCTCCAATGGCCATGAGAGGATGAGCCCACCTGCCAACGTCAAGGCAGACCCCCCTAGGTGGGTCCTAACTCTAACCATTCACCTTGCTTCTTTGAGCCTCTGGCAAAAATCTCTAATGAGACAGAAAGGGGTGTTTTTTATATACACCCCTATACATTATTAACCCTTAATAGGGAACACATGGGATGGGCGGCTGCATTGTAACAAGGCAGAGTAATACAAAAATTGATACACATGCAGAAAGAAAAGTCCTGCGCTCACTCCCATCACTGTCTCATTAGAGATTTTTGGAGGTAACTAAAAAACCTCCATTTGTTTGAAAATACATATGTTTTTCTTTGGTTTTTACTATATATTGGGGCTGATGTGTACTGTAGTCATTGCAGCCGCCCAGTGATGGGAGTGAGCGCAGGACTTTTCTTTCTGCATTTGTATTAATGGTTTTTACCAATCTCTGTGTTATTAATCCAGACAAGGTTAGCTGCAGCAGTTCAATTTAGCTGGGCAGCCGAGAGCTTTTTAATTCTGAAGTGCTAGCAAAACTATTCATGACAACAGGGCCCTTATGCAGACCCTCAGACCCATTAGAACAAAGGTTTGGTCTTCATTGCTTAAAGGGGCTGTATCACCTAAACCTCGTCTTGACTGTGCATGTAGAGAATGAAAGATGATTGAAAATTATCTATACATTGTGTTAGCAAAACTGCTAGCAAATGCCTCAATTAGGATAAAAAATGTGTCTGTGGCAGTCTCCTGCTTATGACATCACCTGTGGCTTGATATGCAAATGAACTGGTTTTCAATAGGAAATGTGTAATTTGCATAGCGTGCCAAGGTGATGTCATAAGCAGGAGACATAGGAACATAGAAATATAGAATGTGTCAGCAGATAAGAACCATTCAGTCCATCTAGTCTGCCCAAATTTCTAAATACTTTTATTAGTCCCCAGTTCCCTATCTTATAGCTAGGATAGCCTTATACCTATCCCATGCATGCTTAAACTCCTTCACTGTATTAACCTCTACCACTTCTACTGGAAGACTATTCCATACATCCACTACCCTCTCAGTAAAGTAATACTTTCATTAGTCCCTGGCCTTATCTTATATCTAGGATAGCCTTATACCTATCCCATGCATGCTTAAACTCCTTCCCTGTATTAACCTCTACCACTTCTACTGGAAGACTATTCCATGCTTCCACTACCCTCTCAGTAATGTAATACTTTCATTAGTCCCTGGCCTTATCTTATATCTCGGATAGCCTTATACCTATCCCACACATGCTTAAACTCCTTCACTGTATTAACCTCTACCACTTCTACTGGAAGACTATTCCATGCTTCCACTACCCTCTCAGTAATGTAATACTTTCATTAGTCCCTGGCCTTATCTTATATCTCGGATAGCCTTATACCTATCCCACACATGCTTAAACTCCTTCACTGTATTAACCTCTACCACTTCTACTGGAAGACTATTCCATGCACCCACTGCCCTCTCAGTAATGTAATACTTTCATTAGTCCCTGGCCTTATCTTATATCTAGGATAGCCTTGTGCCTATCCCACGCATGCTTAAACTCCTTGACTGTATTAACCTCTACCACTTCCGCTGGAAGGCTATTCCATACATCCACTACCCTCTCAGTAATGTAATACTTTCATTAGTCCCTGGCCTTATCTTATATCTCGGATAGCCTTATACCTATCCCATGCATGCTTAAAGTCCTTCACTGTATTAATCTCTACCACTTCTACTGGAAGGCTATTCCATGCATCCACTACCCTCTCAGTAATGTAATACTTTCATTAGTCCCTGACCTTATCTTATATCTAGGATAGCCTTATACCTATCCCACGCATGCTTAAACTCCTTCACTGTATTAACCTCTACCACTTCTACTGGAAGACTATTCCATACATCCACTACCCTCTCAGTAATGTAATACTTTCATTAGTCCCTGACCTTATCTTATATCTAGGATAGCCTTATACCTATCCCACGCATGCTTAAACTCCTTCACTGTATTAACCTATACCACTTCTACTGGAAGACTATTCCATTCTTCCACTACCCTCTCAGTAATGTAATACTTTCATTAGTCCCTGGCCTTATCTTATATCTAGGATAGCCTTATACCTATCCCACGCATGCTTAAACTCCTTCACTGTATTAACCTCTACCACTTCTACTGGAAGACTATTCCATGCTTCCACTACCCTCTCAGTAATGTAATACTTTCATTAGTCCCTGGCCTTATCTTATATCTCGGATAGCCTTATACCTATCCCACACATGCTTAAACTCCTTCACTGTATTAACCTCTACCACTTCTACTGGAAGACTATTCCATGCACCCACTGCCCTCTCAGTAATGTAATACTTTCATTAGTCCCTGGCCTTATCTTATATCTAGGATAGCCTTGTGCCTATCCCACGCATGCTTAAACTCCTTGACTGTATTAACCTCTACCACTTCCGCTGGAAGGCTATTCCATACATCCACTACCCTCTCAGTAATGTAATACTTTCATTAGTCCATGGCCTTATCTTATATCTCGGATAGCCTTATACCTATCCCATGCATGCTTAAAGTCCTTCACTGTATTAATCTCTACCACTTCTACTGGAAGGCTATTCCATGCATCCACTACCCTCTCAGTAATGTAATACTTTCATTAGTCCCTGACCTTATCTTATATCTAGGATAGCCTTATACCTATCCCACGCATGCTTAAACTCCTTCACTGTATTAACCTCTACAACTTCTACTGGAAGACTATTCCATACATCCACTACCCTCTCAGTAATGTAATACTTTCATTAGTCCCTGACCTTATCTTATATCTAGGATAGCCTTATACCTATCCCACACATGCTTAAACTCCTTCACTGTGCTTACCTCTACCACTTCCGCTGGGAGACTATTCCATACATCCACTACCCTCTCAGTAATGTAATACTTTCATTAGTCCCTGGCCTTATCTTATATCTAGGATAGCCTTATACCTATCCCACGCATGCCTAAACTCCTTCACTGTATTAACCTATACCACTTCTACTGGAAGACTATTCCATGCATCCACTACCCTCTCAGTAAAGTAATACTTTCATTAGTCCCTGACCTTATCTTATATCTAGGATAGCCTTATACCTATCCCACGCATGCTTAAACTCCTTCACTGTATTAACTTCTACCACTTCTACTGGAAGACTATTCCATACATCCACTACCTTCTCAGTAATGTAATACTTTCATTAGTCCCTGGCCTTATCTTATATCTAGGATAGCCTTATACCTATCCCATGCATGCTTAAACTCCTTCACTGTATTAACCTCTACCACTTCTACTGGAAGGCTATTCCATACATCCACTACCCTCTCAGTAAAGTAATACTTTCATTAGTCCCTGGCCTTATCTTATATCTAGGATAGCCTTATACCTATCCCACGCATGCTTAAACTCCTTCACTGTATTAACCTCTACCACTTCTACTGGAAGACTATTCCATGCATCCACTACCCTCTCAGTAATGTAATACTTTCATTAGTCCCTGGCCTTATCTTATATCTAGGATAGCCTTATACCTATACCACGCATGCTTAAACTCCTTCACTGTATTAACCTCTACCACTTCTACTGGAAGGCTATTCCATGTATCCACTACCCTCTCAGTAAAGTAATACTTTCATTAGTCCCTGGCCTTATCTTATATCTAGGATAGCCTTATACCTATCCCACGCATGCTTAAACTCATTCACTGTATTAACCTCTACCACTTCCGCTGGAAGACTATTCCATGCATCCACTACCCTCTCAGTAAAGTAATACTTTCTAATTTTACTTTTAAATCGTTGCCCCTCTAAAGCAGGAGAGGGGCAACGTTTTAAAGGGACTGTATCACCTAAACATTTATATAATAGCTTATACCGTGACTGTAGAGCATAAAACATGAAAAATGATGAATTAAGAGTCTTCTTAATACATAAGCGGATGTGCAGTATTTGGCGCTATAAGTTTGTGTGCTGTGTTTATTTATACATGACCCCAAATTTGTTAGCAAGATGGCAAGATACATAAGATATATACAATGCTGTGTCTCCTGCTTATGACATCACCCGTGGCTTGATATGCAAATTCCACATTTCCCATTCACATTTAGTTCATTTGCATATCAACTCACGGGTGATGTCATAAACAGGAGACTCCACAAACACATTTACAGCATATACTATTTCCGATTTTATGCATTTAAATGCAAATTTAATAAAACCTACTATACACCCCTACAAAACAGGGGATGGGACTCTTAATTTTAGTATTAGGGTTTAAGGGGTTAATTTTAGTATTAGGGTTTAGGGGGTTAGTATTAGGGTTCGGGGGTTAGTATTAGGGTTTAGGGGTTAGTATTAAGGGTCGGAGGTTAGTATTAGGATTTAGGGGGTTAGTATTAAGGGTCGGAGGTTAGTATTAGGGTTTAGGGGGTTAGTATTAGGGTTCGGGGGTTAGTATTAAGGTTTAAGGGGTTAGTATTAGGGGTCGGGGGTTAGTATTAGGGTTTAGGGGGTTAGTATTAGGGGTCAGGGGTTAGTATTAGGGTTTAGGGGGTTAGTATTAGGGGTTGGGGGTTAGTATTAGGGTTTAGGGGGTTAGTATTAGGGGTCGGGGGTTAGTATTAGGGTTTAGGGGGTTAATTTTAGTGTTCGGGTTTAGGGGGTTAGTATTAGGGGTCGGGGGTTAGTATTAGGGTTTAGGGGGTTAGTATTAGGTTTAGGGGGTTAATTTTAGTATTAGGGTTTAGGGGGTTAGTATTAGGGGTTGGGGGTTAGTATTAGGGTTTAGGGGGTTAGTATTAGGGGTCGGGTTAGTATTAGGGTTTAGGGGGTTAGTATTAGGGTTATGGGATTAATTTTAGTATTGGGGTTGATATTAGTATTGGGGTTATTTTTAGAAAAGGGGTCATTGTTAGAAAAGGGGTTATTTTTAGTATTGGGGTCTGGAAATCATTTATTAGGGGGGTTATTTTAGTTTTACTTTTACATTTGTAAGAGCTGACAGTTCAGCGCTGAACTGTCAGCTCTTACATAGCCGCGGCCGCGATCAAACGGCCGCGTTATTCTTCACTGCTGACAGTTCAGCGTTCTAACTGCCGCGCTGAACTGTCAGCGATGAAGATGCGGCGAACAAGTGTCCCAGACCCTACAAAACACACAGACATAAAAAAAAAATGGACTTAATGAAAACACAACAGAACTTCAACTCTTTTAAAAAAAACATGATTTCTTTCTAAGTCAGGGCTGGATTTTCCTGTACTGAATCTCAGATATAGTAAGCACGCCCCTGTAAGAAAAAAAACAAAACCTTGACTTGATACATGTAAAAACTCCTGTCTTTTGTGCTGTGAGGTATATCCCAGCAGGCACCTGACTCCAATTCCTGTTAATAATACATATGTCTTATTTACCAAAGTTCCCTCCTTTGTGAGTACACAATAAGGAATGGTATTTACTGAAGAGACCTTTTATTTTGGCCCTTTCATGTTTAAAACCTTTTTCTTGTTCTTTAGATGTAGACAATAAAAAAAACTATCTATAAGTTGTGTTAGCAGAGCTCCATGGATTATGCATTATCTTCTAGCTGTGTCTGTGTTGTCTCCTGTGCATGACATCACCTCGTGGACTGCTATGCAAATGAATGAATTTCAATGGGAACTATGTCATTTGCATACGGAGCCCCAAGGGGATCTCATACAGCTATGCATTTCTGCTAACACAATGTGTATATATATTTTTTCTGTACAGTTCTCAGTGTATATACCGTATTTGCCCGAATATAAGACCGCCCTGATTATAAGACGAAGACCCTGCCCCCCCAAAAAAATTTTTTTTGGGGATATTCCTTTATGAAAAAAATGAAAAGCCTGAATATAAGACTACCCTATAGGAAAAAAGTTTAACTTGTATATATTCACATGTAAATTGCTTTTTCATATTTAATAACATTTATGATAGAAAAAAAATGTATTTCTTGTTTTTATTTTCTTTTATTTGCCCATCTGCCCCCCAGACATAGCCAATGCATCTCCCCCACAGCCATCTGTCCACCAGACTTAGCCAATGTTGCCCCTACCCCCTCCCTCCCCCAGAATTGCCAATGCTGCCTCTTCCCACCTCCCTCCCCCAGACTTGCCAATGCTGCCTCTCCCCCCCTCTCTCCCCCAGACTTTCCAATGCTGCCTCCCCCCCCCCTCCCTCCCCCAGACTTTCCAATGCTGCCTCTCCCCCTCCCTCCCCCAGACTTTCCAATGCTGCCTCTCCCCCTCCCTCCCCCAGACTTTCCAATGCTGCCTCTCCCCCTCCCTCCCCCAGACTTTCCAATGCTGCCTCTCCCCCCCTCCCTCCCCCAGACTTTCCAATGCTGCCTCTCCCCCCCTCCCTCCCCCAGACTTGCCAATGCTGCCTCTTCCGCCCTCTCTCCCCCAGACTTGCCAATGCTGCCTCTTTCCCCCTCCCTCCCCCAGACTTGCCAATGCTGCCTCTTCCCCCCCTCCCTCCCCCAGACTTTCCAAATCTGCCTCTTTCCCCCTCCCTCCCCCAGACTTGCCAATGCTGCCTCTTTCCCCCTCCCTCCCCAGACTTGCCAATGCTGCCTCTTTCCCCCTCCCTCCCCAGACTTGCCAATGCTGCCTTTCCCCCCCTCCCTCCCCCAGACTTGCCAATGCTGCCTCTTCCCCCCTCCCTCCCCCAGACTTGCCAATGCTGCCTCTCCCCCCTCCCTCCCCCAGACTTGCCAATGCTGCCTCTTCCTCCCTCTCCCTCCCCAGACTTGCCAATGCTGCCTCTTTCCCCCTCCCTCCCCCAGACTTGCAATGCTGCCTCTTCCGCCCTCTCTCCCCCAGACTTGCCAATGCTGCCTCTCCCCCCTCCCTCCCCCAGACTTGCCATTGCTGCCTCCCCCCCCTCCCTCCCCCAGACTTGCCATTGCTGCCTCTCCCCCTCCCTCCCCCAGACTTGTCATTGCTGCCTCTCCCCCCTCCCTCCCCCAGACTTGCCATTGCTGCCTCCCCCCCCTCCCTCCCCCAGACTTGCCATTGCTGCCTCTCCCCCCTCCCTCCCCCAGACTTGCAATGCTGCCTCTTCCGCCCTCTCTCCCCCAGACTTGCCAATGCTGCCCCTCCCCCCTCCCTCCCCCAGACTTGCCATTGCTGCCTCCCCCCCCTCCCTCCCCCAGACTTGCCATTGCTGCCTCCCCCCCCCCTCCCTCCCCCAGACTTGCCATTGCTGCCTCTCCCCCCCTCCCTCCCCCAGACTTGTCATTGCTCCCTCTCCCCCCCTCCCTCCCCCAGACTTGTCATTGCTGCCTCTCCCCCCTCCCTCCCCCAGACTTGTCATTGCTGCCTCTCCCCCTCCCTCCCCCAGACTTGCCATTGCTGCCTCTCCCCCCTCCCTCCCCCAGACTTGCCATTGCTGCCTCCCCCCCCTCCCTCCCCCAGACTTGTCATTGCTGCCTCTCCCCCCTCCCTCCCCCAGACTTGTCATTGCTGCCTCTCCCCCCTCCCTCCCCCAGACTTGCCATTGCTGCCTCCCCCCCCCCCCCTCCCTCCCCCAGACTTGCCATTGCTGCCTCTCCCCCCCCCCCCTCTCCCCCAGACTTGCCAATGCTGCCTCTTCCTGAACTATAGCTGAACTATTTTTAAAAATGTTACCAAAGCACAGGGATTTATTTAAAGCTGGTGAATAATAATGAGAGGTTGGCTGGTTCTGTTTACGGTTTGAAGCTTCAGATTTTGTGCTACATATTATTCCAGACTAGTCCATTATCTGTGAGTGGATATATTTTTACTAGGTTTCGTAAAAACTGCTGATCCGCCCCCCCCCCCCCCCACCCACTCCCCCCACTCGCAGGTCGACCCATGGTCTATAGTACAATAAAAATGCACAGGTCTGGCCTGACTCAGACACCTGCATTATGCTCTGTGTCACAAGGTCAACCACAAGGTCAGGCCCTGGGGTCATGGTGATACTGGATGGATGGACCAGCACTCAAACGCTGAGGCTGACTTTTAAGGGATGACAAAAAAAACAACACATTCCTTGTTTCTATAAAATTATAAATATTATATTTGTATGTCAGAGAACAGTCTGGACAATGTAACTGTCTTTTTTATTTTGCTGTCAAATAAAAACAAAATAATTAAATAAAAAAAAAAAAAACCAATCATTCCATGTGGGCACATTGCATCTATACATCCTTTCTCTGGTTAAATAACTACCTGCTCAGAACAGTTCTGGTTACCTGTACTTCGTTACGGTATTAGTCCTTTACCACCACCGCTACAAGGCTATTCCATGCATCTTTAACTCCTTTGAGCATTTGAATAAATCCATGAGCATTCAAATGTTTTAGAACAATTAAGGGGACACTCAAGGCAGCAAACTAATTCTGGTTCATCAGTGTTTAACCTATATATTGTACAGGCATGTTTTGTTTTTGTTTTTTTGCATACATGCATGTGGGCATTATTTTGCAAAGGCTCTAGCACTTGAATTGTTGTTGTCTATTGCAAGAGGATCAGTGCAGACACACTGCATCATGCACTTGTATAGTAACAAATATGCAAAAATCATAACTGCATTACGATTCTTTGGGCAGGAGTGAGGGTGAACAGCTATAATTGGGGAGGCAAAACAGTTGGCCGATTGCTACCTGCCCCAAATTCTCTCCAAGCATGGTCTGCATTTTTAATGTACCCATTTCTTTGTGTACCATTCTCAGAAGTGCAGGGGATGGATTCTCAAGATTTCCCCCCCCCCCCCCCCCCCCCTAAAGGTAGTGTTTTGGCTCCTTCATCGAGCGATCGGTTTCCTTGAGATACACTGAAGCCGGTAAGAGGTTTTTCCATAAGCAAGTTCATTTAGCAGTATGACCGCCAGCGCTAGAAGGAGCTACAATGTCCTTGCTGCAACCCCACGGCTCTCCTAACTAATCAATGTAATGCATCGACGTTGCCTTGGAAACTACAGGACGGAGCGAGCATGGAAGGAGGCCCGAGATGCAGCCCTTCTCACCACGGCATAAATAATATAATACAGCTCATTACATTTTATTTTCCACGTTTTACATCTCAAACACGCCCTTTTCCTTCATGCTGGGGTAATTCCTGGTAATAGGCTGTAGGCATAATACATGCACACGATAATTATTGGCTTGCAATGATTATGTTATATACTTATTTAAAGGTCTTTAAACATTACAAATAAGTACTTTTTTTAAAAATAAAAAGCAATAGGTTGTTTTTTGGGTGGTTTTGGTGGCTTTAAAGCTGTTATCAGCCGAGGTTATTGTCACTCACGCCAACAGAGAGGGTTTTTGTCCCACTGCTGTGAGAGACCCCCGTTTGTAGATTAAATTGACAGAAAGGAGCTTGTTAGCATCCCCTCTATCAATTGACCCTAAAACCGAGTGTGAATCAAGGTGGGTATGGCCATTAGCGTAACATCCCAACTCTTGCCCCCGGCAAATTATTCTGAATGGAGTGGGGGGGGGACTTTTGGAGGTCTGTCCGAGACACCGTAGAATTACATTTTTGCTGCCGGAGCCCGACCTCTCTCCCGAAAAAAACCTGTACGCGGGACAGTCACGATTCTGGGAGGCGGGACAGTTGGAAGGCATGGAGCGGGTAATTTAAGACAGGCCAGTAAAATGACTTTGGAGCCTTTGTTAAGTATATGGTGGAAATAGCATTGTTGGAATTTTTTGGAAGAAAAGGTGACCACCCTAACGGTCTGTGAGCAGTATAAAAGGTTCTAGAAATGTTATAGTACATTACATTTTGGCCCCTACTAGGTTCAATGTTTTCAATGCAATGTATTCAATAACTCTTGCTTCTATTAAAGGGTCAGTTTTCTGTAAATTGTACCTGGTTTTATTATATGTGAGAAGCCCTTTCAAAACAAATTAGAGTCGTCCTGTAATTTTTACAAAGAAAACAATTGCATCGGGTCCTCTTAATTCAGTGGAAAAGTGCTGCATTGCAGTGGAATCAGAGTCTGTGGAACTCGGCTGTTTCAAGTGCTTGGAATGCATGGGTGAACTGTCTAGAACACTGGAGAACAAATATGACTCGTACACAGTAGCGCTGATAGTTCGAGTGCGTGCGCAGTAGGCGTGACAATTGACCTTTCAAGCTCCGCCCACCCACCCCTGGCATCTTGATTTGCCAGTGGCAGAAGCTGGGTGAAATGCATCACTTATCTAAGAGTGTTTTTTATTTTTTGGGTGGTAAAAAACGTCCCCTTTAAAAAAAAAAAAAAAGCTGGGCTCTAATGTAGAATCAGCTTTGTTTGCCGTTGCAGACCTGTCTGGCTTCTTTGCAGTATCACTAGGGTTTCGTTAGCAATACGAGACAATAGAGAGTTTGCCCAGTCCCGTAGCAGATAAGTGGCATACCTCCTCCGTGTCATGACATGCCTTTCTCAGTGCTTCCCAGCAAAGTTCTTCCATTACAGCCTATTCTTCTCTGTTCCTGTTGTAAAGTTTAAGGCCTGTTGGAACTGGAGCCCGGGGGCCCTTGCTTATTTCAACACAACACTGGAGAGGGTCACGCTTCGCACAGTCAAGCAGAAGGAACATGTCGCAACAGGAGGAGGATGTGAGCACATTGTATAAAGGACAGAATACAAGTACTTGCAGATCTGAGAGGGGATCCTGCACTCAGCATATTGATACTCATTAATTTGACTCCTTCACTTTGCAGTTCAAACCTGACTCACTAAAAGGGCACAGAGGAGAATCGACATGGGACACAGGCCTATCAGTAACAGGGACCAGCAATGTTCGTGGTGGATAGTGATTGGACTTTTGGTGGACCTGGTGAAACGTGTTGGACACGTTAATGATGTTCTGTGGTGCTTGCCACGGACATGGGTGTAGTTTGCCGATCCCTGAGACCTGCAAGTTGGCATCCTGGTCATCCTATCCCATGCTAGTTCCACAGCCCACGTTGAGGGTGTCACCCATTAGGCTCTGCACCCCTCTCATGATGCCGCTGCTGATACTCCCTTGAATGACGGTCACAGGGTTGCCAAATTTTATTCGTAAAAAAAAAAAAATACCGCCCATGCTATAGCCTCACTAGACTCACCATTGGCCTCAAACCAGTTGTAACGCTAGTCACTGTCTAACCGGCCCAGTCTCTGAACCCTAAGGGCTTTTGTTCATGAAAGAAGGAAGAGCGGAGGAGTGACAAGGGAACATCCAACTTAAGGCCAAGGTAGCCGAGTTGGAAAAATTCTCCCATCCAGCTGCACTGGAGAATGTTTCCAACTCAGCTGCTTTGGCCTCAAGTTTGAAATTCCCATCTCTATCCCTTGCATTTCTCTCTCTCATGTATAAAGTGTTGGAAAGGATAGACGGATGTTTGTACAACATTTACCTGGGGTCTTGTTTGCTGATCACCAAGTTGTAGCCACTGCAATGAATGCCACAAGTGATCCAGGGTTTGACACTATTTACTAAGTAGGAAATCAGTGGCTCGGAGATCTTCCTTTTCCTGTTTGTTTGGTGGTCCTGGGTGGTAAAAGAGCAAGTCTGTAGCTGTATGTATAGAGAGAGTTATCAGCAGTGGAAAGAGGGAAGTCCTCATGCCTTTGTACAGATGAGACGGATACTTTGGAGATGTAGAAAAACAACTCTCTTAAATACAAGTACACATGTATAGCTGAACCATGTGATGTGCACTGGTACTTAAGAGAGATGTTTTTCGTATTTATTCTGTATAACATGCTTGTTGAAGAGACCGGAGTGTTCTTGAAAGCTTGCACTCTAAACCTACCCAGTTGGCCAATAAAGGGACCAGCTCTCACCTTCTGGAGATACATTGTAGAGAGTTCGTAAAAGAACTATTGAAGTGGTTCATGAATTGGGCAATAAAATTTACCAGGAAAGGCTAAAGGATCTTAACATGTATAGCTTGGAGGAAAGAGAAACATTTAAATACATAAAGGGAATCAACACAAGGAGGAGAGTATATTTAAAAGAAGAAAAGCTGCCACAACTAGAGGACATAGTGGACAATTCCCTATAATTCGAGATTGGTGATCGAGATTAGCACTATTCTCGACCTCGAAAAGTTTGTTCTCCTTCCCCTCGGATGTCTCATCTCGACCTCTCAAAATGGTATTTACTAACAAATGTTGTGAGGTTGTGAAGAGGCGAGATGAGTTGAGATAAGGAGCGCCAAGATGGTTCACTTTGGCGCCGAGACTAAGAAAAACTTGACCACCCAAATTCGGAAAATAAGTTTGACTTAGTCTCAAAAATAGCTTTAATAAATTCGCCTCCCATTATGTTCAGTGGGGAAGATTGCAAACCCGTCTTTTTCTTCTAAGTCAAATTCGACCTCTAAGGAGAGAGAAGGTCGAGTTTGAGCCCATAGGAAATCATAGGACTTGTCAATTTTAGTGTAGGTGTGTTAAGACAAGTGATTTTTTTTCTACGTCAAACTAGACCTCCCAGCGCTACCTGCCGCAATTTGTAGTGAATACCACATTATTATGAATGCCAAAGATAAATCCTGGCGCTTAAACTATAACACAGCAGCACCAATCCATGTGTTACTCTGAAAACACACGTGAGAAAAACATCAAAATACAATAAAACCAAATAATAGGAGTGACTGGTGCGCTAAAGTAAACCCCACACGGTAAAAAGAGTATATGGAAGTATAATAATTGCCTGAAAGTTGTTGATATGGCAATGGAGTATGGACAAAGTCTTCAATGTTTCATAACATATATGAGGAAACAAAAAAACAGACAGAGACCATAGTGTAATTCAATATTATAGTAAATATTGGTGCAGAATGAACAAATGCACTCACAAACGAAGTTGGTATGTAGGGCACGTCAAATATCTGATAGAATCTTCTCTCTTCCCCATATAATCCTCACATATAGCGGAGTGAAACGAGGAGATAGGTGATTAGTAGTAGCAAAGATATTTAATAAAACAAACAAATGGTAGCTTACATAAAAGTACTCAGCATCAGGTCTCTCCACGAAAAAAGTCCCAGGACAAAGTCTTTCAGTCCCAATATATGACTTAAAATCTGGAAAATATAGCAGTATTGGTAGGCACGCTACGCGTTTCGCCTTAAAACAGGCTTCCTCTCGGCGTGTCACGTGAGAGGAAGCCTGTTTTAAGGCGAAACGCGTAGCGTGCCTACCAATACTGCTATATTTTCCAGATTTTAAGTCATATATTGGGACTGAAAGACTTTGTCCTGGGACTTTTTTCGTGGAGAGACCTGATGCTGAGTACTTTTATGTAAGCTACCATTTGTTTGTTTTATTAAATATCTTTGCTACTACTAATCACCTATCTCCTCGTTTCACTCCGCTATATGTGAGGATTATATGGGGAAGAGAGAAGATTCTATCAGATATTTGACGTGCCCTACATACCAACTTCGTTTGTGAGTGCATTTGTTCATTCTGCACCAATATTTACTATAATATTGAATTACACTATGGTCTCTGTCTGTTTTTTTGTTTCCTCATATATGTTATGAAACATTGAAGACTTTGTCCATACTCCATTGCCATATCAACAACTTTCAGGCAATTATTATACTTCCATATACTCTTTTTACCGTGTGGGGTTTACTTTAGCGCACCAGTCACTCCTATTATTTGACCACATTATTATGCTTTCTGTGGAATTCAACAGCGAGATAGGAGGTTGACTTTCTAGTGAGTTAGTCAGGGAGGTTGAGTTGGGAGGTCGAATTTGACTTAGTCTCAAAGTGATAGTCGACCTCCAAAGTCGACCTCCTCGATCTACTCTGTAATTTTAGTGAATAGACGCCAGAGTCTTAAATTAGAGGGGCAAAGTTTTAAAAGAGATTTCAGGAAGTATTACTTGACTAAGAGGGTCATGGATGCATGGAAAAGCCTTCCAGCAGAAGTGGTATAGGTTAATACAATGAAGGAGTTTATGCATACTTGGGATAGGCACAAGGCTATGCTAAATGTTAAGATAAGGCCAGGCACTAATGAAAGTATTCAGAACATTTTGCAGACTAGATGGGCAGACTAGATGGGCAGACTAGATGGGCTAACTGGTTCTTATCTGCTGACACATTCCATGTTTCTATGTGATAACATATAACTTTACCTCAAGACGGATATTTTGCCACATCCGAAATAAACAAAATAGACACTGGCTGGCTACTTGTGTGTAAATTTGGACACATAAGTCCTTTAAAAAAAAACTTTTCTTTTTTTTCTTCTGTATTAATATAATGTATTAATATAATACAAGGTTTTATAAACCTCACAATACAGAACTGTACTCAGCAAAACTAAATGAGTGAACTTCAGTGTACATATCCTGCACGAAACCCATTAGAAGGTCCTGCTCATTATGATTCCAGTCTGGTGTAGGTAAAGAGAAATGTATTTACCTACACAGAGAGTGTCAGGCTTGAATTAGTGACAGTGACATCAAGCAGACACTGCTGTGTACTAAAACTCCCTCCACTAGGATCTCAGTACTGTTCTTACAGTGCGGCCCCCAAGAACCATACGGGAAGTTTTAAAAAGACATACTATCATAGTTTAACACTCCATACCCTTTAAAGTGATTACATTTGGAAAAAAAAAAACATTTAAATTATTTATAGTTTTCTAAATATTTTCCTTAGTACCGGTAATTAATTTTCCTTTGGAAAAATGATAATAATTTATCATAATTCTATTTTTTCCTCTGTTGGCAAATATCAATAATCACAGTGTATTTTCTGTGTCCTTTTACATTTATATTTAATCCTTTAATTTTTTTTTGGGGGGGGGGGGGGAGAGAAAAATACACTATGGAAAATGTATACTTACAGTAGTGTACTAAAAAACATCATTGATTTATAATACCTTTTTTTTTTTATAGGTGCTAGTTTTCCACCCTTAGTGGAAAACTGGTTATTGGGACTTGCAATTTCTTTAAAAATTAAAAAAATATATCTATTTAAGGTTTCGTAAACATATTCCTTTTTTAAATTATCCTTCATTTAACCCCTTACTTGTCTAACGCTGTGGATTGCGCCACTCCTAACGAGTTAAGTAACTTCTTTTTCTTTTCTTTTTTTTAAATATAGTAGTCTATGGGTGATATGTTTAAATACTCTCGGATACTAAAGTGTTGGCAAGTTTAAACGTTTTTGTAAAAATCGCGAATTTTAATAGAAGGCGCGATGGCGAAATTGATTTTTTTTTATATATCCCGACACTTTAGTAAGTGGGATTAGACTCTCCTCCTATATATTCTGCAGTTTGTTTACATGAGTTGGGGCAAAAATGACTTCTGTCGAATGCTGGGTAAGAGTAATTGACTCTATTGGAAACTAAAAATAAAATAAAAAAAAAACAATGTAAATAATTATTAGCCATTCCTAATATATTTTCTCTGTCCATTAATGCTGCTTTTTTAAATTTCAGTTGAGTTCATTTTATGAAAAAAAAAAATAAAAAAATTCTGACATTATTTTTTTTCTAGTGCATGTAAAACATTTGTGTGTGTGTGTGGGTGTGGGTGTCTGTGTGTGTGTGAGAGTACAAACTAGCCTGCATTAGGGTTACAGTAATCTCAGCTGTCTGTAGCAAAGATACAAAGACAGAGGGAAAATTCCATGGAGATAAAGGCCTGGTTTGATCTAAGAGTGCATGTGGTGGGGTTATTCTGCATTGCATGTCTTTATTTTTTCCTGGAGAGAAGCCTGGCGCCAGTAGTCTGAATCCAGGCTGACAAGCTTTTGAGTTATGGAAGGGGGAGGTGGGGAGAGGAGGAAAAGGAGGGAGTAGAGGAGCTATAGAGGCAGCTGGGCTGAGGGGGTAGGGATATTGTTACAGCAAGCTGCACAAGGAGAAGGGGGGGGGGGGGGGGGGGAAGAGAAGCAAATTGAGAATAGAGGGTGGGAGAAACCACATTTGTTTTAACACCGGCTTTTAATATTTTCTCGATTTTTTTTTTTTTTTTTTTTACATTTTTTTTTTCAATATTATTTTGGGAGATAGATCCTTCCAGTGAGGGAAATTAAAAAAAAAAAAATAATAATATTAGTTCTGCGGCAAATCTTAACATTTTATTCACAAAAATAAAAAAACTTTACTGGCGTTACTTCTTTCCCAGCAGTTCTCTCTGTTTTTTTTTTTTTTTTTTATTGAATGCTTGTGACCTTAGCAAATAAATTCCTTTACGTCTGCAATTCTTCATTGTTCTAGCAGAATTGCAAGCAAATGCAGAAAATAGCAGGAAAAAAAAATGTGCTTTAAATGTATCTGTTCTGTCTCCTGTCTATGACATCATCTGTGGCTTGATATGCAAATTACACAAATCCCTGTGCAAATGAAGCCATAGGTGATGTCATAAGCAGGAGACAAATTTTAAAACATATTTTTTTCCCTTAATTTTATGCATTTGCAAATATCATTCATATTAAAGTGACTTAATTTGTCTCTAACCTGCTTATGGGAGAAAAAAACAATAGGTTTAAAGGGACTCTATCACCTAAACATTGTTTGTACTGTGTAGAGACTAAAAAATAGTCAAGATCTATGCATTGTGTTGCAAATGCAAAGATTAAGAGAAGGATGTGTCCTTGGTTTCTCCTGTTCATGACATCACCTTGTGGCTTGATATGCAAAACATTTTTTTTTTAAATGAGAAACGTGTAACTTATATATAGGGTTATATATACAAGTTCTTCAAACAAATACCGTGCTACTACCTCCATAGACTTAACATTGGGGCTCAAGCTAATTTGCATACCGGCCTGCCGGTAAAATACTGACCAGGTGGCAACCCTACTTATATATCAATCCTTACGCATGCCTCCCAAGAGTCCCACTTGGTGCGGGACTGCCTCAATATGGAGGCTGTGTCCCAGTCGACCTCTGCGTTTGTCCCGCTTTTCGAGCTGACACTCGGCCTACCAAAGCCTTGCCATCGACCATCTGCCTGGTCTTAAGAAGGGATAGATATAAACAATAGACCCTCCAGGGTTGTGTTGATTTTAAGTCACCTAATGGTCCACATAATTCCTTAAGCATCCTGCCGTAACGGTTATATCTACTCACCCCCAGACAAGGCCACGCATTTCGCACAGCTATAGCAGTGACAATAACAGGAATAATACAAGGTTACAGGGATTTTACCATAGGGTTTTGCCATTTTAATCTTGTGTGTGCCCTAACTTGAAGAGGAAGAGGGCTACAAGCTTCGGCTAAGCTGCTGGGAGCATGGTCCAAGCATGTTAGTCTTTCAGAGTTCATTGCCGATCCCTGCTCATTACATTGCTGTGGTATGAGTGTATATTGTGCACAGCAGGGCATTAGAAACATGACAAAACTGGGGTGACTCAGTGTCTTCTGGGACAATATCTGGAAACTTTCGGCGTCTTTCCATTGGGTGGACAGGAACATGGCCGCCCATTGGAAGTGTGCAATGAGTGCATTGTCAGAAACCTAATCTAATTACTTGTTTTTTGTGGAGCACAGGGGAGGTATGCCTGCTCACAGGGCGTAAAAACTCTTTTCAGTCAGTGGTGGCACTATCAAATGAGCAAATTTAAAATCGACACCTAAGCATTGCTTTTACTGTGAATGTACAGAATAAACAAAAAGTTCCAAAATGATCTATATATTGTGTTAGCAGAATTGCAAACAGATGAATAGATTAAGACCAAAACATGCTTTAGATGTGTCTGTGGTGTCTCATGTCGATGACATCAACTGTGACCCAATATGCAAATTTTCCATTCAAAATCGACTTGCATATCAATCCGCAGGTGATGTGGTAAACTGGATACACCACAGACACATTTTAAACAGGTTATTTCTGTAGGGGTTTATTCATGACAGATTTGCTGGGAATTGAGATGGGAATTTCGAAATTAAGGTCAAAGTAAAAAATGTTTTGCTTGAATTATTTTTTGATTACAGACCGGACTTGCTTAGGAGGCACCCACGGTGCCCAACTCAAGGGGGGCATTTACGGAGAGAGGCAAATACAAAACACGTGGGATCTCCATTTGATTCCCCCCCCCCCCCCCCCCCAAATTCCAAGATTCACCGTTATATTTACAATCTGGAGGGAGCAACATGTTCACTACACGGGTACCTTGTACAATACAGTTATGGAACTCACTGCCAAGAGAGGTAGTGCTATCAACTACAATAGATGCATTTAAAAATGGTCTGGATGTTATTTTAGAAAAGCAGAACATACAGGGGTATTAATAATAGAATAAGCATTAATAATAGAGCTTATTGATCCAAGGAGAAATCTGATTGCCCTTTGGAGTCAAGAAGGAATTTTTCCCCCAGGAGGCAAAATTTGAAATAGTTTCCTTAGGGGTTTTTGCCTTCTTTTGGATCAAAAGCTGGAATGATAGGTAGTAGGGTTGAACTTGATGGACTTGTGTCTTTTTCCAACCTAAATTACTATGTTACTATGTCAAAATTGTTAATTGTCTAATGACATGTTAATGGGGGATATTCTACTCGCCCTGAAGGTGTGACTGACATCCCTGCTATAGTTTGTGTTTTATACGTTTATTTCTTATCAGGTTGCTCTGAATCAGAGATGTCAAAGTTGGTCCTTTGGAGGGGTTTGTTAACCCTTAAATTAACTTGTAATTAAACATTTAACACTGTGTGTCTCAGGCGAAATGAGCAGAGCTGGACAGGGGCAGCACCTCAACTTTTCTCGGACTGCAACTCCCCGAAAAACGAGGCACTGCTGCTTAGGGCCGGCTCAGGGTGTTGGTTATAGTTTCGCAACAGCTGCAGTTTCTCTGCCTTGCTGACAAGCCTCTGATCCAGGCTGCCTGTTGCTTGAGTCAGAGTTAGTGCTGGGAAATAATGTTCTGTAGAAGGAATGAGTCACTGGGGCCGTGGCTGTCGAACAAAACAGCTTTTAAAGGTAAAGGTGAACAGCTCGCGTAACTATGTCAAGACTGAGGCTTGTGTCCCGCCAGGCGCCAGTAACTCAGAATGGCTTTGTTTGCTTCCTTATTTTTATGCACTTTAAAAACATATATAATGTATAACTGATTTACAGAAAAAAAAAACCTTTACCAATGAGATAGAACAATGCTAAAGAACAGATTTGGTTATGATCAGTAGTTGAATTTCGCCCCTGCTGTAATGTTGCTCCCCTCCAGCTCCTTACGCCGGTGACCTCTGTTCTTGGGTGCCCAGTTGACTTTTAAAATACACCCCAAACTGTCCTGCTTTTATATTGAATAGCCCCAAATCTAGTGTGACCACATTAGAGTTTCATTGTGGGGCGATAGGTTGGTTGGCGGTCATTAGTATACACGATACAGCCCCGGAGTATGCCTTTGCCATAGGTGTCTCTGAATAAAAAGGGAGATATGGTCACCCTACCCGAATCAGGTCCTGTGGTCCCTTCCTCTTCCTCTATTGTCCAGATTGGAGGAAACTGTATTCTGCTCCATTGTAAGGGACATTTTCTCTCTAAAGATACTCCCCTAGTACTTTGCATCGCCGATGGGGCTGTGTTGGGAGGTGTGGGTAATGGCTACGAGGAATGTATCAACTCATTGCCATCTTTGCAAATCCTGATGTATACATTTCCACCTACCTGCTTGGAAACCCATTTTGGAAGGGGTAATTAGGGTGTCCATCTGTCTACTGATTCCTGCACATAACATTGTTATGAAACAACTTGCACAAGCTATAAAAAGATTTTTAGACAGAAGGAAAACGTAGCAACCATTATCATCCCCCTGACTTAAAGGGACTGCATTGCCTAAACATTGCTTAAACTGTGCGTGGGGCGAATAAAACATGATTGAACTTGATCTATATATTGTGTTAGCAAAACTGCAAGCAGATGCTTTAATTAGGAGAAAGTGGGGGTTGCTGGTGAGGGCAGATCTATGGATCTCCCAAGCCAGCGGCAGGTAGTACAGGTTGCACACCCCAAGGGCCGGTCCTGTCTGCTCTTTTAGTGTCAATCAAGTTGTACGCAGGATAGAGTTAGGCCTATGAAGTCAGCTGCATGGACAGTAGCTGGGAAGAGGCAGAAGATCTATAGCTTCCCGACACCACTGATCACCAGGGAACAGACTCCAGAGAACATCAGGCAAGATATGACATCCCAAGCAGCCAAGCACTAAGGAGTCTATCTCATTTAATTCTTCTGCAAAAAAAAAATAAAAACTACCATAAAAACTATATCGAAACAGGGAGCAACTTTCCATCCTTTCCTCGCGCACAGCAAAAAAAAAAAATATCTTCTGATATCATCTATGCAAAAACATAAGAGTAGACAACTCTGCAAAACAGGGCCAATTCATAGATACTTTTACCATTGTAGCATCACTTCTTCAGCCAGCTCACTAGGAGTGAGCGATGCATAAATAAGCCATTTAATGTTCATTTAAAGGCAGGTCTGCTATGTGTTCACATCTCTCCAGTCCCCAGACAAGCTGTTTACTTCCGGTCTCTGTGTATGATGCATTTAAAAGCACCACTAGTTGCTGTCCAGTAACTATAGTGCTGCAATGGCCCTTCGTTATTGCTTCTTGCATTATGATGGGGATTTTTTCTTTTTCATTTTTTTCTTTTGCATCATCAAATGATTCCCATTCCCAAAGTGATGATGCTATTGAGTGGAGACAGACAAATGACATCATTAAACAGAGCCTGGTTATTTAACCAGGGGCAGGATGTTAACAGGACTGAGTCACCGGATCTGTGTTTATACAGTGACTGTAGAAAAAAAAAAAGAAAAGATCTATATATTGTATTAGCAGGATTGTGGGGTCTCCTGTTCATGACATGGCCTGTGGCTTGATAGGCAAATGACATAAATGAATATTTTCACCACATCTGCATCTTTTTTTTTGAAAAATATATAAATGTAAGCTTGCGAACAGGGCTCTCTGCCTCATTTATCAGTCTGTTCCTCTAACTTAGTATGTATTCCCCCCCACTATGCTCTGTACCTAGGGCTACGTAAATTGTTGGCGCTATATAAATAAACTTGAATGTAATAAAGGGGTTGTACAAGTTTTGCTATGAGCAAAAGAGCGATCCAGAAGTTAGGGTCCAGCGCAAATAGTGCGAAAGAATGCGGTTTCGACTGCGACCAAAAACTGTGATGTGGCCATGTTTACCTAGACCACAACCTTCATCAGGATTGGAACCTAAACAATACTCTAACTATGTATGGTTTGTGTCACATCTTAGATGAGTGCCTTCCATACCCCCCCCCCCCCCGTGTTATAACACTGTTATATATTAATTGAACTATTGTATTTTCTAATTTGAAACTAAGGGAGACCCTTCATCTAATGCTATGTGTACCCAGTGGTATATCTTGGTTTGGTGCTGCCCTAGACAGACAAAATTCGGGCAACCCCCCACCCACGTTGCACACCTACGACATGCCCCATCACTCTCGTTGCACACCCACGATATGACCCATCACCCCATTACATGCCCCATCACCTACATTGCACACATATTAAATGCCCAATCACCCTATTACATGCCCCCATTACCCATATTGCATACATAGCAAATGCCCCATCACCCCCGTTACATGCCACCCTCACCCAATTAATTTGAAGGAGCTAAAGCTTGCTGAACGGTGGGGGAGGGAGCGAAAATGTTTGAAGCACCAGAAGTGTGCTTTAACACCCTCTGGCAAAATGCCGCCCTCTGACAAAGTGCCGCCCTAGGCGAGTGCCTTGTTTGCCTTGAGGATGATACACTACTGTGTGTACCTGTAAATATGCTAACAGGGTGCTTGTAACGGGGGTTCTTGCAACGCCTAAAAAAATCCCTCAAATTATTTTCACCAGCATTTTTTCTTTTTTGCTGTTTGTTTAGTTTAATTAAGTTTTATCTTCCTCTTCTGTCTTAGCAGAAATCAAATAAATTCCAATTCCGGAAAAAAAACAATTGTCAATGGTAGCACAGTTTGGGTGGAGTTATTTCGCCTTCTTCCAGTGGAATTATTCCCTCCGAGACAGGGGTGTCAAATGTTATACCTCTATTGACACCACCCCCCCCCCCACCCCCAGCCCCCGGATTTCAAGATCATACATGCCACATCATTCAGCGACACACTATGTCAATTAGTGAAGTTCTAGAACTCGGGGAAGATTACAGCCCCCGAGGACAGGCTTTGACACGACTGAGGAGAGACTAATCCAGATGTTTTGGGAGCAAGTCCTGAACGGTTCCTAAACATCTGGAATCTTAATTTGGGGAAATGTGCCACCAGCCTGATGCAAATGGAGGAAATATGAAAGCATGTTTCGGTGGAAGGTTTGGAGGACCAGGAATGGTCTTGCAGCTCACTTCCTGTTGCTCTGTCTGTTTTGATTTGACTTCACAAGCCCCCTCCCAGATGTTATACATGGTATGGATCCCAGGTGCTGGGTTGGAGTAGACCTCAGGATTCCAGATGTGTGTTTCAAGAAATGTGAGTAGAGATGTTCCACCAGACCAGAGGCATAACTAGAAACCACAGGGTCCCGGTGCAAAAATAGCCCCAGGCCCCCCGACCCCACCATGCAACTCCACCCCAGAAATGCCACTTATGTGCCTCCCAACTGTTCCACTTTGTGCCTGGCGTTGTCTTATATCTAGGATAGCCTTATACCTATCCCATGCATGCTTAAACTCCTTCACTGTATTAACCTCTACCACTTCTACTGGAAGGCTATTCCATGCATCCACTACCCTCTCAGTAATGTAATATTTTCATTAGTCCCTGGCCTTATCTTATATCTAGGATAGCCTTATACCTATGCCATGCATGCTTAAACTCCTTCACTGTATTAACCTCTACCACTTCTACTGGAAGGCTATTCCATGCATCCACTACCCTCTCAGTAATGTAATATTTTCATTAGTCCCTGGCCTTATCTTATATCTAGGATAGCCTTATACCTATCCCATGCATGCTTAAACTCCTTCACTGTATTAAACTCTACCACTTCTACTGGAAGACTATTCCATACATCCACTACCCTCTCAGTAAAGTAATGCTTTCATTAGTCCCTGACCTTATCTTATATCTAGGATAGCCTTATACCTATCCCACGCATGCTTAAACTGCTTCACTGTATTAACCTCTACCACTTCTACTGGAAGACTATTCCATGCATCCACTACCCTCTCAGTAAAGTAATACTTTCATTAGTCCCTGGCCTTATCTTGTATCTAGGATAGCCTTATACCTATCCCATGCATGCTTAAACTCCTTCACTGTATTAACCTCTACCACTTCTACTGGAAGGCTATTCCATCCATCCACTACCCTCTCAGTTAAGTTATACTTTGCTATTTGGGACTAATCATGTTCTAGAAATATTATATCCCCCCCCCCCCCCCCACTCCATATGTGGATAGTGCTCGTCGCCCCTGTCTCCTCAGCAATGTTTCCTGTACGCACACTGCATGCAGGAAGTACAGCCACTGGAAGTGACGTTTCCGGTGGCTGTGAAGACGAGCCGGGTAAGCATCTGTTGGCCCCTGGAGTGACGGGCCCGGTCGCAGCTGCGACCCCTGCACCAGTGGTAGGTACGCCACTGCACCAGACATACGAATCTCACATCAGCAAATCCTGGTAAAAAATGAAATAATAATCCATTGTGGTGATTGAATCAAGTGGAAAACACTACTCTATTTCCTTACTCTCTCCTCTGTTTACTACTGTACCCTTTGTTTGGCCAGCATCCCTCTCACCCACCTTCCTTTGTTTGGCCAGCATCCCTCTCACCCAACTTCCTTTGTTTGGCCAGCATCCCTCTCACCCAACTTCCTTTGTTTGGCCAGCATCCCTCTCACCCACCTTCCTTTGTTTGGCCAGCATCCCTCTCACCCACCTTCCTTTGGCCAGCATCCCTCTCACCCACCTTCCTTTGGCCAGCATCCCTCTCACCCACCTTCCTTTGGCCAGCATCCCTCTCACCCACCTTCCTTTGTTTGGCCAGCATCCCTCTCACCCACCTTCCTTTGTTTGGCCAGCATCCCTCTCACCCACCTTCCTTTGGCCAGCATCCCTCTCACCCACCTTCCTTTGGCCAGCATCCCTCTCACCCACCTTCCTTTGGCCAGCATCCCTCTCACCCACCTTCCTTTGTTTGGCCAGCATCCCTCTCACCCACCTTCCTTTGTTTGGCCAGCATCCCTCTCACCCACCTTCCTTTGGCCAGCATCCCTCTCACCCACCTTCCTTTGTTTGGCCAGCATCCCTCTCACCCACCTTCCTTTGTTTGGCCAGCATCCCTCTCACCCACCTTCCTTTGTTTGGCCAGCATCCCTCTCACCCACCTTCCTTTGTTTGGCCAGCATCCCTCGCACCCACCTTTCTTTGTTTGGCCAGCATCCCTCTCACCCACCTTCCTTTGTTTGGCCAGCATCCCTCTCACCCACCTTCCTTTGTTTGGCCAGCATCCCTCTCACCCACCTTCCTTTGGCCAGCATCCCTCTCACCCACCTTCCTTTGTTTGGCCAGCATCCCTCTCACCCAAATCCTTTGTTTGGCCAGCATCCCTCTCACCCACCTTCCTTTGTTTGGCCAGCATCCCTCTCACCCACCTTCCTTTGTTTGGCCAGCATCCCTTTGCACCCACCTTCCTTTGTTTGGCCAGCATCCCTCTCACCCACCTTCCTTTGTTTGGCCAGCATCCCTCTCACCCACCTTCCTTTGTTTGGCCAGCATCCCTCTCACCCACCTTCCTTTGTTTGGCCAGCATCCCTCTCACCCACCTTCCTTTGTTTGGCCAGCATCCCTCTCACCCACCTTCCTTTGTTTGGCCAGCATCCCTCTCACCCACCTTCCTTTGTTTGGCCAGCATCCCTCTCACCCACCTTCCTTTGTTTGGCCAGCATCCCTCTCACCCACCTTCCTTTGTTTGGCCAGCATCCCTCTCACCCACCTTCCTTTGTTTGGCCAGCATCCCTCTCACCCACCTTCCTTTGTTTGGCCAGCATCCCTCTAACCCACCTTCCTTTGTTTGGCCAGCATCCCTCTCACCCACCTTCCTTTGTTTGGCCAGCATCCCTCTCACCCACCTTCCTTTGTTTTGACAGCATCCCTTTGCACCCACCTTCCTTTGTTTGGCCAGCATCCCTCTCACCCACCTTCCTTTGTTTGGCTAGCATCCCTCGCACCCACCTTCCTTTGTTTGGCTAGCATCCCCCGCACCCACCTTTCTCAACTTCAACCTATTTAAAACACATTTATTATGCACATGTTCCATAGTCCCAGATTTGCAAGGATAATCCCATTATATGGGGGGTCCAGGCTTTGCTCAGTGCATAGGCAGCATTGCATCTAAACTTTATATGTCTGTGAGCCATACATATCCTATACAAGAAGAAATAAACACTGGTTATCTATAGGTAGGGTGGAGCCATGTAATGTCATTTAATCCCACCCACTTTAGGCCCCGCCTCTTCTTCTTCTAAGGATGCTGTCCTTGGATTGTTTTTGACCCATTTGTTCTTTCTCTGGTCCTCCATTTTTCCGAATCTTCCACCTGCATCCTATTACATCAAAGAGTAAACCATAACATACTGAAAGGAATTGGACGGTTCCTACAAACGTCCGGTTCCTCGGGGGCCTTTCAGCAGCTAGCCCGTTCAGCCCGTCACGCGGCAAATCCTTTGTTTGGCCAGCATCCCTCTCACCCAACTTCCTTTGTTTGGCCAGCATCCCTCTCACCCACCTTCCTTTGTTTGGCCAGCATCCCTCTCACCCACCTTCCTTTGGCCAGCATCCCTCTCACCCACCTTCCTTTGGCCAGCATCCCTCTCACCCACCTTCCTTTGGCCAGCATCCCTCTCACGCACCTCACTGAATTTAAGGTTAGTTTTAAGGTTTGTTTTAGGGTTAGTGTTAGGGTAACTTTTAGTGTTTTGTTTTAGGGTTTAGTTTTAGGGTTAGTTTAAGGGTTAGGGGTTACTTTTAGGGTTAGTATTAAGATTCATTTAGTGTTTGTTTTAGGGTTTTGTTTTAGTGTTTGCTTTAGGGTTTTTTTAAGGTTAGGGGTTACTTTCAGTGTTTAGTTTTAGGGTTCGGTTTAGTGTTTGTTTTAGGGTTAGTTTAGGGTTAGGGGTTACTTTCAGTGTTTAGTTTTAGGGTTCGGTTTAGTGTTTGTTTTAGGGTTAGTTTAGGGTTAGGGGTTACTTTCAGTGTTTAGTTTTAGGGTTCGTTTTACTGTTTGTTTTAGGGTCAGTTTTTGGGTTTGTTTTAGGGTTAGGGGTTACTTTTAGTGTTCAGTTTTAGGGCTAGTGTTAGTGTTAAGGGTTATTTTTAGGGTTGGTATTATGGTTAGGTTTAGTGTTTGTTTTATGGTTTGTTATAGGGTTACTTTTAGGGTTAGTATTAGGGTTAGGTTTAGTGTTAGGGGTTACTTTTAGGGTTAGTATTAGGGTTAGGGGTTACGTTTAGGGTTAGTACTAGGGTTAGGGGTTACGTTTAGGGTTAGTACTAAGGATAGTATTTGGGTTAGGGGTTCGGGTTTCACATAGGGTTGACAATTCAGCGCCCAAATGGCTGCGTTGAACTGTCAGCTACGTAACATCCATGACGCCGCTCTGAAAGCACGATGCAGAACAGTCATAGACCCCATACTGAATCAGCCATGCAAAGATCCTTATTTCCAAATATTCCCTCAAATGGCCCCTCTGCTTATCTGATTACCCAAAAGCTCTTATTCGTTATTCGTCAATGAAAATTGACTATCCCATATCTATAAACCTTACTACCCCACATTACCCACCTCCCTCCCTACTTTTAAAAAAGGCTCACGTTGCCCTCCAACCTTCCCATTGCAACTATGGATCTCTTCCCCACCTTCTTCGTACTTTCTGGTCGTCGCCCATCACTTCTAGACTGAAAGCTTCCAACCAACGTAATAACAACCTGCTCTCTTGGCTTGTCTCTGGTTGTCAAGTTGAGTCTTGTAATAGCCATTATTCGCTGCAGCTCGAAAAATCTATGAAATCCCTCGGTGCTCAAGAAACAGTAAATGATCATAATAAAAGTATACACTTAGCATCAACATGCTCGCGCTGTAAAAGAAGACACAAAACATGCCGTAAACCTAATCATAATACAGACTGCCATGTAAATACGTGTTCCTTGCATCCTGATATCTGGAAAGGCCCAGGAGAGACAACTGTTATGTTTGAAATGAAAATTAAAATACCTTACTAAGCCCTACGTGTGTGATGAGCACTACCATAGGGCGGCCATGTTGTTTAGAATCTTTGCTCGGATGCTTAAGATCTTCCTTCATCTGACCCAAGATGTCACCCTCCAGTAGTGCCAAATAAGCAAAGAGGGCTCAGTACGGTGATTTATCTCTATTCTTTCATTAAAGACACATAACTTCATTTTTTTTGCAGGAGTTGTCATTAAATGTTATATTTTAGAGCATCAATATTCGTCCCATCACAAGCATTTAACCTCCCCTGCAAGTCATATTTTAGACATGTCTCCATACAGGGATACTGTAGCTTCATCACTTTCGACGTTTGTCTTCCTGGAAGCCAGCAACCACCCTCGGGGTCCACAGCTGCCTTATTTGACCGATGTACCCCCCCCCCCCCCCCTGAAGGTCTGGCTAGATGACAGTTTACTTCATTACCCTCTGTAAGTGTGAGAGATAAAGAGGAAACATGGGACATTTCTTGGCCTGCTCAGTAGTGAATCGGGACTAATTTATCAGGCTACGAAGAGTTTTCCCAATAGTAAGACTGGCACCATTATCACCATCGAATACAACAGGGTCATCCAAGACATTATGAAGTGGACCTCAAAATCGGAAATGCATGGGTCTCAGGATGACCACCTCCTCTCTGCTAGAAACTAGAGCTTAGTTAGGGCTTTATTTCTAAAAAGAGAACATTGCAGGGAATTGAGAAGGAAATTTCAAATAATTAAAGCCAAAGTAGCCAAAGAGTTGGAAAAATTGCAACTGATAAAAGATTTTTAAGGCCAAATTAACAGAGTCTAATATTTAGCTGAATTGGAGGGTTCCCCCTCCCCCCCCAACTCGGCTACTTTGGCCTTATGTGTGCAGTCCCCTTGTTAATACCCTCTTTCATGATTAAAAGCCCATAATGATTTTTTCATTGTGTATTTTCCTTATTTTTGCTGTGATATTTTTTGAACACTTGTTTCTCGTAGTATTTTTTAAATTTTTTTTTAACTCTGTAGCAATTCAAAAATTCTAAAGATTATGGTATTATTTATCATAAATCATTTATATATCGTATTATTTAACCTCTTTTCTCAGGATAAAGATGAAACATTCTTTTTTTTCTTTTTTTTTCTTTTTTTTTCGAGAATAACGATTTTCAAAAAATATTATACAATTTTTTTTTTTACTCAAATTAATAATTTGTATATTTGTAAAAATATTGTTTTTTGTTTATTTGTTGTTGTTTTTTTGTGTGTGGGCGGGGTGTTCCCTGCTACCCTGCTTTGTTTTTCAACCATCGGTTTATAACTTTATTTTATGTAGGGTGTTTATGTTGACTAATTCTGTACATTCTGCATATCCTTGCATATCCTAAACACAATGATAAACAAATATATAGAGAATAAAAGCCCACCAACTGTTAAAAAAAAAAAAAAAAGTTCCAACAAGGAAGAAGGAGAGAGAATGACAGACTGCAATCCCTCTTGAGTGCTTGCCCTCATGAATATTAATAAGCTAGTAATTAAAATGCAGGGACACAGCAGGATGGATGCAGGCGCTGCCTATGGAGCATTGGGAATGGGGGGGGAGAGCATCTTTCTAAGCAGATTTTGAGTCCATTCTGTGATGTAGAGAAAGAATCCGAGCTTTCAACTTTAATCAGTTTAGAGTTTCTTGACGTGCAATGTCTTTAAAGGAAGATATTTCAGTTGGCCGTCGAATCATCATTCGTAGCAGGCACGAGCCAGAATGGGGAAGAAAAAAAAATTTTTTTTTTTACATTTTTTTTTAAACATTGGCCTGTCTTTGGAATGGTCTATTTTGCAAAACGTGACCATGGTTATCTTTTAATGACACCGTGGATCAGTTGCGCAGATGATAGATCCAAAATGAGTGACGCAACATGGACGCCCAAGTTTATTTTAACGCCAGAAATAACACGTCAGACGTAATCGGTTCATTTCTGTATGTGGATTTCCCTATCCAGTGATCACACGTTTTTGCTGTATTCCCCACATTTATAACGACCTACAAATACTAGTGCAAAATGGATGTACACATGTTTTTTTTCTAGGGTTTTTGTAAAGACCCCAAAGGCATATTATATTACGCATATGTAAACTATGGATCCTACCTTATGGATCTCTTTGCATGTCACATATATTAAACACAACATACAGAAAATAAACATAGGTGGACCTGCACATATAACCTCTGTACTAAACTAAATTCTTGGCAATATACAGATATAACCTCTGTACTAAACACTGAGTAAATTGTTGGCATTATACAAAGTAATGTTAATGTCATGTAATCTTACTACATTCATTTTAGACTGTTTAGTGCCACTTTTAAACCTTTCCCCCAGATTGGACTTTTAAATTATATTAGATTTTTAGATTTGTAATACTTGGGGGGGGGGGGGGGTCACCCTCCACATGACCAATTTTCTCGCCAGGGGTGACTTGAAACTTCCATGCGGAGGCGATAAAAAATATAAAAAAAATATATATGGGAAGAAAAATATCTCCCGATCCATACGTTGGCTCGCACTTTCATGCATATTTGCTAGTGCCATGTGTCTGCCACCTCTTGAAGCCCACTCAAAGCTGTTTGGGGTCCCAAGATTTGTTAGGACAAATAATTTGTCATCGTGCAGTCTATGTAGTTAGTTTTCTAGGAATAAAACTATTGGTTGGGAAAAGTCTGCAGCGGAAAAGGCTTGTCTGAGAGCCATGACTGGGAACAGTGGCTATCTGACTGAATACATTGATAGCCCCACCTCGTAAAAGAACACAGAGCCGTACAGGCACTCTGGCCTGAAATTCCTGCAAAGTCCAATAAGTGTTTGGTGTGTGCACCAGGGCCTCCGAACTCCTCAATAAACAGACCCTGTCTCTGGCTTAGGTTTCAAAGAATGTTTATAGTTTGTATACCTGGTGGGTGGAGGTTTTAGGGTCTCTCCAGCCCATCAAAGGCATTAGTTGAACTGCCTGGGTGATTGCTTTAGCAGTTATGTGGCCTGGTTGGTGGTGGTCTCTTGGTGATGGGTTGTTTATACTCCTGGTGTTAGTATATCTGCCCACTGCTTGTGGGGGCTTTACTTTAACACTTCCCATGCCGGATGGGAGTAAAAAGCAATGCTGAATTCTTAGATGGAGATCTCTGTGAAGCTGACACATGTGTCTGCAACTGCAAAAAAGAAGACTCAAAAGTCTTCAAAGAAGCCTACAACTCACTAAACTAGAACTGAGCCAACCTCGCTGACACAGTCTGCCCCCCATGTATCTTCCAACTGAGAATAAGAACCAGCAGAGCATACCCAATAGCATTGCATTATTATTCCAGCCCCATAGCATTGCGTCATTGTACCAGCCCCGTAGTATTGTATCATTATTCCAGCCCCACAGCATTGCGTCATTATACCATCCCCGTAGTGTTGTATCATTATTCCAGCCCCATAACATTGTATTATTATTCCAGCCCCATAACATTGTATTATTATTCCAGCCCCATAGCATTGCGTCATTATACCAGCCCCATAGTATTGTATCATTATTCTATCCCCACAGCATTGCGTCATTGTACCAGCCCCGTAGTATTGTATCATTATTCTAGCCCCACGGCATTGCGTCATTATACCAGCCCCGTAGTATGGTATCATTATTCTAGCTCCACAGCATTGCGTCATTATACCAGCCCCATAGTATTGTATCATTATTCCAGCCCCATAACATTGTATTATTATTCCAGCCCCATAACATTGTATTATTATTCCAGCCCCATAGCAATGCATCATTATTCCAGCCCCATAGCATCGCGTCATTATACCAGCCCTATAGCATTGCTTCCTTATTCCAGCCCCACAGCATTGCGTCATTATACCAGCCCCATAGCATCACATCATTAAACCAGCCCCATAGCATTGCACCATTATTTTAGTGTCCAGAATAAGGAAAACTATACATTTCTTTTAAAAGGACCTTTAGAAAAATACACTGTTTATAGATGAGACCTGTGAAAGGACATTATGGGTTATTTGTGAAGATCAAATTCAGGTGGTAAATGTGGAACAATCAGTGGGCATTAGTGTCTGGGCAGGCAACTTACTGGAGGAAATTTCCCAGGCCACTCAGACCTTGCTTCCTCTGCAACCTGAGTAGGTTTAGAGTGCAATCTTTCAAGACCTCTCAGGATTGTTATACAGAATACATATGAAAAACATCTCTCTCTTAAATACACATGTATAGTTTGACCATGTGATGTGTACTTGTATTCTGTATAATATGCCTGATGAAGAGACCTGAGAGGTCTTGAAAGCTTGCAATCTAAACCTACTCAGTCGGTGCATCAAGGTGGTTTGTAATTAATTAATTATTTAATTCCTTCTGGGTGCATATGGATCCTGCATGTAAAGTTTATATCTGTCAAGGAGAACATGGCCAGATTATAAGATTGCTGAAATAACTTTCTCTTCCTCATGTATCGGTCTGTCTATCTTCATAAATGAAAGGGACTGTATCACCTAAACATTGTTTTTACTGTGAATGTAGATAATGAAAAATGATTGAAAATGATCTCTACATTGTGTTAGCAAAATTGAAAGCACATGCCTACATTAGGAGAACAGTGTGCTGTAAATGTGTCTGTGGAGTCTACTGCTTATGACATCACCTGTGGTTTAATATGCAAATCGACTTTTTCAGTGGCCCACATATTTTCTCTTAATTTAGGCCTTTACCCCCAATTCCTCAAACACAATGTATAGATCATTTTCAATAATTTTGTATTCTCTACTTTCACAGTAAAAACTATGTTTAGGTGATGCAGTCCCTTTAAAACTGCCATCACATAATAAAAAAAATAAAGAAAATAATTTATTAAATAAAGAGATTTGCTGGTCCTATCATGAATGCCAATATATAATTTATAGATAATAAGATATTCTCTCTCAACCAACCTTGTCTGCTTATGAACCGTGAGGTCACATAATGTAGCTTGTGGGATAAAACTTAGGCCAATTTAGGCTAAGGGAGTGAGACAAATTGTAACTCTCTAGCCAAGCATATAAAATAAAACCAGGAATTATATTGTTTTATATAAATTTTATGGTTTTTTTTAAAGATTACAGTTCACTTTCAAAATATTTGTAGCTTCTAGTTAAGCCTTGTGTTGGTTGATTATGAGGTGTTGCAATTCAATTTGCAGGAATAGCTCAGCCACTTTATATCATATAAAAAGTACAGAGTATATTAGTATTACTTGCCGGTGATCTTGTGCTTTTTCTGAAATAACATGCCTTCTGGTAAGAGAGGGTAGGTTTTTTTTCCCCGCAGAGCATCTGTAGTAAATGAACCTGAAATTGCTAAACGAGTAGTGCTTTCTAGGAAATGTGTAATTACAGACACAAGTGTTTATTTATTTATTTAGAGGAAGAATACATTTTTCAAGTATGTTCCAAGAAGCATATACAACACAATGTAACACACGTAAACATATTTAAAAAAATAAAAAAACTTAACAAAACACAGATTTATACTAGGAAGTTATGGTGAGAAAACATAGTGCACAGAGATTTAAGTACCTAAAATATACACATTTATATTTATATAAATAGTTGTAGCACATCACAAGGTATATTTTGATTTTATATGAAGTCAGGCAGAAATGTTCAGGGATTTTACTAGTGACGATTTGATGAGAATTTATTGTAAGGTAATATCAGATTTGACCAATAAAGTACCATATTGAGCCATCTTTACTCCATATAGCTCTATCAGGAGGCAGACATGTTGTTTAGAATCTTTGATCAGAGCTTTGTTCATCTGAACCAAGGTGAGTGAAGATCTGACACAAGATTATAAACAACATGTCTGCCTCCTGAGAGAACGATATGGAGTAAAGATTCTAAACAACATGTCTGCCCCCTGAGAGAGCTATATGGAGTAAAGATTCTAACCAACATGTCTGCCCCCTGAGAGAACGATATGGAGTAAAGATTCTAACCAACATGTCTGCCCCCTGAGAGAACTATATGGAGTAAAGATTCTAACCAACATGTCTGCCCCCTGAGAGAACGATATGGAGTAAAGATTCTAACCAACATGTCTGCCCCCTGAGAGAATGATATGGAGTAAAGATTCTGACCAACATGTCCGCTCCCTGAGAGAACTATATGGAGTAAAGATTCTAACCAACATGTCTGCCCCCTGAGAGAACAATATGGAGTAAAGATTCTAACCAACATGTCTGCCCCCTGAGAGAACGATATGGAGTAAAGATTCTAACCAACATGTCCGCCCCCTGAGAGAACGATATGGAGTAAAGATTCTAACCAACATGTCTGCCCCCTAAGAGGACGATATGGAGTAAAGATTATAACCAACATGTCTGCCCCCTGAGATAACGGTATGGAGTAAAGAAGGCTTAATAAGGCACTTTATTTGTATTCTTTCACTAAATAATTTCTTTATAAACTAGCTACACTAGATTTAATCTTTCAGTTAAACTTTTTTTTTTTGGTACAGTTGTTCTTTAATTACTTGTTCCTCCCCTTTGACAATATCTCATTGGTCCTGACAGCATTAGAAGGAGGAGTTAGGAGAACAAAGGAAAGCATTTAGCCCCTCAGGGATGGCCAACACGCTACTGACTGATTTTTAGCTTAGTTGTCAATAAAATCTCTAAACTAATCACACCGATTGACAAAATAAAAACACATAACCCTTAGCCACTTTTAAATAATACATGCAAACTTTCCAAAAGTCAATTATAAAGTAAAATTGTCAGATAAATGTATTATTTTTATCCTTATTCTAATGTTTTGGGGGATTTACCCACATCTCATATGCTTTTTTAATTTTTTTTTTTTTATTAATTATCTAAATATTGAAGCCAGTTTGGGTGCTGTAGCTAGATATCCTGCAAATATAATCATCTGAACCTTATAAATAATATGTATTGGGCCAGCAAATTAATATTTAAGGTAAAATAAATGGAACAAAATAAATATAAAATAGATATATATATTTTTGTATTATTTGTTTTACTTACAGCTTGTATGTTCATATTGCTGGGTGTTTTTTCTTTCTATAAGATGGATAGGTTCCAGGATGGGTCAGATTAATCAGATTGGGCAAGTCTGTCTGTAATGTCTGTACTTTCACCAGCTGCCACCAAAACAATGAAGGGGTAGCAGGTGGATCGAGTAGAAGCCTGGATGCAGGCACTCAGTGGCAAACTCCCTACTGCTTGCACCCTTTATAAGGCTGCTGATTCTGGGTCCATCTGGGACTATCTTCCTGAGCTCTTTTAACCTTTCCCTTCCAGCTGAGCATCAAAGGGTGGTACAAGAGACAAGGAAGAGGCCTGCCTGCTTCCAAGACCCCCAAAAAGAAAAAGAAACCCAAAAAAAGAAAGAGGAACTTCATACACTTCCATATATTTCAAAGAATATTTGTAACTAGAATTCAACATATAGCCATTCGTAATTGCATAGTTGCCCACCCCTAGTAATGTAACATGCCCAACCCTAAAAATGAGCCCCAACCCTAATACTAACGGGAAAACTAACCCTAAAACTAACACCGAACCTTAATACTACCTCTAACAATAACATTAATACTAACCCTAGTAACCCGTTAATACTAATCCTAAAACTAACTCCTAAGCCTAAAACAAATCCATAATTACCTAATACTAACCCTAAACGAACCCTAAAACTAACCTGCGCCTTGACGATTCGACGAAGCACTGAACTGTGCCGCAATGAATCAATACCATCCGATACATCGTCAGCATGTTGGCAAGGATGTAGGACAATATCTGAAATACCAAACACTTTCCAAGACCATCATTATACAGCATGATAGAATGATACAGTGCGAGTGCTCAGGGTAATTGGTCGTAGGGGAATTTAAGAAAAAAAAAATCCAAATAAATTAATGTATTTTTTTTTTTTGAGTAAATCTTTTAAGGTAAGTTTTTAATCACCTGGCTTAGCATTAACATGTATTGTTGTTTATATTTCTGGCGCAGGACAAGCTTTTGGTTCTTTGTGAAAAAAATACTGACGTGAGAACAGCACGGGGGAGCGAGAAAAAAAAATCTGAAATTATACAGCTATCCTAGAGCAAAGGAGCTTACACTCTACAAGGGAAAGGAAGTCTCTGATGCAGAGAGTTCGCTGATTTTCTGCTCCACACCCGGCATGTTTTGACCCCTAGGAATGACTCCAGCCACATTTCCTTCTGCTCAGAGTTTGGTAGAATACCAACCTGATTTCCCACACGTTACACATACAGAAGCATGTACAAAATGTTTAGACACATCGCATCAGCACGGAATCTTCAGAGGGGACCCTAAACCACGTTACAGGGCCCATTATCTCCATGTGTTGGCACGATAACAGTACACAACCAAAGCATACAATGGAATTTAAACTTAGCTCCATGTTAGCACAGTATAAACCAGGAAGACCAGAGTGGAATGCCCAGCAACCCTAGTGCTTGTCCCAGGCCATCTTGCATCTATGTATTCATGTTACTTTACTTTTGAGAGCTTTGGTTGTGGTTAGACATCTGTGCATCATCTCTAAACTCCCAGGAATTGCACCTACTCTACATGCCCTGATCTCTGGACTCTCTGTTGTCTTCTCTTCTGGTACTTGGTGGTTGGATATCTGCCTATATTTACTGGCATCCATATAATCCCTTGGGGTACAACCCCCACAAGCAAGTGTGTACCCCTATATGCTATCAGTTTCCTAATTATTAATAGTAATACTAAGCCATGGTCCACCAAGACAACCTCCATTATAGACCCACTGTCCAGTAGCACGGCCACAGTTAGCCATATTGGCTAGTAAAAATTGTCTCGTCGGCAAGACCCATTTGAGGGCTTGTTCTACCACTGGGTAACAACAGATAAATTGTTGCCAGCTTTCGGAGCCAAGTAGACCAATTAAGGATTCCAGCCTAATTATTTTTAGGAGCACTTTCGTAGAGTTCTGTGTAAAACAATCAATGTTAGGAGCCAACGGTAGGAATTTAAGGCACCATGGCTCCCTGGCTCCTGCGGTTTTTCAAGACACATTCATCAAGATGTCTGAATGGTCGTTTTTGGTCTGCTTTAATGCAGTACTTAAATAATACATGTTTAATCCCTGCGCCATGATTTCTATTATATTGTTTTGTTGTACTTGGATTATCAAAACCTTTTGCACAGCTCATTCGCACGCAGATTTGCATTCACAGGGCCTGCCATAGCACCCAAATTTGCACTCAGGACCTGCCCCAGCGCCTTAATTAGCAGAAACTGCCCCAGCACCCAGATATGCACCAGGACCTGCCCCAACATTTAGATATGTACTCAGGATTGCGCTAGCAGCTACATTTGCACTCAGGACCTGCCTCAGCACCCAGGACCTGCCCCACCACCGAGATTTGCACTCAGCATCTACCCAAGAATCCCACTCAGGACCTGCCCCACCACTGAGATGTGCACTCAGGACCTGTTCCACCACATACTTTTCACTCGACTTGCTACAGTGCCCAGCTTTGCACTGACAATATTTGCCCCAGCACCCAGAACTTGTCCTGGCCCCCAAATTGCACTAACAGCTTGCCCCAGCACCCAGGCTTACTCTAGCCAGTGAGCTCTCTCTTTCATTTTGTGCTCTTTGTGCCTTCTGGAGACTGAGCATCGGGGAGGTCCCGTGATCCCCAGCGCTCTGATATGTACGGGGTGGGTACCAACATTTAGTGAAGATTCACAGACCTTATATGGACACTTTGTCTATTCCTCAGTTATAACTATTATCTGTGACCAACCCGCCTGTTTAATTAGCGATGCTTATAAAAAAAAAAAGCCCTACCATATACCTTTTCCACTTTCTAGTCACAAGTATTAGCTGGTTCTTCTGCACAGCTAATTTTTATATATATCTAAATGTATAAATAATAATAAAATAATAATAATGAAAAGAAATAAAACATAAGCAACAACACAAGGAAAGGTAGAGTTTGAGGGCAGAACGAACGTTACTCCTACCAAAAAACAAAAAAAAAAAAAACAAAAACAAAAGACAATGAGGTGAGTAAAGAAAGCCAATCTTGGTGGCAGCAGTATTCATTTGTTTCGATCAATATATTTTTCCTGCTTGCTGTAGTACATCTCAGTCAGTACATCTGCTCAGGCAGAGAGAGAGAGAGACAGAGACACAGTTTGTTTGGCATTCCTGGAGAAATGAAGCAGTTTTTTACTGTGAACTATTCCACCTACCCCCCCCCTCCCTTCCTCTCCTCCTATCTAGCAGCCTGCTTTAGCTGGCAATCACATTATTCTTTCAAGGAGGGGCAATGGTTAAATTCCTTTCCAGCTGAGCTGGCAACCAGAGCTCCAGTATGTTAGTCAGATCTCAGTGGGGAGTAAGTGAGGAGGAGCTCTATCTGAGAAAAGCAGCAATCTAGTCTCCAGGGCTCCAAAACAGGGAGAGAGGAAAGGGGGGAAATGGCAGGGCTCGGTTCGTTCCCAGAAACTTTATTATATTTATCCTTTAGGAAGAAAAAAAAACTGTAGAGGGCAGAAGATAAGTTTAGTTTCTTTTCTCTTTAAAAAAAGCATTAAAAAAAATACAAAAATAGAAAAAAAAAATACAGAAATGCAACAAATTAACACGTGCAAACAGCAGAGATAGTGAAACGCATGCCTCATAGTGTAAGCGGGCAGTTCTGTGTTAATTGCTGACAGCTTCTAATGCAAATTGTTGATGCTTCAAAGGAGCTTTAATAAGGTTTGGAAGTTTAAAAAGATGGGACATGTTCAGCTTTTGTCTCACCTGGTTATGACAGGGTTTAACCGTTTGAGTCCCAGCAGGTGAGATTTCAGGGGATGCTTATTTGCTGGAAATGTCTGTTATGTTATTTTATAAAATACCCCTTTTTTTATTTGTTCCAGCCGTTACTTGTCAATGCAAGTAAGTCACGTCCTCGGTTTGGTTTTCAGATCATATTTTTTCCCACATTGGAGGGGTTCAGAAAATTAAAGAGGAAGATGGGGAATAACCCAGAATAATGGGAACAAAGGAAGGGGGGTGGGGGGCTCTAGCAATTGGCATTAAGGAAACTAAAGAATCAAAAGAGAGAGAAGAGTACCAAATTTGCACAGCAATAAAACTGAAGGTGAAGTGTGTATTTATGTAACTCAGAGCTCCAAACAAAAAATTCACCACAGAGTACAAGGTGTGAGTGTATCACAGAGCTCCACAGCAATAAAGCTCACAGTAATGTGCAGTGTGTGAGTGTATCACAGAGCTCCACAGCAATAAAGCTCACAGTAATGTGCAGTGTGTGAGTGTATCACAGAGCTCCACAGCAATAAAACTCACAGTAATGTGCGGTGTGTGAGCGTATCACAGACTCCACAGCAATAAAACTCACAGTATAGTGCAGTGTGTGAGTGTAACACAGAGCTCCACAACAATAACACTTACAGTAATGTGCAGTGTGTGAGTGTATCACAGCTCCACAGCAATAAAACTCACAGTAATGTGCAGTGTGTGAGTGTAACACAGAGCTCCACAACAATAACACTTACAGTAATGTGCAGTGTGTGAGTGTATCACAGAGCTCCACAGCAATAAAGCTCACAGTAATGTGCAGTGTGTGAGTGTATCACAGACCCCACAGCAATAAAGCTCACAGTCATGTGCAGTGTGTGAGTGTATCACAGACCCCACAGCAATAAAGCTCACAGTAATGTGCAGTGTGTGAGTGTATCACAGACCCCACAGCAATAAAACTCACAGTAATGTGCAGTGTGTGAGTGTATCACAGAGCTCCACAGAAATAACACTCACAGTAATGTGCAGTGTGTGAGTGTATCACAGAGCTCAAGAGCAATAAGACTCATAGTAATGTGCAGTGTGTGAGTGTATCACATAGCTCAACATCAATAAAACGCATAGTAATGAGCAGTCTGTGAGTATCACAGAGATCCACAGCAATAAAACTCACAGTAATGTGCAGTGTGTGTGGGTGTATCACAGACTCCACAGCAATAAAACTCACAGTAATGTGCAGTGTGTCATTGTAACACAGAGCTCCACAGCAATAAAGCTCACAGTGATGTGCAGTGTGTGAGTGTATCACAGAGCTCCACAGCAATAAAACTCACAGTAATGTGCAGTGTGTGAGTGTAACACAGAGCTCCACAGCAATAAAGCTCACAGTAATCTGCAGTGTGTGAGTGTATCACAGAGCTCCACAACAATAACACTTACAGTAATGTGCAGTGTGTGAGCGTATCACAGAGCTCCACATCAATACAGCTCACAGTAATGTGCAATGTGTGTGAGAGTATCACAGAATTCCACAGCAATAAAACTCACAGTAATGTGCAGTGTGTGAGTGTATCACAGACTCCACAGCAATAAAACTCACAGTAATGTGCAGTGTGTGAGTGTAATAAAAGGCTCCAGAGCAATTTAAATCACTGTAATGTGCAGTGTGTGAATGTATCACAGAGCTCCACAGAAATAACACTCACAGTAATGTGCAGTGTGTGAGTGTATCACATAGCTCAATAGCAATAAGACTCATAGTAATGTGCAGTGTGTGAGTGTATCACATAGCTCCACATCAATAAAACTCATAGTAATGTGCAGTGTGTGAGTATCACAGAGATCCACAGCAATAAAACTCACAGTAATGTGCAGTGTGTGTGGGTGTATCACAGGCTCCACAGCAATAAAACTCACAGTAATGTGCAGTGTGCGAGTGTATCACAGAGCTCCACAGCAATAAAGCTCACAGTAATGTGCAGTGTGTGAGTGTATCACAGAGCTCCACAACAATAACACTTACAGTAATGTGCAGTGTGTATGCGTATCGCAGAACTACACAGCAATAAAGCTCACAGTAATGTGCAGTGTGTGAGAGTATCACAGAATTCCACAGCAATAAAACTCACAGTAATGTGCAGTGTGTGAGTGTATCACAGACTCCACAGCAATAACACTCACAGTAATGTGCAGTGTGTGAGTGTATCACAGACTCCACAGCAATAAAACTCACAGTAATGGGCAGTGTGTGAGTGTAATAAATGGCTCCAGAGCAATAAAGCTCACAGTAATGTGCAGTGTGTGAGAGTATCACAGAATTCCACAGCAATAAAACTCACAGTAATGTGCAGTGTGTGAGTGTATCACAGACTCCACAGCAATAACACTCACAGTAATCTGCAGTGTGTGAGTGTATCACAGACTCCACAGCAATAAAACTCACAGTAATGTGCAGAGTGTGTGTGTATATCACAGACTCCACAGCAATAAAACTCACAGTAATGTGCAGTGTGTGAGTGTAATAAATGGCTCCAGAGCAATTTAAATCACTGTAATGTGCAGTGTGTGAATGTATCACAGAGCTCCACAGAAATAACACTCACAGTAATGTGCAGTGTGTGAGTGTATCACATAGCTCAATAGCAATAAGACTCATAGTAATGTGCAGTGTGTGAGTGTATCACATAGCTCCACATCAATAAAACTCATAGTAATGTGCAGTGTGTGAGTATCACAGAGATCCACAGCAATAAAACTCACAGTAATGTGCAGTGTGTGTGGGTGTATCACAGGCTCCACAGCAATAAAACTCACAGTAATGTGCAGTGTGTCAGTGTAACACAGAGCTCCACAGCAATAAAGCTCACAGTAATGTGCAGTGTGTGAGTGTAACACAGAGCTCCACAGCAATAAAACTCACAGTAATGTGCAGTGTGTGAGTGTAACACAGAGCTCCACAGCAATAAAGCTCACAGTAATCTGCAGTGTGTGAGTGTATCACAGAATTCCACAGCAATAAAACTCACAGTAATGTGCAGTGTGTGAGTGTAACACAGAGCTCCACAGCAATAAAACTCACAGTAATGTGCAGTGTGTGAGTGTAACACAGAGCTCCACAGCAATAAAGCTCACAGTAATGTGCAGTGTGTGAGTGTATCACAGGCTCCACAGCAATAAAACTCACAGTAATGTGAAGTGTCAGTGTAACACAGAGCTCCACAGCAATAAAGCTCACAGTAATGTGCAGTGTGTGAGTGTAACACAGAGCTCCACAGCAATAAAACTCACAGTAATGTGCAGTGTGTGAGTGTAACACAGAGCTCCACAGCAATAAAGCTCACAGTAATCTGCAGTGTGTGAGTGTATCACAGAATTCCACAGCAATAAAACTCACAGTAATGTGCAGTGTGTGAGTGTAACACAGAGCTCCACAGCAATAAAGCTCACAGTAATCTGCAGTGTGTGAGTGTATCACAGAGCTCCACAGCAATAACACTCACAGTAATGTGCAGTGTGTGTCGCAGATCTCCACAGCAATACAATTCTCAATGGTCTACTCAATAAAGAGTTAGTTGCAGGGATTTTAGATGGGAATGTCACACTATAGGCCTATGCAGCAAAATTAGAACAATTCTGCAGTGCAGCTAAATTGTTCCAAGTCAGCTACTCTGGCCTGATGTTTGAAATTCCCATTTGAATTCCCTGCAATTCTCTCTTTGCCAAGTAGAGACTTCAAATTCTTTGGCGTGAATAGCTTGGTCGGAGATTTCTTGAAGAGAGGGTGGAAACCCTAAATCCAACTAAGGATAAAATACTTTAAAACTGACACCTTCCCCTGGTGATCCCATTGATCCACTATGGGAATATTATTAGTTTGTTTATAAAATACAGATAAAATGATGACCTGTTCAAACTGGTAGACACAAGAAGCCCATAACGTTACAGGACTAGGCACAGTGGGGTGAACGGAAACTACAAGACACCCCAGAGGGTGTGTGTGTCACATACTTCCACATGTCCAATACACTTCTCATATAGAAGAACAAGTCTGAAATACTTCCACACGTCCAATAAACTTCTAACATAGAAGAACAAGTCTGAAATACTTCCACACGTCCAATACACTTCTAACGTAGAAGAACAAGACTGAAATATTTCCACATGTCCAATACACTTCTCATATAGAAGAACAAGTCTGAAATACTTCCACACGTCCAATAAACTTCTAACATAGAAGAACAAGTCTGAAATACTTCCACACGTCCAATACACTTCTAACGTAGAAGAACAAGACTGAAATATTTCCACATGTCCAATACACTTCTCATGTAGAAGAACAAGTCTGAAATACTTCCACACGTCCAATACACTTCTAACGTAGAAGAACAAGTCTTTAATACTTCCACACGTCCAATACACTTCTAACGTAGAAGAACAAGTCTGAAATACTTCCACACGTCCAATAAACTTCTAACGTAGAAGAACAAGACTGAAATACTTCCACACGTCCAATACACTTCTAACGTAGAAGAACAAGTCTGAAATACTTCCACACGTCCAATACACTTCTAACGTAGAAGAACAAGTCTGAAATACTTCCACACGTCCAATACACTTCTAACGTAGAAGAACAAGTCTGAGATACTTTCACACGTCCAATAAACATCTAACGTAGAAGAACAAGTCTGAAATACTTCCACACGTCCAATAAACTTCTAACGTAGAAGAACAAGACTGAAATACTTCCACACGTCCAATACACTTCTAACGTAGAAGAACAAGTCTGAAATACTTCCACACGTCCAATAAACTTCTAACGTAGAAGAACAAGACTGAAATACTTCCTCACGTCCAATACACTTCTAACGTAGAAGAACAAGTCTGAAATACTTCCACACGTCCAATACACTTCTAACGTAGAAGAACAAGTCTGAAATACTTCCACACGTCCAATACACTTCTAACGTAGAAGAACAAGTCTGAAATACTTCCACACGTCCAATACACTTCTAACGTAGAAGAACAAGTCTGAAATACTTCCACACGTCCAATACACTTCTAACGTAGAAGAACAAGTCTGAGATACTTCCACACGTCCAATACACTTCTAACGTAGAAGAACAAGTCTGAAATACTTCCACACGTCCAATACACTTCTAACGTAGAAGAACAAGTCTGAGATACTTCCACACGTCCAATACACTTCTAACGTAGAAGAACAAGTCTGAGATACTTCCACACGTCCAATACACTTCTAACGTAGAAGAACAAGTCTGAGATACTTCCACACGTCCAATACACTTCTAACGTAGAAGAACAAGTCTGAGATACTTCCACACGTCCAATACACTTCTAACGTAGAAGAACAAGTCTGAGATACTTCCACACGTCCAATACACTTCTAACGTAGAAGAACAAGTCTGAGATACTTCCACACGTCCAATACACTTCTAACGTAGAAGAACAAGTCTGAGATACTTCCACACGTCCAATACACTTCTAACGTAGAAGAACAAGTCTGAGATACTTCCACACGTCCAATACACTTCTAACGTAGAAGAACAAGTCTGAGATACTTCCACACGTCCAATACACTTCTAACGTAGAAGAACAAGTCTGAGATACTTCCACACGTCCAATACACTTCTAACGTAGAAGAAAAAGTCTGAAATACTTCCACACGTCCAATACACTTCTAACGTAGAAGAACAAGTCTGAAATACTTCCACACGTCCAATACACTTCTAACGTAGAAGAACAAGTCTGAGATACTTCCACACGTCCAATACACTTCTAACGTAGAAGAACAAGTCTGAAATACTTCCACACGTCTAATACACTTCTAACGTAGAAGAACAAGTCTGAGATACTTCCACACGTCCAATACACTTCTAACGTAGAAGAACAAGTCTGAGATACTTCCACACGTCCAATACACTTCTAACGTAGAAGAACAAGTCTGAGATACTTCCACACGTCCAATACACTTCTAACGTAGAAGAACAAGTCTGAGATACTTCCACACGTCCAATACACTTCTAACGTAGAAGAACAAGTCTGAGATACTTCCACACGTCCAATACACTTCTAACGTAGAAGAACAAGTCTGAGATACTTCCACACGTCCAATACACTTCTAACGTAGAAGAACAAGTCTGAGATACTTCCACACGTCCAATACACTTCTAACGTAGAAGAACAAGTCTGAGATACTTCCACACGTCCAATACACTTCTAACGTAGAAGAAAAAGTCTGAAATACTTCCACACGTCCAATACACTTCTAACGTAGAAGAACAAGACTGAAATACTTCCACACGTCCAATACACTTCTAACGTAGAAGAACAAGTCTGAAATACTTCCACACGTCCAATACACTTCTAACGTAGAAGAACAAGTCTGAAATACTTCCACACGTCCAATACACTTCTAACGTAGAAGAACAAGTCTGAGATACTTCCACACGTCCAATACACTTCTAACGTAGAAGAACAAGTCTGAAATACTTCCACACGTCCAATACACTTCTAACGTAGAAGAACAAGTCTGAGATACTTCCACACGTCCAATACACTTCTAACGTAGAAGAACAAGTCTGAAATACTTCCACACGTCCAATACACTTCTAACGTAGAAGAACAAGTCTGAGATACTTCCACACGTCCAATACACTTCTAACGTAGAAGAAAAAGTCTGAAATACTTCCACACGTCCAATACACTTCTAACGTAGAAGAACAAGTCTGAAATACTTCCACACGTCCAATACACTTCTAACGTAGAAGAACAAGTCTGAGATACTTCCACACGTCCAATACACTTCTAACGTAGAAGAACAAGTCTGAAATACTTCCACACGTCCAATACACTTCTAACGTAGAAGAACAAGTCTAAAATACTTCCACACGTCCAATACACTTCTAACGTAGAAGAACAAGTCTGAAATACTTCCACACGTCCAATACACTTCTAACGTAGAAGAACAAGTCTGAAATACTTCCACACGTCCAATACACTTCTAACGTAGAAGAACAAGACTGAGATACTTCCACACGTCCAATACACTTCCAATATAGAAGATAGTTAGGGGGACTCAACCTAAACATTGCATATACTGTCAATGTAGAGAATAAATCACATAGAAAAATTATCTATACATTGCACATGTTTTAAAAGTTTCTAAAGCGTCTCCTTCTTATGACATCACCTTCTGGCTTGATATGCAAATTACACATTTTCCATTGGAAGAGGACATCAAGCTACATGTGATGTCATAAGCAAAATAATTCAATGTATAGATCATTTTTCTTTTTCTTTTTTTTAATTCTCTACATTCACAGTATTATCCATGTTCGGGTAGGCAGAGTACCTTTAAGTCTTACCTGCTAAAATGATGTGGAGTATTTTAATAATCACCCTCTTCGAAATGGAAAATACTATAGCCAACCAAATAATGACATTTATTTTAACATCCTTTTAAATTACCGTGAATGGAAAGGATCTTCTACCACGGGGGGAAAGGTGGGAAACATTTAAAAAAAATATATATATTATTTTGAAGGTGAAGATAAATAATGTATGGACTCTGGCCTTATAAATAGGCAACATACAAAATAGGGGGATAGGGTTCATGATAATCCATAGTGTCAGATGGCTACAATTATCATTTCTACCACCTGGGGGCTGTGTCCATACTTCTATAACAGTACCAGAAAAACATATTATGTGCAAAATTCTCACGGTGTGGAAAAAGAAAAAAAAAAACTAGAAAAGGTTTACTAGAAAACAAAATGAGATTCACCAGCACTGCCAAATAATACATTGGACTAATGAATTAAGTTAGATGTCTTTGCTGTGCCGTCACTCTAGCATCATTGCGTTGCTTGTAATTTGTGCTTCTCTCTATCCTTCAACCCAAACCTTTACACCGTCCGCTGAGGCACAGTTGCAAAAAAGCATCATTATAGTTAACACAGCACCATTATTTATTTAAAGAATTACTCCTACTAGGATGGGTGGTGGGTGCATAGGATATATGACAGCAAGTGTAATGTACATAGGGATAGGTGAAAGTAGAAAGTCGCCAGTGTCTGTGGCAGGGTTTGTGAAGGTTCTATAGAACTAGGCATGGATGCTCCATATGTTCTAGGTGTGCGCCGCAGTCTATCTCCGCGGGAAATACATCCGGGAGACAGACATCAGCTGCGAATTCGGCAACAGAGTCACTCACTCTTGTTGCCAATTCGACTTGCGCAAAAAGTATATGACTCGGATGCTTCACAGCACACAACCCTCCCCCGTAAATACACAAAATCATTGTGCCCCTGAGTGAGCGGTGTGCTCCGGACTGGCAGCACACCTATCACTCAGGGGCATGATACACCTAGAAAATCACTAAATTGTTCTCCACTGCTCCAAGTCAATGTCTACCATCATAAACATTAGGGCCCACCCCTGGATAACAAGTGTAAAGTCCGCTCTATGTCAGCGGAAGGTGAGCGCGGTTTTTAACTAGTGCATCAGAACTATCTTAGAATTATCACTTTCTTCTCATACAGGAACATTTTGGGTTTTCAGCTAGAAAATGATGGAGGGGGACACCGCTAAGGCTCCTGGTACAAAAAAAAAATTAAAAAATTTCTGCCCCCTCCCTCCCCCAACCTGGCCATTATGTTTCTACCCTAATAAATGTATTAAATGCTACCATAATTAAAATGGTAAAATCAATCTACTACAACGGGGGTAAAAATGGCTATGATACTGGACAGGGTATCTGCCATGGACCTCCCAATGTACCTGCTGTACCCCTTATTATTCTATCCTCTTCCCCTCAATTTTTCCATAATCGATGCCCCTTGAATTATTGACAGGAGGCTTGCCATGTCTTCAAGTTGCATGGTTGAGGAGGTTATAGATATTTCGGTCTAGGGGGGCATGGGAGTTATATCTTCTCCTCGACGAAGATTTCCCAGCTTGGAATCATTTCTGCACACACACGGTGGTGAAAATATATATTGTGTTCCTTTTAATGAAACCCTGTATTTTTCGATAAAGTACCCATCATTTATTTTTATTTTGAATATTTTTTTTTTTTCTGCTGGCCACTAGAAAAGTGATTACCTGCTAGGTCAAATGATGACTCTTTGCTGGCAGATTCTATAACAGGTAAGCCTGGTGCTCGTTCACTCAGCAGGTAAGGTAAGACCCTGAAGATATATAAGCCAGGCTTATTTTTCTCATGCAATAAAAAAAATGGATTATGTCTCCACATGGCCTTAGGCAGTGGACCGACCCAGAATATTTTCTCCTTCTTAGTAAGAAGCGGGGACTGGAGATGATTTGTTTGCTGTGGCCCTCTGCAGGAATAAATCCAACTGTGTTGTTGCTTCCCTCTCGTGAAACAGGAGGTAATGCTGCACCATCGATCTGCTCGTGTTCAAAGCTATTGGAGACAATCTGTTTGGTTTTGTAGGGTTAATTTACTGTTCCTTCAAACCTGGTTATAGAAACGTAGAATGTGTCAGCAGATCAGACCACTTAGCCCATCTAGTCTGCCCATCTAGTCTGCCCGTCTAGTCTGCCCATCTAGTCTGCCCGTCTAGTCTGCCCGTCTAGTCTGCCCGTCTAGTTTGCCCATCTAGTCTGCCCATCTAGTCTGCCCGTCTAGTCTGCCTGTCTAGTCTGCCTGTCTAGTCTGCCCATCTAATCTGCCCGTCTAGTCTGCCCGTCTAGTCTGCCTATCTAGTCTGCCCGTCTAGTTTGCCCATCTAGTCTGCCCGTCTAGTTTGCCCATCTAGTCTGCCCGTCTAGTCTGCCCGTCTAGTCTGCCCATCTAGTCTGCCCATCTAGTCTGCCCGTCTAGTCTGCCCATCTAGCCTGCCCGTCTAGTCTGCCCGTCTAGTTTGCCCATCTAGTCTGCCCGTCTAGTTTGCCCATCTAATCTGCCCGTCTAGTCTGCCCGTCTAGTTCTAGTCTGCCCGTCTAGTCTGCCCGTCTAGTCTGCCCCTCTAGTCTGCCCGTCTAGTTTGCCCATCTAGTCTGCCCATCTAGTCTGCCCATCTAGTCTGCCCATCTAGTCTGCCTGTCTAGTCTGCCCATCTAATCTGCCCGTCTAGTCTGCCCGTCTAGTTTGCCCATCTAGTCTGCCCGTCTAGTTTGCCCATCTAGTCTGCCCGTCTAGTCTGCCCGTCTAGTCTGCCTGTCTAGTCTGCCCATCTAATCTGCCCGTCTAGTCTGCCCGTCTAGTCTGCCTATCTAGTCTGCCCGTCTAGTTTGCCCATCTAGTCTGCCCGTCTAGATTGCCCATCTAGTCTGCCCGTCTAGTCTGCCCGTCTAGTCTGCCCGTCTAGTCTGCCTGTCTAGTCTGCCCATCTAATCTGCCCGTCTAGTCTGCCCGTCTAGTTTGCCTATCTAGTCTGCCCGTCTAGTTTGCCCATCTAGTCTGCCCGTCTAGTCTGCCTGTCTAGTCTGCCCATCTAATCTGCCCATCTAGTCTGCCCGTCTAGTCTGCCTGTCTAGTCTGCCCATCTAATCTGCCCGTCTAGTCTGCCCGTCTAGTCTGCCTATCTAGTCTGCCCGTCTAGTTTGCCCATCTAGTCTGCCCGTCTAGATTGCCCATCTAGTCTGCCCGTCTAGTCTGCCCGTCTAGTCTGCCTGTCTAGTCTGTCCATCTAGTCTGCCCGTCTAGTCTGCCCGTCTAGTCTGCCCGCATGCTTAAACTCTTTCACTGTGTTAACCTCTACCACTACCCTCTCCGTAAAGTAATGCTTCCTGATATTACTTTTAAACCTTTGCCCCTCTAAAGTAAAGCAAGGAGTGGAAAGGGGAAAGATCATTAATACGTGTGAACCTAGGTCTGATAAAAAAAAAAATAGGAAGAACAATGGGGATTCTTTATATAATTCGATAATGGGGAAAGGTTCTCCAAACTGCAGGAACATTCCATTGGCTTTCATGGCGACTTTGAGTTTGCTCGTAAGAGACTTTCTAAATAAATAACCTTCAAAGTACTTGTTATCCAGGAAAGGTAGGTTGATACATTATCTTGTTTGCAAGTAGGTTCCGGGACAAAGCCATTACCCATTTAATGGTACTCATTTTATTAACCTCAAGGTGTTGAACAGTTATTTGGATGGAAATTGAACATGCAACCCCAAAGCTAGAACAAACTCTATAGTTAGTATATCAGCCCACTGGGCCATCTCATCAGCCTGTGAAAGCCATGGTATCAGATGTTTAGCAGCAGTGCACGTGCTAAAGGTTCGAGCCTGGATTTGTGAAGCCATTGTTAGAACGTTTACTTACCCTCTCACAAACTCTAAACAATAGAGGGAGGAGTGGGAGGGTCTATGACTGTTCTTTGCAGACTTTTCATCGCGGCAGTTACAGTGGTGAAGGGTCATCATGGCTGACAACGCCCCAACCCTAAAACTAACCCCTAACCCAATAATTCTAAAACCCTAACCCTAATACTAACCATAGTACTAATACTAACCCTAAAACTAACTCTAACCTTAATACTATCCCTAACACTAATCCTAAACGAACCCTAAAATTAACCTAAGCTCATTGTGCTGGGACAACACAGCCGTGCCGAACTGCCAGGCACTGTAACTGCTGCAAAGAACAGTCCCATTCCGGGAGTGTGGCATATAAACAAGGCAAGAGCAGCAAAGGTTGTGTTTCCCTGAATTCTTCTGGATACCTGGGGTCATGAAGATTGCTGACGATAGCTGTATTTGGCGCACACTAGAACAGCTGTTGGCAGCATAGGCTCTCTTAGTTGTTTTTTTTATCCTTCTGGGCAAAAGTGTCCATACACCGGGCACCAACTGCATATGTGGAAACAATTCTGTGGAGGTTTCATAAAACATCATTCAATTGTCTGCTACAAAGTGCAGTAAAGGTCAAGCGTACAATGACATTTGGGGCTGATCCCTGGGCAAAGGGATTATGTAACTGACTGCAATAAAGAGTTAAGAAAGTGTAATATTAAACAGTGTTTAAAAATGGCTGGGAAGTGGATGCTGGAGGTGACTTGCTTGGGTAATGTTAGTGCAGAATGTGTGGATCCTCTCCTTGGAAATACACCTGGCATAATAAAAAAAAAAAAAAAAAGAAGAAGCAAATTAGTTTTGTAAGGGTCAGAGCACCTCACCCTGCATACCTAGCTCTTTGTGCCCCTGGCTGACCGCGAAAGTATCATGATCTGGCCTGCAAGGCGAGCTTAGTGCATCCAGCCTTTTAGTTCAGTTCAGAATACTCTAAAATGTACCCTTAATCCAAGCTGTGTAATCACCAGGAATGAGTGCACCGACCTTTCACCAGCCACGTAGAACTGCCACGGGCAAAAAAAAATAAAAAAGCATAGTAGCCAACAGTCCTGAATCCTTTGGGTAGAAAATCTCTTCAATGCCATTCAAATTCCTCTGCTTAAGAAGGCAGAATTAGGGTTGACAATTGACTTCTGCCTTCATAGACTTAACATTGGCTTCAAGCCATTTTTATTTTTTTTACCAGCCTGTCAGTAACATACCTGCTTGGTGGCAACCCTAGGCCAAAAATGGCCTTGTGCTTCATTAGCTTCTACAGAGGTGTATAATGCTTCCATTCCCAGGGACATGGCAGCTGCCGGTCAGACTTTATCCTCAGACTAAAGACAGTTACTTGAACAATAAAGGTTAATAAGTCCTTTAACGAACTTTAAGTCTTTATTAGATTTTGTCCACGCTTCTTCTGAACTTTTCCTCAATCAAGCCTTGGTTATCCGTTAAGTTGCCTTTATTTGTTGTGTATTGTCAGTTGTAGACTGTGCAGTTCCCCTGACGCTTCACTTGGTGACATATTAACTAAGGTATAAATGTGCCAATAAACACATGAATAAGTCCAGCAGCAGAAGCATGTCCAATGGCCGTGTTTGTTTAAAGGGACGCACCTTAAGGCGTTTGCTCTGTGTACACAGCAATAAAATACAAACTAACAAGGCAACCAGGAGGCAAAAAAATGTTTTCAAATTAAATGCCCCTATATCTCTAGGGTTATGTGTTAATGCCACTCTTTAAACTCATGATTTTATTAAAATATTTTATTCATGTGTTTGTCTCCATTGACGGTCAGTGCTAAATCCCACTTCTGCCAGAAACTACAACGACAACTATGATCCTCCTAAAATCAAGGATAAACCCCATCAGGGTCTTTTGTTCAGTTTTCCACTGTAGCAAAACATTACCTTCAGTTTAATTAAAAAATTGTATAAAGTGTAGTGTAAAGAAATTATTGATGAAAGAATACAAGTAAAGTTACTTATTGAGCCTTCTTTACTCCATATCGTTCTCTCAGGGGGCAGACATGTTGGTTAGAATCTTTACTCCATATAGTCCTCTCAGGGGGCAGACATGTTGGTTAGAATCTTTACTCCATATTGTTCTCTCAGGGGGCAGACATGTTGATTAGAATCTTTACTCCATATAGTTCTTTCAGGGGGCAGACATGCTGGTTAGAATCTTTACTCCATATCGTTCTCTCAGGGGGCAGACATGTGGGTTAGAATCTTTACTCCATATTGTTCTCCCAGGGGGCAGACATGTTGGTTAGAATCTTTACTCCATATTGTTCTCTCAGGGGGCAGACATGTTGTTTAGAATCTTGGGTCAGATCTTCACTCACCTTGGTTCAGATGAACAAAGATCTGACCAAAGATTCTAAACAAAATGTCTGCCTCCTGGTAGAGCAATATGGAGTAAAGATTGCTCAATAAGGTAATTTATTTGTATTCTTTCATTAAAGCATTTCTAGTTAAAATGCCTTCACTTGATGCCATCTTTCAATTAAACAGATCTTTATTTATTTTTTGTTACAGTTGTCCTTTAAATATTTTTTTTTTTTTTTTATATATATAGTTGCCAACAGCCCTGGGTTTTGATGAGACAGTCCTGGTTTTGGGGGTCCTATTGTGCATTTTGTTCAAACTGCTTCCTAGGAACTACGGCCAGTAAGTTGTCAGGAATGCCTCTCTAGTCAAATTGTAGCTACAATTCCCAGCCAGGTAAGTATCCTCCCAAAAAGTTACCGCGTAATAATCTTTATTTTCTGTATGTTGTAAAACATTTTTTACATTGAGAATAATTTTACCGGGGCTTCTAAATTCACTGACATCCAAAGGGGAGGGTCTTGGAGAGATGGGCAGCACTGTTGCTACAGCAACAGCAATACATCGACTACACCTTATGTGCAGTGTTTATGATATAGGAAGAGTTGAGCGAAAAATCCTAAAAATTCAGACACTCTATGTTCAGTTGTCCCTTGTCCCTGGAATTGTGATAGAGGCTACCACAAAAAAACAAAATGGCAGATTCAGAGACTTCACATAAAGGGAAATAATGGAAGAACTCTGCAAGAACGGCACCATTCTGAGAGTCTGTATCATTCATCGGACAGATCCACCAATGGGATCATTGTCAAATGAAACGTGGGGGGGGGGGGGTGCTGCTGTGTTTTATAGGGTACGGCTGAGCAACACTCATAGTGTTTTACCTTTCTCGGGCTCCCTTGCAATTTTGAGGGGAAGAAAAAAAAGCATGCTCTTTAACCCTTTAAAGAGACTACATCAGCTCGACATTGTTTTTAAAGTGATAGTACAGAATTTTAAAAAAAGATTGCAAACGATCTATAGCTTGTAACATAGTAACATAGTAACATAGTAATTTAGGTTGAAAAAAGACACAAGTCCATCAAGTTCAACCCTTCTACCTATCATTACAGCGTTTTGATCCAAAAGAAGGCAAAAAAAAAACCCTAAGGAAGCTATTTCGAATTTTGCCTCCTGGGGGAAAAATTCCTTCTTGACTCCAAAAGGGCAATCAGATTTCTCCCTGAATCAATAAGCTCTATTATTAATGCTTATTCTATTATTAATACCCCTGGATGTTCTGCTTTTCTAAAAAAACATTCAGACCATTTTTAAATGCATCTATTGTGGTTGATAGCACTACCTCTCTTGGCAGTGAGTTCCATAACTTTATTGTCCTTACCGTAAAGAATCCCTTCCTTTGCTGCCTATGAAATCTTGTGTTAGCAAAACTGCAAGAAAATTCCTGAATTAAGAGAAAAATGCGTTTTAAACGTGTCTGTGGAATCTCCTGCTTATGACATCAACTGTGACACAGTATGCAAATGACACATGTCCCAATGAAAACCAGTTAATTTGCATAATAAAGCCACAGATGGTGTCATAAACAGGAGACTCACAGACACAATTTAAAACATTTAATTCAGGCGTTTGCTTGCGATTCTGTTAACACACTGTATAGATCATTATTTTCATTTTTTTTTTTTTTGTATTCCCTATAGTCACAGTATAAGCCATGTTTAGGTGATACAATCCCTTTAAGTAAGGGTGGGGGAAGTAAAGACAGAATGTTGCTTTGTACATTTTAAATATCTACCTTTACCTTTACCTATAGAAACATTTTAAAGTGCTGTTTTGAAACAAAGTATGATAAGTGATAACATTACTTTCTAAGTTGCTATGTTTAAAGCATGCCGACATATACTACACAGGATTTACATAGTTACACAGTAGTTTAGGTTGAAAAAAGACTTGCGTCCATCAAGTTCAACCCCTATTCCTATACCTTGTTTAACCCTGTAGATCCAAAATAACTGGGGTAAAAAAAAACTTATTCCAGCAATTCTTCTTGTCTCCAAATTGCAATCAGAATTCTCCTTGGATCAACAAGCACTAAATAAATAATCATGACTATACTAACATACGTAGCCCTCTATATTCTGCTTCTTTATAAAAGTACCTGCAGGTTTTATTCCCACCTGTTGTTTTTTTTTTTTTTTTTTTTTGTGCCCTATTCATTTAACTTTTATATGCTCCCCTGTAGAATGTAGGAATACTAAGCATGTACGGGAGAAACCAATTAGTCAGGGAAGGGTTCCCATAACAACTATGCTAATTCAATAACTGATTCCCTCTGGACACATATGAATGATACATTCCGCAGGCCAGCATGTTAGCGTTTATACCTGTAAAAAAAAAAAAAAAGAAATGGTGGAACATACATATGTTTTATTAATATTTGAATATTCTTCCTGGTCTGAAATATTATCTCTCTCCAGGTCTGTGCAGCCTGCATTATTTGATTTATTTATTCAATTCTAGCATTTCATTGACAAACATTATAATCATCTATTTCCTCGCTCATCAAGATTAGATTTAATTATATATATATTTTAGTCAGATGCATTTCCATGGAGGGTTTGATTCACAAGCAAAGGATACGTTAGAGATGGCGAGAGGTATTGATCACTGAGCTGTTGGTGAACTGCTTCTGGTCCAAATAATAATTAATAATAATTGCCCTAGGCAGACAAAATTCGGGCACCACACTACCCGCGCTGCACATGCACGACATTCCCCATAAACCACATCACCCCATTACATGACCCCATCACATACCTTCATCACCTCCATTACATGCCTCCATCACCCCATTACATGCCTCCATCACCCCATTACATGCCTCCATCACCTCCATTACATGACCCCATCACCCCATTACATGCCTCCATCACCTCCATTACATGCCTCCATCACCCCATTACATGCCTCCATCACCTCCATTACATGCCTCCATCACCCTCATTACATGCCTCCATCACCCCATTACATGACCCCATCACATACCTTCATCACCTCCATTACATGCCTCCATCACCCTCATTACATGCCTCCATCACCTCCATTACATGCCTCCATCACCCTCATTACATGCCTCCATCACCCCCATTACATGCCTCCATTACCCCCATTACATGCCTCCATCACCCTCATTACATGCCTCCATCACCCCATTACATGCCTCCATCACCCCCATTACATGCCTCCATCACCCCCATTACATTCCTTCATCACCCCATTACATGCCTCCATCACCCCCATTACATGCCCCATAACCCCCATTACATACCTCCATCACCCTCATTACATGCCTCCATCACCCCATTACATGCCTCCATCACCCCCATTACATGCCTCCATCACCCTCATTACATGCCTCCATCACCCCCATTACATGCCTCCATCACCCTCATTACATGCCTCCATCACCCCATTACATGCCTCCATCACCCCCATTACATGCCCCATAACCCCCATTACATACCTCCATCACCCCATTACATGCCCCCATCACCCCATTACATGCCCTATCACCCCCATTATATGGCTCCAATACCCCTATCGCCCCCATTATATGCCTCCATTACCCCCATTATATGCCTCCATTACCCCCAATACATGCCCCCTCACCCCAGGACTTACCCTGATCCCAGGTGGCTAGTGGCAGGCCTACCATGCTGCCTGTTCAGCTCCCCACGGTGAGTGTGGATAGGTCACGTGACATGGCGCGCATCTGACGTCACGGGCAGTTCGATCGTTGCAACATGGCCGTCTGTCCTTTTTTTTCTTAGGGTTTTTTTCATTGTTTCCCCCCGAAATTTGCGGCCCTAGGCACCCGCCTAGGATGCCTTGCGGTAAATACTGCACTGTTACCAGGTCCTCCTGAAAGCATCCTTTTCTGTGTAATTTTTCTGTTTGGTGCTTAAAATACATTTATAAATGTGTGTAAAGACAGATGCAATAGAGTGCTCTAAAGTACCGAAACTGGTTGACGTTTTTTGCTGCAAGTTTTTTTTAATTAGAACTCTGGGACCTAGAGCAGAGGTAGGGAATCTTGGGACTTAGAGCAGGGGTAGGGAATCTTGGGACCTAGAGCAGGGGTAGAGAATCTTGGGACCTAGAGCAGGGGTAGGGAATCTTGGGACCTGGAGCAGGGGTAGGGAATCTTGGGACCTAGAGCAGGGGTAGGGAATATTGGGACCTAGAGCAGATGTAGAGAATCTTGGGACCTAGATCAGGGGTAGGGAATCTTGGGACCTGGAGCAGGGGTAGGGAATCTTGGGACCTGGAGCAGGGGTAGAGAATCTTGGGACCTAGAGCAGGGGTAGGGAATCTTGGGACCTGGAGCAGGGGTAGGGAATCTTGGGACCTGGAGCAGGGGTAGGGAATCTTGGGACCTAGAGCAGGGGTAGGGAATCTTGGGCATCTCCCTTGAATCTTTGCCAGCATTACGGCTGTAAGAGCATTATGGGTGAGGTAGTGCACATAATCTGGAGTGCTGAAGGTTACCTAGCCCTGACCTAGTGTGGCTCGAAGCTGGGATTACATGTAAAATAGACATTGATTTAAGAACTATACAAATAGGCATTTGCTTGCAGTTTGTAGAGCAATGTATAGAGCATTTTCAATCCTTTTGTATGCTCTACGTGCACAGTAAAAACAGTGTTCAGGTGGTACAGTCCCTTTAAGTCCATCAAGTTCAGACCTTTTCCTATCTCAGGAAAAATTCTAATTTAAATTATTTCTAAATCACAGGGGGGAGGGATCTCTTCTTGACTCCAAATGGCGATCAGATTTATCCTTGGATCAACAAGCTCTAAATATTAATGTTGGGTAGAGCTCAATAGGCATTGCCGAAATGTCGTCGAGGGCTATATTTGGACTATGGGTATCCAGATGGACAGCAGTGCCTTAAGAGATACTGGCCGCCAGTACTGATGTAAAAATCATTTTATATCACATAAACCAACTTACGAAGTACTTGGTAAGCTAAGTAACATACTTTGGAAACAACACTTGCTTACACAACAAATGATTTAAGTGTCTGCGGCTGGCTACATTGCACCCCCCAAAAAATCCAGGGCTAGTCACCTGGAATGGGGAGGGGTCTAAATGTATCGCTAGGTTTATACTTTGAATTTTTTTATGTTTGTCTTCCTCCATCAAATTGTGTTTGTTGGGGGCACAATTGTGCCAGATACTCTACTTGTCTCCGTATGACAGAAAGGTCAAGAGTGGTACCCTACATCCGAAGAGACTTGGAGGCCTAATGAACCGCTCGGGTTGTGGAGCGGGGGTTTCCCCTGTAACTAGCTGATTTTTATACTCCCTTGCCCATAATGTACATGCTTCTAACTGTTTCACTCACCTGAGAGGAAACACTGGTTATTTTTTTATATTTTTTAGCTAGCGGTGGATCCCTCTACAATTGGTGTGAAAATGAAGATCTCTCAGCCTCCTGTGTATTAATTGAGGGTAATGTGTCGTCTCCCCTGACAAGTTTCCTTTTTGTCTTGATTTTTATTTGGAAAGCAGACCGAATGCATGTTGCTGGGTCTCCCACGAGTGTACACTGCAGGGATCTATTCAAACAATGACATCATCTGAATGGAACAATCTTACGCAGTGGAGTAGCTTGTAGAGTGTTGAATCTGGAGACGTTGTATCCCTTTAACTCTCTTCCTATATTATTGTGTCATCATCAAAGGTCCCTGACATGATAATAAACACTCCAAAAAATCCAGCTGAAAGGAGGACATGTCAACAACCAACTGCACACATCAAAAAGAATGGCCGCAGGAGAAAGTCAATGTCATATTATTAAGTGCTCATTTCAATACTTGCGCAATGCCACTGAATGAACACTAATGCAGCTCTGCAGCATACATAGGAGTTAAGTGCCCCCAATGTCATATATGTATCGCCCAGGTTCGGCGGGTTCGGCCGAACTTCTGAAAAAAGTCCGGGTTCGGGCTCGAACTTGACCCCGAACTTGACCCCGAACCCGAACCCCATTGAAGTCAATGGGGACACAAACTTTTGGCCACTAAAATGCCTCTAAAAAATAGAGTCCCCATTCATAAGAATATGTCAATTGGCCTATTCGTATGAATGGGGACACTCTTACCCACATTTTACTTCATTTTGCAGCCCTCCAGCCCTTTCCAGGACTTTTTTAGAGGCATTTTAGTGGCCAAAAGTTCGTGTCCCCATTGACTTCAATGGGGTTCGGGGTCAAGTTCGAGGCCGAACCCAGACTTTTTTCCGAAGTTCGGCCAAACCCGCCGAACCCGAACATCCAGGTGTCCGCTCAACTCTACTATTGGCCTATCACATGGGAACCTGTTCCTGGGTCCCACAGGTACAATACATAGGTACTTAGCCTTGATTTTGATAGCCTGTATCATTTGTCTCTCAAACCCTAGTGGAAAGGATGCAGTGTAAGGTCTGTGGGGCATGAACCAGAAGGGGATGTTTTGCAGACAATAAAAAAACATGCTCAGTGCTATTTAATTCATACTTAAAAGTGTGGAATTAAACCAACAGACCACTAGTCAACCTTGTAGCAAAAAATTATATATTTTTATTCCTTAAATACATAAATAATACTTTTTTAAAAAATATATCTCTCGACACATAATAATTCATGTAAATGTCAATTGAATAAAGGATAAAAAAAATGATGACGATACAGCATCAGAAGCAGCCATATATAGCCTATTATTGAATGATCTTTAACACGTTGGTGCTAATAGAAAGTAAAAACAAACCCTGAATTCTTGCAGACACGCTTACTATAATAAAAAAAATAAATAAAAAATCAAATCTCTGCCTAAAACAAGTATAGATCATTTCACAAATCATCCCATTGTCTTTACCCCTAAACTGAAGATTTGCTTTAATTGTACTCCAACAGCCTGTCAAACAATATACTCCTTCCAGTGCTCCTAACAATAACCAGTTTGTTTGGGGGGGGGGGGGGGGGTGTCACAAAGTGGATCGAATGTCCTCTTGGCTGGTAAAATCTCTCCCAGCAGTTCTAATAAAGATTCTGGGTTGGCACCTGTCCAACCAAACCGCTGCCTAACTGAAGCCTTGGGCCTTGGACTTGGCCTTGTCACGGGTTCTTGTCAGTGGCTTTAGCCGTGGCACTTTGTGAGTGAATGTTATAGATTTTGGTTTACAGGATAAGATCCCGGATAGCAGTTGTCAGTGGCCTAAAGGTTTCTTCAGATCTAAGCTGAACCCAACATGTGACTTTTCAAAAAAAAAATAAAACACAAGCCTGCAAGTTACAATCCTCGGACTGCAGATGGCAGTCTGTTTGAGTCTTTTTTTTTTTTTTTTTTTATCACTATTCTCAACATTTTTTTAATCAAGTGATAAGATAGCAATGGCTGTAAAACCCTGGTAGTAGATGCTTTGAACTCCCTGTAAGAAGAGATTAAAAGGACATTAAACATTTAGTTTGGGCTTTTGCATATCCACAAGCCGCCAAAGTAAAAACATCAGTGCCCCTTCTACTTCGTCCGACCTGTCAGTGGCGAATCAAGGGGGCCAAAAAACTGCTGGTGTCTGTCATAGACGCCCTTAAAGGAACAGGCATTGCAATTGCTGTACCCCCAAATTTTCTCCCACTGTGATCTGTACCACACGTCGTCGCAAATCTTGCAGGCTTATCTGCCTCTCTGTTCATGCGACGGAGGAAAAGAAAGACTCTCTTTTTTTAACATAACCAGTAGTCAGAAGTTCCGGGCATTTTTAGCATTGTTTAATGGTGACAACAGTGTTTTAGAAATTAATTCTTTCTCATTTATTTGAGTTTTTTATGCAACTAAATTGCCTACTTAATATAGGGCGATCTGGCCCGAAATGGTTGCAGATTGAGCATAGTAGACAAATTACAGCATTTTCCAATTTTAGCAGATTTCAGGCCAATATTTGGCCATATTCGCTTCAGGAATTTAAGCCCTGTGAATCCTATAGACTTACCCTACATAATATTGGACAAAATCCCCTGAAAATGAACCCAAAATCATCTACAACAAGCACATTTTGGGTATTTCAATTCTTCAGTTAGAACTTGGTTAATTGCCCCTGCCCCCCCTAGTAAAATGGCCGGCCCCCAGCTCCCATACTATACATTGATGGCCAGACTACTCACAATGGCCCTTATACAATAAAATAATTCCCTACTAGCAGAGATTTCATTGCTGAGGAAAGATGCTAAGAGTAGGATCCACCCAATTTTTATTAGTAATAGATGCATTCAAATTTTTTTTTTGGATGGCCCCTTTTCCCTGAGTCAAAGACGAGGACTCAAGGGCATCATGGATCGTCCATGTACATCAGGAACATGTCTCGTTTTATTCACAGGGCTGATCCTTCACAGACCCTGATTTCAACTGCCCACCCTCCTGGCACACAAAAGGTTGTTTTTTTATTACAGGTACTTTCGTACAGAGACGTCCTACCCTACCTCTATTTTTTAATAATTTTTTATTCGGTGAAGTTCAGGCGGCATTTGAGGACTGAGGAAGAGGGAAATGTGCATTTTTTTCTATAGAATCTATCCAGTCAAATGTGTTGTCCACATATCTACAATGCACGAGATTGTATGCAATGCATTCTAAAATAACGAACCAGTAAGTCTGACATCCACTCAGTGGCATAGAAGACCATTGTAAATTATGGACAGTAACAGATGACACAGGGTATCTGGACACAACCATAATGATACCCAAAAAAATATTCGGAAGACAGGATTACGGAGTAATGATTGTACAAACAGAGAAAGTATTCGAATAATTTTGATACACAGAACATTTCATGGTTCTATCTTGACTAAAAACCCGCTGGCCAAATACAATCGAGTGTATTGATCCAAAACAGATTTTATTTTTTTCCCCCCAGTAATGAGATTCTGTCACTGAATCTCTTTTGCTTTTATTTGAAAAGTCAACTGACAGCTTATAAAGATGTAGTGAAAACAGGCAGTTACGGGTTATGATTTCTAATTGTAAATCCTGACAGAATGGCCTTTTTTACGAGCATGTGTGTGTGTTGTCTGTCTCCATAGATCCAGCAGGACAATGTACGGGAATTGCACAAAAAAAATAAAACTTTTTTTTTTTTTAGAACACTTTTGATCCGTCTTCAAGGCTTCCGCCAAGTGCACAGGAAGCCGGAGAGGTCGGACAGGAAACAGTATTGTTCACAATCCGTTGTGCCCCGGGCACAAGGTCGGTGAACACGATTTAGAATGTTTCTAAATTGTGCGACGGAATATAGCTGTTGGGGAGGTTCCATGGGCTAACGCATCACTGGTAGACTGGTCTTCAATCCTTGGGGTTGCAGGTTTTATTCCTGGCAGGGTCCACTCAGCCTTACATTCTAATGAAGTGAGTGATAACATCCCTTGGATGTACTTGAAAATGAGAGACTATCTCAATGTGAGCCAGTCACTAAAAAGGGGTGTTGAGGTGAGATGAACCGTTCATCACCCTGATTTAGCTATAGATTGTTCAGGGACAGACCTGGTGACTTTGTTATGTAGGGGGAAACTACAGATGACCTAAGAGAAGGGCTTTTTTACTAAAAGTAAACTACGAAAATCAGGTGAAAAAATCTCCAACTTGCAGAGACTTTCCAACAGGATATTAATACCTGATGGAGTTGATTTGGTACTTGGTCTACAAAAGTATAAAGTCTCTGAGACCAAATCGCCCTTTGCAATGATTGAATAGGCTGTAACACAATCCCCTGGTGGAAAGGTTATGGTAACAAGGAATGCCAAATCCTCTACACCATTTGTCTTGCAGCTGACAAGAAAAACCACTTCCAGAGCAGATCCCACATGCCAGTGGCATAGATCAAACGTGGCAGAGAGCTACACCCAGGCAAATGAAGAAACAAGTGTTAAAACCAGGAGATTTTACCCAGACCACTTTCCAGACGACTGGAAGGTGGTCCATACATTGTAGAGTTAGGGAAAAATGTTGTGCATGCATTTAAGGATAGCATTCTTTAGACCTGGAATTGTAATAAACCCTTTACTTAACTATTTTGGAGATGTTGTACCGTTCGTGACAATGGGTGTTTTCACATTTCTGCGATGTTTGTGTTTAGCTTTAATTTTCCTCTTTTTAATTTTCTGTACTCACGCAAATTACATATTGTTACTACATACTACATACTAAAAGGACTAGTATCTGTAGATACTATAATTTTGATCATATAATTTACTATTTTAAACATATTGTGGAAAAGTGAAAACCCCCACCTTTTTTAACTTTTTCTTGAAAAAGCTTTTACACGTCTACAAAAGATAAAGAAAATAATTTTAAAATATATTCTTATATTTGGACTGAGTTTAGAAATAGCCCATGTTTATGCGTTTTTCTGTTGTTTTTTTCCACATTATAAAGCAATAACTACAAGTCTCTCTCCCCATACCCCATGTGTATCATACTCTCCCTTTGCTCATGTTTAAATCTCTCTCCCATACCCCATGTGTTTATTTCTCTCCTATTCCCCATTTTTGTGTCTCTCTCCCCATTCCCCATGTTTGTGTCTCTCTCCCCATGTGTGTATTTCTCTCCCATTCCCCATGTTTGTGTCTCTCTCCCCATTCCCCATGTTTGTGTCTCTCTCCCCATACCCCATGTGTGTCTTTCTCTTCCCATACCCCATGTTTATCTCTCTCTCCCGTATCCCATGTGTTTATTTCTCTCCTATTCCCCATGTTTGTGTCTCTCTCCCCATACCCCATGTGTGTCTTTCTCTTCCCTTACCCCATGTTTATCTCTCTCTCCCGTACCCCATGTGTTTATTTCTCTCCTATTCCCCATGTTTGTGTCTCTCTCCCCATACCCCATGTGTGTCTTTCTCTTCCCATACCCCATGTTTATCTCTCTCTCCCGTACCCCATGTGTTTATTTCTCTCCTATTCCCCATGTTTGTGTCTCTCTCCCCATACCCCATGTGTGTCTTTCTCTTCCCATACCCCATGATTATCTCTCTCTCCCGTATCCCATGTGTTTATTTCTCTCCTATTCCCCATGTTTGTGTCTCTCTCCCCATACCCCATGTGTGTCTTTCTCTTCCCATACCCCATGTTTATCTCTCTCTCCCGTACCCCATGTGTTTATTTCTCTCCTATTCCCCATGTTTGTGTCTCTCTCCCCGTTCCCCATGTTTGTGTCTCTCTCCCCATACCCCATGTGTTTATTTCTCTCCCATTCCCCATGTTTATGTCTCTCTCCCCATACCCCATGTGTGTCTATCTCACAGTTTTTAGGAGGTAAAAGTGTTTCCAACACTTATATAATTATATTCAGAGGCTAGTGTGAAACTGCATAAGACACAATACATTCCATTCCATGTATTGGAAACCCCTGGAAAGTCATTGTCACAGGCTGGCTGGAAGTACAAACATTCTACCCTTGTGCACTGTCCGCAGTGGAAGGCGGATTACATCCATCACATATTATCCGCCGGGCTAATCATGCACTTTCACAGCCTGCTGCCTGTGTAATTCTACTTTCTGTATTGTTGGCTCTGAAATAGCTTAGTAGACTAATTCATTATTGATTCATTAATTGGCTGTTAGGATCATTCAATTGGCAAATTAGGCTTCTGTGCTGGAATCCTGGAATAAAAGGTGCAGATTTTACAAGGATATGTTGCGTCTGATGTGATTATCAGATCCCCACTTTGCAACTGAGGGTCCCAAGCTATGTTAAAGGGGCCCCATCACCAAAAACATTGACTGTGCTGTGAATTTAGAGATTAACAAATAGACAGAAATGATCTAGACACTGTGTTAGCAGAATTAATGGCAAATACACTTGTAAAGAGAAAAATGTGTTTTCAATGTGTCTGTGGAGTCTCCTGTTTATGACATCACCTGCGGCCTGATATGCAAATAAACGGCAATATGTATTTTTCATATTAGGACACAGGATGATGTCATAAACTGGAGACTCCACAGACACATTCTGAACACATATTTCTCTTCATTTATTCATTTCTTAGAACTTGTAAGTTGCAGTTGTTAAAATATAAATATTAGTGTGAAAAAATGCTTTCTTCAGGAACCAATGCTGTAGCAATTTGTATCCTCCCCGGTTGCATACTTGCTCACAGGATGTGCTTTACACCACTCGATCCAACGCTTGGCATTGCACTTGGTGAGGTGATGCGAGGCTTGCATGCAGCTGCTCGGCCATAGAAACCCAGTTTTTGTGCTGATATTAATGTCAATGGAAGTTTGGAATCTTCAGCTATGGAATGAGCAGAGCATTGGCCACTTTTACCCAGCATGCACCTCAGCACTCTGTAACTTTACGCGGTCTTCGAAAAAGTTCCCTCTATTGGGCTCTATTTACTAAATTTCGACTTTGGAGGTCGACTTTCATTTTGAGACTTAGTCAACTTCTCCACCTGAATTTGGCTTATAAAAAACCCAGGTTCAAACCTTCCCCATTGAAAGTAATGGGAGGTGAAATGATCAAAGCTCTCTTTGTCAAATTTGGCACCTGACTTTGTCTCCAGAATAGCTCCAATCATGTTGCCTCCAATTACTTTCAATGAGGAAGATTCAAAAAACTCGGGTGCCAAATTTCAAAAATGAAAGTAGACCTCCAAAGTGGAATTTTAGTGAATAGGAATACTTGCCATCCATACCTCCCCACATCTGTCTCTGCCTATTCCAGCTTATGTCTGTCTTTCCTCTACATACCACTGTAAGTCTGTCCCCTTAACTCCCATGTCTCTCTCCCTCCCCGTATGTCTCTCTCCACAACTCATGTCTTTCTTCCTACCCCTTAACTCTTTATGTCTTCCTCCCTGCCCATATCTTTCTCCCCCTATCTCTTCCCCATATGTCTATCTTTCTCCCCATGTTCCTTTCCCCCACCCATGTCTTACCCCTCATGTCTCTCTCCTTCTGCAGTATCTTTTTTCTCCATGTCTCTCTATCTTTTCACCATATGTCTCTCTTCCCCTCTGATATCTATCGCTCTTTCTCTTGCATGTCTCCCCCATACCCCTTACCACCCCATGTCTCTCTTTCCCTCTCTGCTTTCATTCCCATGCCTCTGTACATCTGCTCGCTTACCTCCCCATGTCTTGGTATCTCTCCCCACTTTCCTCCCCATGTCTCCGTATCTCTCCTCGCTTACCCTCCTCGTGTCTCTCTATCCCTCCCTGCTTACCTCCCCATGTCTCTGTATCTCTCCCCACTTACCTCCCCATGTCTCTCTATCCCTCCCTGCTTCTCTCCCCATGTCTTGGTATCTCTCCCCCACTTTCCTCCCCATCTCTATGTATCTCTCCTTGCTAACCTCCTCATGTCTCTCTATCCCTCCCTGCTTACCTCCCCATGTCTCTGTATCTCTCTCTGCTTACCTCCCCATGTCTTGGTATCTCTCCCCACTTTAATCCCCATGTCTTGGTATCTCTCCCCACTTTCCTCCCCATGACTCTATATCTCTCCCCGCTAACCTCCCCATGTCTTGGTATCTCTCCCCGCTTACCTCCTCATGTCTCTCTACCCCTCCCCGCTTATCTCCACATGTCTTGGTATCTCTCCCCACTTTAATCCTCATGTCTTGGTATCTCTCCCCGCTTTCCTCCCCATGTCTCTGTATCTCTCCTCACTTACCTCTCCTTCCTCACACCTCTCTCCCTCCCCATATATCTTCCTTATGTCTCTCTATCTTCCCCATATTTATCTCTCTCCACCCCCTTACCTTCCCCATATCTCTAGCTCTCTCATTCCCATATGTTCCTCTCCTCACTTGTTGTAAAAAAAAATATAATGCAATATATATATATTTATTATCACATATTAAAGGCAACAGCCAACGTTTCAGCCCTAATAGTGGGCTTTCATCTGGGCTATACAGGAGAAATAACTCAGAAAAAAATATCCAGAGCCATATGTACTGAACCATTTCTTCTGTAAAGCCAATATGAAAGCCCGCTTTCATAGCTGAAAGGTCTGCTGTTGACTACATCTTTTTTGCATTATATATCTGAGTGTTCCAGTTTGCTCTTTTTATTCTGTGATAATTAATTTGTGGATCATAGCAGGGTGATCCATTAAACTGTGTAGCCTTTGTATTACTTATGAAATTATTGTATTAGGCGTGCAAAGCCTTCCTACCATTTACGTCTCTTTCCCTTTTCCACAAGTCTCTCTCTTTCTCCCTCCCCATATGTCTATCTTTCTCCCATAACCCTCTTCACCCCACCTCTTTCTCTCAGAACACCACCAGCCCCAGCTTCACCATGTGGGCAGCTTCACCACTGTCTGTTTTGAAGTGTCAGGCCTCAGTCAGCACTGCAGCACTGCATCACTGATTCAGAGCATCCAACGCTGACTGAGGTCTGACACTGTGAAAAAGACACTCCAACAAGTTGCCTCCATTTAGGGCTGGCACCATTAGACTCTGGGCTTCAGCCCCGCTAGCCCCCCTAGTGATGCTACTGCCACCTGATATCATCAGTGCTAGACACACAAAGACATACACAACAGATTTGCTGAAAAGAAAATTGGATAGAAAGTTCAGAAATGCGACTGGGGTATTTAAAAGTGAAACCTGGTGCAGCCCCAGCCTATTGAGAGAGATTAGAGAGCAGCCCGGGGAGCAAGCCCCTCCCTGCCACCCTTGTCTCCCCTGCCTTGCCTCCCCTGCCTTTCCCTTATAAAGGATAGATGCAGAAAGTGGTCACATGAGGTGCAATGCCGCTGGGAACCCTTAGAAGATAGGTTCCTGTTGCTGCCGCAGCCCCCGCCACTTATTCCTTTTTTTCCCTAGCGAGCGGAGCTATAGCGAACGCGTCCTGTCCCCACTCCGCGCCTGTGTAAAGATCCCGCTTTTATTCAGTACAGCTGAAGAGCTGAGAGCCAAGTCAGCTCTCCGACCCCCACCCTTGTTTGAGAGCAACAAGCAGGGGCTCTGCTGGCAGCAGGTTTCATTCTTTCTCTCTTTCTCTCTTTCTTTCCTTTTTTTTTTTTTTGCTTTTTGTTAAGCTCCCTTTCAGCTGAAACGGCAGAGCCTGGGTGTTCTGCTTTGCCATTAATTGCTGCAGTCTAGACACTGTCTGGTATGAGGCACATGAAATCAACCAAGGGCCCCTCTCTCTCTCTCTTATTACTCCTTCCTCAGTTTTATGGTCCACCTCTCCCTCTTCCCCTAATATCCTCCTCTTCTCCTTTTCCTTAGCTGTATTCCACCCCCCCCCCCCCCTCCACCCCACTTCTGACTCCCTATCAGAACCTGTTTGTCCTCTACCTTCTCCCCTGTTAAGCTCACACTCTTATTTCATCCCCCTCCTTCCACACACCTTCCTGGATGCTACACTTTCCAGACATGAGAAGGGGTCCGTGAATGACGGCTACTATGGGGTCTCTTAACTTGTAGGAATGTGGCTTGATGTAGGTTACCTTGGCAGCTCAGACTTCCCCCATCGTGTCAAAGGTCACCTCTCTCCCTGGAGTGAAAAACGAAGACCCTCAGTGTACCTAATCCCTTCCTGTCTTTCAGATTGTTAACCCAATGTAACATACCTTAGGTGGGTTACCATTATTGACAACTTTTCAATATTCCATAATGCTTTTTAACTAGGGTTGCCACTCAGCTGGGGTTTTTTTTACCGGCAGGCTAGTAAAAAAAAATAGTATTGGCCGGTATTGGGGAAAAGTTACAGAAGTAACACAGAAACATGTGGGATGGCAGGGGGCGGGGGGCCTGCTAAGGTCCTCTATAGATTTAAGATTGTCTTCTCAAGTTAAATATAGGAAAAACAAGGAGCAAGGAAAAACAAGGAGCAAAAACAGTGAGCAAAAACAAGGAACTAATTGCTCTTTATAACGACCATTGTGCTTTTTCCTTAATCCCAAAACTTTCCAGTGCGGGAGAGGGACCTCAATTTTGTTGGGGGTCTGCTTACAACATTGGAGCACATGGCAACTGCGCGAGTATTGCGGCAATCTGTGCATGCGCCGTACTTATACATAGTGTACTACGTTATATAGGCCTAATGGATGACCCAAACATTGCATATGGCCCCTCTTAAGAGCTGGTAAAATGCTGTCTGTGTACCAACCTCGGAAGCGTTGGCGGGTAAGTCCCTTGGTAAGTCATTGGGTGAGATACTGTTTGATGCTAAGCTAGGCAGAGAGAGTCATCATTACCAAAATTATATGATGAACCCTCTGTCCATAATTCAAACCCAAGAAACCTGATATTATTTGTCTGGTAGAGCAAGGCATCCTTGCCACTACCCTCAAGATAAACATTTGTGAAGCCAAAGGAGTTGGTTTGAAAGTTCAAGCTATTTGGGACCAGAGCATATTTTCAGACTTTTTCAATAAACTTGGGTAGTCATAAAATATGTAGAGTTATACCAAAAACCAGTATTAAAGGGACGGTCTAGCCCCCAAACTCACTTTTCCCAGTGTGATTTGATGCAGGCATTCTGCATAAATCATAGTTTTAATATTTGACTCAAGCCCTCCCGTAGTGATTACTCTGCATGTTTACTGCAGGTGCGGCAGCAGTGATTATATAGACACTGAGCATATAATGTTTTGTTTCATTTAGTCACTTCCTGTGCTGCTGGAAAAGAATACATTATGTGGGCTGAGATACACTTGCTCTTGTACACAGTAGGATCTCTTATCAGTGCAACACATTGTCTGATGACATCACTTGAGAGACAGGAAATTCCATTCATTTGAAGGAAATTATGCTCATTGTTTCCAGCAGCAAAAAAAAAAAGGAAATTACTTTTACTCAGCTAGTGTGGGCAGTTCTGGTTTCTTTCACAATTTCATCTAACTGTAAGTATTTTATATTTTAAGCCATGCAAAATGTAAAACATGCATTCTAAAGTACTTTAGCACGTTAATAAGCATTAATATTTGGAAGATGCATTTCTGGACACCATACAGTCGCTTTAAACTATGACTATTTCCTCCTTCTGTTAATACATTTTCATCGTAGGTCACTTAGCTTTTCGGATAGTCCCTGCTGCTATAGCTAATGAGATGGAAAACATTTCTCTGTAGCTACTTCCAAATTAAAAATTTACACCCTATCTTTAAAGGATTCCTGTCACCTAAACATTGTTCATAGTGTGAATGTGGAGAATAAAATGTGAAAAAAAGAGGTATTAGCAGAATGCTTGGTTGTATAGGGAGAGGTATTAGCAGAATGCTTGGTTGTATAGGGAGAGGTATTAGCAGACTGCTTGGTTGTATAGGGAGAGGTATTAGCAAAATGCTTGGTTGTATAGGGAGAGGTATTAGCAGAATGCTTGGTTGTATAGGGAGAGGTATTAACACAACGCTTGGTTGTATAGGGGGAGGTATTAGCAAAATGCTTGAATGTATAGGGAGAGGTATTAGCAGAATGCTTGGTTGTATAGGGAGAGGTATTAGCAGAATGCTTGGTTGTATAGGGAGAGGTGTTAGCAGAATGCTTGGTTGCATAGGGAGAGGTATTAGCAGAATGCTTGTTTGTATGGGGAGAGGTATTAGCAGTATGCTTGGTTGCATAGGGAGAGGTATTAGCAGAATGCTTGGTTGCATAGGGAGAGGTATTAGCAGAATGCTTGGTTGTATAGGGAGAGGTATTAGTAGAATGCTTGGTTGCATAGGGAGAGGTATTTGCAGTAGGAAGAGGGAAGTGCTCATGCCATTGTACAGAGCACTGGTGAGACCTCACTTGGAGTATTGTACGCAGTACTGGAGACCGTATCTCCAGAAGGATATGGATACTTTGGAGAGAGTTCAGAGAAGGGCTACTAAACTGGTTCATGGGTTGAAGGATAAAACTTACCAGGAAAGGTTAAAGCATCTTAACATGTATAGCTGGGAGGAAAGACGTAACAGGGGGGATATGATAGAAACATTTAAATACATAAAGGGAATCAACACAATAAAGGAAGAAAGTATATTTAAAAGAAGAAAAAATATCACAACTTGAGGACATAGTCTAAAACTAGAGGGGCAACGATTTAAAAGTAATATCAGGAAGTATTACTTTACTGAGAGGGTAGTGGATGCATGGAATAGCGTTCCAGCGGAATTGGTAGAGGGTAATACAGTGAAGAAGTTTAAGCATGTGTGGGATAGGAATATGGCTATCCTAGATATAAGATAAGGCCAGGGACTAATGAAAGTATTACTTTACTGAGAGGGTAGTGGATGTATGGAATAGTCTTCCAGTAGAAGTGGTAGAGGGTAATACAGTGAAGAAGTTTAAGCATGCGTGGGATAGACACAAGGCTATCCTAGATATAAGATAGGGAACTGGGGACTAATAAAAGTATTTAGAAAATTGGGCAGACTAGATGGGCCGAATGGTTCTTATCTGCCGACACCTTCTATGTTTCTATATTCAGTATCATTTCTGAAAAACACCCGAGATGCCCTATTTCAGCAGACGATCTCCGTAATGAGGACATTGTGGTATTATCATTGCATGCACTTGTATAGTATTCCTTCTCAGCAAGCTTTACCCCACGGGGAATCTTCCCAACACAGAGGATATACATAACCTTATTACTAGGAGAACTCTTCTGTTGGATGAACAAGGATGTTACACTTCAGGGGCGTAGCTAAGACTCCAAAAGATCTGGGGCTAAAGCCCATAGCAGGTTTGATAGAAGTGGAGTAAAAGAAGCTGACATGCTTTATATGAAACCAATGATCAATAGTTATATATAATTTAAGCAATACATACGTATCAAAGATGTATATGATGATGCCAATGAGCAATATATATATTCATAATGTAAACAATGAGCAATACAAACATATAAAGGATTTATATGATGTCAATGAACTGTAGGAATATATACGCTACAGATATAGCTAAATGATGTATATGAAAGGCTTTATACCAATAGAAATATCTGAATGATGTATATGATGCCAATGAGCAATAACTTTATATGCAAGGCAAAATACAAAATAAAAATCTAAATGATGCATGTGAAGCCAATGAGAATTGCATGCAGAAATTAAATGCATAGATTAACTTTGTGTATGATGCCAATGAGCAGTAAGTGCATAAATAAAGTGCAATAAAAAATAACGTTGTAATTGATGCCAATGAGCAGTAAATGCATAACTTTGTATATGATGACAATGAGCGGTAAATGCATAAACCTTATATATGATGCCAATGTGTGTGTTAGTGCATTAACTTTGTATATGATGCCAATGAGCAGTAAATGCATAACCTTTTTATATGATGCCAACGTGCAGTAAATGCATAAACTTTGTATATTATGCCAATGAGCAGTAAATACATAAACCTTATATATGAGGCCAATGTGTGTGGTAGTGCATAAACTTTGTATATGATGCCAATGAGCAGTAAATGCATAACCTTTGTATATGATGCCAATGAGCAGTAAGTGCATAACCTTTGTATATGATGCCAATGAGCAGTAAGTGCATAAACTTTGTATATGATGCCAATGAGCAGTAAGTGCATAAATGTGTATATTTGAAAAAAGGAGAGCAGCACTCTAATTGCAGAGGTACAAAATAAATAATATTTATATAGACTCTTATAGGTACTGACAGCAAGAAGTATTAGTAATAACAAAACAACATAATTATTTGTATACAGTAGAAGGGGGAAAACCTTAATGTGTCCTAATGAGACAATCAAAAGTTTGCAAGAAACTGGCAAAAAAAATATGAAAACGTTTTTCAAATTCTGTATTTGTGATGAATATAAATAAAAAAAAACACCTGTCGATAATCCTACTGCAGTGTTACGCATAACACATTAGCTACTTGGACTAATCAATAAAACAAATATATTTTATAACACAATATGCAAATACAAAGTATGCAAAATACAGAAAGCATGCTGTACACATATAATGAGGAAAAATGAATGCCCGGCCAGACAGTAGGCAGCACAAAAATGGAGACCCAATAGAAAAACAAGTGGCTGAAGGCGTCTCTATCTATAAAAAAACAGGAGGGCTTGCCGCACTATCTCTAAAGTGTATGTATAATTGGAGCAGTCCTGCCAGTGTGGATCCAACATAGCCTGCATAGCAACCAATAATTCGTAGATGAGATAGGTGTCATCCGGAACCATAGTCTCTCCGAGGAAGCCAGTAGCTCCCCATCTGCTCCTGGATACAATTCTATCTTTAACCTACAAAGCCCTCCACTCCTCGGCCCCTCCATACATTGTCTCCCTCGTTAACCGATACTTCCCTGCACGACCTCAGCTCTCCTCCAACCTCATCACCTCTTCCCGATAGTGCCTGCCACATTTTACCCGAGCTGCCCCTCTCTCTGAAACTCCCTTACAGCTCTCTCCTTCCTTCTCAAACTTCAAAAAGTTACTCAAAACTCATCTCTTTAAAGAAGTTTACTACTCATCCCACTAGAATACCTGTGAATTAACAATCCTACCTAGCTCTCACTCTCCTTTGTCACTGTTAGTATCAGGTAGCTTACAACTGATCCAGCTAGAACGCACACACAATTAATATCTGGCCAAACCCACCTAGTGCCAACCATCCACTGTTACTGCCAATCCATCCTACTGTTACTACAACTGCATTCCCTCTGACCTCTTCACTCACCTTATGTTTCTCATGTTCCTCATTCCCTCTGGATTGTAAGCTTGCGAGCAGGGCTCTCTACCTCATGTACCAGTCTGTTCTAGTTCGTCTAACACATTATGTATTTCCCCTCTATGCTCTGCACCTAGCGCTACGTAAATTGTTGGCGCTATATAAATAAATGTTAATGTAATGTAGCCAACTTAATGACGCTGCTAGCAAACAGGATTGGCTTGTTCTATACCTGGAAGTGCTGGTTCCCCCGGCAGGAGGAAAATTCAGTGAGTGTGGGGAAACAAAGAAAAGTAAAACAGGATGGCAGCTTTGGAGACTCAAGGATACTATAGCCTCAGAGCCTCCATTCAGGGCTGTGGAATTGAGATTTGGGGCTTCAGCACCAGTAGACCCTCCTAGCCACTGCTACACTTCATTTATACATCTGGAGCAGCAGTTCAGTTGTCCTTTTTCCAGCCTCTGTCGAGAACTCCTTCCTAGAACTCAAAACAAGAAAACAACAAAAAAAAAAAACCATCTAATTATATTTGCAAATGGAAAATACATGCAAGACATTTAGATACGTTCGGCAAAATAATTAAAAATCCCACAGGGTTTTAAAAGAAGGTACAAACAGATAGGAACCAAATCGTATAATTCTAGACATACCATAAGAGAAGATGAGGAGTTTACATATAATGTCAACCCGTGAGAAGGATGGAGTCTCTTGTGGAAGGGCAGGTAATCCAGACCATGCGTTCTAGAGCTGACTAAGTGGTATTCTACGTCGGCGGTACTGAAATGAGGCCTCTGTGGGCACATGTGACTACCCGCTTCCTGCCCTAAAGCCGCCAACATTCTACTCTCTCCGACCTGGACAATTTTAAAGTAAATCCACTTCTGTGGCCACGATGACTTGATTACGTCCACGTTGGAGGTCAAAGGGATGAACCGACGGAAAAAACATGGTCCTACACTAACTGGGTACCTGAAAATTTCACAATAGAAAAAGCCTTCATTATAAAACTTTTCTTTAATTACATATTCTGACATTGGAAGGTCCAAATGTTTGGTTGGCAAAATTCCATAGAGCTTGGTGATAACGATAATAATTAGGCACGTGTAATACTGGAGTGGGATGAATAAAAACCAGAGTAGGACATTGGAATTGAACTGCATTAGTCATTTAGGGGTTAAAATAGGTAATGGTAATATCTCTGGATGTTGAGTAATAGTAAGATTGCCGGGACATACTAGAAGACGAGCGATCGCAATATAACTTTCTTGTTTAAATACTTAAACTTCTTAAATCCTGGAAGGTTAGTCTCCGTGAGGGATAGCACAATTACTGAGAACAACTTTGAGAATGGGCTGTTGAAGAGTTAACAATTTAAAGGGCCTCTGGATCATCAAGAAAGGTTCCAGATATGACGGGATTTAGAAACGTCAATTAAAAGAGCCTTTTCCAAGGGGCACTATGTGACCCCGTAAAGTGTTCCCATATTACTTACTATCAGGTTTCAAGCCTGGAGGAGAGAAAAAGGGGAGTATGGACTCTATCTGGCAAACTTGACACAAGGCTAAGAATTTCTAGGCCTTTAGTTCAGTTTAATCAATAGCTTATTGCTAAATGTCCTTGAAATGCGTGGGAACGAGTACCATGCAAGTAAACTGCCAACCCCTTTTCCAAGAGATCATTCTTGTTACGTTTTGGGGCTGCCGCTACATAGTTCATGTGTGTTAAAAGGGAATGTGTGGTTTTTGACTTGTGCCCTGATATGCACATTAAGCCTTTCCCGTCGACATATTTAAGACATTTGCTTGCCTGCTAATGCCATATCTAGATGACGGAAAAACTACGTCTAGGTGGCTGAGTACCTAACATGTAAATAAACTACTTTCCATATGTAATGTGCATGTCAAGCCACAATGGGATGTTCTAAAAGGAAGACACCACAGACACATTTAAAACATATTGTTCTGTTAATTTGTACGTTTATTGGCAATTCTGCTGACACAATGCGTTCTTCATAATGTTTTTTTTTCTCTACATTCCCAGTGTGTAGATGACAGAGTACCTCTCCAGAAGGAAAGTGAGATTCAAGAGTTCAATGAGGTACAACGGCTGTATTATGGCAAAGAAAAGTCCATTTTCACACTTTGTTTTTCAAAAAGTATTCTGGGCATTTTATTTAGCGCAAGAACCAATACGGCGACTCTGTTAATGGTTAATGGAAAGCTCTATGAAAAATGAAAATAAATACTAGGCCTGCTTGTTTGAATGGGGTCTGGTTTACTAACATGCACATCTTAAATATACATAACCCATTTTATGAACAGATTGGAGAACTAAAAAGGTTCCATAATTTTCTATTATTGTATGGGAAATGCACTTATTTTGTACTTTAAAACAAAAAAACTGTGTATATGATGCCAAGGAGCAGTAAATGCATACACTGTGTATATGATGCCAATGAGCAGTAAGTGCATACACTTTATATATGATTCCAATGAGCAGAAAATGCATAAACTGTGTATATGATGCCAAGGAGCAGTAAGTGCATAAAGTTTGTATATGATATTAATGAGCAGTAAATGCAAACACTGTGTATATGATGCCAATGAGCAGTAAGTGCATACACTTTATATATGATTCCAATGAGCAGTAAGTGCATAAACTGTGTATATGATGCCAAGGAGCAGTAAGTGCATAAAGTTTGTATATGATATTAATGAGCAGTAAGTGCATAAAGTGTGTATATGATGCCAAGGAGCAGTAAGTGCATAAAGTTTGTATATGATACTAATGAGCAGTAAGTGCATTAAGTGTGTTTATGATGCCAATGAGCAGTAAGTGCATAAAGTTTGTATATGATACTAATGAGCAGTAAGTGCATTAAGTGTGTTTATGATGCCAAGGAGCAGTAAGTGCATAAAGTTTGTATAAGATACCAATGAGCAGTAAGTGCATAAACGTTATATATGATACCAATGAGCAGCAAATGCATAAACTGTGGATATGATGCCAAGGAGCAGTAAGTGCATAAACTGTGTATTTGATACCACTGAGCAGCAAATGCATAAACTGCGTATATGATGCCAAGTAGCAGTAAGTGCATAAACAGTGTATATGATGCCATTGAGCAGTAAGTGCATACACTGTGTAAATGATGCCACTAAGCAGTAAGGGCATAAACTTTGGATATGATACCACTGAGCAGCAAATGTATAAATTGTTTATATGATGCCAAGTAGCAATAAGTGCATAAACAGTGTATATGATGCCAAGGAGCAGTAAGTGCATACACTGTGTATATGATGCCAAGAAGCAGTAAGGGCATAAACTTTGTATATGATACCAATGAGCAGTAAGTGCATAAACGGTGGATATGATGCCAAGGAGCAGTAAATGCTAACATTTGATTTCTCTCCCTTGGCCAAAGACTCGTCCAGTGAGCTGATTCACAAATTGATACATGAAACACAGCATGATATCGGTTTTAAAGCTCCCAACTTCCGCCCCGGCAAGTGGTATGGACCAAACTAACGTGATGTGGATCAGTAAAGACACAGCGTTAAGGAGAAATAAAAATAATTACATAAGAAAGACAAGGATTCAGGTTTGTGGACTTTAAACTTGGCGCAACCAGAATCACCATTCACTTAATAGAAATATAATGTTTTTTGTTTTTTTTTATGTTTTGTGTTATCATTACTTTCAATAAGAATATTTGTGCTTTCATTACCTGTCTCTTCTTCCTGATCAACTGCTCGTATTGCATTTTTTGTTTTAAAACTTTTGGTACTGGTATAATAACCGGTGTAATATTTTTTTTTAGTTTATGAACGGCAGCAGAAGTTGGCTATACCCAACACGTCACTCCAGATTCGGTTTCTTGATTTGGCTAAACTCAACAAATCGGCCAGGACCAATGATGTTTTGTGTTCTTCCCAGTTTGGCCACAAATGAGTTATTGCATCTATAGGTTATTTTGGATTTTTTTCAGCTCTACGGTGTCCTATTTGGGAAGTGTACTTCAAAAACGACCGCCAGGAAATCACAATTTCAAGAAACACAGTCTGAAACATAAACTTTTGGCAACAAAGTGAATAAAGTCTTCGAAGATATGTTCTACGACCATCCCAAGCTAGACAGTGCATCATCTGATAGATTGAGGAGCCCCATGCTGTATATGTCTTCATAACTATTTACCAGTGCAGGGGATGGTGGGCACTGTGTCCAAGTGCCCAATCCTTTATTATACAGTGTGGCATTGCAGGAATATATCTCCCTTCATCTGAAGAATACTGAACAAGCTCCAAATAGGATGTTGTGTCTGGTGCTTCCATTCAATGCTGCAGTGTGTCCAGTGGGGGAGAAAGGACGCCCTGCTCCCTCTCACTGGATCACCTTGGAAATGCGTCGGTAGGGGAGCAGAGCTGAATAGTCAAGTCTCATCCTGTGCAACCACTGTACTGACCGCACTTGATGTAGCAGGGTTACCCCTGGTGACCTTCATGACCTAACATCCAGATGAAAGTCACACGAGCAGTGGCAGATTAGGGACCAGTTTGGCATCGTTCCAGGCTACTTTTGTGGGTGGCAATGTATTTTTGTAGTTTATTTGGAGTTTGATCAATTAAAACCATTGGTGTGTCTTTCACCCTGTAAATCCATGATCTACAGCAAGCTACCGAGTTATATGTGACTATGTGTGTGCCTCTTATTTAGTATTGCTCATGAGGCCCAGTTTTAGTCACATGCACGCCCGTCGCATTTTGCTGCCTAATTATTGGCATTCTCGGTAGTACAATCGTTTCTTTTCTAACTGATGTGAGCACTCCATCTCCCCCCAGACTTGAGCACAAATAATTCGCTTTGATTACAGAAACAAATTTATTTAACGACCAACCAAGAGAAAGTTATTTGCCATTCGATTGAACAAACATATTGGGCGGGAGGCATCTGCAAATCTTTATTTTTTTTTTTACGAGAATAGCATCTGGGACAAAAGTAAGACCCCCCACTTACCGTAAGCAAAAGCTTTTGTGTTTTGTTTTTTACTGATTACTATAATATATTGAACCTAACACAGACACTCCGGCCAATAAACTTTTATAGTCAGTACAGACGATACGTTTGGACTGATAGAGGTCAGTCTTTTTACTCCCCTACGCTATACATCGCGTGTATTCAGGACCTGATTACATCTCTTGGATCTTGCTCCATCTTTTTTTTGTCAAAAGCAAATTCAAATAACCATTTTTTCCTTGTAATTATAATTTTTTTTTATTGTTTTATATATATTTATATATATATATATATATATATATATATATATATATATATATATATATATATATATATATATATATATATATATATATATGAGTGCTTTGTGTGAGGTGGAATCAACATCCCAGGATTCTAAAACTAGGGAAGATTCTATGCTGGTTCCGTTGCGGGTAAGTAACCTTGCCTTTTCCCTTTCCAGTCAACACCAGGTGGTGGCGCAACTCCCTACCTTGCAAATTAACCCCAGAGAGGCCTGCCACGCATTGACCAAGCGTTGAGCGCTGGTCTGGCTCCCGAATGGGTTAAATAAAAAAAACTAAAAAAGCAAATAAACTGAAATTTAAAAACTAATATTTACATTTTTAAAATCCCATTCGGACTCCGCTTGTTATATAATTCGTTCCCTTTTTTCGCACATGCGTTAAAGAAGTGCTGCAGACAGATCAAAAACTGCTCCATTTGAAAGAGCTTTCTTTCCTTTCCAGTAGGGAGGGAGGCTGTTTTGCTTTTTTTTTTTTTTTCGGAGCAGTCATTGTACTGAGTGAGTGTAACTTGATATTTTTCTGCATGTCCCCAGAGGGTTTTTTCCATTACACAGGCACTGCAGAATGGTTTGGCTTCCTTTCCCCCTCTCTCTCTCTCTCTCTCTCCCCCCCTCTGTTTGCCTCCCCCCTCCTCCCTCTCTCTCTCTCTCTCCCTCCCTTGGCTTGCTTTTCCAGAGGCACATTGTGCAAATGTAACCTTTCAACAGGCCCCGCCTACGTCAGGAAGCTAGTGGGGAAGGGATTTTATTTTTTTTTCCTCTCTTTTTAATTTTTTTTTTTTTTTTTTTTCTGCCAGGAACACAGGCGGCTGGGAGCTGGAAGGCAGCCCATTAATCAGAGCAGGCTGACAGAAAAGCACAGATCCTGGGGAACAGATTTTTGTTCAAACTCCCTCTTGAGCTGCCTCTGCCTGTATCTAACCCCCCCATCCCCGCTTAGTTTTTTTCCCCTTCCATCTCATCCCCTTGATTTTTCCTTTTTTTTTTTATACATCTGCCTTGAATGTTTTAATCCATGGTTTTTTTCTTTCTCTCTCTGCACCTCTATTATTACTTATTATTTTTTCTCTAAACCCTCCCTGACTTTTTTTTTTTTTTATATTTTTTTTGTCTCTGTTTTATTTGCCACTTGCAAGATTTTCCGATACCCCTTTGGCATCCTCTTGAACGCAGGTGACTTGATTCCTGCATCCTTTCCATGCTGCCTAGATAGGGGATCGAGCTCTTTCCTAATTTGAAGGCGCACTCCTCACCATTGAAGGAGGGGCGCCGGTAAAACTCAGGCCTCATTTCACAAGTGAAATGTCATGATATTTAAATCATGACGGACAATGCTTTTGGTAAACCTCCGATTAGCGCAGGAGTTTAGTTATTAATACCACCAAAGTAATGGTGGCTGCATTTATGTCTTCTGTCCACAATCCAGTTTAAGGACAGTGGTACCAAGCACTACTTTCTTAGCCAGAGCATCTTGGCCTATGGGTTGCAGTACCCAGGTGAGCCATCACTGCCATAGAGCTATTTATCCCCATACCCTATCGATCCAAGACTGCGAATACCCTTTTGGTCAGCGACCAACGACTGTTGGAATGCTCTCCATTGGAACAACCCCATTACTTTGGTGACAGGGATATAATAGACTCCTTGGCTGGGGTTACCTGAATGCCACTCTGGAGAACAAAGAAAAAATATATGCCACACACAGACAGGGATAGGCAAAGTGGCAAGGTGTGGAAGGTCCGTAGAACATCATTAAATTGTCAGCCATAGACCTCTATAAATGTAGACCCTTGCCTAAAGAACCCACATGACTGGGTGAACCAAGGAGACACCTAGATGATGCCAAAACCTTGATGGAGCGGAGGACCAGAAGGGGTCTAGCGTTCATCAGACCTGAGCCAAAACATGTGACATGCTTTCTATGTAAGTTGGAGAAACCAACAATGTAGAAGATCTTATTTTTATTTTTTTTCCATAGTCATTAATTAGCAGAAATTGGCTAAGTCTGTGACTCCAGCTCTCAACTACTCCTGGAGCATGATAGGACAGGTAGTTCAAAAGCAGCCAACCTTGCCCCATCTGATGTAGCATCGCAGGTATTAGGGGGTCTCAACAAGCAATTTTGTTAGAAAAACTGTTCAGTGGTTTTATTTCCAGAGTTATTCCATAGACTAAAATGGAAAATTTTAAGTCACTTCTAAAAAAAAAAAAAAAAAAAAATCATCTATATTTAGCCCCTACTAACCGAATGCAGCTCAGTGGCTGTCACTGGCCTCTCTCAGCTCTGTTAACATTAGTCGTTCTACAGCGGGCTTTCCAGCTAAAGCGATCCATAAAGATAAGTGGGAACTCAGCGTTTTCCTTTGTAGATGGGGCTTAGTGTGGTCAGCTGGTGGAAAGTACGGCTGCAGAGCTGATTTTACTCTAGTACCTTAACCATTTATGGCCCCAAGTGCTGAAATTGCAGTTAGAAAATGTATTTCTGTTGTAACTTGCTGTGTACCTGGTCAATTGGAAAAGCTTGGTCAGGCCCAACTCAGGCGCATAGGGGTAGACTGATACCAGTCAGAGTCAATGGCCCTGTAAGGAATGCCCTGGTCCCCTTTTCACAATGATCCTAACCTTGGCAGAATGCATGGTCAATGTGGCATGCTTGGTGATTTGATGCCACTGTCTGTGGCAAGTTCAGTGGAGGGTCAAAGGAGCATCATCAATTTGCAATTGCCAACCACACGGTCCAGCAAATGCCCAGCATGAACAAAACTAGTGCCTAGCCCAATGTTGCGTTTGAGGACCTGACAAGTACTTCACGGCAGTAGAAGAAGGGGCGGCGGGAAGGCTAAGGCAATGTGGACCAGGGAACTTGGCTTGATACTGACATGGACGAACTTCCCCCCCACTGTCGGCTTGTCTTAAAGGACTACTGTAGCCAAAAATGTACTTGTGTTTAATTGAAAGATTGTATCACGTGCAGATGATTTATAAAGAAATTCTTAAATGAACAAATACAAATTAACTGACTTATTAAGCCTTCTTTACTCCATATCGTTCTCTCAGGGGGCAGACATGTTGGTTAGAATCTTTACTCCATATCGTTCTCTCAGGGGGGCAGACATGTTGGTTAGAATCTTTACTCCATATCGTTCTCTCAGGGGGCAGACATGTTGGTTAGAATCTTTACTCCATATCGTTCTCTCAGGGGGCAGACATGTTGGTTAGAATCTTTACTCCATATCGCTCTCTCAGGGGGCAGACATGTTGGTTAGAATCTTTACTCCATATCGTTCTCTCAGGGGGCAGACATGTTGATTAGAATCTTTACTCCATATCGTTCTCTCAGGGGGCAGACATGTTGGTTAGAATCTTTACTCCATATCGTTCTCTCAGGGGGCAGACATGTTGGTTAGAATCTTTACTCCATATAGTTCTCTCAGGGGGCAGACATGTTGTTTAGAATCTTTACTACATATAGTTCTCTATGGGGGCAGACATGTTGTTTAGAATCTTGGGTCAGATCTTCACTCACCTTGGTTCAGATGAACAAAGATCTGACCCAAGATTCTAAACAAAATGTCTGCCTCCTGGTAGAGCTATATGGGGCATAGATGGCTCAATAAGGTACTTTATTTGTATTCTTTCATTAAAGCATTTCTATATAAAATTCCCACACTTGATGCCATCTTTCAATTAAACAGAACTTCATTTGTTGCTGCATTTGTCCTGTAATGACATTGGCTGGAGAAGTTGACAAAGAATAGTTTTCTCCCAAGCCTTTTAGAAATGTTCATAGTTATTTATTTCAGGCAGAAGGACAAGGGGCATTCTTATGGTTATCCAAAACTTTCAGTATCCCTGGTATACTTTATAGCCATATTTTCCATATGGAGGACCACCGTCCATACGAGACCCTCGTAATCTGTTGCCCCCAGATTTTAAGGAGTGCATCGATCAGGCATTGATTTTAATGCATATTACCTGTAAAGTAGCCCTTAAAGAAAAAGTCTGGTCACTCTGCCTGCCAAGTCAATAGGGACATGATATCCAACTGTGGCCCTTCGGCTTTTTCTTGCACTACAACTACCATAATTCTCTGCCATTTTTAAGGACTGTTGGGGAATTCTGGGATTTGTAGTGCACCAGCAGCTGGAGGGCCACAGTTGGACATATGATTATGCATTAGGCCCTTTGTATTAAAAGTCTTATTAGCCCTGTGCAGATCCTGTCTTTTCCAGCACTCATTCAGCCCCGGAAAACCTGGTTTTGTTGTATCTTCTGTTCTTCGCAGGCTTTTTTTTTTTTTTTTTTCTCTCTCAGTTCTGCAGCATCTTCTGTGCTGAGACTGCTTGCCTCAGCCTGCTGCTTTTCCACCATCTGCCACTCTGCCTCTCTTCCTCACACCACATCTCGTTAGCACTTAGATTTCCGACTTTGCCAGTCTCTTCAGAATCTCACCTTCCCCTTTTGTTTCTTTTTTTTTTTTTTCACTTCTGTCCTGAATCCTGTTTTCAGTCACTCTGCTCCTCTTGCTATAACCCTGTTAACTCAATTCTCTCGACGTGTAGTGAGATTCTTCCAATCCGTAGGGTCGGGTGCCAGTACAGGTTAACTACTACTTTGGACATCGCACTGGCCAGTGTTCCATACCTACCTAGGTGGACATTACTGGTCATTGTGACGGACACTTGAAGGATGTTGTATGCTGCTTCACTGACCTTGCCAAGGGCACTGGTCTCCTTACACGGACACTTTGGGCTTGATACACAAAAGAAACAAATAAAGCCCCTTTGAGACATACCCATATCTCAGAGCAAGCTCAGAGATCTCAGCTACAAAGATTGAAATGTTTGCATTGGCAATGTATTGCATGTATCAGGGAAGGACTGCATAATATGAACCAAAGACAAAGATCACACTATATATATATATAACTTTTTAATAACAAGAGTAATCAAATCATATATTTGCGATTTGTAGGACGCTTTTCCCCCTGTGAGACTCGACGCACTTTAAAAACAAATATAGAAACAGACATCAACATGAAGAGTTCTTTATCTTTAAAAAAAAAGTCTGTAATGATCATAAAACTAAATCAGCTGGTTATGATACTGCACTAATAAGGTTTGACAAAATCTTCTTCAGATGGGTCCTCTGAGGACTGTTGAGTTCAAATGTTCAGCCCAATGTCTTTTGAAATCATAGGGCATTAAATTTGGACAACTAGGAGGAGTATATCAGCCAGGGGAGGGCTGGGAAAGCCCCCCCATGCTACTCTCTAACCTGACTAAACGCCCAAGTACATAGCACTTTCCGTGTTTTTATCTGATTATTGCGTCTGTCTATCAATCTGTGGACTAGTAAAATTGCACTGTTAACCACTAAATTGGTTCTGCGCTCCCAGGCCACCAGTTGCCAGCCCTCATCTGACATCAGCCAATGGGGCACTGACAAGATGGTAACAGCTCGAAAGATATGCCTGTTTAAATGAGGCTTTCTAAACAGGCGTGAGCGCTCTGCATATACAATGTCGCTAACTACAAAAGTGTGTACAAAAAATGCGCTTCTCACAATAATAATGCCGGCAACAATCTAGAGATATTATACCCCTCCTAGCAGGATAACTAGTAAGTGTATAAAATAAGAGAAAAATAAATGTAAATACACCTGTGGTAGTGGTATCACCAGATTACAATGTCGCCATGGAATATGTGTAATTTGCATATCAAGCTACAAGGTGATGTCATAGAAGGGACACATTTTTTTTTTTTTTTAATCTATTCATTTATGCTTTTAAAGTTGTGCTACCTCAGTGTATCAAACGTTTCTAAAGTCACAGTTGAAGGACTCACTCCTTGAGGGGCTCAATCTAAACATTGATTATATTGTGAGAATACGGTATACTGCGAGTATAAAAAATGATGAAAAGGGAGCTATACATTGTGAAAAATATGTTTTAAGTCTGTCTGTTGTGTCTTCTGCTTATGACATCACCTGTCCTCAATGGAAAATGGATATGAAGGCACAAGGTGATGTCATAAACATGAGACAGCACAGACACATTCAAATCATACATTTTCTCTTATTTTATGCATTTGCTTTCAACTCTAACACAATGTACAGATCACTTTGTAGTCCTCAAGTTGGGTCCTAGAATATATATGGGAATTATAGTGTTTTCACAACTACAAAGCCTAAATTAGTATCTTGTACATTTTATTTAAAAAAAAGCTTACAAAAAGTAATTGTGTACAGTATCTGGTGCTTGTGGTTCTTTCACCTCTTAAATCAGGGCTAATATCAAGCTAAAATCAACTTTATTTACAATAACATTTATTTATATAGAGCCAGCCAACCAGTATAGACAGGGACTGATACATAAGGTAGAGAACCGTGCTCACTATTAAAAAATACTATTTAAAAAAGGTTTTACATAATTTTTTTAATTCTAAAATCTTTTCCTTTTTTTTTTTGCTTTCCTGATTTTTACCCAGTTAAGGCCAGGGTTGTAATTTCCTTTAACATAGTTGCCAACATCGGTCATTTTTCCAGGGACACATATTTGTTCCACATGCTGCAGAAAGAGCATGCAAAGTGCAGCCCGGCAGTATGTAGGATGGATATACGCACAGACACAATACAATTAATTAATCAGGGTGGAGATCTCATAGGACCTACCATGATTAATTCAATGGATTGTGTCTGTGCGTATATCCATCCTACATACTGCCGGGCTGCACTTTGCATGCTCTTTCTGCAGCATGTGGAACAAATATGTGTCCCTGGAAACATGGTCGATGTTGGCAACTATTCTTTAATGAATTCTGTATAGTCATCAATACTATGATAGGACCTGGGGTTTTTTGGGGCCGTTTGGGCCTATTGATAGCAGGAAAAGCCAACTTGTAGATAAAGGGATCAATAGATCATAGACTTTACAAGTCAGCCTTCCTTGTCCCGTAGATACATACTGAGAAAAGCTCCTTAATTTTGTTTGTCCTCCCATCGGAGGCCGAGATTGGGAGATTCTAGTGTCCATGGAATTTCGAATTAAAGAGAAGAGTCTCATTGGAATAAAGGTATCCCTTTAGCTCTGCTGGTAGGGGGAGGATGCTGTCCAAAAGTGCAAATTGGTAATCTGAGCTCGGAGATAAGATTCACTCACCCTCCCCAGGACCTCCCAGGGCAGATGGGTTTTGGGGGAGATGAAGGAGGCTACAAAAAACACTTTGAAATTCAGTGTTCTCTTTACCTAGTCCCCCTCCCAACTCTTTAAACAAATGGCAACTTCCTATCACCATCCATTGTGGATTAGATGGCATCACTTTGGCCCTGGCATTGTTACATTGTTGGGGAACAGATTTTTTTTTTAATTATTATTATTTTCTTCTGCAAGCAGGTGAGGGTGATTGTATGCTAATTAAACCGCCTTGCTGTGGCCTTCAGAAATCAATTGAGATACATCATAGTTGCCAACATCGGACATGTTTCCAGGGACACATATTTGGTCCACATGCTGCAGAAAGAGCATGCAAAGTACAGCCCGGCAATCTGTAGGATGGATATACGCACATACACAATCCAATTAATTAATTATGGTAGGTTCTATGAGATCTCCACCCTGATTGATTAATTGGATTGTGTCTGTGCGTATATCCATCCTACATACTGCCGGGCTGCACTTTGCATGCTCTTTCTGCAGCATGTGGAACAAATATGTGTCCCTGGAAACAGGGCCGATGTTGGCAGCTATGGATACAGATATTTAGCAATTCTCAGCCGTGCATGGTAGGCCGTCCCAGTTACAGATTCAATAGGCCTATATAGCCTGCAGGACATCAGATTGTAGAGGGATTGTGCATTCCTTCTCTTGTAAACTGGCTTCGGGGTTACCATTGGATGCCTGTGATGGAATTTAAAGGGACTCTATCAGCTATTGCTTATACTGTGAATGTAAAGAATAAAAAAATGATTGAAAATGATCAATCCATGGTGTTTGCGAAATTGCAAGCAAATAAATTAAAGATGTGTTTTCAGTGGGTCTGTGGTGTCTCCTGTTGATGACATCAGCTGTGGCTTGATATGCAAATTAGGCTTTTCCCTTTCAAAAACAGCTACACTTGATGGCATAAGCAAGAGACTCAAGAGACACATTTAAAACATCACCTGTTCCCAGATATGCAAATTAACTGCTTTTCAATGTATTTTAGATGTGTCTGCGGAGTCTCCTACTGATGACATCACCTGTGGCCTGATATGCAAATTACACATTTCCCTTTCAAAACCAGTACATTTGCATATCAGGCCACAGGAGATGTTATAAGCAGGAGGCAAAATGATGTAAAGTTGCAAGAGGGGGATTGTTGAGGGAAGGGGATGAACCCACCTAGTATAGTGAACAGGAGAGATGAGAATCTCCCCTTTTCTAGCCATAGGCTATTGTGAAATACCAGCTGTCTGCAGCCTGTCTCTTAGCAGCTCAGTGTGTTTACATTTTGGGGGGGGGGGAGCAGGGATGAAGGTACTTCCAGCAAATGCCCTGCACCCTCATTTGTTAAAGGAGAAGAAGACTCCTGTGTGCCTGAGACGTCTCCTCCAGGAAATGGCCTTTAAAATTAGATTGTCTCTGCTGTCTGTTCTGTATATACTGTGTTCCAAACAGGGCCGGCCTTAGGGGTGTGCGACCTGTGCAATTGGTGGAGGGGGCGGAGCTCACCGTGCGAGAGGTGTGGCTCCGCCCCCACCCTGTTTCACGGGGAGCCGCGGGCAGCATGAGAATGTTCTGCTCCTGCTCCCCACATATAGTGATTATGCAGGCTATCGGGTATCGGAGGGGGAGAGAGAACAGATATGGGGAGGAGGGGGAGAGAGAACAGATATGGGGAGGAGGGGGAGAGAGAACAGATATGGGGGAGGAGGGGGAGAGAGAACAGATATGGGGGAGGAGGGGGAGAGAGAACAGATATGGGGAGGAGGGGGAGAGAGAACAGATATGGGGAGGAGGGGGAGAGAGAACAGATATGGGGGAGGAGGGGGAGAGAGAACAGATATGGGGGAGGAGGGGGAGAGAGAACAGATATGGGGAGGAGGGGGAGAGAGAACAGATATGGGGAGGAGGGGGAGAGAGAACAGATATGGGGGAGGAGGGGGAGAGAGAACAGATATGGGGAGGAGGGGGAGAGAGAACAGATATGGGGGAGGAGGGGGAGAGAGAACAGATATGGGGAGGAGGGGGAGAGAGAACAGATATGAGGAGGAGGGGGAGAGAGAACAGATATGGGGGAGGAGGGGGAGAGAGAACAGATATGGGGGAGGAGGGGGAGAGAGAACAGATATGGGGAGGAGGGGGAGAGAGAACAGATATGGGGAGGAGGGGGAGAGAGAACAGATATGGGGAGGAGGGGGAGAGAGAACAGATATGGGGAGGAGGGGGAGAGAGAACAGATATGGGGGAGGAGGGGGAGAGAGAACAGATATGGGGAGGAGGGGGAGAGAGAACAGATATGGGGAGGAGGGGGAGAGAGAACAGATATGGGGGAGGAGGGGGAGAGAGAACAGATATGGGGGAGGAGGGGGAGAGAGAACAGATATGGGGGAGGAGGGGGAGAGAGAACAGATATGGGGAGGAGGGGGAGAGAGAACAGATATGGGGAGGAGGGGGAAAGAGAACAGATATGGGGAGGAGGGGGAGAGAGAACAGATATGGGGGAGGAGGGGGAGAGAGAACAGGTATGGGGGAGGAGGGGGAGAGAGAACAGGTATGGGGAGGAGGGGGAGAGAGAACAGATATGGGGGAGGAGGGGGAGAGAGAACAGGTATGGGGGAGGAGGGGGAGAGAGAACAGGTATGGGGAAGGAGGGGGAGAGAGAACAGATATGGGGAAGGAGGGGGAGAGAGAACAGATATGGGGAAGGAGGGGGAGAGAGAACAGATATGGGGAAGGAGGGGGAGAGAGAACAGATATGGGGGAGGAGGGGGAGAGAGAACAGATATGGGGGAGGAGGGGGAGAGAGAACAGATATGGGGAGGAGGGGGAGAGAGAACAGATATGGGGAGGAGGGGGAAAGAGAACAGATATGGGGGAGGAGGGGGAGAGAGAACAGGTATGGGGGAGGAGGGGGAAAGAGAACAGGTATGGGGAGGAGGGGGAGAGAGAACAGATATGGGGGAGGAGGGGGAAAGAGAACAGATATGGGGAGGAGGGGGAGAGAGAACAGATATGGGGGAGGAGGGGGAGAGAGAACAGATATGGGGGAGGAGGGGGAGAGAGAACAGATATGGGGGAGGAGGGGGAGACAGAATAGTTATGGGGGTGTTGGAGAGAGACAGACATGGCAAGGAAGAGGAAAGGGACAAACATGGGAAGGGAGAGACACATATATGGAGGGAGAGGAAAGAGACAGGCATGGGGGGGCACCATGGGGGAGGCCCGCACAGGGCGCCGGAACACGTAAGGCCGGCCCTGGTTCCAAATACAGAAAGTTGTGTACAGTCAGTACATGAACTCTAAGCAGCCTTCCCTCTAAATCACACTTTCTGGAATTTCTACCATTTGCTTGCTATTAACCTGAATAGATTTTACCTCAACTCCTCCTACTGTTTGCATCCAAAGGATTCCGAGCATACAGCTGTACAAAAACTACAAGATCATGGTAGTTCATGTGGGGTGCAATTAATTGGTTGCCCCTGGACACACTTGCATTCTACATTCTGCAGGGAGCATGGTAAAGTTATATGTGACCTGGCAACCCTAGCTGTACAACTCGTGGGGACAATTTCCTGGTAGGCTACCAGGTCTGGGGATATCTGATTCCTGCTGATTGATCCACTTTTACCACTTTGCAGTAGAATTTGCTAATTATTTTAAAAGCTTACTGTAGGAGAAAATGGTTAGAAATAAATGCTATTTTCAGTTATTGCCCTATAACTTGCAAACAACAACAGAAAAACATGTAAACATTTGGGTAATTCTAACCTCAGAACAAATATTAGAATCTATTTGGGGGGGTTATTAGCCTTTGTAGATGTGTAAAAGATATTTTCATGTAAAAGTGTTTTGCTTTTCAATTTCTCATCATATTTTTTTTTTATAGTAAATTATATGGTATGCTATGATCAAAATAATGGTATATTAAGACAACTTTTCTATTGCCAATAAAGACAATGTACAATATGTGTGGGTACATTAAATAAGAAAGAGGAAAATGAAAGCTAAACACAAACACCGCAGAAGTGTTAGACTAGTGTTAGAAGGGTAAGGCTTACCGAAACTAGTTTGGTCACCAAAAGGTTAATTATTTTTATAACATTCTTGCACATTCAAACAAATAAGGTATCGGATACTAAGGTTAGCCATAAAGGGGCAAGGCCATCTAGAGGGTCTGTAAAAAAAATAAAAAATGTTTAGGTAAAAACAGCATCATGTGAAGTTTACCCCAAAAAACAGATCTGGCTGATAATGTAATAGAATTATTGTGAATTTAGCAGCCCCGGAAGAATAATTTTTAACGTAAAACTACAGGAGAACTATAGAAATAAGTGCATTTCACAAAGTAAACACATGTAAAACACACAGAAAATAAACTAGGTGGAACTGTAAGTTTAAACAGAGCTGGAAAAGGACATCGATCGGGACCATCTAGGTGAAAAAAAAACCTAAACTTGCATTACAGCACTGAACAATCCAATACTCTTGCATCCCAGCCAACATCATGGGACACAGTCCTTTTTTGGCTGCATCAGTGCTGCCTTCCTGGTACAGGTACCTGGCATACAATATTCTGAGATACTGTGTCATCTGCAAAAAAGGAGCCCACAAGGAACTGTCAAGCTCATAGCTGAGCACCATGGGAGTTGTAGTGTCAGAGAGCTACGGGTTGCATATAGTCTGTACAGAGCTATCATTCAGGGTCAGCCTAAACACTGCTTATACTGTGAAGGTAAAGAATGTTTAATGATGAAAAAAAAACTACACATTGTGTTAGAACTGCAAGAAAATGCATAAAATAAATGTGTCTGTGGTGTCTGCTTATGACATCACCTTGAATAATAAGTTCATTTGCATATAGAGCCACAAGGTGATGTCATACTACTAACACAATGTATAGATCATTTGGAATCATTTTTTTCCTCTACAAACACAGCAAGGGGCAGGTTGACAGAGAGCTTGTAACCACCTTGCTTCAAGGACAAACAAAAAGGAGTGAGGGGTACAGAAAACACACGGAGAATTGTGTAGCAGTAAAGAGGTTAATGTGAATGAGCGGGGTTCTGCTACGGAGGGGTGTACAGTCAAGGCTGGGAGAAGAAGCGAGGGGCAGAGGATTGGTTTTTGCAGCATGCAGGAGTCTCATCACCCTGACAAATGATCAATAACTAATTTCACTGCAGTAGCATGAGTGCTTTTCCAATAATTGTAACCCAGCAATGGGGAATGAAGCTCACACCAGCTCCACACTAACCTGCCTTCGATCAATCTGCGCACCCCTCCTGGGGAAGCAGCAAAACTACCTTTTTTTCCTCTGCTCTGTGTTTTCAGTGTGAGAGCTTGGTTTATCACCCTGTGCTTGGTTAATGTATAGATTTTGATTCCTAGCCTTCTTATTATGCCCTGGGTTGGTACGTGCTATAGGAGTGATGGGGCATTTGGTACAGAGACTGGTTGAATTAAATTCCTATGAATGACCAATGATGCCAAATACCATTTATTAACTCAGATTGTTCTGTGGCGGTCTATGAGATAAATTAACTCAGGTCATTGAATAGACCCCAATATGTATTAAATACAGCCCTATGTTTATACTGGGTGCTGAGATAATAGACTTTTTAATGTATATCAAAAATGTTATGCATTGAGTCAGTGGTATATCTTGGGTTTGTGCTGCCCTAGGCAGACAACCCACGTTGCACATCAACAACATGCTCCATAACCCACGCTGCACACTTATTACATGTCTCCATCACCTCATTATCCCATTATATGGCTCCATCACCTCATTATCCCATTACATGGCTCCATCACCTCATTATCCCATTACATGGCTCCATCACCTCATTATCCCATTACATGGCTCCATCACCTCATTATCCCATTACATGGCTCCATCACCTCATTATCCCATTACATGGCTCCATCACCTCATTATCCCATTACATGCCTCCATCACCACCATTACCCCATTACATGCCTCCATCCCCACCATTACCCCCACTACATGCCTCCATCACCCCCATTACCCCATTAAATGCCTCCATCACCCCCATTACCCCATTACATGCTTCCAGCACCCCATGTCCCCATTACGTGCCTCCATCACCCCCATTACCCCATTACATGCCTCCATCCCCACCATTACCCCCACTACATGCCTCCATCACCCCCATTACCCCATTAAATGCCTCCATCACCCCCATTACCCCATTACATGCTTCCAGCACCCCATGTCCCCATTACGTGCCTCCATCACCCCCATTACCCCATTACATGCCTCCATCCCCCCATTGCCCCATTACATGCCTCCATCACCTCATTACCCCATTGCATGCCTCCATCACCACATTACATGCCTCCATCCCCCCCATTACATGCCTGCATCAATCCCATGACATGCTTGCAACCCTCCATCAAACAATTACATCCCTCCATCCATCCATCACCCCAGGACCTACTCTGGTGGCTAGTGGCAGGCAGCATGGTGTCCTACTATGCTGCCTGAGTGTAGATAGGTCACGTGACCTGGCGCGTGTCTGACGTCAGAACCACAGGTCACGTGACCTGTCATCAGCGATGCCCCACCCCCTAAGAAAAAAAGGCACGGGCAGCCCGATCGCAGCACCGGAGGCGTCACGATCGGGCTGATATTGCGGTGGTGGGTGGAGGGGCGCTGGTGCAGCATTTGGGGGGCGCTTTTTCTGCTGCCCCTAGTAAATTTGCCGCCCAAGGCATCCTGCACTGCACTGAGTTGTTTAAAGGCTTCGCTGCCAAGGTTCCAGGACAGGGTCAACGGATGTGGTGTAGGTGGAGTCAAACGAGGGTTACAGGAAGTCACATGACCTCACGAGATTGAGCGCTAGCCGACCTAGAACAGGCCCAGTGTGTCTGCAGCCCAGTTCTTGCATGTCTAGACTATGGTCGTTATTCCTGAATGAGGGAATTGCAGGGATTTAACCAGGGAAATTCAAACTTAAGGCCAAAGCAGCCGAGCTGGAAAAAAAATTCTCCCATTCAGCTACACTTCAAACTTAGCTACAATTAAGTTTAAAATTCCCTGATATAGAATGAACTGCTTTTCAATAAGGAGAAAAATGTGGCATCTCCAGTTTAGGAGATCACCTGTGGCTTGATATGCAAATAAACTGCTTTTCAATGGGAAATGTGTAATTTGCATATCAGGCCCCAGGTGATGTCATAAGCAGGAGACTCCACAGATACATTTAAACACATTTTTCTGCTAATTTAGACATTTGCTTGCAATTTTGCCAACACAATGTATAGATCATTTTCAATCATTTATTATTCTTTACATTCACAGCACAAACGATGTTTAGGTGATACAGTCCCTTAAGAAATAGCAGTAAAATTAACATTAGTTTCTGAGACTACAAACTATTTTAGATTTTTTTACATTTTAAGTATTCTATTGCATACACTGCCTGGATACACTGCCTGGATACACATGGATACAAGGTCCTGTCGCTGTGAGGCCCCAATAATAAGGACGCTGGGGGGTGGAGCTTTGTAATTAGAGTGACAGCGCCACCGCATGTGCAGTACTATATCTCAGAATACTTTAAAGCAGGACAAGGATAGAGCTCAGCAAAATCATGACTGTCCCGCGGACCGGGCGGAGGCACTCCAGTTGACAGAGGCATCTGGGCTGTGGCCCCTAAATCCCACGCCTTAATCTGGCCCTAAACAGCATTTAGCGCTGTTGGAATAGGTCAGATGAGCGCGTGGAATGAATGAATGGCCACGGTCACATTTGCTGGCCACGCCCTATGTTCGCATGGCCACACCTTACATTTTTGTGATCCCGCCTTCCATGTTTGTGGCCAGCTTCTCATTGTACGCACTTGTGTCTTTCTACAAGAGAAAGGGGGCACCTAGGCTCACTCCTTCAAAGTGATCGCAAAGTTTAGGGCAGACTTCAGGATTAAAGCCAAATCTTGCAATGCCAGTGAGAGATCATAACCTGCTGGTACAGCCCAAGATTTGAGGCTCACTCCCACAGTCCCACTGAGCTCTTACCTCTGAGCAATCCTACAATCCCGATCTCATTCTCCTGTGTCTAGGACATACTGGGCATGTGCAGCCTTGTCAATCAGTTTGAGTGACAGTACCACCATGCACACACGCGACCAATGACACTTGACCTCCCAAGCTCTGCCCTCCAGCATCCCGATTCACCACGAGATTCATCCCCAGGAGGTATAAAATTGCTCAGTGGGCTAATTCACTATCTGTAGAACCTGTTAAAACCTCAAGGTTGCAGGTACAATTCCTGGCAGGGTTGAATCAGCCTTTTCATTGATAGTATAGTTAAATTAGCTGTAGTAACATCCCCAGGACATCCTGATTAAACTCTTTGTTGCTCTTATAAATTCCATGGTCTGGACCATAGGTGTCAAATTGCTGCCCCCCCCCCCTCCCCCCCATCTGCTGATGGCCCAGTCTGGCAAAGGATTATGGGAAATGTAGTTCACCTGTCAGCACCAAGACAGACCTGACCATAGATCCTCTAACATTGAAGGCCATTTTACAAAAGAGAATAAACCCAAGATTACCTCCAACTTCATGGGCTGGGGGAAAAAATGGTTCTAAACTTGGGGATGGGGGAAATGGGCCTTGGATAGCGTTGAAAATTGTTCTTAATCATTCCTGCTTCGCGCCAGACCTTCCGCAAGAATTCGCGTTTTTAAAGCTCTGTTGCTTTAAGAAACAATTTGTACGCCAACTAATAATGCTGCCCACTAGACATGTGCATTCGTTTTCGGACAAATGCATTTTCGTCCGAAAATAGTTTTTTCGTCCATTCGTCCGAAAAACGAATAACGAAAATGCTAAACTAACGAAAGCCGAATGAACGAATGGTTAATAAACGAAAATCATTAATTAATTCGTCCATTCGTGCTATTGGCATTCTATAAACCGAAATAGAGTCGGTTTATAGAATACCAATAGCATTACATATATATTCCATAGACCGACATAATGAATGACTTTCGGTTTATGGAATGCATGTAATACTATTGGCTTTCTATAAACCGAACTAGATTCTTATGAATGGGGACTCTAGTTCGGTTTATAGAAAGCCAATAGTATTACATGTATTCTATTAGCCGAAAGTCTATAAACCGAAGGTCGTTCGGTTTATAGACTTTCGGCTTATAGAATATATGTAATTCTATGTATTCTATAAACCGAAAGTCTATAAACTGAACGACCTTCGGCTTATAGACTTTCGGCTTATAGAAAACGTGTAGTACTATTGCCTTTCTATGAACCGAACGAGAGCCCCATTCATAAGAATTTCTTACGAATGGGGCTCTCGTTCGGTTTATAGAAAGCCAATAGTATTACACGTATTCTATAAAACGAACGAATGAAACGAAACGAAAATAATGAACAAATTTCGTCTGAAACGAATGCAGTAATGAACGAAATTCGTTTTAGACGAAATAAATAACATTTTCGTCCGAATGGACGAAAACGAAACGAAAATTTTAGTCTTGCACATGTCTATTGTCTACTGCCCACCAGCATAACATTCTGCATATATATATATATATATATACACAGACTTCCGCCCTTCAGGGAGAAAAACTACAAAAGGTATTTAAGAGGAAATGGATCAGCATATGGCTTGAGCCTGCACCTCGGTGATGCAGACACAGGTGACATCCAGTCGTGCATCTCACCATACTTTGAACTTCCCCAGGAGGTCACCCAGATGGAAAAAAAAAGGAAATCCATTGCAATAAATCGTAGGCCACCTCCTCATCGCTGGGCTCCTGACACAGCTGCTGTATATCTTGCGCATCCATAAGACCTAACCCTGCCTCTATCCTCCATTCCATCCCATTTCATGGCTGCTTCATTATCGTTCAAGGAGCCCTGGCGCTAGCCAGAATGGAAATCAATGCGGGGAAGAGACGTATGTCGAGATTATGGATAGGGTTTGAATGAGAAGCACCCTCGCACGGCGCTCGGGAAGGCTTAGGACAGCCAGAGACCCATCAGTCCTCCCCTAACAATAAACTATAGTCTTGTCAGCAGAGTGTCAGAGAACGGACTCAGCACAATTTTATCAAGGCTTGCCCCGGCCAACCGTAAGAAAGCTTGTTTGCTAGCCGTGGTTGGCACTATGAAATAGCACTGCCTGGGGAGCATTAAGGAATGCTTAATAAGGCTGTCTCTCTAAGAGAAGCATTCTAGTGTAATTTGCTTGCAAACCCCCCCCCCCCCCCCCCCCCAACCTCCTTCGCTCAATGCATTGGCAAGACAATGGACATCTAGCACAGGCAGGCAATGAACGGGTTTATAGCATGGGTAATAAAAGCGATGGGGCCTCCTTGATTCCAGGGAAGGGATGTACTAGAGCGAATAACTGTTTTTCTACAAACACACAGCACATAACATGTGATGCCATTCACGGTGTACTGAAAAATGGCAAGTCCGCGTACAAAAACAAGAAGGAAATGTTGGTGTGGGAGTGTTAACTATAGTGTATCGTTGTAGATAAATGTGTCGGGGTAATTATTGTTACATTATACCTGCAGACCTGGAGCGTTCCAATATGTGTCACCCTCGGCTCAGTGTGGATTTTAATGGGACTGTGTCACCTAAACATTGTTTTTACTGTGCATGTAGGGAATTAAAAAAATGATTTGAAATTGATCTATACATTGTGTTAGGAAAACTGCAAGCAAAGGCCTAAATTAGGAGAAAAAGGTGTTAGAAATAGGTCTTTAGAGTCTCCTGCTTATGACATCACCTGTGGCACGGTATGCAAATTACACATTGCCCATTGCAAACCAGTTTATTTGCATATCAAGCCACAAGTGATGTCATAAGCAGGAGACGTATATTAAACACATTTTTCTCCTAATTCAGGCATTTGCTCGCAGTTTTGCTAACACAATACTGTGCATGTCTTCTCTACATCCACTGATTGTGTCATTTTATAAAACTCCCGTCACTTTGCAGTGCAGGAGTTTGTATACATGACACCCATTTCACTTAATCTATGCATTTGCTTTCAGTTCTGCTTTTGTGTTCTATAACACAATGTATAGATCATGTCTTTTTCATTCTCTACATTCACAGTATACATAGTGTTTAGATACCAGAGTCCCTTTAACAAATACATTGGATAGTCAGGGAATATGTCAGTGGAAAACACTGGCTATATAGTTCTAAACCTTACTACTCCTGGGAAGCAATCTCAAGACGTATCGACAAACACTTCACTCCTGCTGGGATAGATAAATAAGGTAGTGCCAGGGAAGGCTTCTTAAATAAGTTTAATGATTAGGGATTTTTTTTTTTTTTTTTGTAAAAATAGATCTGTATGACACAATATATGACTATTCACCAGAATAGGAGACTACAACCACGTGCAAAAGAGACTGGAATTATTATAGCTGATATAATAGATAGGTGATGCCTAACCTTGGCACAGCAGGTGTTTGGGAACTACATCTCCCATGATGCATGGCTAGTCTTGTGACTGATCAAGCATCATGGGCTAACATCTGCCTTGCCACGGTTAGCCATCACTGCTACAGTGCCTACAAATCTCTAGTTAGGCAGGGGCATAGTATAAAATTATGGAGGGCATACACTGCTAATCTTCCTTGTGGTAAATCGAGCCAGGGATATAAGGTCACCAGTGTCCACGGCAAGGTCAGAGAAGGTCAATAGAGCATCATTAAATGGGTCTTCAAAAAGTAAATGTCCCCCAGGGGCCGAGTCGATGGCTGCCTCTGAATCGAGCCCTTCTTCTTGTAATCACTACTTGTTATCTGCATTATCTCTGGCGTCCGCTTGATGTTCCACCTTCCTTGATTTAAACATGGCCACCATTTTAACTTCTGCCCCTTGTGTTCTCCAACCCTCTCCTATGTTCTATGATGGCCCACATAAACCATGGCTCTAACCCTGGGCACCGTTGGCTATAACATCTCTCTGTTTGGGTTGGTAAATGCACAGGATGAATCAATAGATCCCAAGTACCCCAACAATATACTTATGGTGCCAGACGAGCAAAAGGGGCATGCTGTCCCTTTAAAGAAGCACAAGCTATACCCCAAATTCAGGGGGACATGTTTCATGTTTATTCCACAGAAAATTAACTGTTAAATATATATTTTTTAAATTTAATTCCATGTGTGGTTGTCCGGAAGCCATTTACCAACTTGGACAGAGAAGCAATGGAAGAAATAAAAGTTTGTGTCATAGCTGTCCAACTGCACACTCTGCTGTATGACGCACCCAGACCATCAATAGCACTGTGGGTTAGCATCACTAACAAAGCAGCCAAGCAAGGGAGAACCTGCAACATTCCAGGGGTCGAACAGGTACCTCCCCTGGGTGTGGACTAGCCAGCGCATGGCCATGGTGCCAAGAATTATGACTACCAACAAACAGCACAGGCCTCTGCTACCCACCAGACCACCAGGGAGTTGACCCTACTGCACTCTCCAAGGCCATGGTAAGCAAAGGAAGGAGAAGGAAGACTGAGAGGGTGGGGGACAGGGACCCTCCATGGCTGCTCTATAATTTCTATCAATGGGCTGGGGCAGTAGCACTAAATGCCCCTTGGTAATACTCGGTATCAATCTTTGCATCCAACTGTCTTGTCTGCCTACCAATCTCTGTACCTTATCTGTCTATGTGTGTCTATCTCTGATGATATCAGGGGGGGCTGATGAAGTGGCACCAGGGGCAAGTACATTGCAGATGAAATAATTTACAGAAAATTATGGGTGTCTTGTCCTGATTTGGGGTATTGATTATATTTTACATTATAATTGGATAGTAGCTATATGGTGTCACAGGAAGGCCCATTTCTGAGACCCCTAACTTGTTGTATTTTCTTTTGTTGGTATGCAGTGGTGGCATATAAGTGAATTAAGCAGTGGTTTAGGACCTCCAGTTGCTTAAGCCCCCCCCCCCCCACAATGCCTAACTGAAACAGGAGCTACAATCTGATTTTTCTCTGTAGGCTCTAAAAAAATCTCCCTGTCGCTATATCTGCAGAGGACAGTGTACCAAGAGGCCACAAGGAGTTCTGTTCCTCCTGTGAAACAGACCTCTCTTGTCTTGTAAAGTCTTGCATGACTTTCCATCCTGCGCCATTAAAAGTGCTGAAATATGACATCATAGTCCTGTGCCCTGGGTCAATCCTAGCGCAGAACTGGCAGCAGCAATGGAGAGGACTGTTCTATCAAAAACACAGAGCACACCTCCCCAATTTACAAGGCCCCTAAACTTTTTTTTTCACTAGTCCTTTTAATATAGACGCACAATTAAAATATGTAATGCCCCTAGTATGAGGATAAGCTGGCATGTAATTTTGATAGTTAATGCCTATTTATCATCTGACCTGTGATGCATGTAGGCCGGTCTGGTTGGCAGAGAGAGATCCTCGATTGTGCATGTTAAGGGGGCCTTAACAGGCAGAAAAAGAGCGCCGACCCGGCTCTGCCTCAGCTCTGAGGCAGAGCTGGGAGTAAATCCGCGTGTATGTGTAAAGATCCACGTTGGGTTTATTCTGGAAAGGGGTTTCTCATTTTTAACCCGTGCTTCTTCTATGGAATCAAGGTTTTTTTTTAAAAAGAAACAGCCTAGTGTCCCTTTAATCTTTAATAATCACACTAACCAGTGGATCTGGGGTGTTTGCAGATATACCACAACAAATAATATATTCTTATGTTTAATCCATAAAATATGGTTTGGTTAAAGAGCAAAATAAGCATTTTTCTTTAAAAACAGAACAACAATTGTAATGTTAAAGGATATATATATTTTATCATATGAATAAAACTCTTGTTGACATAAGCTCATAAGAAACATGAGAGAGCCGTTATTTGGCGAGCTGCTCTGTTTCCCCCCGTGGCTGTCCTTTTTTTTTTTTCTTTGTAAGCCGGACCTGGTCTGTCATGGAAGAGCCTGCAGCAGTTCCAATCACATATGACTTCCCTGCAGCTTAGCGAACAATGGGAGCAGAGAATAAGGCTTTGCATCTGACCTAGAAAACCCAAGCCTGCTCCTCTCAATCTGACAGCGGGATTGGGCTAAAAGCTAACGGCTTTCTAGAGCTTTTTTGCATAATTTGGGATTGCAGCTGAATCCTTCCAGCTTCAGAACAATATCCAGAAAAGATTGATTCCCAGTCTTTGGCACCTCATAATTCTAGATATGTCAAGAGGAATTTTTATTGTATTTTTTTTTTTGTTTTAAAGTACTGGAAAGTTTTGGGGTGCAGGGAATGCACCCAAGTCATTACTAAAAAAAAAAAAAAAAAAGCTGCATGTCAACAGATGAGACTACTTAAAAAAAAGATAAATAAAACTGCAGACATGTACAGAAAATCTGGTTTTGAATCCAGGATGGAAAGTACTGACGCCAAGAGTTCCTTTCTCCTTGGAAAGATTTTTAAAAGGACATAAACATTGTTTATATGGCGACTGTAAAGAATTTGAAAAAAGATCAGAAATGTGTCTGTGGGGTCTACTGTCTGTGACGTCATATGGTGTCCTTAAACTGACACTTTTACTTAGGCCTGACTAGGCCTTTCCCGGTGGTTCGCTACTCAATGGCGGAACCCCATAGTCAAACAGGGACGGACAGAAAATTAAAAAACAGTCCTGGAATCAGTTGTATAGCAGCCCCATAGCACTGTTTATAAATAAGAGCCATGTTAAAGAACATTTTCAAGGGGTTTTCTACTTTTTAAATTCAAATTATGCTCCCTCGTTTGGATCTAGGGTTTCCACTAGGCCGGCCAATGTTAAGTCTATGGAGACAATAGCAAGGCTGGTATTTATCTGAAGAAAAGGTGGCAACCCTATCTCAGAGTTCCTAATTTATATTGAACATCGATTGGTTCCCCGTCAAAAAAAGAGGCAGTTTCATTGGTTTCAGACAAATTACACAGGTCTCTTGTCTTGTTTTGTAATCAGAAAAAAAAAGAAATTCTAGTAAAAAATGGATCAAGTAGCGGGAATCAGCCGACCCCCCGGGGGCAGCCGGCCTATTGGGAAGTTCCCCAGTATCTCGGGATCACCCTAGAGAGAGTCCAGTGGAGCCAAAACCTTGAGAATCTCTTTCACGTTTCATTTGTTGTACAGTCTTTGTTTATTGTTATTTTTTTTTTCCAAATTGTCTTCCCTCATTGCCATATATTGTTTGTCTACTAATAAATATTATTTGTTTTCCATTAAATCGGATGGCAGTACAGAGTGTGCCCCTCCTGTCTATTTGTTTCATGTTCTTAGCCTGATGCGCCCAGGCTAATACTATATATTTTTAATTCCATTTAATCATTTGGTGTGCCATCTCTATACATTTTTTTTTTTATTGCATCCAGGATCGTGTTCCCGTGAGCCAGTCCCTGCCCCAACTCCAAATTTAGTCTGCTGAGTTGGCTGGTCGGCGTGAGTAGTGCATTTGTATAAAGGCTCACAGCTGCTTTCAGTATGAGAACACTGGAGAGGTGCTGAGTTACAACAATTTCTAGCTCAAGCATACCCATCTGAATTAAAAAGAGCTCAACACTGATGCATGCCTTCTAAACTGGGAAAACACCATCATCCAGGTTGATGAGCTGCACTCTAAAATTCTTAGCTAATTAGACAGCCTCAAAGTACTTTAATTGGGAAGTGGCTGTTTACACAAGAAAGCCAGCCCCCTAGATAGTCCCTATGTATTTATTTATTTCTCTCTCTCTCTCTCCTCCCACAGACAGAAAGCTGCCAGGTTTTGGGGGGGGGGGGGGGGGTTATTCTTTAAAACACAGCAGTGGAATGGTTTTGTAATAGCTGTGGATAGTACAGCCCCGGAGGCTTCTGGGAGTGAAACTCTGTAATGTTCCCAGGGAAAAGATTCCGCTCACAGTGCCGAGGCGTGTCTGCAAGTCGGAGCAGGAAGTGGCTTAGACATCTCATTCCGTGGAACAAGATCACATGAGAAACTTGCATCACATGATAAGCTCGTGCAGTAAACAAGCCCTCATGTTCCAAGGAAGATCGTTAACCCAATGATGCCTTTCACCTCTTTTCTGTCTGTGTGTATAGCCATTCTGCATACTGCCGGGGCTGCACTTTGCATGCTCTTTCTGCAGCATGTGGAACAAAGATGTGTCCCTGGAAACATTGGCCAATGTTGGCAACTATGTTACTGCATTATTTTAAAGAGTAGCAGCCTAGACTGTAACTCTTTCCAAAGGTGACCATTGTTGACCAGTTTTGCAAAGGCCTACCCAGAATCCCTTGCAGTGGTACTCGCACTGTGAAAGTGGTAAAACCAGGCCTTCTGGCCTGTTTGGTGGGTGTAGATTTTAGTTTGATCATTCCACTGCTACCCACTGAATTTCAGATAGAGGAGTTTTTTTCCATAACCTTTTCCCCCACCGATACTTAAATGGTTTGTTATTTTCGTACGGGGATTTATCTTTCTTCGAATCGGCTTTATTAATAGAAAAAGAGGGTACTGCAGGGAAGTGACAAGGGAATATCACACTAAAAGGAAAACTATTGGCCCCCAAAAAAATGTCTGTTTAACCGACAGATTGTAGGCATTTTAAGGTGAAATGCGTTAATGGAGAGGTAAAGCTTGCCAAGAACCAGAGAGGTCTGTAGAGCTCCTCACTGAGTGAACAAACTCTTTGATAATATTTACGACAACCCCGGTCAAACAACCTAAATTCCGATCCCTCAAACAGCCTAACACACTGGTTTCCAAACCGGTCCTACAGGTTCACCCAACAGTCCAGGATTTAGGGATTACCCAGCTGTGTCTAAGGTGTTTAAAAAAAAAAAATAAGAATTAGAAATAACATTGTAAAGCCAAAGGATGATAGAAAATTGACGAAGAAATGATATGGTGAAATTATTACTATCGTTTCAAAGACGAAAATCTGATGGCTAAAAAAAAAATAAAAAAAATACCTTAGACACAGCTGGGTAATTCCTAAATCCTGGACTGTTGGGTGAGGCTGGAGGACTGGTATGGGATCCACTAGCCTAACACCATGGGCAAAAGGGGAAAGAAGGAAGACATGCCACAGCAGCCACGCACCAATGATAGAGAAGGACAGTCACTTGAAGGGGTTCTCTAAGAAACACTAGCGCTGCTGACTCCGGTATGCCGGTAGGACTTTGTAGATGGATTATATTTAAACCCAAATCCCACTGCAATAATATATATATATTTATTTTTTATAAATCACTATTTGCAGCTCCGTTCTTGGTTCTATTCCACCCATAGAGAGCCACCATGTTGGTTAAGCCCTCTAGTTGTTATGCATTGATGCAAAGTAATGGGGAGCACATGCTGTGTTACGTTTTATTCAATAGCTGTGCTTGTAAGCCAGGCCATGCCCACTCCCTCCTATGCAAGCCACACCCCTCCCATGCAAACCACACCCCCTCCCATGCAAGCCACACTCCTCACCATGCAAGCCACACTCCTCCCATGCAAGCCACCGCCCCTCCCATGCAAGCCACGCCCTATCATGCAAGCCACACCCCTCCCATGCAAGCCACGCCCCTCCCATGCAAGCCACACCCCTCCCATGCAAACCACACCCCCTCCCATGCAAGCCACACTCCTCCCATGCAAGCCACACTCCTCCCATGCAAGCCACGCCCTATCATGCAAGCCACACCCCTCCCATGCAAGCCACGCCCCTCCCATGCAAGCCACACCCCTCCCATGCAAGCCACATCCCTCCCATGCAGTGATGTTACACATGAGCCAAGTGTATATGTTCATATATAGCTAGCTAATGAAACACAGTGGCACATGTGCTTCCAATGTTCCCCTTGTGTTGGATTATGGGTATAGACACAAAATGGCCTTGTCAACCCATCAGCTCCTCTTTGACGAAATATTTTATATAATAATTACCAAGAAGGTAATTTTTTGTAAAGATCACTGATAGGGAGAGAGTGCTAATGGGTCCACTAAACGCAGGTCGTTATTGCATATAATAACTTATTGCTATCTGATCTCATAAATATGCAAATCATAATTCCCAATCGTCCTGCTTTGGATCCCATGTCCCAACTTCTCCTTTCATTGCCCCATCTTTCAGAAACACAGCAGGGAATGGAAAGTTCATCCTGCGCGTGAATGATTGATTAATCAACATCACACGTGTATTGCCACAGCTGCATACCATCACTCCAGGACGCGTACTCTGGGCTGCCACGCCCCTCTTTTGGAAGCCATGCTCATCATGTTGTGGGGTATGTGCAAATAACCTTATGTGTCAAATGACGTGGCAGGAAGTAGCAGCTGATAGTTGTGTGGCTCCGTGGCAGGCCATTTTGGGTGAAACCTTAGTGTGGTAGAAGAAGATACAGCTGATGTTAAATTTGGGATTTCATTATTTCGTGGTAGTGAGTCAATGCTCAATGTGTTTTTTCTTTTTCATGTTTCAAATACTTTTTTTCTTTCATCACCTTGTTGGCATGTTACCAATCTAATTACAATATGTACAATATTATTTCTTGTAATACATTGTTGCGGGTGACTGTGGTTTTGTAAAAAATGGTTTTACACGCAGTATCTACACTATTTATTTTGGCTTTCCGAGATATAATTCCTGCCAGCAGGTAGCATGCCCTATTAAAGCGGGCAGTAATTTGCTCTATTTCTAAATGCAGGTGTCTTTTTGTTTTGTTTTTTTAAATATTTGGGATTCGGATATATACCTATAAGCCATTTTTATCAGGATTATATTTCCTGACGTACTGTGGTCTAGTGTAACACACAGCTAATCGGAGTTGCTGCAGCAGGGTTCTCATCAGAGGAAGGCCACAACGTTGGTAATGGTGGACATTTATTGGACTTTGTGATGGTCAGTTTAATGGTGTTCCATTGACATTCGCTGACCTTGTCACGGGAAGCTTTGCATACTCTTTGTTGTCATGGTGGATTAACACTGTTCACCCTCCTTATTGCTATAAAGTATTTAATAATTTCCATTTTTTTTTAAAAATCACAAAAAGTAGGCTTAAATAATTTGGGAACAAGACCACTCAGTAAACATGGAGGAATAGAATGAGACGAGGGCAAAGATGGAGGAAGTCTAGACTCCGAGAAGACACAAGACAACAGTCGAGAACAGAGGAGACTCAAAAGAGTCAGGAGTTTTGGGAAATTAGAGAAGTATGAAGAGGTGCCAAGAACAGAATCCTGGAAGGGGTAAAGAGAAGCTGGAAGTTTGGGGTGAGGAGGATTGATTCACAGGTGATGAGGGAGCTTGAGAGATAGGAGTTTGGAAGATAAAGAAGTAAAAACAGGAGCTAAACGAGCAAACGTATAAGAACCAAACATCTAAAACTGACTCCATGCTGTATAAACAGGGGTTTAAAGGAGCAGATTTAGTAGAGTATTCCTCCTTCCTTTTCTATATATATATATATTGTGAAGTGCATTGTACGTATTCCATTTATTGTGTCACAGGGCAGCAGTGAGAAGATACAAAACATGCTGGTAATTGGGATTCAGGACACACACACTCCCTGCTGTATTAGCAGAGTATTGGAAAACGATACCCCTGATCTGTATCGGGTGTGAATCCCTTGGACGAATCGGTCCAATTGAAAGAGGTCACATTGAAATTTTACTCCATATTTTTATTTATTTGTTCTTGGAAATAGTTAAGGATGTTCCATCGATTGATCCCGGTCCATGCACAGAAAAGTGTGAATTTTAGAAAGGAAGATCAAGGAGTCACTAGCAGTTCTCATACACCAACGAGCAAAGTATGTCTTTTTCTCTAAGCCCATAATAGCATTTGTATCTTCTGTTTTGTTCTTTTTATCAATCACAGTAAATAGAAGAAAGAAAAAAAAAGAAAATTGTGTCTGTTTTTGTGTGATTGCATGGCATTCATTGTTTATTACCTTCTTGGAGTATGAGTATTGGTTCCTTATTGCTTTCTTAGAGTGTGACTATGGATCAAACCAAAATTTGATGAAGAACCCGTGGTTTAAACAAAATACTTATTAATTAACCTCTGGCCAAACCAACCTAGCTCTCACTGTCCCCAAATACTTTTAGGAATAAGGAAGTTTTCTATTCATCCCACTAGAACAACCATTAATTAACTTTTATCCAATCCCACCTAGCTCTCTCACTGTCCCCAAACACTGTTACAACCACCACCGTCCCCTTTGACCTTATCAATCCCTTATGTGTCTACCACTCCCTCTAGGTTGTAAGATTGTGAGCAGGGCAAACTGTTGGCGATATATATAACTCAGTGTAAGGAATATTTATGATGGCCGCTCCCATTGGTGAACATATGATGTGGATTTCTGACACACAGGTGAATAGGCTGACATACATTAAACACACGTGTTTTTTAATAAATTGATCTGTAATATGCAGTATTTAGGAAAGAGACTGGTCCACTTTGAGGCAGTGGATGAATAGTGTGAGCGGTTAAGGACCGGCAGCCACGGGGAGATCGCGGAGAAGGACGCAGCTGCTTTGCTCAAGAAGAGAGTCGATTTCCCTCGAAACTTAGGTCCTTCGCCTGTCGCCTGTTTATCTCCAAGATTTCATCTCCCAGGATTCCCTGTGGAAATGTCCAGGCAAATGGGCCTGCTCAGCTGTACCACATATAATCCTGACAGGAGGTGAAAAGAAGGGTTAGCCTTAGAACGGGGCAGGCGGCTGACAAGGGTGAAAGGTCAGACAGAGACAGGATGAGCAGGAAAGGGGGAGGACAATGCTATGAGGGATGGAGGCAGAGGTAAATATATGGGTTATATAATGGCAGCTTCACCTGGGACCACAATCATCTCACTGGTCAAAATAAGGAAACACAACCTTCAAATCTTAATATGTAACAAACCCTTTATATTAGACATATTAGTCAAGAGGAGAACATGAATTGCTTAATTATTATAATTAATTGACGAATTAAGCTTTCACAATAAAGACATTTCTCTATGATCTCAGTTAATCTTCTATAATTATTCTATAAATTAAATCAAATAGGATACATATGCTTCTCTATATAATTATTTTATCAGGGATTTCTTAATTATTATATTCTTTAAAAAGAGGATGTTTTCCCTTACAATACTGAATGCTTTTGTTGTCATATGTAGCATGTGGAGCATCATCTCTATTGCTTGTGGATGTCCGGTTATACTCAATTAATATATATATATATTATGAATACACAAACCACAGTCCACAAATCTCATTGTGAATGAGCATGTCCGGTGAGTTGACCATAGACCTTTATTTGTCTACTGGTCAAATAGATGCTAAACACCTACGCGTTTCACTGGTTCCCTACTCAATGTCAGTATGTGAAGTTTGTCGTACGTCTAGTTCCAGGTGACCCTGATATATTGTATAGCCCCTCGGAATTTGCATTATTATTATAATTTTTTCCATTTTTAGACAAAATATAAAGAGACAAAACAAGCACCCAATCAGAAAAGGCGGTGAGGTGTATGATAGTTGTTTTTGGGGTTTTTTTGTACTAGGCAGAGGAAAGAGATGATTAATGTAAGTTGACTTGTGTTATGAAATCATTTTACGAGCCATTACAAAATACAGTTCCAAAATCTAAAGCTGCATAAGCCTTGTGAATCTATATCTGCCACAAAAATAACACACTTACTAATAATTAAAATGAGCATTTAAAAACATGCCTAAAGGACCAGTCTAGTTTTTAACTAGTTAATACAAATTAAAAGTGGCCATAGGACTCTTTAGATGGCCATTCTTAATTCACATGGACATAAGTACCTGTTTTGCAAGGCCCTATAGCTCTTTTTGAGTAGACATGAGAGGCGTATGTGCACCCCTCTGAGTGCCCCATGCACCTTAGCACTTATGTGTATACCATGACCTCCAGTGCTTGCCCCATTACCTTTAGTAAGGGATGCTGTGAGTTGAGCATTTCTCAGTGTACAGCTGTACTCTTAGAATTTTCTAAACATTCTAAATGCATATTTGAGCATTCCAAAAAAACAACTTTATTGAAACCAGCTCTGCCGAAAGTAAACAAAAAGTGCCTGGAACAGCACAGAATTCATTTTTAGGGGGAACTTTATGAAAAAAATGCATAATCTAAGAAATTGATCTCTGATTGGAAAATAAGATATTAAAACAGACTCCTCGACGAATGTTACTGCAGCTCTTTAAAAAAATATTTTCACCATCTTTAATTTGTTGTAAATAGCGGTAGAAAAATCCTCTGAAACATACATTAGGTGGCATCAAAGTCCTCCTTCTTTTTTTGTTCTCCCGTCCTTATTTTGTTTATATTCTCCACTACAAGCAATTTGATCTGTTTCATGTACAGCTCATCAAATAAGACGGGGTGGATGGAGAAACTTTACTACCTAACATCAAAACTAAGAACTTGGCTAGTGAAAGAGGTTGTTTTTTTTTTCCGGTTGGATCCAGGAGTGTAGCAAGCATCACCAGGCCTTTTATCCTCGAAACCTTTGACGTGCAAAACATTCCCACGGGGTCTGTGCAAGTGAAGCGGTGGTTTAGAAAGGCAGGGATCACTGTCCGCTGTACATGAAAGAGCTGTCCTGACACGCCGTACCATTACTCGGCTCTCTAAGCTTTTGCGTCTCACCTTTTATTTCCCGGTCACAGATCTGAACGGATCATTAAGAAGTGCTGGGGGTGGCCATTGCACAGAAACTTTAGTTTAGTCAAACTTACAATCGTACGGTACATAAGAGGGTACGTGAATTATCGTCCTTGGCCAATTCTGGAAACGGGGTGGAGTTACGCGGCATCACGTGCCGTTGCGCGACCTCTCCGAATGTTGCTCAGTGAAACGCGTTTGGGTGCAACTTTATCAGTTTTAGACGCAGTGCTGCCTGTGCACAGTGCAATTTACTCTGCAATATCGGCATTAATGCTGGGACAGACCCAAACTTGACGGGGCAGGACACAATAAAACAGGACTGCCCCCAAAAAAACGGGACTGTTGACAACTATGAACTTAAAAAAACAAAGAAAAACGAATACTGACCTTAAAGAGGGACAAAACCCTAAAATTGTTTAATAAGGCTGCAGCATTAAAACTGCTTTGTCAGTGGTGCTCTGATTGTGTGTCATTCAAAAAGCCCCCTCGTCTTGCGTCAAAGCAAGACGAGGGGGCTGCCATTTAGAGTGCAGAGAGAGAGAGACAATCACAGGATCAGCTCCCTCATTGGTGGGTGGTTGTGTCAAGTGTGTGGAAGAGGAGCTCAGCATCTTGTGCCATGCTGGTGTTGAGTTCAGCATCACTGACCAATCAGCACTGCCTGCCAAAATTAAGAAGTGATGGCCGACAAGTCCAGGTTTCATTTATCTGTACTCAACTTACACTTCAGAGCAAAACAATACATATGGGTGCTGCTCAGGAATAAACACAGTGTCCATGTATAAAGATATTGGTGTCTGCGAAGGTTCAATATATATTATATTGGCTGTGAGCTATGTTGGTGCATAGCTCCTAGTCCCTCTATGTCACCCATGAACAATAGTTCTACTGGTCTACTAAAATACACCCACAAAATGATTTTTATTTTGCTACATCAAAAAGCACTTTCACCATCCCCAAAGCTTTAGAAACGATAGGCATACTCATATCAGGTCTGTCATTGACCATTGGCAGGTTGCAGTGGTGTATCTCGGTTTTGTGTTGCCCTAGGCAGACAAAATTTGGACACCCCCCACGTGGCACACCTACGACATGTCCAATCACCCACGTTGCACACCCACAACATGCCCCATCACCCATATATTAAATGCCCCATCACCCCCATTACAGGCCACCATCACCCTCGTTACATACCCCCACAACGTCCATTACATACCCCCACCACGTCCATTACATGCCCCCATCACTCTGACAAATTGGAAGGCGCTAAAGCTTGCTGAACGGTGGGAGTGGGAGCGAAAATGTTTGAAGCACCAGAAGTGTGCTTTAACACCCTCTGGCAAAGTGCCGCCCTAGGCGAGTGCCTTGTTTGCCTTGTGGAAGATACACTACTGGCAGGTTGGTGCATCTCGGGGATTGCAGACCACAATAGCTACAGAGCCTGGTTTAAAGATTGCAAGACTGTAGATTTCGAGGATTGATCTATGGACTTTGAGATTGTCCATGGACTAATCCAACCCCAAATCCAACCTGAATTACTAAAGGTCTCATTGCTGCTTTTGTTAACTTTTCGATCATGGAGGGCCGTGCACCCTTCAGATGGTTCAGGAGAAGAGAGGAAAGCTAGGTGCTACTAAATGAAAGACGTAATACAATACAATGGGGGTCCTCCAGTTGGACATGGAAAACTTTAGACCAAGGGTGTCAAACTGCAGCGCACTGTGGGAAATCTACCTTCCCCAGCCTCGTAGCTCAAGGGCCACAGTTTGACATCCTCTCTTTAGACCACGGGCTCTCTGTACAGGAGGGACAATAAATACTGAGCATCATGGGGAATGTAGTTCAGCACGGCTGGCGTGCCATCATTTAGACATGGCTGATTTACTGGCGTTAATTAAGAGCAGAGGATGGAGCTCATTCCTGGGCCTGGAAATCAGGAACGAAAAAAAAATGTGCCCACACGGTGACACTTCTCCGCTGGTAGAGGTGAGAGCATGTGCTTTCTTTTTCTTTTTTTTCCCCGGCTGTCTTCATCTGCATTCCAATTGAGGACTAGCTCAGCAGCAAGAGGAGGGCAGGCAGCGAAGACCCATTCCTTTCTGAAACCCACTGAAGGCTGCCTGGCAGCCATCCAGCCATTAGAAATGGAAATCCGCTCTTCCCGGAAAGTAGAGCTGCAGCGTTTATTTTATCTTGGCTTTCCATGATGACTGGCTCTGAGTGCAGAGCCGCGATGCAGCATTACAGAGCGCTGAGCGCCCGGCCTGCATTAACACAGGCGTCTGTTCTTTTAATTAAACCTACCAAACACATCACATTATCTGGAGAGGTGTAGCCTGACCCAGGAGAACCTTGCTGGATGATGATTGGTTGGTAACCAATCCATACCATTCTCTCTTAGAATCCTAACTGAGAACTACAAATACCACAATCACCCAACAGTGTTTTGTTTTTGTTTTTTTTTTTTAAACTACTACAGACCTGAAAGAGGGACGAAACTATGCATAACCCACTGGTATTCAATGGGTTAAATAAATACCCATTATCATTAAGTCTGTCCTAAGTATGGTGGTAAACAATAAACTGCCTGCCTGTAGAGGGAGCACTACTGCATGGGCAGCAGATCTGTGGATGAGGGGTTGGAGATCTGTGCACAACCCCAGCACAGATCTCAACTGCAGTGCTCCATAGAATGTAATCTGCTTGCACCTTAATACAATGACACACTGTCAGTAAGCTGCGCTAAAGACTTGTGGCAGAGAAGGCACAGATCTTCACTCCTCGCCTAGACCACCAGGAATAAATAGCCCCCCCCCCCCCTCTCCCTTCATGTTACCTGAGCATCTGTACGATTAGACTAGACAGGCCCCAGAAGATCCTGCTTTCACAAATTTGCGTAAACATTGTTTAGGGGGCTAAGGCCAAGGTGGGAGATACTCACAGGGTGGGGTAGGGGGTTAGAGGAAAGGCAAAACATTTTTTATACAAAGTTGAATTCGACCTCTCAGCTCCACCTCCTCTCACCAAACTTGAATCCACCAAAATTTGGCTAACCAATGTCTATAGCAAGAGTGTCAAACTGCTGCCTTCCACCTCCAGCAGTCCTGCCGCAGTCCCGCAAACTGGATCATGGGGAAATGAAGCTACGGGGGGTTGCAGTCTGACACCTCTGGTCTATGATAAAATGGCTTAACAAGGGTTTACTAAACTCTGCCGTAAAGCAGTCTCCACCGTTTTTATTTGGAGAAGGGTGTGGCACCCGTAAAGGTGATCTCAGGGCCAGAAGACCCGGCAGGCTGGTAAAAAAACAAATGGGTTACTGTCAATATTAAGTCTATGGAGGCATCAGCAAGGCCGGTAGCAATACAACTCAGCAGCAAATTTTCCATGAGCTCTGCCAGCTAAGGGTGGGATCACGTTACCCTGCACTGAAACTAGAATCCCTAAACGAGTTGGGTCTTTGTGTGGCTTCCTGGCGCGATTGTAAGTACGGACACAATGCAGTAGTTACGATTTGCAATTGGGTACTGCAGGGTTGTAGTAATCTTTTTTATACAATTCAGTGCTCCATTAACATAGGTAAAATTTACAGCTGTGACAATTAATCAGTGTAATTGAAATATTTAATTCATTAAGCCACTCCATATTTTATGATGGGCATCCTGTCTGAAGGGGCAGATTATTCTGTCGTTTAAATATTTATTTATTTTTATTTTTTTATATTTCCCCCCCCAAAATGACGCCACAGCATATTCCATATAAATCATACGTTCTTAGCTAAGATAACTTATATTTCTGTATTTATCTAATAAACATTAAGGAATAACATTCCAATAAGCAGTGTGCCGCTACATTCCCAATGACGGTTATGGTGTGAAATGTTAACATGTCTTAATATTTTAAATTGAAAATACAATATAATTTTGATTAATCACTAGATCCTAAAATCAGTTTTAATCAGAAGTCAAATTCTGCCTGGTGAAAGCAGCCATGTAATTATTTCATAACATCATACCCTCTTAGTCTTTGCAAAATGGGGGCTGCCATTTGATGAAGGTTATATTTTTTTGTCTGCTCACTCTGTGTGTGTGTTTATGTCCAACAGTACAAAGACACAGGCTACCTACAGAGTTTCCAGAACAAAGTTCAGACCAAAACAAAATTGGAAAACTAATGTTAACATTTTTCGCAATAGCAATAAAAAAGCTCCCTACGCATTTCGTGTATAAAGCATCCTCAGGGGTTATTGTAAGTTCCAGCAGGATCACTATGTGTCCGGCGTGGACTTCTTGCTCTGCTATTCAGAAGATATAAAATCTTAGATCTCCCCCTGTGATGGCAAAGTGGGGTATTCTTCTTCACCCCTATAGCATTGTGAGTTGTTGTTTGGTTTTAAATTGATATCAAATAGTTTTTTATGGAGACCACCCGTCACGGGTGCCATTTTTTATACCTTTTTTTTTTTTTTTACTGAGCACCTTTATTGAAAAGAAAGTTTATTTTCAATTTAGTTAACTTTTTTCTTCTTCTTTTTGTTATAGTACTGTGTCAAATGGCAGGATAAAGAGCTGGTTATACAGTAGGATTGTCTACTCACTAAAAAGTGCACTGGATTGAATTGACAAGTGAACTGCAAAAAGTGAACTTGTCTATTCTTTCGACGCTTTTAACCCTTTAGTGACCCTAGTGTTTGCGAATTTTTGTAATCTTCGTGACAATAGCTGTTTTTGCAATTCTGCTGTGTTTGTGTTTAGCTGTAATTTTCCTCTTTCTCATTGAATGTACCCACACATTTTATATATTATTTTGATCGGCATAAAAAGGCCTTCCTTAAAGGGACACTACCACTTCCATAAGATGTAACTAGATAACCTGGTCATTTAAATCAAACACATTTAGAAATAATTTACCACTGGGATTTTTTTTTTATAAGATTGAATTAATTGCATAAAAAAGAAAAAATTAGGTGTTTATCTCATGCCTCCATTTTGTGAATTTTTCCCATGATGCAACATCGTTCAAAATCTTCCAGCCAGTCTCACTTTTTAACTGTGGCCAGAGCCTGCATGATGTCATAAGATACTCCCCTGCTCTCTTACTGGCTCCTGAGTATCATACTGTCAGGACTGGTGGGGGGGGGGGGGTCACCAAAAAAACACTATATTTCACAAAATGACGGCGCCCAGTCACACTTGTTTAGTTAAATATTTTATTAAATAAACTCACATAACAAAATACATATCTGAAATCAACAATACAAAATAAAAAAATTAATCCTTTTCATTTTTTGGTGGGAGTGTCCCATTATAAAAACACTTTTTTCTAATGTTTACCTGAAAAGGATTTTACACATCTACAAACGCTAATTTAAAAAAAACAGATTTTGATATTTGTCAGGTTTAGAAATACCCAATATTTAAATATTTTTTAGTTTTTTTTTTGGGGGGGGGGGGGTTTTAGAGAACGATAACTAAAAGTAGCGTATTGCTTTGTCCTAACCATTTTCTCTTACAGTGACCTTTTAACCCTAACCTTAGCTCTAAACCTAACTCAAACCTTGACCTAACCCTAGATCTTAGGCTTAAAAAAATTATTTATTTTTTCAACTGTAATGCTGAGGACTGTCTCTAGTAACAGTCTAGCAACACTCCCTGAGTGCCATATTGTAAAGGAATGCTTCCATGGAGCGACCACATTGTGCCCTAGGGCCAAATGTAGTTGTTGCTGAATGCCTCAACATTGAGGCATTGCAGCAACACCGGCTGAGCATAGAAAGCGATTGTTGATTGCCAATTTTGTCATTAACAGGATGTAAACACATATATATCTTTCTATATTAGCAGGAGCCATCACATTTTCATCCCATTTCATAATCCTCAGCCAGCCAACACCAAGGGAGTGCTTTGCGCCACCTCTTTTAATTAATTTTAATGAATCAAAGAACATAATTAACTTGAGTTTTCTACAAAACACATTCTAGCTCCAGTTACAGAACATCTCTGTAATGGAAATCCCCCATGACCGACGAACAACACTAATCTATTGTATCCGAAAATATGTATTATGGAGATAATTTCTGCCACACACTCCTAATTATATGGTAGTGTTACCTCATCCGATGTTCCACCAAATAAAAATGTCTGTTTTATATTTTCTTTGTTTTCGTTTTCTTGAGTTGGGTCGAGCGTTTGTCTTTCATACTATATTTGGCCTTTATAACGAAGGTTCTGTTTGTTAAAAGTTGGCTATATCCATCTGTCAAATACGTAGGTTTGCTCTTCGGTACAATGATTGTACACTGGTATTTATTATTTCAGTATAACATCAACATTTGTTTTATACACTGAATGTTATTATTATATTTTATTTGTACTGTTTATTAATATGAAAACCTTTTGTACACTGTGTAGTATGTGTCTACTTGTTTGACAAAACCAACAGTACTTTAATGTTATTTTTGACGGCAATGTCTGATTGAGTTCTTGTCATAGTCTTTTGACTATGTCTTTCCGGTCTAGTCGTCTTTTTACCCGCACCCTTGTCCAGACACCCCCCCCCCCAATGTTCACCTCTCTTTCTCCACCATTTCCTGTTACACCGTCCCCCAGCTTTTCCCCTTACCCCCTTCTATGGTCCTTTCTTTTTTTTACTCTTTCTATCCCAAATCCCCCTTGGCCAGATGATGTTTATGGTGGCTTCAACCTTAGTGGATCCAAATGGAGAGTGGTGGAAGCGGCACAGATCTCTATGAGTTACCCCAGCAGGAATCAAAGCACCTAAGTATGAGGCAATATCCTGGAACCTCCGATTTATTAGATAACACGTGACCTGATATATAAATAAACTCTGCCCTGAGAGATGTCTCTTAAAAAGAGCAAAGTCCACCCCCTCTCGAGGTCTCTGCAGGTAGAGCAAAGACACAATTGTGACAAATGAGCACAATAGGTGGAACATCATTAGAATTGGCCGTGATTAATATTAAATCATGCCAAACTTACTTTGTATGTAGCACCACTAGGGTTGCCACCTGGCCGGTATTTTACCGGCAGGCCGGTAAAAAAAAGGGCATCAGGCCAATGTTAAGACTATGGAGATAGTACCAAGGCCGGTATTGTTCTGAAAAAAAGGTGGTAACCCTAAGCACCACTAAAATAAAAGTGATAGCTTGGGAGCCAAAGCTCCTGCTCATACAATCAATGGTACCTAGCTCATCGATTGTACCTAAACATGTAGGGTTTGAATAAACTGAAATTTCCCTGTTTTGTTTGTTACAGATAGAGATTTTTTTTCTTTACAGTGCTGTACAGTCGAGCTACATGGATCGTTTATGGTAAAGGGTTAAAGAAAACCCATGACCTGAAAATATTAATTTAAATAAGTCAACAAAGCATATCAATCCGCCTGTATATTGTATTTATGTTCAACAAGGTTTTTTTTTTCCAGTGTTTTTAATAAATGCCATTCCATGACTCATTCTGAACATCTCCCAGCATGCACTTGGCATCATCTTCCAATCTGTCACGGACTGAGTAGGATCAGAAGACTGGATCCGCGATGCGAAGACCTGGTATCTACTGCAACAGGTTTGGAGGCAGGACAGTGTCTATTCACCTGAATGGTATTATACCCTACGGTTGAGCCTCAGGTAAATGACCACCCAGGACTTGGAACACTGACTGCAACCGCACACTGAAGCAGGGATACGCAGGAATTACTGGATAAACGGATAGTCAGCAAGCCGGGTCAAACACAACAGGAGCAACGGTACAAGACGGTATGGAGGAGGCAAGGTCAAAAACAGGCAAAAGGATCAGGGCAGGCAGCAAACGGAGAAGTCAGAAGTCACAGCAGGAGTCAAAAACCGAAGAATCAAGAATCAAGAATAAACGCTAGATCAAGCCACAAGGAACTATCTCAGGCAAGGTCTGAGTAGCAACTGAAGGTTTAAATACAATTTGGGCGGTAAAACCCGCCCCTAATAGGTCCCCCAAAAAGTATAAGTATAGCCCTTTAAGGCTATGTTAATTTTCTGTGTGTAGCGGTACTGCGCATGCGCGCAGTTTCGGTTTGCTGCGCGTTCGTCGAGGGGAAGCGGTGAGCGCGTCTGCAGCCCTGGAGGGCTGAGACGCCGAACGGAGCCCTCGCTGTCCGTCCACCCTGCCTGCAGGGGCAGCGGCAGCGGAGACACGGACCTCGCGGCGGCAGGTAAGTTTCTTTTTTATTACACTACCCCCCTCTTTATGAACGCCGTACCGGCGTTCAGGACCTGGTTTGAGAGGAAATCTACGATGAAATAAGGAAACTTTGGAAGGAGCATGAACATCGGATGCTGGTACCCAAGATCTCTCCTCCGGACCGTAACCTTGCCAATGGACAAAATACTGCAAAAGACCACGGCGCAGCCGAGAATCCAAAATAGATTGTACCAAATACTCCTCATGCCCTTGAACGAGGACAGGTTTGGGAACCGTATGGGCGTCAGAGAAACGATTAGTTACAACTGGTTTGAGGAGGGACACATGGAAGGAGTTGTGGATGCGCATACTGGAAGGGAGGCGTAGGGTATAGGACACATCGTTGATTTTGGACAAGATCACGTAAGGACCGATATATTTGGGACCTAAAGTCCTGGAGGAATGACGAAGTTGGAGATACTTGGTAGAAAGCCATACTTTGTCACCAGGAAGAAGTACGGGGGCAGGAGAACGATGTTTGTCGGCAAATCTTTTCTGCAACACCTTGGCCCTGGATAGTTGCGAAGAAACAGAAGCCCAGTGAGATTTGAGATCCTGGACCTGACGGTCAGCAGCCGGTACTTCCGAAGGCAATCCCAAGTCCGGCCAAAGAGTAGGCTCGTAGCCAAAGGCTGCACAAAACGGGGATTTCTGCAAGGACTCATGAAAGGAGCTGTTATATGACAATTCAGCGAGATGGAGGAGAGAAGACCAAGTAGATTGATCCTCATCAACATATAACCGTAGATATTGTTTCAGAACCTGATTGGTCCTCTCCGTCTGACCATTGGTTTGCGGATGATGAGAGGAGGAAAATTTTAGAGAAATACCCAGCTGAGCACAAAGTGATCTCCAGAACCGGGACACAAACTGAGAACCACGGTCAGAAACAATGCTTTGGGGTACCCCATGTAGACGAATGATTTCCTTCATGACAACAGTTGCAAGCTGAGATGCTGAGGGCAGTTTGGGAAGAGCAACAAAATGAGCCTGTTTGGAGAATAGATCGACTACTACAAGTATGGTCGTGAACCCTCGAGACAAGGGAAGATCTGTGACGAAATCCATGGCAATATTCGTCCAAGGTCTCTTAGGGACAGGAAGAGGGCATAACAGGCCTGCAGGGTTACGTTTCGGAGTTTTGTATCTAGCACAGACGGTGCAGGCGCGAACAAAATCCTGAACGTCAGATTGCAAGGAAGGCCACCAAAATTTCCGGTCAATGAGAAACTTAGTGTTGCGTACACCACGGTGACCCGCGACAGAGGAAGCATGAGCCCAGGACAAGACTTGTCTCCGAAGGTTGGATTGAACAAAGTAACGACCGACAGGAGGGCGACAATTGGTGGGTCTAGGGAACTGGGATCTGGTAATTTTCCACAGGAGGGAGGTGGACACCGAGGCAATGATCCGAGAGGCCGGTATAATGGAATCAACCACAGGAGGAGCCGTTTCAATGTCAAAACGTCTAGACAGAGCATCCGCCTTGCCATTTTTCGACCCGGGCCGGTATGTGATGGAAAAATTAAAACGGGTAAAAAATAAGGCCCATCTGGCCTGTCTGGGATTCAATCTCTTAGCTTTTTCTATGTATAACAAATTTTTGTGGTCGGTGAGAATCGTGATGGGAATTTGAGTACCCTCTAAGAGATGACGCCATTCGTCAAGAGCCATCTTGATGGCCAACAATTCGCGGTTGCCTACATCGTAGTTGCGTTCCGCTGAGGTAAACGTCTTAGAGAAATATGAACATGGATGGACTCTGTTGGAGATTTGGTCTCTTTGAGATAAAATAGCCCCAGCGCCAGATTCAGAAGCATCAACCTCCAAAATGAATGGTTGAGCTGGATTGGGTCTGCGAAGAATGGGTGCAGAGATGAAGGCATGTTTCAGGAACTGGAAGGCTTGGAGAGCCTGGGTAGACCATTTAGCCGGATCACTTCCCTTCTTAGTGAGAGCAGAAATGGGTGCAGTGACTTTAGAGAAATTCCTGATAAATCTTCTATAGTAATTAGCAAAGCCCAAAAACCTTTGTATCCCTTTGAGGTTGAGCGGTATTTGCCAGTCTTGGATAGTAGAAACTTTGTCAGGATCCATCTCTAGGCCGTCAGAGGAGATAATATAACCCAGGAATTTGATTTTTGAGCATTCGAATTCACATTTTTCGGCCTTAGCAAAGAGGTGATTTTCTCGAAGACGACGTAATACCTGTTGAACGTGCTTTCTATGGTCGGAGATATTCTTGGAATATATAAGGATATCGTCCAAATAGACCATGACATGAGATAACAACATGTCCCGGAAAACGTCGTTAACAAAACTCTGGAAGACTGCTGGTGCATTACATAATCCGAAAGGCATAACTAGGTATTCGTAATGCCCATATCTGGTATTGAAGGCCGATTTCCACTCATCACCCTCTCGTATGCGGACCAAATTATATGCACCACGTAAGTCTAGTTTGGTGAATATCTTGGCATCTTGGAGTTGGTCGTATAGTTCAGTGATGAGTGGTAGTGGATAACGGTTCTTTATGGTGATTTTGTTCAGTCCCCTGTAGTCTATGCAAGGCCTTAAGGTACCGTCCTTTTTGGCTACAAAAAAGAATCCAGCGCCTGCTGGAGAGGAAGATGGTCGGATGAATCCCCTCTGAAGATTATCCTTTATGTACAAAGCGAGTGCTTGATTCTCAGGTGCCGAGAGAGGATAAGTATGCCCTACCGGAGGGGAGGAACCAGGTAATAGGTCGATGGCGCAATCGTAGCTCCTATGAGGAGGAAGAATCTCGGCCTTGGTCTTAGAGAATACGTCTAGGAAGTTCCAATATAACTGTGGAACCCGGGAACGAGGATCCTCAGGAGGAAGAGTACTAACTGAATTGAGTGTAGGCAGATTGTCATTAAGGTCCTGACCATCTAGACCCCACGAATCAACTTGTCCCAAACACCAGTCAATGGAAGGATTATTCTTTTTCAACCATGGTAGCCCCAATATGATGGAGATGTGGGGACTGGAAAGGACGTCAAAGCTTAATTCTTCGTAATGGTTGTGACCGATCTTTAAACCCAAAGGTATGGTTTCCTTGGAAATTATACCAGTGCCTACAGGGGTACCATCCAAGGCAGACACAGAAATAGGCAGGGCTTTAGACTTCAGAGGAATATTCTGTTGAATTACCCAAGATTGGTCTACGAAATTTCCAGCTGCTCCGGAATCTATGAAGGCTTGGGTGGCCACTTGGTGGCCTGTCCACTGGAGCAAGACCGGTATTAAAAGTCTCTGATTAGAAGGAGAATTAATGATGTTAACGCTCAGTGGGACTCCTTCTTTTTCCACTAAGCGTTGGCGTTTCCCGATTTCTGGGGACATTTCAGAGCAAAATGACCCCTTAGACCACAGTACAGGCATAGATTTAATCTCCTGCGACGAGATTTTTCTTCGTCAGAAAGTCGTAGTATAGGACCAATTTCCATAGGTTCACTAGTTAGATTGGTCTCAGGCTCTGGAGTTTTGGTAGCTTGATAGTATTTAGGTTGGAAGTGTCTTGGGTTCTTATCACGATCCAACCTCCTTTCTTGGCCACGAGCATCGAGTTTAAGACACAATGTAATAAGTGATTCCAGGTCCTCGGGAAGATCTCTATAGGTTAAAGCATCTTTAAGAGTGTCATTAAGACCTCTACGAAATGCCGCCTTTAATGCGCTCTGGTTCCACTCTGTCTCATATGCCAAGGTACGAAACTCTATGGCATACTGACCCACTGATCTTTTGCCTTGTTGCAACTCCATTAGTTGAGTCTCTGCAGACTCCCTTCTTCCTGGAGCATCGAAGACGGATTTGAAGGCTGAAATAAATGCGTCAGCATCTTCTAACAGGGGAGAGTTCTGTTCCAGCAAAGGGGATGCCCAGTTCAAGGCCTCTCCTTTCAGGAGATTAACTATGAACGCCACTTTTGCGGTGGATGAGGAGAAAGCGTCAGGTTGTGTGCGAAAATGTAGTAGACACTGGTTTAGGAACCCTCTACATTCACGTGGAGAACCGGAAAACTTTTCCGGTATGGGCATCTTAGGTGGTCTTGAAGAACTACGAGCCCCCATGACAGAGAACCCTTGATCAGACATGGTAGGAGCGGTCGAGACTGGATTCATATGAGTGGTGAGTGACCGTAATAGTTCGGTAACAGTATCCAGTTTATGTTCAAGGGATTGAAGATGTGAAGCGTGCGTGGTCAGGATCTTGTCATGGCATTCCTGTCTGGCCGAGACTCGGGCCAGGTCCGCGGGATCCATAAATATGGCCTGAGATAATGTCACGGACTGAGTAGGATCAGAAGACTGGATCCGCGATGCGAAGACCTGGTATCTACTGCAACAGGTTTGGAGGCAGGACAGTGTCTATTCACCTGAATGGTATTATACCCTACGGTTGAGCCTCAGGTAAATGACCACCCAGGACTTGGAACACTGACTGCAACCGCACACTGAAGCAGGGATACGCAGGAATTACTGGATAAACGGATAGTCAGCAAGCCGGGTCAAACACAACAGGAGCAACGGTACAAGACGGTATGGAGGAGGCAAGGTCAAAAACAGGCAAAAGGATCAGGGCAGGCAGCAAACGGAGAAGTCAGAAGTCACAGCAGGAGTCAAAAACCGAAGAATCAAGAATCAAGAATAAACGCTAGATCAAGCCACAAGGAACTATCTCAGGCAAGGTCTGAGTAGCAACTGAAGGTTTAAATACAATTTGGGCGGTAAAACCCGCCCCTAATAGGTCCCCCAAAAAGTATAAGTATAGCCCTTTAAGGCTATGTTAATTTTCTGTGTGTAGCGGTACTGCGCATGCGCGCAGTTTCGGTTTGCTGCGCGTTCGTCGAGGGGAAGCGGTGAGCGCGTCTGCAGCCCTGGAGGGCTGAGACGCCGAACGGAGCCCTCGCTGTCCGTCCACCCTGCCTGCAGGGGCAGCGGCAGCGGAGACACGGACCTCGCGGCGGCAGGTAAGTTTCTTTTTTATTACACAATCAGCTGTTCATTTTGTACACCTTTTGGAATTCGTTTTAGAACTGGTGCAGGAATCAGGAGTGATAAAGGGTTTGCAGTAAGCTCTTTATGTCAGTAACATAATACACTTCATGGCAGGCTGGTTAAAATGTACTTAAAAAATATTTTAAAGCGTTTTATATGTTGGCAAAAGAGATGGAGTTGCATGGTTGGGATGGAGTTGTATGGTGGGGTTGGGTGGAGTTGTATGGTGGGGTCGGTTGGGATGGAGTTGCATGGTGGGGTCGGTTAGGATGGAGTTGCATGGTGGGGTTGGTTAGGATAGAGTTGCATGGTAGGGTGAGGTGGAGTTGTATGGTGGGGTCGGTTGGGATGGAGTTGCATGGTGGGGTCGGTTAGGATGGAGTTGCATGGTAGGGTGAGGTGGAGTTGTATGGTGGGGTTGGGTGGAGTTGTATGGTGGGGTTGGGTGGAGTTGCATGGTGGGGTCGGTTGGGATGGAGTTGCATGGTGGGGTCGGTTAGGATGGAGTTGCATGGTAGGGTGAGGTGGAGTTGTATGGTGGGGTTGGGTGGAGTTGTATGGTGGGGTTGGGTGGAGTTGCATGGTGGGGTCGGTTGGGATGGAGTTGCATGGTGGGGTCGGTTAGGATGGAGTTGCATGGTTATGTCGGGTGGGTTGAATTGTATGATGGGTTGTTGGGAGGAGTTGTATGATGGGTCGGGTGGGTGGAGTTGTATGGTGGGTGGAGTTGTATGGTGGGGTTGGGTGGGTGGAGTTGCATGGTTATGTCGGGTGGGTTGAGTTGTATGATGGGATGTTGGGAGGAGTTGTAGGATGGGTTGGGTAGGTGGAGTTGCATGGTGGCGTCAGGTGGGTGGAGTTGTATGATGGGTTGTTGGGAGAAGTTGTAGGATGGGTTGGGTAGGTGGAGTTGCATGGTGGCGTCAGATGGGTTGAGTTGTATGATGGGTTGGATGGGTGGAGTTGTATGATGGGTCGGGTGGGTTGAGTTGCATGTTGGGGTCGGGTGGGTAGAGTTGTATGGTGGTGTCGGGTTGGTTGAGTTGTATGATGGGTTGTTGGGAGGAGTTGTAGGATGGGTTGGGTAGATGGAGTTGCGTGGTGGCGTCAGGTGGGTTGAGTTGTATGATGGGTTGGATGGGTGGAGTTGCATGGTGGGTCGGGTGGGTGGAGTTGCATGGTGGGTCGGGTTGGTAGAGTTGCATGGTGGGTTTGGTGGGTGGAGTTGCATGGTGGGTTGGGTGGGTGGAGTTGCATGGTGGGTTGGGTGGGTAGAGTTGCATGGTGGGTCGGGTTGGTAGAGTTGCATGGTGGGTCGGGTGGGTGGAGTTGCATGGTGGGTCGGGTGGGTGGAGTTGCATGGTGGGTCAGGTTGGTAGAGTTGCATGGTGGGTCGGGTTGGTAGAGTGGCATGGTGGGTCGGGTTGGTAGAGTTGCATGGTGGGTCGGGTGGGTGGAGTTGCATGGTGGGTCGGGTGGGTGGAGTTGCATGGTGGGTCGGGTGGGTAGAGTTGCATGGTGGGTCGGGTGGGTGGAGTTGCATGGTGGGTCGGGTTGGTAGAGTTGCATGGTGGGTCGGGTGGGTAGAGTTGCATGGTGGGTCAGGTGGGTGGAGTTGCATGGTGGGTCGGGTTGGTAGAGTTGCATGGTGGGTCGGGTGGGTGGAGTTGCATGGTGGGTCGGGTGGGTGGAGTAGCATGGTGGGTCGGGTGGGTGGAGTTGCATGGTGGGTCGGGTGGGTGGAGTTGCATGGTGGGTCGGGTGGGTGGAGTTGCATGGTGGGTCGGGTGGGTGGAGTTGCATGGTGGGTGGAGTTGCATGGTGGGTCGGGTGGGTAGAGTTGCATGGTGGGTCGGGTGGGTGGAGTTGCATGGTGGGTCGGGTGGGTGGAGTTGCATGGTGGGTGGAGTTGCATGGTGGGTCGGGTGGGTGGAGTTGCATGGTGGGTCGGGTGGGTAGAGTTGCATGGTGGGTCGGGTGGGTAGAGTTGCATGGTGGGTCGGGTGGGTGGAGTTGCATGGTGGGTCGGGTGGGTGGAGTTGCATGGTGGGTGGAGTTGCATGGTGGGTCGGGTGGGTGGAGTTGCATGGTGGGTCGGGTGGGTAGAGTTGCATGGTGGGTCGGGTGGGTGGAGTTGCATGGTGGGTGGGGTTGGTAGAGTTGCATGGTGGGTCGGGTTGGTAGAGTTGCATGGTGGGTCGGGTGGGTGGAGTTGCATGGTGGGTCGGGTGGGTGGAGTTGCATGGTGGGTCGGGTGGGTGGAGTTGCATGGTGGGTGGAGTTGCATGGTGGGTCGGGTGGGTGGAGTTGCATGGTGGGTCGGGTGGGTGGAGTTGCATGGTGGGTGGAGTTGCATGGTGGGTCGGGTGGGTGGAGTTGCATGGTGGGTCGGGTGGGTAGAGTTGCATGGTGGGTCGGGTGGGTGGAGTTGCATGGTGGGTTGGGTGGGTGGAGTTGCCATGGTGGGATTAGGGTTGTCACCTGACCGGTATTTTACCAGCAGGCCGGTATAAAATTGGCTTGAGGCCAATGTTAAGTCTATGGAGACAGTACCAAGGCCGGTATTTTTCTGAAGAAAAGGTGGCAACCCTAGGTGGGATCGGGTGGGGTCTAGTTCCACCTCTGTTCAATACTCCTCTCTGTTAGAAGGTTGGTTGGTTTATTTGTTGGCTGGGTGGCTGGTATCTGGAATTAGACTCTTCTCAGGTTTAACCAGCCACGAGAAAGAAAACCCAAACTTTCCTTCCGCCTTACTGAATACTGACCTTAAAAGTTTCGACATCCAGCGGCAAAGTCAAATCCATAGGAAATACAACAGCGCCACCAAGTGGCGCTCGCTCGGCAATGCAACGCACATCTTGATTGCTCAACCGGGCTTGGTGTGAATGCAGAACAGAGCCAAGCAACTCCTAACATCAAACAAGGTGCTGCGTAGGAGACAGAGGTGTTTGTTACTAAAATAATAATAATAATAATGAACAGGAGTTACATCATCTCCCCTTCCTATCAGAAAACACAGCGCCATCCCTCTCCATGTTACTTCCTCCCGGAACCTTCCAGCTCCGGAACGTTTCTGCTGCAGCCGCTTGGCGGCGGAGGGACCGATTAGCGCGCGCACGCGCTGCCAGCGGAACACACACACAGACACAGTGCTAGAGAGAGAGAAGCACTTCCGGCCAGCTCATCTTCCAGCACACTATCCCCCTGTCACCATGGTGCTGCTGACTATGATCGCCCGGGTGGCGGACGGGCTCCCGCTGGCCGCCTCCATGCAGGAGGATGAGCAGTCGGGCCGGGACCTGCAGCAGTACCAGAACCAGGCCAAGCAGCTGTTCCGGAAACTGAATGAACAGTCCCCGACCCGCTGCACCCTGGAAGCCGGGGCCATGACCTTCCATTACCTGATCGAGAAAGGTGTGTGTTACCTGGTCCTGTGCGAAGCCGCCTTCCCCAAGAAGCTGGCCTTCGCCTACCTGGAAGACCTGTACTCTGAGTTTGATGAGCAGCATGGGAAAAAGGTACCCACCGTCTCCAGGCCTTACTCCTTCATAGAGTTTGACAACTACATCCAGAAGACCAAGAAGTCCTACATTGACAGCCGGGCCAGGAGAAACCTGGGCTCCATTAACACTGAGCTGCAAGATGTGCAGAGGATCATGGTGGCCAACATTGAAGAAGTCCTGCAACGTGGAGAGGCCCTGTCTGCCTTGGATTCCAAGGCCAGCAACCTTTCCTCCCTGTCCAAGAAGTACCGGCAAGATGCCAAATACCTGAACATGAGATCCACCTATGCCAAGCTGGCAGCTGTAGCTGTCTTCTCGGTCATGCTCATCGTGTATGTGAGATTTTGGTGGTTGTGAAGAAGATGCAAGAGAAAGAGACAACACATCTAAAGAAAAACTGTGAAGATTAAAACTGGTGGTGGTTGCCAAAAAAAATAAAAATAAAAAAAAATTGTTAATTCCCTCCTTCACTGTAAGAGAAGGCCAGCTCAGCAGTGAAGTGGTTAATGGGTATATAATTCAGCTCTCCTAAGCTTATGGACCACCCAAAAAATAATAATAATTGCTGGCTGCAAGGGACAGAATATTGAAAAAAGATAATTAACTGACTTACAACTCTGTTCCATAGTGTTTTTTTCCTTACAGCTGTATTTGGACTGATTACTTTCACAAATGACTATAGCCTTAGTCTTTTTTTTTTTGTAATTTAGGAAATCACTCCATTTTGATTTCCCACTTTACAATGGAAGTTTAACACACTCCCCAAGCCTCGTCTTACATGGTTATTGCTGCTGTGTTTCCCGAGAAGCTGGCATGCTGACAACTGCTACTGGCAAAAAGAAAGTCTCTGTGGTATAACACCGCCGCTTAACCCAGAAGAAACAAATCCCCATTTTTAGTAGGCAACCAGAAGTGGCTCCTTAACTGAACGCAAGGATGGTCACATTTTACGTTGAATCTAGTCGTTAAACAATTCAAAACTTCTGTACATACGACTTTCGTCCTGCTTTAAATATCTGTAATATTTTCACTGTTCTATCTCTACTACTTGTTTACACTATTAATGGCAGTTTATTATCTATAGATAGTGCTGACATGCATTCCTTGCCCCCAAATTATTACTTAATATATACATCCGGGTGCATCAGCCTAATCTAACATACAAGAGTTTTATTGATAATGAAGTCCAGTTAATTGCATCATTCTCTGTGTTATTAAGCAATGAAAAAGATATCACGTACCTTTTCAATGTTAGCATTTTTCCTTACAGTGATCTAAAATAGTTTAACCCCATGGATCTCTACATTTGATCAACATGATCTGATATTTTAAATGACTTCATCTCTCAACCTATTTGCTATAATTCCCTGTTGATATAGAAACCATAATAAACTATCTGAAATAAAAAAAACTCCTTTATTATCATTTAAAATTAAAAGAAATATCAAAGTTTGGAATCAGGCGGCTGGTCCATTTTAAATCCCTCATTACCCAAGTCTCTGGCAGTAAATATGAGAACAGCCCCCCCACCTCCTGAGCATAAGATAAAGGAAAGTAGAGGGTGTTGATTTTAAGATGTTTCTGTTTATGTTATGATTTCCTAGGTCAACGGAGCAAACTATTAAACTATCTGTATAAAGAACCATTGTCCTTGGTTATTTGTATATAGTCTAGAACACTGCTTCATTATGGGGATTAGAGGTTCGGATACTCTTCATGAAAGAGGGAATTTCAAACTTAAGTAGCAAAGTTGGAAAAATTCTCCAGTGCAGCTGAGTTGTTTGACGTTCTCTCTTTTGTAAATAAAGTTCAAAGTATTTAACCAGAAAGTTAAATGTCCGGGGATCTTACTTTGCCCAACACTCAGGTTATGTTACTGTTGCCCAATTTGTTGGTACAGGTTGAGTATCCCTTATCCTAAATGCTTGACGTATTTAGATCATGTAGATTATTTATAGCAGTGGAGCTTGTTAAATTACCTGCTCTACGGTGCTGACGATCTTTAGTCCCTCCCTCCTGTCGCAGCAGTCTGGGAACTACATTTCCCATGAGCGCTGGCTCCAAATTTACGGCGCTCTGGAGGGTGACGCAAAGGAGCTTCCCCACCGAGGCGCCAGGAAGCTGGGTATCCCTTATCCAAACTGACTCGCATCCAAAAAATGTATTTTGGATTTTGGATCGTCGTATTATTTTGGATACTCAACCTGTACTTGTTTTATCTAATTTAAGGATAAATGGCAGAATCAACACAGACAGGAATCCCCCTCACATGACCCAGGGTGCATCAACACTGAGGGTTGAACAGATTCAATAGATGGGTCTGCTTAATTATCCCCTAGCTTGTGCAGGACAGATCAGGGATAATAGATGGAATTGTGGAGAAATCTGCAATTCGACAAAAGAACTGCTATAGTAGCTGAATTTCAGGCAGTTCATTTTGCCGAATAGTTGACAAATTGAACTTGAAAGTTATTAAAATAATAAATCAATTACCTCCCTGGGGCTGGCGGAATACTGCTGAACCCAAACAGTAAAGCTATGCTCCCCCTAACCACTTAAATGAAATAAGATTGGCCCCTTAAATAATTATAGCCCCCCTGGGGCCAGCAGAATCCCTCTGGCCCCATGTATAATAATTGTACCCCCTCTGGGGCCAGATTTCCCTGGCAATAATAAATACTAATTATAGCCCCCATGGAAAAACCGCTGGTCCCATAAATGAAATGAGAGCCCCCCTGTTTCTGGCCAAATGCCCCTGGTCCAATAAAAAAAAAAAGACCTGGCCCCCATGGGGCAAAAGGCTGCCCAAGTGTCCTCGGCCCCATAGAATCAATTCGATCAAATAAAGAGGCCTTTGCCATGCCTGTGGCTGGCAGACTGTGTTTTTAACTGGCCTTTGCCATGCCTGTGGCTGGCAGACTGTGTTATTAACTGGCCTTTGACATGACTGTGGCTGACAGACTGTGTTATTAACTGGCCCTTGGCATGACTGTGGCTGGCAGAATGTGTGTTAACTGGCCTTTGCCACACTTGTTACTGGCACTGTGTGTGTGTTATTAACTGGCACTTGGCATGCCTGTGGCTGAAAGACTATGTTATTAAATGGCCCTTGGCATGACTGTGGCTGCCAAACTTTATGTTATTAATTGGCCTTTGACATGACTGTGGCTGGCATGCTGTATTATTAACTGGCCTTTGCCACACTTGTGACTGGCAGACTGTGTGTGTGTTATTAACTGGCCCTTGGCATGACTGTGGCTGACAGACTGTTATTAACTGGCCCTTGGCATGACTTTGGCTGCCAAACTGTATGTTATTAACTGGCCTTTGACATGACTGTGGCTAGCAGACTGTGTTATTAACTGGCCTTTGACATGACTGTGGCTAGCAGACTGTGTTATTAACTGGCATTTGACATGACTGTGGCTAGCAGACTGTGTTATTAACTGGCCTTTGACATGACTGTGGCTAGCAGACTGTGTGTGTGTTATTAACTGGCCTTTGACATGACTGTGACTGGCAGACTGTGTTATTAACTGGCGTTTCACATGACTGTGACTGGCAGACTGTGTTATTAACTGGCGTTGGACATGACTGTAGCTGGCAGACTGTGTTATTAACTGGCGTTTCACATGACTGTGACTGGCAGACTGTGTTATTAACTGGCGTTGGACATGACTGTAGCTGGCAGACTGTGTGTTATTAACTGGCGTTTGCTGTGGCTGGCAGACTGTGTTATTAACTGGCCTTTGCCATGCCTGTGGCTGGCAGACTGTGTTATTAACTGGCGTTTTCCATGACTGTGGCTGGCAGACTGTGTTATTAGCTGGTGTTTGCCATGACTGTGATTGGCAGACTGTGTGCGGAGTATGGGCCTATTTTGAAACTGTTTGTGTCTTCAGTACTTTGATGCATATTTCCTGGATTCTTCTTTATTATAACAATATTGATTGGTCCGAGCCAATTTCATGGGATAATGGTCTCATGTCATATTGAAACATGGGGGTTGTGCAAAAAGTGCTATTGTGGTACAATCACACGATGCTATGGGGCTGGTACACACTTATTTCCAGGGACGAGTTTTATTCTCAGTCCGGCCCTATCCTCAGTGGAGGATGGATGCAGAATGAATTTCCTTGCCCGGCAGGTACCGCCGATCATGGAAAATTGGCTCTACCTCAGTAGTGCCTATTGTGCTGTAGCCCACTGATCTATCTTAACCGCTTGCCTAGTACAAACGGGCCAAAGATCATCCATTGTTTAATTGTGGATGGAGCTTATGACTTATACATATCAAATGTGGTAAATTCACAGCCAGCTTTGCAGAAAATGTTTATATTTAGGGGGTGTAAAATTCTCCAGTCTGTTAAAAGCTTACAACTATTCGTCTCATTTTGTTTTTATCCAAGTTTATATTCAGTTATAATATTAATAATAATCTTTTTATTTATTCATTGGCCTGTTCAATCCTCAGCAAGATCAACTCAGCCTTTCATTCTTCTGATAAAATTAGTACCATTAGGTTGGGTAACAGTGCAGCAGGACTTGACAAACCCTCGGCAACAAGGATATTCAGTATAGTGTTTCTTTTTTAGGGAGCAAAGTGTGTGCTGCACAGACTTGTTGCTCCGCCCCCTCGCACACTGCGCTTTAGTGTGCCGGGTGTCACATGACATCCCGATGCTCAGCAGGGCTACAAGTGAAGATGGTCTGTGCCTGTGTGAGAGGTACAGACCAGGCTGCAGCAGAAATTAGGAATGCGGGAGGGGAGGCATATTGGTTTTTTTTTCTCTTTATGTGACTGTGCTCTGAGAGGCGGCTCAACCTATGCATTACCCCTCAGGAGAGCGATTGGGCCTTTTTTTTCGTTATTTTACAGGAATTATTTAACATTACACCCGTAGCAGGGGTTCAAGTTGAATAAAGCAATTTTTGGCTGGGGAAATTGATGCACCCTGGGTCATGTGAGGGGGGTCCTCCATCTCACGCAGTCATTGCAGATTATACCATTGACAGAGATCTTGGCTAATGAATCCCATGTATAAAATGAGACAGTATTGACTAACTCATTATACATGCTCTTTTAACTAGCATCCTATTTAGCAATCCCCCCGGGGTCATTCCTGAGAGATAGGCTGGCTTGCACAGCAGTTTGACTCGGGTCATCAGGCAGTCAAAGGTCTCTGTCTCACATACAGCCTCCTTCTTCAGGCCAAACTTCCTCCAGTCCATTCTACTCTACTCCAGGCCTGTATTCTACTCTACATCAGTGCTGTATTTATCGCGAGGCATCCTAGGCGGATGCCTAGGGCAGCAAATTTTGGGGGGCGGCAGCGCCCCCCAGCACTGAAAAAATAAAAAAAAAAAAACCCCGGCCCTTTAAAAAAAAAAAAAAGTCCGCGCTTGCAGGCAGAGACGGAGGTGAGAAGGGATCGGAAGATCCCCCCTCACCATCGCTCTGCCTGCCAGGCTGCACGGGGAGCCGAACAGGCAGCACAGAGAAACCTCCGTGCTGCCTGTTCGGCTCCCCGTGCAGTGTGACACGGAAGTGCCGACAGTCACGAGACTGGCACGCTGACGTCATACGCGCGCCCGGTCCCGTGACCTGTCGGCACAATCGCCGGGAAGCCCAACAGGCAGCATCGAGGGACCATGCTGCCTGCCACTAGCCACCATGGAAAGGTAAGTGTTGATGGGAGTCAGAGTGTGTGTGATGGGAGACAGTGTGTGTGACTGAGTGTGATGGGAGTAGGAGTGTGTGTGTGATGGGAGTATGAGCTTGATGTGAGTCTGAATGTTATGTGTGATGTGGGGTCATGAAATGGAGGTGATGGGGCATGTCTTAGGTGTGTAACGTGGGTGTGCAGCTTGGGTAGGGGGGTGCCCAGATTTTGTCTGCCTAGGGCAGCACAAAATCAAAATACACCACTGCCTGGCATACCTGATTTTGAATGGCAGATGCACTGCACAAGTTCTCTACAGTTGTTGCACTGTGAGCTTCATAACATATCCCAGTGACCAGGCAGCCATGGCTCACTGTCATCCCTATTGTTTGGCTCCTAAAGTCTACACACATTTGACATATGGGCATCTGGAGGGGAGCTGTGAGAGGGATTGCGTGCCCCTAAAAAAGAGGCTCACTGAGACCCTCCTACACCTCCCTCCAAATTTGTACTGCATCCCCCCCCCCCCCCCCCCTATATTTGGGTGTTGGGGACACAATGCTTGGGTGGGGTGGTAAAATTCTGCGGCCCCCCCAAAAAAAATGTAAGATAATTTAGCCAACCGATAGCTTTTTAGCTGCTGCCAAACTCCAACTCCCATAACTCTCAGCCAGTATATGGCCAGGAATGTGCTGTGAGAATCAGCAGCCTGTGGAGTTTTGAAGTCTATGAAGCGGCATATCACACCTCCAAACAAGCAGGGGAACGTTGATTTCCCAGCATCGTCCTTCACCTCCGTGTCTTTCGCAAATCCCTTGTTTCCATCCAGGGGTTGCTAGGCAACGTTCGGCTACCACAGTAACGGCCTTTGGAGGATGCAGGGCTAGGTATATTTTGGTCCCTGTTTAGCACGGAGGAGGTAGACCAGCCTTATAGGATCTCGTTACCTGGGATTGTCACAGACAATAATCACATGCGTGTGACTTGATTGCTAGTCGTTAGCACCGTAAGCCATATACTGGCTGAGAGTCATGGGAGTCAGACTTACACAGGAGCAAAATATTTTTTTAAAAATCAAACAAAGAGATAATATATGTAGCATAACTTTAAATGGATACTGCGTTCAGTGCTACTTTGTAACAATATAACTGACTGCAATTCTGGGGGAAAGTTCTAAAAGTGGAGTAGTAACCATGGAAACCAATAGAATGTCCCTGCTGAACTTTACCATAATTGTTCCTAGTGATATATATATATAATTATAACATACTATCGCTCACCGGTGTAAGAGATTTTAAAACAGAAGATGAGAGCTGGCATTCTCTTTCACAAACCACCTCTACCGCTTCGGTTGGAAGACTGTTTCATGCATCCACCACCTTCTTGGAACATTTTCTAATTTACCTTTCTTGTATAGAATTTCTGATGGCCTTATGTCATACTTTTACTAGCCCAGAGGTAAAACACCGGTGTGTGAACAAAGTTGGACAAGCCTAGGCATTACGGAAACTATTGTCCCCAACCAGCTGGTTCATATCTTAGCACTGTTCCAGAGCATTCCTCGCCTTCCAGATTTTGGTCAAATTTGCCTATTTCTAAATTCGAAATATAATCATATTTTAGCCTTTTTTTTATTTATTTTTTTAAATAACTTATATTTAGATGAGGGAAGCAAATAGTTATAAGTCTGCACCTGTGTTGGGGGGACAGTAAAAGAAGAAAAGAAAAAAGTGTGGTGGGGGGAATGGGAACTGCTGCTACCTCTACCAGAGAGCAAGGTCCAACAGATTGCTCAGGAGAGTGGAAACAGACAATGTAATGGGACCGGTGTGGGCGCAAGTTCAAAGAGAGAAGGAAAGTGATGGGACCACAGATCTTAAAAAATCTAAAGCAATTTTAATGATAAAAATAAAATATAAAACATGTAGACACTGACATTAATAAAACGATCAATAAAAACATATACAGTTGGTGAGACAGGACAATTGCTCTCTGTGATTTTCCTTAGAAAGAACTTGTTTAATGAGAGGTGTATTATATGTTTTAGTAACATTCAATGAGAGGGTCACTAGAGAATATATGTTCAAACCAAAGAACACAGGATGTTAGTCCATGTTATAAAAGCGGGCTGACAGGGTACTGGGTGCTAGAGACGTGTGCTCCGGTAATGCACTATTCAGAAGCGTTGGTGCTGATATGCCGGATTTTCAGTGTTCATTTTATTGTACTGTATTTGTTGGTGCTGGGGAGCAAGGCTTATTTTTGGGAGACGGTGTGTTTGCTGTTCTTTGCAAAGGTGATCTGGTAAAAAAAAAAAAACAGTGCCACGTCAAATTAGCTGAACCAATGAATGAAGGAATAGAACATGACATCATATATTAACCACAATTCAGAATACAATAATATAATAATGATGTCATAGGGCAGGACCCCCTGCTCCATCAGAATACATCAGCAATATTCGGTTCCCGGACTGTGTCCCCTAAACATCGCTTCTACTGGGAATGTAGAGAATAAAAGAAAAATTAGGAGAAATGTGTTATAAATGTGTCTGGGGAGTGTCCTGCTTATGACATCACCTGTGGCCTGATATGCAAATTACACCATTCCCACAGAAAACCAGTTCATTTGCATATTAGGCCACAGGTGATGTCATAAGCAGGAGACTCCACAGACACATGAAAAATCATTTTCTTCTCCAGGTTTAGTCATTTATGCATAGATCAAATCTAATAATAAAACAATATTCTCTACATTCCCAGTAAAAATCCCTGTTTAGGTGATGCAGTCCCTTAAATATATATGAGACTGTACACATTACTGACCCCAGCATAGAATCTCCACCGCTACAGTTGTACCATAGCCAAAGCTTGGTGCATAGAAGCCCCCTATGGAACAAAAATGGGATCCTCACATTGTTATGTAAAGTGACAGTGTCTCCTAAATATTACCGTATAGAGCATAACAATATTTAAAAAGTGTGTGGCAAAAACTGCAAGAAAATGATTATATCACTTTGTGGCATGAAATGCAAACTGCATGTGTTCTATTGTAGCAGCGCATTTGCATATGGTGCCACATGATGAGGTCATCAACGTGAGACATATCTGAAACACAATGGGAGTCATGTATAACAAATCCCGCACTGCAGAGTCTCACAAGAGGTATAAGAATGCACAATTGCTGTTTGTTATGTATATGGCCCCCTCCAAACAGTGTTTGGCAGATTCCCCAACACTTATCAGGCAGCTGGGAAGCTAGGAAGAATGATTAACATATTTAGGGCAAAGTGATACATTAGAGCTGGAAGAGTCTTACCTCGGATCCTGAGGAGGTGATGGCATGCTGACCAAGTAACGTTTGGCATGTCCTTTATTGTGGAAAGATGGCATCCTCGTCATGTGGAAAAAGGATGACTGAAACAAAACAAAGGGAATGTTTAAAAAGCAGTTTTCTAAACACATCTTTAAATGTAGAGAATAAAAAAAAACTATAAAAAGAAATAAATCCATAAAAGAAAAATGTCATAAATGTATCTGTGTTGTCTCCTGTTTATGACATCACCTGGCGCCATGATATGCCAAGACACATTTTTCCATTGAAAGTTGTTGATTTGCATATCGAGCCACAAGGTGATGTCATCACCAGGTGACATCACAGGCACAGCTAAAACTTATCGTTCTCTAATTAATTTGTTTGCAATTCTCCCAACGCAATGTATAGATCCTTTTATATCCTCTACATTTACAGCACAATAAGTGACAGACAGTGACTAGCTAGGGGACAAAAATGGCCTATAACGTAGGGATAGTCGGGGAATTGTAAAAACAACTATTTACTTTTTTTACTGCTAGAAATCAATCAATATTTCTTCTAGTGCCAAATTCACCTTGTTAGATGTGGAGGGGTCTGCGGTTTGGGTCTCAGTCCTTGAACTAACATCCGCCTTTCCCGCCTGGTTGGTGGGATAATCCGCTATTTTTTCTTTAGTCCAAATGGGACTGGTCGGCGCATGGTCAGCATAGAGCGGCCGAGATATTCTTTTATGTCCAACTTTCCCTTGGCTGAGAAAAATAAAATAATAATAGCAGATTATAATATATAAGATGTATAACAGATCTGAATCCATGATGCCTGGTTAATGTAGACAGACATGTGGATGAAGGCAATCCCTCTGTGCTGTGGTTTATATTACTGGGATATGTTGTAAGGAAAAGGACAATGTATATGGCTTCCATCGGAGATTATTAAATCCTTCATACTGAGCATATTAACTATATGCAGTATTAAGTTAACTTCGCATAATCCTGTTAGCAGAAGCTTCTTTAAGCTCCTTCTTTAAGAAGAATAAAAAGGGAAGCTTTAGCCTACACGTTTCTGACAAAAAAAATCTAGTACATTATCTATGTTTACTTGGAGTAAATATATAAAGTTATAGGAAGCCTACAAAACCTGTGTCATGTATGGAATCATGTGATCAACCCCCCGCCCCCTCCCAACCAATAAAAGTAACTATTGCAAGATATAATACATTAGTCTCTCTCCAAAAATCCACAGTGTTTTTATCATAGAAAAGAGTCAATGTTTACAGGATTAAAGCAAATAAATCTTTCTCTGTAATAAAAAAAAATATGAGTATTAATACCTTTTAAAAAGTGATGGTAGCTTAAATGACCACACCGACTTAAAAACACAATGGGGGTCATCTATAAAAACTATCGCACTGCAGAGTCTCAGAAGAGGTATAAAAATACGCAATCGCTGTTTGTTATGTATATGACCGTCGCCATTTGGCAGAGATTCTCCGATACTAATCTGGCGCCCGATCTTTTATACATTGACTGCGTCGCAATGACCGCCGACACAACCAAAAAGTAAGTAACCGGCGGACGCATCCAGGCTCCCATATTTTGTCGGGAGTCTGCTTTATGTATACACTAAGATAGCGCCATTATTTGGTCCTACCCGCGTGTGCGTCAAGTATATAAATGACCCCCATTGTCTCTTAATCTCTGCTCGCAATTCTGTCAACACATTATTTGTATATTTTTATCATCTGTATTAACATTACAGACATCATTTAAGTGATGCCGTCTCTTGAATGAGGATCTGTTACCGTTCAGCTTTGTTGGCTCGTCAAGATTATTTCCATAAACTGATTCAGTTTTGTTTTATTTTTTTAAAAACTGTGCTAGCGACGCAACAGATGCTGGGAAGAATCAATGACTTTTTTAGGTAACTTAGGGCAAAGTGATACATTAGAGCTGGAAGAGTCTTACCTCGGATCCTGAGGAGGAGGTGATGGCATGTTGACCAAGTAACGTTTGGCAAGTCCTTTATTGTGGAAAGATGGCATCCTCGTCATGTGGAAAAAGGATGACTGAAACAAAACAAAGGGAAAGCAGTTTTCTAAACACATCTTTAAATGTAGAGAATAAAAAAAACTATAAAAAAATTAATCCATAAAAGAAAAATGTCATAAATGTATCTGTGTTGTCTCCTGTTTATGACATCATCGGGCGCCATGATATGCCAAGACACATTTTTCCATTGAAAGTTGCTGATTTGCATATCGAGCCACAAGGTGATGTCATCACCAGGTGACATCACAGGCACAGCTAAAACGTATCGTTCTCTAATTAATTTGTTTGCAATTCTCCCAACGCAATGTATAGATCCTTTTATATCCTCTACATTTACAGTACATTAAGTGACAGACAGTGACTAGCTAGGGGACAAAAATGGCCTATAACATAGGGATAGTCGGGGAATTGTAAAAACAACTATTTACTTTTTTTTACTGCTAGAAATCAATCAATATTTCTTCTATTGCCAAATTCACCTTGGTAGATGTGGAGGGGTCTGCGGTTTGGGTCTCAGTCCTTGAACTAACATCCGCCTTTCCCCCCTGGTTGGTGGTATAATCCACCATTTTTTCTTTACTCCAAATGGGACTGGTCGGAGCATGGTCAGCATAGAGCGGCCGAGATATTCTTTTATGTCCAACTTTCCCTTGGCTGAGAAAAATAAAATAATAAGAGCAGATTATAATAAATAAGATGTATACTAGATCTCAGCATATTAGCTATACCCCTACTGGTGAGCTGGGTTTGGATATATCATGCCTAGTTAGATTTAATAATGCAATGGGTAATAAGCATTTCTGAGTGTTTTTTCTCAAAGTATTTAAAACAGATATTTTAAGTGTGTATTATAAAGAACTAGTAATCTAATTAAAGTAGATAATAAGTTATATGGCAACGGATTGTGTGTTTTCCATGATAATCTGTAGCTGATCATAACTAGACTTAATAAAAAGGGCACTGATATTACAACTGGACTGTGGTAACATGATAAGTGATGATGTCCTAACTAACCCATAATGAGAGTGGTGATGTCATAACTAACCCATAATGAGAGTGGTGATGTCATAATTACACTGTAATCCAATATTTAGATAACTCCCTCTACAGGTAGATTGTAGGTTCACTTTTACCTGTTGTCCTGTAATGAATTTTGCAGCTCTGGATCTGATTCGAGACAAATGCTGTTAAACGAATGGAAATCCAGAATATCACTGCCTTCTGACTGGCTACTGCCACTTAATTTCTTGGTATCAGATATTAGCTTAATTTTGGCACTCAGGCTCCGCTTCACTTTGTTGTAAAAGGCAGTGCCTTCTGGAAGACAGGATATATACTACCTAAAGGATAGGCAACATAAAAACGGACAACAAGCATGTAGAGCAAGGGTGTCCAACTTGTAACCCGTGTGCCAAATCTGCACCCACCAAAAACCAGGATGCAGGTCACAGGCGTTTAAATAAAAAAAATGTATGTAGAGTTGGCCAACAAAAAAAATGTTTTATCTCCTTTCCTCCTAGCATCTCCCTTATCCCCCCCCCCCCCCCCCCCTACAGTCCTGGGAGCAGAAAGTAAAGGTTATTCCCTGGTGGTCCGGTGTGGAGCAGGAGTCTGTGCATTCCACAAACAACACAGCATGAAGAGGTGAAAGGAAGGTCCCCTGCTACAATGCCTGCTCCTCTACAAGGTTTGGAAGGAGGGCATGTAGCTCTTAATTGTGGGCAGACTAGATGGGCCGTAGGGTTGTAATCTAGTGTTCTCAAGATGGTAAATAAGCATATAGGGAAATTCATTTAGGGGAGGGGGGGAGGCAAGTGGGGATGGGTGGTATCAGGGATAGGCAAAGCTTCCGTACAAAGGGCACCAGAGTTGGTGGCAAGGTCTTGGAAGATCCCATAGAACATCATTAAAGGTGTCTACTCAATAAAGAGATTTGCAGGGAATTGAGATGGTGAATGTCAAGCCTAGGCAAAAGTAGCCGAGTTGGAGAAATTCTCTTAACCTGCTTACTGGTGGTGTGCTGTTTAGCTCCGCACAGTTCTGCCTGTGTTCCCTAACCTTATACTATCCCATGATCACCGGCGCTATCATAGAAATATAGAATGCGTCGGCGCATAACAACCATTCGGCCCACCTCGTCTGCCCATAAAGACCCATTTGGGGGGCTTTCCTGGGCAATCCAGACATGTGGTCAACCCACCACATGTGCTCTATATATTGTGTTCTAATGTAGGATCCACCAATATTAGAGTACTTTGAAATGGCCGTATGGAGTGACTAAATCTCCATTTTCCAAAGTCTACAATGGGAAGCCCCGAATGTCCAAATACAGGAGGCAAGCTGTGACCTCAGCCATATTTTCCTGATAGGCACAATGGATTCTGGTCCATGTGTGATGTATATACATTGTGGCCATTCCGGCAGCCGTATTAAATATGCCGGTTTAGGGATGTGCTGTCCATTCCCTTGTTTTTATATTAATAGAAATATTAAAGTAGAATGGGTCCAAGCACAGATCTCCGGGCTACCCCATCATGGGTAACAAGACCTTGCTCTGAATATACTCCACTGACCACAACCCTCTGCTGTCTGTCACTCAGCCACTGCCTCCATTCAACAATACTGGAATCCAAACTCAACTAGTTGGACAGAAGCACACCAATTAATAAAAGTCAGGAGAGCTCTACTCACAAGCTTACAATCTAGAGAGGGTCGGGACCAGGGGATACACACAGAACTCCACCTGACCCCTTTACTGTCCCATATTTTAAAGCAGGGGCTATTCATGTATGTATCAATATATAATGATTTCATGTAGTATACCCTATACATTTTTCAGGCAGACTGCGGAACACAAGCCTTTAATTAGCTATTACTGGCAGGAATTCCCCAACTGTTGAAAAAACGTAACTCTACCTTTTTTAAGATTTTTAGTCGGCCGACTCCCCCTTGACTGAGGACTCGTTTTGTCGCCATGGCTTAGAGCAGGGGAGGCATCCTGGAGTTCGGTGCTGATGGAGGATCCTGATCCAGTCCACTCCATTCTTATTATGGCGCCATCTGAAGAAGCTGGATCAAGAAATAATAAAAAAAGAGAAGTCAGTACAATGTAACACATCCGGGGCGATCACAATGAATATGTCAATCCAAGATGACTGCCTTTCAATTACAATTGTCTCGATGGGGATGTTTTTCTTTTATCCTCTTCTGGATTAAGAAATATAAGCGAGTGGAAACGTTGATTTTGATGAACTACATGTTGGTTTTAAACATAATTGACTTTAGAACTGTTTGCGCCAGTATGAAAGCCATCAGGAATCCTGGCCTGATGTCTCTCATTGCTCTATAATAACTTTGTAATTGATCTACTATACTGAATTTTTAGTGACGGCTTGTCTGTCAACAGATATCTTCCAGCAGATATTGTGCTCTGATTTTACAGCAGATCAGCTGTTACCCTCTCACGGAGCGAGCTCCCAGATGGGGGGTACTTCCACCCAACTATTAAAACGTAGCTTTTATTAATGTTTATTAAATTTTCAAATATAAAAAGCAACAATGACCATTGTTGAAGTGCTGTTTAGTGCAAAATATATCAAATAAAAACATATATACAATATACGAAAACCAATTATGGTTATGGTTAGTAACCTCATTATATCTAAAAGCATCTCTGTAATGCTTGAAGCTTGTATGTAATGGTAAGGTAAAAATTATGGAAAAACCCCATCACCTAAAATTCAGTAGGTAGTTTGGTGTGTGTAGATTTGTGTTTGATATTGCCTCCGCTATACTACAAGCAGTAAACGATGGGGACAGATATTGTTTGGAAAGCAGCTCATGTTGGGTCAGCTGCCCCAAAAATGCCCGAGTATGGGCTACTGGCACAAAATTATCTGCTTTACAAACAATAAAGGCCTCTCCGTCGAGCTTCGAGCATTACAGAGAAACTTTTAGGTGACTAACCCTAACCATAATAGTTTTTTTATTATTATATTGTTTTTTATTGCATATGTTTTGCTTTCCAATACTGCATGGTGATTGTCCCATGCTTTTTGCTGGCGTTCTCACTGCGCTGCCATCAGCCAATCATCTACAGCCGAGAGTTAGACTGTGACCAGATCCACTGTTAGGGTTTATCTTAAAATATACATGGGGAGAATGGTATCTATCTTTTTAAAAACATGTCATACCGGCAGATTTGCTGCCCAAACGGGATTACACACTAAGACCACACACTTAACCTCCCTCCTTCCTGCCATAAGTTTTTATTTATTTTCTTAATAGTTTACAAGCATTTTATATTTACAGAAATGTTTATGCACTATACCACTGGTATATATCCTGTGCTGTTTATATAACAAGAGGCTTATTTTCTTGTTGTAAAACAGTTTACTATTATGAGATACCTCTTTTATCGTATGATGCCAATAGCCATTATAAAAAATATTTTAAAAAAGTTAAAAATAAAATACATGTTTTTTCCCTTTGTTTCAGAAGATAATAAAAATGTCAAAGTTTACTGGCTCCTTTAAAAAAAAAAAAAAACCTTTGGTTCTCTAAAAGAAGTCTTAGTTATTTTTAAATTTTAGTGGCCCCTTGAATACATGCCAGGTAGGGAGCACCTTCATGGTTTTATGAGTGAAAGATATAGAGGTTTATTCACTAAGAGGTGAATTGAGGTGAGCGGAACATTTAATTTCCCTGATTCTACTATACATTGTACAGGGCCAAACCTGGTGAGTTGTTCCTGCGCCAAGAGCTCAGCTGGCTATGTATGATGCACGGTTAAATCTTTAAATACTAAAAAAAATAATTCATGTCTTTTCTTAAAGATTGCCGAAAGTGTAAGTATTTTAAATATAAATACTTTAATGAAAGAACACAAATAAAGTAACTTACTGTGCCCTCTTTGCTCCATAGAGCTGTGTCAGGTGGCAGACATGTTGTTTAGAATCTTGGGTCAGAACGTCATTCATCTGACCCAAGATTCTAAACAACATGTCTTACATATGGTTTATTAGAAGAGTTGGGTCAATACCTTCAGTGATTCCGCTCTCTATGGTTTCCATTGATGAGGTGCTTTGATTGACTTTATTGCCTTCATCCTTCCGTCTGGAAGCCATCTTCTCTTTCTGGTCACTAGCGTTGTTTGTGAAGCTCATAGTGATGCCCTCAAGGGAAGCAGCCTCTTTCAGATATCTCGGAGAAAGCGGCTTATCAGTGGCTCTCATCCCAGCTGGAGACATATCATCAATACATGTAAGTTTACCACGATGGCCTTTCCAAGGGATATCAATTAACACTTTCTTGGCAACACTTGTTGGGAATGGTTGACGTCGGTAATGGACATTGATGGTGGCTTGTTGGCTCACCGGCTGTCTTTTCTCATACGGTGGTGGCGGAGAAGGCCTAGGACTAGGGTCAGCTTTCTGAATGCTTCCATGCAAATGCCAGGAGTGATCCCCCAAAACTTTCATCTCAGCTTTAACGGGTACCTTCGTCCCTTGAAGAGACCTCTCCTTGTAGCGAGCTTCTGCCTCTTGCTCAGATTCGTCGGCAAAACAGACTTTTTTCTGGTTGTATTTGACAGAACAAGGATCCTTTGACCCATCCTTATCAAACTTTGCTAAACTGCTTCTGGTTTCAGTTCTGTGGCATGGATAAAAGGAAACAATGGCATTAGAATTCAGACATACGTTTTATTCATATACATTTTTTCTCCATTCCTATTTTCAGGGTCAAGATTTGCCTTCTTTTTTTTTTTCTCGTTCGTTCATATGTTCCTAGATAACAAGAAAACATGGTAGTTGTTTTAGCTTACAGTTTGTGTGATTAGCTCATAATAATACAATATCTAGGTCTTGGACAGAAGGTTTCTCCTCGACGGTTCCGAAAACCTAACTGAATTGGCAGCTGATAGTAGATAGAATATTATTACCAACTTAATGGCACTCATTTTAGGAACTCCAGAAGGATGACAGGCCAAGTTGACCCTTTCACGGACCCGGCATTGACTCACCTGTTTTCGAGTATTATTCCATGGTTGGCTTTCACTGGGCCTTGTGTTGCTCTGGGTTTGGCTGAGAAACCCTTGATGATATCACTTGAGGCTGGGGGTCTAGATGGACAACATCATTATTCAACTTAGGTGGGTTAGTAGATATACCTTGAAGTGCATATTGGCAAAATGAGATCTGCAGCAAGTAAGATTGAATCTATTTCTCTGTCCACTGTGTTAGAATTTGCAAAACAATGCATAGAGTAAGATTGATGTCTCTGAAATGCCGCCTCTGTATGACATCAGATATGCAAACTACACATTTCCCACTGGAAGTTGTTCATTTGCATAGCAAGCCACTGATGATGTCATAAACAGGAGACACCCCAGTCCCATTTTTCCTCTTAATTTGGGCATTTGCTTACAATTCTGCTAACACAATGTATGGGCAATTATTTATATATATTTTTTAATCCCCAGATCTCGGCTACCCCCTCATTCCACCGCTACCTGGATTGCCCAGAAATAATTACATATATAAATATCATTCCCATTTCTCAGCCTTGAACAATTCTTATCTATATTTTGCTTTACTATTGGAAAATGTAGAAAAGATTGTCTCACACAGTTTAATCGTTTACCTGAATAGTTTTAAGGGTGTGCACGCAGACACACCAGAGTCACTGTCCGACATGGACCCTGCGGAAAAAAAATAAAAAAGAACACGAAAGGGTTTGAGATATTGTGTCATAAGCAGAACAGAACGTCCCAAAGAGGGACACTTGTGTTTTTGTGGGTGTGGCTAAAGGTGTGGCTGTGTGTGGGGGCTTTAAAGGAATATTTTCAGCAACTTTATGGCCAATTGGTATCAATCTATTTAATTTAATAGATCATTGAGAACAAAAATTTAACATATTATTTGCACAAATTGGTAGGAAAAAAAAAAAAAATTTCTGCAGTTTTCAGCTCACTTTATTGTGATTATATAGACTAAAAATACCCAGAAAAGAGGGCCAATAGAGAAGGGAAGAGGGAGAGGGGGATCTGGTTACAAAATAGGGACTGTCCCAAGTATGCTAACTTAATCAGGGGGTAATGCCAAAATGTAAAAACTTTTGATCGTTTGGCCGATTGAATCAATTTTTAAATTATCTTTCTATCTTAGTTCATTTAAAGGGACACTCCCACCAAAAAATGAAAAGGTTTTATATATTTTATTTTTACTTTTATATGCCATTGATTCAAACACAGAAGAAAGAAAAACAAACAGTGGCATATGTCTTATATATGTGTTTGTTTTAAATGCACAGCTGATCTAGTTACAGCTTATGTAAGTGGTAGTGTCCCTTTAAGAAAATATCACTTAATATTGGAGAAAAGCAAGCACTAGGAGATTAACTTCCTGGATTCTATTTATGAAATCATAGCCTGCTACCAAGAGACCCCAAGGTACCTCTTCATGAAATTAAGGTACCTCTTCATGAAATTAGTAATATCAAGCCTTCCAATTAAACTTTTTCATGGGATGTGGCCTAAATGTTAAAGGTGGACAACATCTGTCTATAACAACAAAGATTACAAATAGTGAAGATATTTTACCATTTTTTGGCAAACAGTCCCTGGTGTTTACATACATTAGCTTGCTTGGTTTATTAGGTAAAAGTTCTTTCATTATGGTTCCCAGACGGTCTGGCTTGACAGTAGAGAACTTTGGTTGGCCGTGTGGATTGACATCGGTAGAAACATTCTTAGTGGAATACGTGGATACTGTGGTATTTGGTTTGGTACTTGTTGGCTTATCCTGATTGTTGGGAGTGTTAAGTCTGCTTCTCAGCTCGGCTTTATTCTTCTCAACCTGAGACCTCAGACTTGGAAGTCGGAAGGAAGAACGACCTTGGACCTTGGCCACGTGATCGCTTCTGTTCCACGCTGGCACCGAAATGGCTTTGTCTTCAATGATGACCGAGCCACTGCTGGCATGGGATGATGCCAAGTCTTGTCTTTGGCCATATCTTGCTTTCTGGGACTGAACTTTAGAAAGAAAACTGTCTGGAGTCCATCTTTGATCATGGCCATTTGGGTAATTTGGCTGCACCCCAACAGACCTTGAAGATACTGGTCTTTCTAGCCGTGGGAGTTTCTGTATTGCTCTATCACCCTTTTCCAGGTCAGAGGCAAGATTGAAGATTTGAGGATATTTTTTTTGTAATTCGTTGTAGAAGACATCTAGACCTTTGGCGTTACCTCCAGAGACGTCCATCAATATCTTAATCTCTGGGGCCTTCCTTCCCGTCTTTTTCCTGGTGTCCTGGCTGCATTATACCACTCTGTTTTAGCTGAGAGAGAAAACCAAATTGAGAAAAAAAAATCAAAACAATTAAATGATAACAGGAATAGAAAATCTCTAGTTCCCAGCATTGATAGCCAAGCACAAGTGTGGCGATGTAGTCCTCAGCATGCCATAGATTCTCTGTTACCCGGATAAGCAGGACCAAATGTACAACAAAGGAACATTCCATTGGTTCCCATGGTGACTGCACCAGTTTTAGAACTTTGACATTTATAAACAAAACCCCCTACACTGCAGACCAATCAGCAAGAGCCAAGTCTGCAACATGGCAGCCTGGAAGTCAGAAGAAATGTAAATCCCTTTCTGAACTGTGCTGGGTAGGAGCCTTATCCAAAACACAGCTCCTTCTCGTACGTCGGTCTGATTTGGCGTCTCCTCTCTGCAACGCCCTCCACTGGCTCCCTGTCTGCTCAAGGACAACATTTTAAATTCTGTCTTTAACCTACAAAGCCCTCCACTTCTCCGCCCCTCCGTACATTGCCTCCCTTGGTATCCGATACCTCCCTGCTCGACCTTTGCACTCCTCACTGGGACTAAAACTCTCCTCCAACCTCATCACCACTTCTCGCGTCTCCAAGATTTTGCCCGAGCTGCCCCCTCTCTCTGGAACTCCCTTCCGCAGAGCATCCAGCTTTCTCCCTCCTTTTCAAACTTTAAAAAGTCCCTCAAAACTCATCTCTTTAAAGAAGCTTACTACCCAACCCACTATAATACCAGTCATTTTACCTCTAGTCGATCCCATCTAGCTGGAACACACACTACTCATCTTTGGCCTATCTCACCTAGTGCCTCCCATCCACACTACTGTTACTACAACTTCGATCCCTCTGGCCTCTTCAACCCCTTATGTGTCTCATGTACCCCATTCCCTCTAGATTGCGAGCAGGGTTCTCTACCTCATGTACCAGTCTGTTCTAGTTTGTCTGACTTAGTTCTATGCTCTAGCGCTACGTAAATTGTTGGCGCTATAAAAATGTAATGTATTTATTCAAAAGGCTTTTAAATCAGACAGAGCAGCTTCTGTTTGATTAAAAGATTGTCAGGAAAAACAAACAAAATTACTGGCAATCCTTATCTGTATTACAACCAAAATCTGCCACAGAATTAGAATTAAAGTGTCAGTTTTTTTTTGCAGCTTCTGGAATTTAACATGTTTAACTGTGTACATATTTAAAATAGAAATGCTCTAATGAAAGAAACAAATAAAGTACTTTGTTGAGCCCTCTTTCTCCCATAACAGCTCTACCAAGGGAGCAGACATATTGAGGGGACATGTACTAAAAAAAATATATTTTATGTGCAAAACTATTTTTGCGCTTTGCTCCTATTGCCATGTACTAAACATTTAACACTCAAATAGTAAATACCAGCAAATTGAGAATAAAAACAGGCAATTTTGCGAATGTTTTTTCTACCCCTTTTGATAGCGCTTTGCTAAAAGCCGGTGTAATTTTCACACGCAAATAAGAATTATTTTTCACAAAATATTCTCAAAACTCTTTAGCGTGCGCAAATATAATCGCAATTTATTAGCGCCACCGGAAAAATGCACGCAAAATAAAAGGAAGAGGCGCGAATTAGGGAAAAAAAGCCCAAAATGTTACAAATAGTCGCAAATTGCGATTTACCTACTTTTTTCCCCAATGCACTTGTTTAAATACATTATTAAGCGTTATTAATATTAACCCCTTCGTGACGCATTAGTGCACCGATCTCTCTACAGATCCAGAGGACCACCGTTTATATACAGACCCCAGTTTGAGACCCATGTCATTTTGCTGGGCGCGTTACAGATTTGGTTACATACCTGTCGGACTGTTCCCTTGTAGGAGGGTCAGGAAAATACACCTTTTCTGCAGCTAATTCTCTGCTTTTTGGATAGTTGACACTTACAACATTCCCATGGGTTGGGGGAAAAGGTTTACGACCCGGGCTTGCTTTGTTTGCATGTGTAGGTAAGAGTGTGTGTCAATCAGTTATGAGGTGTGATTGTGTTGTAAGCTGTTGTCATGGTTGCAGGTAGTGGACAATGTTCTTCAGATCACATTATAAATTGTGCTATCAGCAAGACTGGCTGATACATAGCATTCTGGGCAAAACTACCTGTACAAAGAAGTTTTTTTTTAACACTGGAATTTTTTTTAAAGTCTCCTTCACATAAGCTTTATGTTAGAAGGACTCTGAAATAATGGCTTACACTGTGAGTGTAGAGTATAAAAAAAAAATTAGATTTATACATTGTTATAGAACAGAAATAAAAATAGATAAGTGATAGGTGGTAAATAATAGTGAATAACAAATTTAAAAATGTTCAAAAAAACACTAGTGCAAATCCCCAAATCACACAGCAAACAAATGACAATAAATATAATGATTTGGCGCAACACTTTGTATTTATTATCATTGTTTTAGAACAAATTAAGAGAATTTTTTCAATGTTTCTGTAGTGGTTTGGTATGCCAATAATAATAATATTAATTTGCATATCAAGCCACAGGTGATGGAGACACAACATAGGAGACACAACAGACACGTGTAAAACCTATTTTTCTCCTAAAATATGCATGTGCTTCTAATTCTGTTAACACAATGTATATAGAGAATTTTTGATGATTTTTTTTATTGATCTCAATATAAATTTGGATTTAAAAGTTGGCGGTGGGTCAGAAGAATATTAATTTTAAAAGCTTAGCTGTTAGAGGTGGCCTCCAGCAATAAGGTGCCCCTCTAATAAACTTTATAAATAAGCTTAGTTTAGACCCTTTAGCAAACATCCACCTCACTAATTTGCCAGGAAGTAATAATACACCTGATTAAAAGCAGGGCTTTTAATCATAAAATACTAGCCCCAATATGAAAGACTGAGAATCATAATAAATTTTGGGGTTACCAATTTTTAACTTTGTTTATTTATAAATAATGCACATATTGAGTCTCGCTTATGCGAAATGCTTAGGACCACATGTATTTTGGATAATGGATCATTTTGGCTAACTGATGATTTATTAAAATCTCACCGCATTCCGACCTTTTTGCCTCCTAGTGGTCAGGTTCTGTATAGGGATTAGAACTAGCCGACTCACACTGAAAGAGCTAGTTCCTATCCTGCCAAAGGACTTTTTGCCTCTAGTTATCAGGTCCTGTTAAAGGATAGGAACTAGACAGTTCACAGTGAGAAAGCTAGTTCCTAACCAGTAGAAGGACCTTTTTGCCCCTAGTGGTCAGGTCCTGTTTAAGGATTGGAACTAGCCAACTCACACTGAGAGAGCTAGTTTCTATCCTACAATAGGACCCAGTAGAAGGAACTTTGTACCTCCAGCTAACATAGGTCCTTTTCAGGGATAGGGAATAGATGGTTCATATGGAGAAAGCTAGTTCCTATCCAGTAGAAGGGCCTATATACCTCCAGCTAACACAGGTTCTTTACAGGGATAGGAACTAGACAGTTCACCTTGACAAAGCTAGTTCCTATCCAGAAGAAAGACCTTTATACCTCCAGCTAACACAGGTCCGTTACAGGTAGTATTTATACTGCTAGGGGACCTATGTACCTCCAGCCAACACAGGTCCTTTACAGGGATAGGAACTAGATGATTCATAGTGAGAAAGCTAGTTCCTATCCAGAAGAAGGACCTTTATACCTCCAGCTAACACAGGTCCTTTACAGGTAGTATTTATACTGCTAGGGGACCTATGTACCTTCAGCTAACACAGGTCCTTTACAGGTAGTACTTATACTGCTAAGGGACCTATGTACCTTCAGCTAACACAGGTCCTTTACAGGGATAGGAACTAGACGGTTCACAGTGAGAGAAGCAGGCATCAGTGGGTAAAAGACGGACGCCGCTGGTCAACTACTTCTTCTCCGGATAATCGGGCGCATGCATGCTCGCTATGTGAAGAAGCGTTAAAGTCGGAAAGCATGTGTAATGGAACAGCTACCCAAGCCTGGTAGCCCCTCTGTCCCTTGTGTGAAACCACCTCCTTTGCCCCCGATTACAGCTCAGCATCCACCCAGCAAGTCTTTCTGGAACCTTGCTCTTTGTACCCAAATAGCAGACAGGACCACTAGCAGTTAGGTACAGCAAGAATGAACAACATTAGCACAGACTTATATACACACAAATATGACATCAACTAGGGGGGAGTCACAGGGGTACGAATTATAACATGTAAGCCTCAAACAATAGAAAACCTTGTCTGAAACAGGGAATTAAACACAGTATAACTTTACTGGATGTCTATAGATCCAGACATCCAGACTACAAGGGACAATAGATGGCTCACAGGACAGTAAACACTTAATGATTGGGTAAGTACACATTTCAACACTAACATATAACAACATTTCTTAACCTGGGGGAAAACACAATGAAGAGAGCAAAGGCTTGGACCTCAAGGTACACACATCCTGGCTGACATCGTGAGTGAGCCTGTGTTGAAGTCCAGCTGCATTGAAGCTGGGTGTCACTGATGCCCCCAAAGTATGCACCCCCCAAACATAGCATATCAAAAGACAGGGTCCATAGTCCACAGGGAGGTGTTTGGCCGTCAGGGCCCTCCAAGAACCCCAGTCACGCAGACTGTCATGATTCACTTTGTGACATATCTAATTTTTCGGGGGGAGACTGACACTGGAGGAGCCCCCAGACGTCATAGCTTTAAGCCAAAATTTGTAATTCCCACCATTGTGCAGTTCAAGAATAGCACTCACCAGCCCAACCTCTGCCTCTCCCAAAGCACATTTCTGCTGCTTGGGATAAGGGTCAATTTTTGCCTTCTCCCAGTGGCTCTCTCTGCCGCTGGGGAGCAGGTAGAGGGGCTAGGTTAGTCAGCATAGGTTCCATGAAGTTGTCCTGGCCAAGTTCTGGGGGCACTGATGCCAGTGCTTTGGTGGAGGCAATATAATCCACAGCACTCACATTCTCAAAGGCAGCATGTGGATAAAAAAAGAGATGGGGCCATAACTGGAGGTGGGCAGAGGCCAGCGGTACTCTGCCCTGATGCCAGCAATTCAGCTGGAGACTTTGACACTGCCAGCGGTGCAGTTTGGCATTCAAGGTGGGGAAGGGGTAACTGTTCTGGGGACCTGGCTTTAGCAGGGACATCCACAGAGGAAAGGGACACAGTTCTGGGGCCAGGGTCAGACAGGGACTTTGCCTGGCTGCCAGCAGCTTAGCTGGGATATCTGGCTTGGAGGGGATGGGGGTGTGCTTGGCTGTCTCTGAGGACACAGCTGCCAACACTTATGCTGGGGCATTAGGACAGGGAAAGGGTTCTGGGTCCTTACAGTCAAGGGGTTGGGACCCGGGTGTGGAGACAACTGTTTAGACTTAACTCTGCTAAATCCAAATCATCAGGGTCCAGCTGCCCGAGGTTGAGCAGCTTGGCAAACGACTTTTCCAGCACCCACTCTCCGTGCACCAAAAAGTCCAAGGGGTGTATCTTGGTTTTGTGCTGCCCTAGGCAGACAAAATTCGGGCACCACCCTACCCGCGCTGCATGACCCTTCACATCATTACATGCCTCCATCACCCCCATTACATACCCCCATCACCCCCATTACATACCCCCATCACCCCATTATATGCCCCCTCACCCTATCCACCAACTCGAACGGAGGGTTTGGCCCATACACAGCCTTCTACCTCCGGGGATGCTGAGGAACCAGCTGGTCTGAAGATCTTGCGCTTTCCGGCCATGGTGCTGCTTGTAATCCATTGCTGCTGCCAATCCATTGGGCTCTTGCAAGGAGGATCCCACCAGTTTAGCTCTACATTGTGCAGGTACAAACATGGGTTGTTTCCCCTGCTAAGCAAACTCCCCTCAATGTATAGCTAAATTGGTGGGATTAAATGTTCATCTCACAGTTTAGTGAATAGCCCCCATAGAGGGTGATTTTTACAGGGAACTGCAGTCACGAATGTCAGGAGAGTGAAAAAAGGTGCAAATGGCTGTTATTATATTTATAGTATACGTCACATCTGTTTTACACATCACAGCACATTTGGATTCTGATATAGAGACTCCACCACCTACAGTTTATAGGTGATTAGAGCAATTTTAGACTTTAATAAATGGGAAGTGTAACGGACTCCCTGGTACCCGACTGGGTGCCTCTGTTATATTAGACCTATAATCCACAGAAAGCCTCCAGTATTAAATGCCTTGGATGTAAATGTCCCCTCAAATAACTGACACAAGAATAGAGGCTAAAAATGCAGAAGAACCCTTTATTACAAACAGTACAGTATATTTATATGTTTGTACATCTTGATAAACTGGTGACTGAACAATACAAACAAACTGACTTCATACAATAGTTACTCCCCTTAAATCTAGCGCCAGTAAAGGAGCGACCAATGAACTGGCAGTAGGCAGTCCTTTTAAACTCTTAGACCTTTAAACTTTGGAACAATGAGCTGGGCACCCACGGGCGTAGCGATCAATGACTGCTAAGGGCCTAGGGGGCGAGCGAAAAAGCTCCAAGCGGCCGGGCTTAACCTTTATTGTGGCTGGCTGCTTAGGGTGCTCGCCCACGGGGATAATAACATCGCTAGAAGGGGCATAATCACACACAGATACAATTATGCTTATGTTTCGGATGTAGTTTGGTCTCCCATTTCGGATGCGTGAGGTGGGGTCTGTATAGGTGGGGGGTGTATAGGTGAGGTGTCTGTGGGTGGTGTATAGGTGAGGTGTGTGTGTGGGGGGGGGGTGTATAGGTGAGGTGTGTGTGTGGGGGGGTTGTATGTGAGGTGTGTGTGGGGGGGGGTGTATGTGAGGTGTGTGTGTGGGAGTGTATATGTGAGATGTGTGTGGGAGTGTATATGTGAGATGTGTGGGGGGGTGTATAGGTGAGGTGTGTGTGTGGGGGGTGTATAGGTGAGGTGTGTGTGTGGGGTGGTTGTATGTGAGGTGTGCGTGTGGGGGGGTTGTATGTGAGGTGTGTGTGTGGGGGGGGTGTATGTGAGGTGTGTGTGTGGGAGTGGGAGTGTATATGTGAGGTGTGTGTGTGTGGGGTGTATATGTGAGGTGTGTGTGTGTGGGGTGTATATGTGAGGTGTGTGTGTGTGGGGGGTGTATATGTGAGGTGTGTGTGTGGGGGGTGTATATGTGAGGTGTGTGTGTGGGGGGTGTATATGTGAGGTGTGTGTGTGGGGGGTGTATATGTGAGGTGTGTGTGTGGGGGGTGTATATGTGAGGTGTGTGTGTGGGGGGTGTATATGTGAGGTGTGTGTGTGGGGGGTGTATATGTGAGGTGTGTGTGTGGGGGGTGTATATGTGAGGTGTGTGTGGGGGGTGTATATGTGAGGTGTGGGGGGGGTACAGCAGAGTTCAGCAGGGGGCAGCACAGCACAGTTCAGCAGGGAGCAGGACAGCAGAGATCAGCAGGGGGCAGCACAGCACAGTTCAGCAGAGCAGGAAGCAGCACAGCAGAGCAGAGCAGGACAGCAAAGCAAAGATCATCTCCATTGATTTCAATCTCCCGCTTTGCTGCTTCCTTACAGTTCTCTGTACCATGTGACCACATGGTCACATGGTTTGCTGACGTCACCAGGGTCCTTCCAGTGGATAGGAACTAGCCGCTACCGTGACCAAATGGTCACATGGTTTGCTGACGTCACCAGGGCCCTTCTGCAGGATAGGAACTAGCCGCTACCACGGGTTTTTAGGTGAGTGCTGGTCTGTGCAACTGCTTAACATGAGCCTGGTAAGGAGTTTTTTCGGGACTGCAGGGGTCTCATCTTTTAACCCTGTTCCACCAGCCCTTGAAATCAGTGGTGTGACGTCAGGAGGGTGACTCTGAAGGTCCTGGTGATAGAAAGCAAATATCCTAATCATTTCATTTGGAAATCTAAGCTTAGCTCTGTGCATTGGGACAGGTAATGCAATGCAATAAAAGCCATGTATCATAGCAGAGGAATGACACCATTAAACCTATGTGGACTACATTTCTCACCATGCTCAGCCAGCACATCTAGGAGTGGGTCAAATCAGGACTTCCCATGATCTGTAACCATTTACAATGAAAGGTTGCACCTGTTTCCATTCAAAGATCATATTATTAAGCTACATGCAAGAATTGATCTCTTGAATATAGCAGTTTGCATGAGCTGCAGCACACAAAGGGATCAGTGCACCCCCAAAACACATGATATTCTGCAGCCCCGACTTGTTGCTCTGGGACACTGGGGGTAATAGACTATGTACAGTGGGTGGTAGTATCCACATGCCCTACTATTTATGTCCTGATTTTAGGAACATACATATTGGTTGTTTGTATATAAGTAGTGATAATTTTTGCAGCACCTCCTATTATGCATACTTGTTTAGGTGTTTATGTATTTTGCAAGAGCTATAGTCATTGCTTACCCTAAGGACCAAGTTTGCTAAAATACTGCACCTACCTCATTGTGATCAGATTATTGATTTCTATGGTTGCTGCACCTCCAGTTGCCTAGTAAACTGTATTAATGTGCACACTGGTTGCTTAAAATAAATACACAATATTCAGTTGTAATAGCATGAAATACCTAATTAATTTGCAGTATTTTCACCCCTATATGAATTGTTGCTGATCCTCTGGTTACAGAGTCTGTCTCCGCTGACATCATGCCATTCCTCCATGGTTTTCGGAGGATTATCTTTGAGTACCAGCCATTGGTAGATGAGATCCTTGGAGCTGTGGGCATCCAGGACCCCGAACAGCCAGAGGTCACCCTTGCTAATGATAGGTAACAGGCAGCCCAGTAATCTCAGTGATGTACATGTTGTTGTTTTTATTATGTTGCAGCAATATTGCCTTTCTGCTTGTTTTAGCTACCTGGGTGACAATGACAGATTTCTGACTCTGAATACACTGCTTGAGAAACATTCCCAGTCTGCGTTTTACAAGGAAGGTATAAGCTATTCGCTTTTGAAGGTGGCTGAGCTTGGGCTAGTACAGGCCGGTTCGGTCCTTCTGAAGTATGGTGCGGATCTCAGCTTTGAGGGTAAGTGAAATGAAGGCATATTAAAGGGACAATCTAGTCCCCAAACTCACTTTGGTGCTCACCCTGGCTCCTAAAACATTCCTAGGCTGGCTCCTAAAATATTCCTAGGCTGGCTCCTAAAACATTCCTAGGCTGGCTCCTCGAGTATTTGTTAAACCCTGTTTATTGCTTTCGTCTACTAATCTTCCAATTGCTCAGGATAGGATTTGTGTTCTCTATTCTCAAACATTCTAGACCCACTTCCTCCAGTCTACGGGCATAAAGGTCATATTGTATGTTTCTTTTTATGACCAGGCTGTGTCATTGAAGAACTCCTGTGTTGGTTAATATGCTGCTACCCTCACCGGTTCTAACCTTTGTCCTCATTTTACAGACCCTGTGACGTATTACACAGCCCTGCACATCGCTGTTCTTCGTAACCAGCCAGACACGGTGGAGTTGCTGGTGCAGAGTGGAGCTGATATTAATAAAAGAGACAGGGTGAGACAATTCATCCTTTTCCCATATTGCTGCTATCTAAACCAGGGCCTAAGTTTTTGGATTGATTTACATAGAACTCAATGGAAAAAACATTTTCCTGGCCCCTAAAATGACCAGCCTGGCCCCTAAAATGACCAGCCTGGCTCCTAGAAATGTACATGTTTGGTTCCTGGAGTCCACAAGTATTTGTCAAGCCATATCCTGACGTTATGAGGTCAGAGGTTCTATCCATTTAATATTGCAATCCTGACACACTTATGGTGAAAATGCCACCCCTTGCATGCAGAGGGCACTGTGGTGCCGGGTTGCCATCAATAATCGATTTTGAGAGAAGTATAGTAATAGTGAGGCTTGAGATGAGGAGCAGTAAGATGGAGGGGATACTCTCAAATTGGCTACTTACAGAGTGATGTGGAGGTGATGGAGCTGGTCCCAAAAAGAGGAGAGAAAGGGCAGCAGTATTTAACTTGACTTCCTGGGGAGATTGGGCACTTTGGCTCCAGCATGTTTGCTAGCTCTGTGTTACAGTAATCCTAAAAGTCCTCGAAGCCTGGCATCTATCACTCCACATATAAAGAAAGAAGTGAAGACTGGATGAGCAGTAGGCAGCAGCAGTAAAAGTAAAAAGACTCCAGACAAGATGGTTGGCTGTAAAGGATAGTTTAATCCAAAATAGTATACAGCTAGGTATGCTATGGCGTGCTCACCCACCTGGTGAGCCAGTGCCTACGCGTTTCGCGCCAAAACTGGGCGCTTTGTCAAAGCTCTGCCGGTGCCCAACTTCTAAGGGTCTATCCAAATAAGAGAGAATTTCAGGGAACTGATACGGGAATTTCAAACTTAACTTTTTTCCAACTAAAGTTTGAAATTCCCCTGCAATTCTCTCTGTATTGAGCAGACCCTGCGATGTTGTTATCCATGGATTTCTGTGGCTATTTCCCTAACTGGGTTATACAATTTAATGTCTGAAACCCTAAGCTGGGCATCATGTTGATTGATTCATTGTACCTAATTCAGAGTCGATGCAAATGTATATGCTTTCTGATATTCAGATCCATGAAAGCAGTCCTTTGGATTTGGCTAGTGAGGAACCTGAGCGACTTCCGTGTTTGCGGCGACTACTGGAGCTCGGAGCGGATGTAAACGCAGCCGATAAAAATGGTAAGAGGAGTCAGCGGAATAAGATATATTTCTACAATACAACAGGATGCTTCTCTTCCAGGTTATGCTGCAACTAGAAAGAAGGCTTTACCCTGTGCAGACCTGGACTTCAGACATGTGCTATCTGGTGTAAAATTCCCATGTGACTACTGAGAGATCAGAATCGGGGCACAGATTGCACTCGTTTGAAGTCCAGGATTGCTGGGTTGTTGGACATGTAGGGACTTTCCATCTCTGCCAGAACTAGATTATTATACATGCGGTTCATTTGGATTTCCTAACTTTAAGCTTCTTCCATCGGACAGGAAAGACTGCATTATTACATGCGTTGGCCAGCAGCGATGGTGTCCAGATCCACAACACAGAGAATATAAGGCTCCTGCTCGAGGGTGGTAAGCATTTTGGTACTCCTTAATTCTGTTCACTGCTGTGCACATTACCAGCAAAATTAACCTTCTACTGATCTTGTGTGAGTCAAAAATAAAAATGGGGGCTGCAAGTAAACACACTAGTCGCTAGGTTCAAATAAGTGCCCCTTACACTTAATTAAGGACAATGGGACTTATTTATAAAGATTAATTCCGGGTCAAGATTCTAAAAGTGATGTAATCAGCAGGAACATTCCATTGGTTTCCACGGTGATTGCTCCACTTTTAGAACATTACCTCTACAAGTAACCATTAAAGGACGAGTGTAGCAACAAATTCAACTTGTGTTTAATTGAAAGATGGCGTCAAGTGTAGGCATTTTACCTAGCGATGCTTTTAATGAAAGAATACAAATCAATATTATTCAGCTCTCTTTGCTTCATATAGCTCGAACAGGGGGCAGACATGTTGTTTAGAATCTTGGGCAGATCTTCATTTATCTGCATGAAGGTTAATACAGAGCTGACCCAAGATTCTATACAACATGTCTGCCCCCTTAGCAATGTGGGCTCAATAAGGTGTTTATTTGTTTTCTTTCAGTAATGCATCTCTTTACGCACCATCTACACTCCATGTAATCTTTCAATGAAACGTGTTGGGTTTTTTTTTGCCTGCAGTTGTCCTTTAAGTACAACTGGGCTAAGATGTACTTGTGCTGTGGTTGACAGTCCTTGGCAGCGTTAAGCATTTCAAGGCTTGTCAAGAGGTTGTGTTATACAGTGGCACTCCGTGATAGCCCCTTTTGTTTCTTTATATTGCCTCCCCAAGCAGTGTCAACACTTCCCTTTAATCTTGTACTCGATGAAGATACATTAACTCTAAATTGCTGACATTTGAAAAAGCAGCATTACACTTTAATTGTTTTAGCCCTTTTGCAGAGCTTAACAGATATTGGTTGACTTAAGGAGCCAGTGTAAACCAGGAAAATGCAGGATGAATTTTAGGAGCCATGCCTGTCTGGCTTCTGGGAATTGTCAGGGACGGGCCTATTTTACTTTATAAATATTGATATTTTTAAAAATTTTATTCAGGGGCCGACGTGAAGGTTACGACTAAAGACTACGATACTGTATTCTCCTGCATCATATTCTTACTGGGCGAGACCGTTGGTTCGGACAGAGAGGAAGCCAAGCTGATTAATCGCTTCTGTTTCCGGGTCAGCCAGCTGCTGATGGCCCACGGAGGTGACCCCAGCGACTGCCCCTCCCACGAGTCCCTCACTCACACGTGCCTGAAAAGCTTCAAGCTTCACTTCCCGCTCCTGCGTTTCCTCCTGGAATCAGGGGCCTCTTACAACTGCTCTCAGCATGGCCCATCCTGCTGGTCCGGCTTCGCAATAGTGTTCGACCGGCTGTGCAGTTACCTGGCCAGCTGCGAGGACTGCGACTCTGTGGATCTGCTGCAGAAAGCAGAGTTCGTCTTGGACCTCATGGTCGCCCATTCCCCAAATGTCCAGCTGCCCAGAAACTTTGAAATAAGCACGGCAAGCTGTAGTATGCACGCCGATAAAGTGCGAGCTCTGCACCAGTCCCTCAAACAGCTGGAGCAAGCCCCCCCTACGCTAAAGCACTTGTGTAGGGTTTACATCCGCCAGAGGCTCAGGCCTTGGCCTGTTGATGTAAAAGTAAAAGCACTTCCCCTTCCAGACCGGCTGAAATGGTATCTTCTCCTCAATCATGCGGCTTCCTGTCCTAACGAGGAAGATTCATAATTTAATCCTTTTGGACTCTAGGAGATATCTCTCACCCACTGTCATGTTCCAGCTACAACATGTACCTACTGTGGTATCAGCAGAGCAGAAGCAAGCGCCCTTTGCGAGAATGAATCCATGGTGTGATGCAGATTCCTGATGTTTCTTGTTTTGGTGACTTCAGTTACGCTTTCTGTAAATGGAGTCTTGTGGCTGCCGGCCAAAGAACGCAGGGGTAGACGGCCTGCTGTGAGCAGAGGATTCTGGGTAGTCTAGTTCATCAACCACAGGTTATTTGCCTCCTGATCTAAGAATGTCACTTCTGCACGTGTCACAACTATTCCTTTTACTTTAAAGGAAGAAATAACTATTTATTCTAATAAACATCTTTCCCAAACATCACATCTGTACAGAGAACATTTATTGTCTTCTTAAGTCACCTATATATGAGTTTTTATCTGCAAAATAGAAGCAGATAAACAGATCTAGGAGACTATGCAAAGGACGGGTACAGACAGTGTCCCAGACGTTTAGTTAAAGGACATCTGTCGGCAAAATAAGTTCTGTTTAATTGAAATATTGCATTATGTGTAGGCATTTTAAATAGAAATACTTTACTGAAATGACATTATTATTCCTTATTTGCTTGTAAAGCTCCATCAGGGTTCAGAGATGCTCTTCATATGAAGATCTGACACAAGACGTCCGCCCCCTGATTTATTTGAATTCTTTCTGCATTTCTGTTTAAATTATTTACACTTGATGCAATCTTTTTAATTAAATATCACTTCTTTCACCGACCGCACGTGGCTGGGATACTATCGGCACCTTTCTTTTCCCTATTTACTATTTTGCAGACCAAACTCTTGGCTAGCAGCATGGAGAGCTGGAGATGTTACTCTCCCTACCAGAAAGGATCACAGAGTTGCATTAAGCATTATTAATGCTATTATTGTAGCTGACAGTGCACAGATGGGCTTTAATCTTCTGTAACACCACACATGGTCAGAAAGGTACATCCACGGGTCTTTATATAGGGTACCGAGGCTCCTTGAAACATTTGTTTATTTAAAAGGGCTGTCAACCTCACCATTATAGAGAATGAAACATGATCTTTACCTTGTATTAGAAGAATTGCAAGCAAATGCATACGTTTGGAGACAAATTTGTTTTAATCATGCCTGGTGTCTCCTTTTTATGACATCATCTGTGGCTTAATATGCAGATTAACTCATTTTCAATAGGAAGGTATCTATACGCATTTAAAACACATTTGTCTCTTATGCATTTGCTAACACAACCTATGTTGTATATATTTTGTATTCTCTGCATTAACAGGATAAGCATCGACTAGATTGACAGGGCATAAAAAAAGTGAGCAAGAAAGGCTTGATTTTTATTCCTACATTAAGTTTTTCTGACATACGTGCTCTGACATTAAGTGACTGCTATTTTATTTATTTATTTACACCCCCCTCACGAGCCACAGACCCTATTAAATACCTGCTCTACTTATTTCCTTCCAACCAATAGTCTATAACCTTCCAGTTTTTCACAGTAAACACTTGAATCTTCGAGTATCACACAGGCAGGAGTTTAAAAAGCTATTTCAATTCTTTGCATTGAAACCTCATGTATCCTGCATCTCACTCATCACCAACACACAGTGATTATTAGACAACAAAGGATTGCAAGCACACACGCCAGCTGTCCATCGGCTTTGCTGAATGCAGGGGGGGGGGGGGGGGGGGGGGATCACACCCCCAACACTGACTTCTTACACTAGGAATGTATGTTTTCCTGTAACTGTGGTGCATTTTTCAACAGTAACTGCTCACGTCTTACATAAGATGTTTTCCAGCACTTTATCTTCCCCTCCCCCTTCTATTATATGCTTCTCGGGGCAGACATGGGGCGACATGACGTCTCTCAAATCCATCGATTGTGCTCTATTCTGGTGGCTTGAAAGGCTGTGGGGTAAGAGATTCACCGCAATTTAAACAAGAACAACAATGAGTTTACCAGGCAGAAGGGACCATTGCTCAGTGGCAGCTGATCAAACTAGTCACTCATCACCAATAGCTCATGAGGACTGAGCAGCTCCTCTACAGTTGTGCAATGTCTCAGATGCCAAACAGCAATCACTGCTGCGAGCGAGGAGCTTGCTAACTCTTCCCAAGGAAAGCAAAATGGTCTGAATAGTACTCCTTGAGCGTAGGTTAAAAGCCCCTTTAATCAGGCAGAAGGGGATTTCTTTCAGTCTGAAAGTTGTTCTTGAGGGGTTAGCGCAGCTTTTCTTTAGTCCATGTGCATTTAGAAATGCATCAGTTTAAAAAACTGTACTTGTCCTAATTAGATAATACTGCAATATGCCCTTGATTTATTCTCTGCTGCAGTCAAACAGGACAACTATAGAAAAAAAGAAGTTATGTTTAACTGAAAGAAGCCTTCTTTACTCCATATCGTCCTCTCAGGGGGCAGACATGTTGTTTAGAATCTTTACTCCATATCGTTCTCTCAGGGGGCAGACATGTTGGTTAGAATCTTTACTCCATATCGTCCTCTCAGGGGGCAGACATGTTGGTTAGAATCTTTACTCCATATCATTCTCTCAGGGGGCAGACATGTTGGTTAGAATCTTTACTCCATATCGTTCTCTCAGGGGGCAGACATGTTGTTTAGAATCTTTACTCCATATCGTTCTCTCAGGGGGCAGACATGTTGGTTAGAATCTTTACTCCATATCATTCTCTCAGGGGGCAGACATGTTGGTTAGAATCTTTACTCCATATTGTTCTCTCAGGGGGCAGACATGTTGGTTAGAATCTTTACTCCTTATGGCTCTCTCAGGGGGCAGACATGTTGGTTAGAATCTTTACTCCACATCATTCTCTCAGGGGGCAGACATGTTGGTTAGAATCTTTACTCCATATTGTTCTCTCAGGGGGCAGACATGTTGGTTAGAATCTTTACTCCATATAGTTCTCTCAGGGGGCAGACATGTTGGTTAGAATCTTTACTCCACATCGTCCTCTCAGGGCTGCCTCCTGGTAGAGCTATATGGGATAAAGATGGCTCAATAAGGTACTTAATTTGTTTTCTTTCATTAAAGCATTTCTATATAAAATGCCTACACTTGATGCCATCTTTTAATTAAACTCAACTTTTTTTGCTACTATTGTCCTTTAACCACTTCACGACGTTCGGACCCTGATCGGGTCTCTGCCATAGTGTACCTGGCTGCCAGGAACAAATTGTGACGTTTTGGTGCTTGCGTCGTTTGGGGCACAAGCACCATGCGTTAAGAACCAGAGCTTTTTATGGCACGTATAACTGCAAATTCCCACTTTCTCATTAGGTCCACCCACACAGATACAGCTTCCTTTTATATAAACTATAAATTTAGTATAAAATGTGTTAAAATCCTTTAAACTTTAACTCCTGCGTTCCTTCAGCAACTTGACAACCACATTTCCCACAATGCTCTATTCCAATTTGGCTTCTGTGAACTGAGACTATAAAAATACTTTAATGGACAATCTAGTCCCCAAACTCCCTTTGGTGCAGGATGAAGATCACTGCTTGTATAATGCACAGGCTTTTATCCCTGTGTGATTTGATGCAGACATTCTGTATAAATCACATTTTTAATATATGACTCAAGCCCTCCCCAGTGATTACTCTGCATGTTTACTGCAGGTGTGGCAGCCCTGATTATATAGACACTGAGTGTATAAAGTTTTGTTTCATATAGTCACTGCCTGTCCTCCTCAAATTGAGTCTATCGGGTGGCCTATGAGTGACCTTGCTCTTGTACACAGTAGGATCTCTTAACAGTGCAACACATTGTCTGACGACATCACTAGAGAGACAGGATATTCCATTAATTTGAATGGCATTATTCTCATTGGTTCCTGCAGCAAAACAAAAAGGAAATTACTTTTACTCATCTAGTGTGGGCAGTCTTTGTTTCTTGCAAACTGCTGTAATTTCACAATTTCTTCTAGCTGTAAGTATTTTATATTTTAAGCAATGCAAAATGTAAGACAGGCGCATTTTAAAGTACATTAATATGCATTAATATTTGGAAGATGCATTTTGGGTACTAGACAGTCCCTTTAATCATGGCTAAATTCAAGGTAATATCCTTACTCTAATTTACCCTGATCTCTGGTTGCCGTTGTCCACATTAAACAATGTTGCCAAACTTTTACTTCCAGAGGGCCGCGCATACTGTGCAGACACTTGGGTTGGCGGAATGTATATAATCGATTTCTTAGTGAAATGTAGTAAATGTGCTTTTCAACCAGGATGGGGCTCACACATGAAACGTTGAGGGACAATTCCATCTTGTGGGCCTCCAAGTGGACATTACCATCATTAGGACATTTTTTTTTTTTGTGTGTGGGTGACCGTGGATCACAAACAAGTAATCCTTACATATGTACAGATCGGTCTGCTGTGAGTTTTATTATTTTAGCACCGCTACCAAACCTTTTTTTCACCATATACTGAACTACAATAAGGAATATAAGAAATTCTGAATTTACAGAACAAAACGGAGGAAAAATATATATATATTTTTATGCAAAACAAAGAAAAATAATTTATTATATTAAAATATTTCTCATCCATTTCAGTTTGTGAATGGGATTTGGGGTAAAGTCTAGATCTGAAGGCATGTTACCCATTGCATGTTCTAAACCCCCTTTCTATTACAGCAAAGATGCTGTTGATAACTTAAAGTCTCTCTCTTACCACCTCCAAACAAAAACCTACTTTTTGCTTTGCAAAATAATGGCACACAACACTTGGCAAACAGAAGTCACTCCAAACAACGCTGACCTTTAAATTCATGTAAACCTGAGGACAAAGAAACAATCCCTTTGTTATGTGCTGAAGGAACTTCTGACCCCACAAGATGCTTCTCTGCAGGATTGGGTTTCTTAATATCCTGCCAAGCAATGGACTGTTCCCTTGGTACGCGAGCTTCTTGTCAATTCTTCCTGACAGTGCTAAGGTCTTCTCCTGGCACAATTCGGGTCAATCCTGGACTATATCCCGTTATCTTGGCACTCTGGCCAGAAAACTTGCAATTCAGCATGCCGAGGCTATCCAAATGTTTGGCAAAGCAGAAACAGTCATGAACGAGGTCAAAACAATGGACAAGTCTCTTATAATATACCCCTTCATCATCACCATTGTCAACAGCTTCAGCAATGAAGCTTATCTCATGGCGATGGAGAAGACATGGTAGATTTCTTCTGGGAAATTCTCTTGTTTCTCCTGGGCCAAAACAGCAAGGCCGGACTGTCTGATGAGTTTCCTCACCACCTCCAGGTCTCTACAGATGCTGCTGTCCACCTCGTCCATGACGACGCCTTCTTGAGCCATGTTGTCTTTGATGACGATTATCCCATTGGGCCGGAGGCTGGCTTTGCACCTCATTAAAAAGTCTACCAGGTGGGGGTCCGTTAAATGTCCTGCCACAGAACAGAAGGATGAAGGAATTGAGATTAAAAAGAAAAAAGAAGATGTCTGAAAAGGCTATGGCTAAAAGGAGAAAAGGCAGCGGTTGGTTCCTTACCAATTACCCATTGGATCCAGATCAGGTCGTAACGATTTGGCTCTGGGGTAAAATCTTGCAGGCCAGTGCAATAAAAGTTCCCAATGCGTTTGGATTCATCGCCCAGGTAGCTCTTGGCTTTGCTTAGAAAGTCATCCGTAATGTCCACCATGTCTACCGTCTTGAAGATGGGCAACAAAAGACGCTTTGTGATCCTGCCGATCCCAGCCCCACAGTCCACAGCACATGACGTCCCGATTTTGTTGGGGCCATCCTGCATGGGGGGGAACAATATATGTAAGGAGAAAATACATTAAATGAATAGATTTGCACACTTTGGCTTTCCTCTACCGATAAGTTCAAAAACATGTGATGCAGACTATGAAAATACTAGCAAACGTTATCCATGCCCAGCATGGTCCGACGATGTGTGTACAGATCACAGACTGGGAACCAGAGCTGCACATGGACTATATTTTCATTTTGTATGCAGTCAAAAAGAGATTAAATCTGTGCCCCACTTTCTTCCCAGTGGTGACGCAATGTTCTAATATGGAATACTGATACGAAGATAGAGACTCCGCATGTTATATATAAAGAATATCCTGCTAGGAGGAGCTTGGAAACACTACAGGTCATAGTAAAGAGCCAATACATCTACAATATGTATAACATGTTGAGCATTATTTTATAGATGTACAATGTGTTTTTAAACCTACCTCTTTTTAAGATACTGGCTCTTAAAAATTAGGGACAAAGTTTAAAAGTGGAGCAATCACAATGGAAACCAATATTCACATACATCCTATAATGTTTTATTTGCATTCACTGGATCCAATCCGCTGGAATTTTACAGACACATTCTTTATTTGAGTCTATACCTCTTTCTGGCACAAAAGTATGAATTTAAAGAAAGAAAAAAAATCAACTCCTCTAGATTGTAAGCTTGCGCTTATGGCTCTCTCTGTCTCTGTTCATCTCACAAAAGGGTCTAATTGGAGAATTTGTCCAACTCCGTTACATTGGCCTAAAGTCTAAAATTCCCGTCTCATTTCCCTGCAGTCTGTAAGCCCTATAGACTGTAATTCGCTTTTACACTCTATACCAAGTGCTGAGTAAAATGCTGGCACTACATTAATTTGTAATGTAATTACGTATTTCCCCCTTAAAGATAAATTACGTTTCTTGCCCATTACACTAGAAATCAAAGCAAAAAATAAAAACGGCATCCCTCATTTATTGAGATAAGTAGGTTTACTTATTTTTACACCTATAAAATTGCGCTCCAGTATACAGAGAATAAATGCCAGCCCTAATAATTACACCATTATTTTACTGTTCAGAATTGGGAAAACCATATCTTAAAAGGGACAGTATCACCTCAACATTGTTTTTACTCTGCATGTAGAGCATAAAAAAATATTGAAAATGATTAATACATTGGATTAGCAAAACTGCAAGCAAAGGCCTAAATTAGGAGACAAATGTGTCTGTGGAGTATCCTGCTTATGACATCACCTGTGGCACGGTATGCAAATTACACATTTCCCATGGAAAAGCAGTTCATTTGCATACTGTGCCACAGGTGATGTCATAAGCAGGAGACTCGACAGACACATTTAAACTACACTTTTCTCCTAATTTATGCATTTGCTCACAGTTTTGCCAATACAATGTATAGATCATTTTCAATCAATTTTATGCTCTACATACACAGTAAAAAACAACGTGCAGGTGATACAGTCCCTTTAAGGCACATATGAAAAATATATTATTAAAGGGTAACAAACAAATGAAAAGCCATAAGGGGTTATATGCAAAGAGCACATTTTAGTGTAAAGTGCAATAATCAATAGCAATCAGCCAGCCCCATGGCAGGGGCCTATCAGGAAAATTCCCAGAATTCCTGGTAGGCCAGTCCAGTATCCACCAGCCTCATAGTTACCAACATCGGCCATGTTTCCAGGGACACATATTTGTTCCACATGCTGCAGAAAGAGCATGCAAAGTGCAGCCCGGCAGTATGTAGGATGGATATACGCACAGATACAATCCAATTAATTAATCATGGTAGGTCCTATGAGATCTCCACCCCGATTAATTAATTGGTTTCTGTCTGTGCGTATATCCATCCTACATACTGCCGGGCTGCACTTTGCATGCTCTTTCTGCAGCATGTGGAACAAATATGTGTCCCTGGAAACATGGCCGATGCTGGCAAACTATGCAGCCTGGAGCCGAGAGAGGCGTCTTGCTGGGGGAGTCAGACTGAGCTCTCATAAGATCAGGCGATGCCAATAATAACTCCGCTCTGTACAGATTACAGGGCTCCCCCCAGGCAGACAGCACATTTGCTCTGATTGGTCACTTTAAGCTCAGTGCAATAATCCACCGTGGATTTCAGATAGAACCCATACTCACTCGCAGGAATCTCTGTAGAAACTTTTTGGAGCCGCTGATGTCTATGCTGGATATGTGGCCGTACCCTCCCAGCATGCCGTCCACGGTCGCAGGCACGTTCTTCCAGTACTTCTGCGCTTTGCAGTAAAACTGAGATTCATCTTCTACCTGCTCAGTCGACATGATGGTGGGGGGAGGGGGGGAGGAAATTGGGGAGACTGGAGGAGAAGGCAAGAAAATATAGTCTGTCTGCTTTAAGAAAAAGTTGGAATGGTAGCCGAGAGAGGTTTTATTATGGCATTGCATTTCTTGCAGTACAGAGAGGGCATTGGATTTCTCTGCACCGCAGATCTCCAAGTCTGCAATGCAGAGAATGAAAGGGTGACTGATTTTTAAAGAGACAAGCTGCTTTAGTAAATCTCGGTGGCTTAAACCATTTGTTTACCGGGAAAGGGGGGGGGGGGCGTGGGGGGACACTGCACTTTCAGGAAATAGAAACTGGCAAAGTTATTAACCCTTATGGTGCCGGGCATAAAAGCACAGGGAGAAAGTCGAACAGTTGGCTATTTACTTAATCACAGAGAAGGCAGGCGGGAGTGTGTCCCTAGGGAGGTTAGGCACATAGTAGAGTCCCTCCATCTGTTAAAATAACTTAAGGGCCGCAAAGTGTCAGCAAAGCTTACTAATAATAGTGGTTCTCTTGTATTGCTGTGGTCACATACTTTCTATGCCAGAAATAGCAGCGGGGGGGGCTGGGGGGGCAGAAGTGGCACTGGCTGGTTACCAATATGTATGGTATAGGATGTTAGTTTTAGTGACACCATAAAAAGGATGCAGCACCGTCGCTGGCAGGCACGGTCCCTGGGGCACAGGACGGGTGGCACCATCGCCATGGAGAATATATAACAGTGGGTGCAGATTAGCTGTCCGTGGGGGTATCTTGCAGTGACTGTGTGTGTGTGTATGTTAGCAGTCAGTAGGGGTATATTGCAGTGAATGTGTGTGTGTATGTTAGCAGTCAGTAGGGGTATATTGCAGTGAATGTGTGTGTGTGTATGTTAGCAGTCAGTAGGGGTATATTGCAGTGAATGTGTGTGTGTATGTTAGCAGTCAGTAGGGGTATATTGCAGTGAATGTGTGTGTGTATGTTAGCAGTCAGTAGGGGTATATTGCAGTGAATGTGTGTGTGTGTATGTTAGCAGTCAGTAGGGGTATATTGCAGTGAATGTGTGTGTGTATGTTAGCAGTCAGTAGGGGTATATTGCAGTGAATGTGTGTGTGTATGTTAGCAGTCAGTAGGGGTATATTGCAGTGAATGTGTGTAGGTTAGCAGTCAGTAGGGGTATATTGCAGTGAATGTGTGTAGGTTAGCAGTCAGTAGGGGTATATTGCAGTGAATGTGTGTATGTATGTTAGCAGTCAGTAGGGGTATATTGCAGTGAATGTGTGTATGTATGTTAGCAGTCAGTAGGGGTATATTGCAGTGAATGTGTGTATGTAGGTTAGCAGTCAGTAGGGGTATATTGCAGTGAATGTATGTAGGTTAGCAGTCAGTAGGGGTATATTGCAGTGACTGTGTATGTTGGCAGTCAGTAGGGGTATATTGCAGTGAATGTATGTATGTTAGCAGTCAGTAGGGGTATATTGCAGTGAATGTGTGTATGTTAGCAGTCAGTAGGGGTATATTGCAGTGACTGTGTGTAGGTCAGTAGGGGTATATTGCAGTGAATGTGTGTGTGTATGTTAGCAGTCAGTAGGGGTATATTGCAGTGAATGTGTGTGTGTATGTTAGCAGTCAGTAGGGGTATATTGCAGTGAATGTGTGTGTGTATGTTAGCAGTCAGTAGGGGTATATTGCAGTGAATGTGTGTGTGTATGTTAGCAGTCAGTAGGGGTATATTGCAGTGAATGTGTGTAGGTTAGCAGTCAGTAGGGGTATATTGCAGTGAATGTGTGTAGGTTAGCAGTCAGTAGGGGTATATTGCAGTGAATGTGTGTAGGTTAGCAGTCAGTAGGGGTATATTGCAGTGACTGTGTATTTTAGCAGTCAGTAGGGGTATATTGCAGTGAATGTGTGTAGGTTAGCAGTCAGTAGGGGTATATTGCAGTGAATGTGTGTAGGTTAGCAGTCAGTAGGGGTATATTGCAGTGAATGTATGTATGTTAGCAGTCAGTAGGGGTATATTGCAGTGAATGTATGTATGTTAGCAGTCAGTAGGGGTATATTGCAGTGAATGTATGTATGTTAGCAGTCAGTAGGGGTATATTGCAGTGAATGTGTGTGTATGTTAGCAGTCAGTAGGGGTATATTGCAGTGAATGTGTGTAGGTTAGCAGTCAGTAGGGGTATATTGCAGTGAATGTATGTATGTTAGCAGTCAGTAGGGGTATATTGCAGTGAATGTGTGTAGGTTAGCAGTCAGTAGGGGTATATTGCAGTGAATGTGTGTAGGTTAGCAGTCAGTAGGGGTATATTGCAGTGAATGTATGTATGTTAGCAGTCAGTAGGGGTATATTGCAGTGAATGTATGTATGTTAGCAGTCAGTAGGGGTATATTGCAGTGAATGTATGTATGTTAGCAGTCAGTAGGGGTATATTGCAGTGACTGTGTGTAGGTTAGCAGTCAGTAGGGGTATATTGCAGTGAATGTGTGTAGGTTAGCAGTCAGTAGGGGTATATTGCAGTGAATGTATGTATGTTAGCAGTCAGTAGGGGTATATTGCAGTGAATGTGTGTATGTTAGCAGTCAGTAGGGGTATATTGCAGTGAATGTGTGTAGGTTAGCAGTCAGTAGGGGTATATGGCAGTGAATGTGTGTATGTATGTTAGCAGTCAGTAGGGGTATATTGCAGTGAATGTGTGTATGTATGTTAGCAGTCAGTAGGGGTATATTGCAGTGAATGTGTGTAGGTTAGCAGTCAGTAGGGGTATATTGCAGTGAATGTATGTATGTTAGCAGTCAGTAGGGGTATATGGCAGTGAATGTGTGTAGGTTAGCAGTCAGTAGGGGTATATGGCAGTGAATGTGTGTAGGTTAGCAGTCAGTAGGGGTATATGGCAGTGAATGTGTGTAGGTTAGCAGTCAGTAGGGGTATATTGCAGTGAATGTATGTATGTTAGCAGTCAGTAGGGGTATATGGCAGTGAATGTGTGTCATTCACACTTCCTTATACAAACTGCACACTTGGCATAGAATAAAAATGATTAAGCCTCCAGACTTATCATCCTGTAAATCAGTAATATTATTCCAGCAGTTCCCATTGTCATGCTGCCCAGCCAGCATATACTCACCTCCAGCCTAGTCCAGCGCGAATGAGCCCCAAGAGAGGGTTGCGGTTACTTCCTATCCAGTAGAAGGACCCAGGTGACGTCAGCAGACCATGTGACCATTTGGTCACATGGTACAGAGACCTACAGGAAGCAGCAAAGCGGGAGATTGAAATGAATGGAGATGCTGCACCGGGCTTCTCTGGGCTGCAACGGGCTTCACTGGGCTGCACTGGGATGCTGCATATGGGATGTGAGGGTTTTGAGGAAAGCAGTAATATTCATTTTACAAAACATCTTCTTTGGCATGACAGCATGGAAACATTGGGGGTTTGCAATGCACTGTATGAACATCTTGTTAAAGCAGAGCACTGTCTGCAGTTATTAAGGTAATAGAGACAGGGCTAGCCTGATGGTAAAGCCTCCCCACGCATGCCCACCTGCTTATTAGTTGTAGGGGATTGTGGGGACTGCCAGGTAAGTTAGGTAACAGTCTAGGCTAGCTGGAGCTCTGCTAATTGCAGGATCAAATGTTTCAAAGATATATATTTAGTGCAATAAAGTAACAAAGCAAAGTTCATTGCAGCAAATAAAATGTGCAGTATTGTTTTATTATGTTTTGCTTCTTACAGAGCCTATGAAATATTTAGCACACATTTAAAACTATGAAAAGTATGTCTTTGTTTTTCCAACATATTAATTTTTTAAAGGTGAGACACCAAGCACTAGGTCACTTATATTCTCCAGTGACTGCTTGTGGGGCGCGGTCTGTGCAGGCCCCACCTTACTGACAATGAAATGATAACTGGAATGGAAAATCTCCAGGACCTTAGCAGTTGTAGTCTGCAGTTCCCAGCATTCATAGGCAAGTGTGGAGATGTAGTTCACATCATCACTAAGTGCGGGGGAGGGCGGGCAGCACTTACTGAGTGCCCACGGCTTCGCCTTGAAGCAGATGCCCCATCCCTGAATCCTCCAATGCTGCCAAGCAGAGGGCGGTTGAGGGGAGATCTTCTGGGGTGTAATGCCCTGTTCGCACACCCCATAGGCCGGCCCTGCCAAAAGATGGCGTTGCCTCCGGACGTCACTTGTGAAGTTATGGAGGCGTGCCCTGAACCCGGAAGTTCGGGGCACAGCGCGATTTGGACAAATCTAGCCGGTGCTTGCTTGGAGCATGGGCTACATTTTCCCTGTCAGACTGAGGCCACTCAGAGTGAATGGGAGACATACATACACACACACACACTGACACCGAGTGAATGGCGGAGACACACACAGACACAGAGAGGATGGGGGAGACACACACAGACACAGAGAGGATGGGGGAGATACACACACAGACACAGAGAGGATGGGGGAGACACACACAGACACAGAGAGGATGGGGGAGACACACACGGACACCTAGAGGATGGGGGAGATACACACACAGACACAGAGAGGATGGGGGAGACACACACAGACACAGAGAGGATGGGGGAGACACACAGACACAGAGAGGATGGGGGAGACACACACAGACACAGAGAGGATGTGGGAGACACACACAGACACAGAGAGGATGGGGGAGACACACACAGACACAGAGAGGATGGGGGAGACACACACAGACACCTAGAGGATGGGGGCGATACACACACGGACACCGAGTGAATGGGGGAGACACACACAGACACAGAGAGGATGGGGGAGACACACACAGACACAGAGAGGATGGGGGAGACACACACGGACACCTAGAGGATGGGGGCGATACACACACGGACACCGAGTGAATGGGGGAGACACGGACACCGAGTGAATGGGGGAGACACACACGGACACCGAGTGAATGGGGGAGACACACACGGACACCGAGTGAATGGGGGGACACCGAGTGAATGGGGAGACACACACGGACACCGAGTGAATGGGGGAGACACACACGGACACCGAGTGAATGGGGGAGACACACACGGACACCGAGTGAATGGGGGAGACACGGACACCTAGAGGATGGGGGCGATACACACGGACACCGAGTGAATGGGGGAGACACACACGGACACCGAGAGGATGGGGAGACACACACGGACACCGAGTGAATGGGGAGACACACACGGAAACCTACAAAATTGCCGCTGACCTGGAAAAGGGTGATAGAGCAATAGAGAACCTAGAAAGACCAGTATCTTCAAGGCCTGTTGGGGTGAAGCCCAATTACCCACATGACCTTGCTCAAAGATGGATTCCAGACAGTTTTCTTCCTAAGCTTCAGGCCCAGAAAGCAAGATTTGGCCAAAGACAGGACGTGGCTACACCACATGCCAATCACGTGGCAGCCCAAGGTCGAGCTTCCTTCCAATTCTGAGGTCTCAGGTTGAGAATAATTGAGCCGAGCTGAGAAGCAGACTTAACACCCCCAACATTGAGGATAAGTACCGAACCAAATACCACAGTATCCACGTATTCCACTAAGAATGTTTCTACTACTACATTCAATCCAAACCATAATGAAAGAACATTTCCCTAATAAACCAATCTGGCTAATGAATGACCTGCCGAAAAACACCAGGGACACTTTGCCAAAGATTGGTAAAACATCTTCACTATTTGTAATTGTTGTTGTTATAGACAGGTGTTGTGCACCTTTTATTTAGGCCACATCCCATGAAAAAGCTTAGTTGGAAGGCTTGATATTATTAGTTTCATGAAGAGGTACCTCAGAAGCCACATGCTTTATAACTAGGGTAGGATCAGGACGAAAAACCTTAGGCCCGTGGGCTACCACTGGGTATGCTGGAGACCAACATTTTTCAGCTGTAATCTCATAATGCTACTTAATTTACCTTTGTGTCTATATCAATTATTTCAGCAGACAATAAGGTACTTTTTGGTATTGTTTCATTAAAGGACAACTGTAGCAAAAAAAATCTGTTTAATTGAAATATGGCATCAAGTGTAGGCATTTTATATAGAGATGCTTTCATGAAAGAATACAAATAAAGTACCTTATTGAGCCATCTTTACTCCATATCGCTCTACCAGGAGGCAGACATTTTGTTTAGAATCTTGGGTCAGATCTTTGTTCATCTGAACCAAGGTGAGTGAAGATCTGACCCAAGATTCTAAACAACATGTCTGCCCCCCGAGAGAACTATATGGAGTAAAGATTCTAACCAACATGTCTGCCCCCCGAGAGAACTATATGGAGTAAAGATTCTAAACAACATGTCTGCCCCCCGAGAGAACTATATGGAGTAAAGATTCTAACCAACATGTCTGCCCCTGAGAGAACTATATGGAGTAAAGATTCTAACCAACATGTCTGCCCCCTGAGAGAACGACATGGAGTAAAGATTCTAACCAACATGTCTGCCCCCTGAGAGAACCATATGGAGTAAAGATTCTAACCAACATGTCTGCCCCCTGAGAGAACGATATGGAGTAAAGATTCTAACCAACATGTCTGCCCCCTGAGAGAACCATATGGAGTAAAGATTCTAACCAACATGTCTGCCCCCTGAGAGAGCTATATGGAGTAAAGATTCTAACCAACATGTCTGCCCCCTGAGAGAACCATATGGAGTAAAGATTCTAACCAACATGTCTGCCCCCTGAGAGAACTATATGGAGTAAAGATTCTAAACAACATGTCTGCCCCCTGAGAGAACTATATGGAGTAAAGATTCTAACCAACATGTCTGCCCCCTGAGAGAATGATATGGAGTGAAGATTCTAACCAACATGTCTGCCCCCTGAGAGAACCATATGGAGTAAAGATTCTAACCAACATGTCTGCCCCCTGAGAGAACGACATGGAGTAAAGATTCTAACCAACATGTCTGCCCCATGAGAGAATGATATGGAGTAAAGATTCTAACCAACATGTCTGCCCCCTGAGAGAACGATATGGAGTAAAGATTCTAACCAACATGTCTGCCCCTGAGAGAACCATATGGAGTAAAGATTCTAACCAACATGTCTGCCCCTGAGAGAACCATATGGAGTAAAGATTCTAACCAACATGTCTGCCCCCTGAGAGAACGATAGGGAGTAAAGAAGGCTTAATAAGGCACTTAATTTCTATTCTTTCATTTAATAATTCCTATATAAATCATCTGCACGTGATACAATCTTTCAATTAAACGTTATTTTTTGCTACATTTGTCCTTTAAAGTTGCCTACTGTAATCTTTCAGTTCAACATTTTACATTACATTAACATTTATTTATATAGCTCCATGCAATTTGTGTATTGCTAGGTACAGAGCATAGAGGGGACTACATACTAAGTTAGAGGAACAAGAACAGACTGATACATGAGGTAGAGAGCCCTGCTTGCAAGCTTACAATCTAAAGGGAGTAGACATAAATTATTATTTTTCTGACACTTGTCCTTTAATTTTTTCTGGCACATGCACTCCTCTTTTCTTCTGATATTTTGTCTTAATTTGATACTCAGACACCTGAAATAAATCATTGGGAACCTTAAGTATATATATATATATATATATATATATATATATATATATATATATATATATATATATATATATATATATAGTTTAATAGCCAATCCTGAAAAAAAATAGCCTGGCTACTGTGGCCTGAAAGGAGAGGCGTACTAACAAGGGTGTGAGGGGACTAGAGTTGTAACCCAGCCAGTTAAACCTATGGAGGCTAGATCATGGCCTGTATTATTTTAAGAAAAGGATGGAGCAGAGCACCCAGGGGCTGACAGCCAGTCGGAGGGGCAATTCAGGTCTTGTTATCTATCCTGGCCCCCACAGAGACAGGGTAAGCCTGATGGTAAAGCCTCCCCACGCATGCCCACCTGCTTATTAGTTGTAGGGGATTGTGGGGACTGCCAGGTAAGTTAGGTAACAGTCTAGGCTAGCTGGAGCTCTGCTAATTGCAGGATCAAATGTTTAAAATATGTTTATTTAGTACAATAAAGTAACAAAGCAAAGTTCATTGCAGCAAATAAAATGTGCAGTATCGTTTTATTATGTTTTGCTTTTCACAGAGCCTATGAAATATTTAGTACACATTTAAAACTATGAAAAGTATGTCTTTGTTTTTCCGACATACTCATTTTTTAAAGGGGAGACACCAAGCACTAGGTCACTTATGCAGGCCCCACCTTACTGATCTGAGAAACTCACATGTGTGATAGCGCAATCTCCTAGTGCTTGCTTCTCTCCAATATTAAGTGATATTTTCTTAAAGGGACACTACCACTTACATAAGCTGTAACTAGATCAGCTGTTCATTTAAAACAACCACGTATATAAGACATATGCCACTGTTTTTTTCTTTCTTCTATGTTTGAATTAATTACATATATAAGTAAGAAAATTAAATTAGGTGTTTATCTTTAGCATCCATTTTGAAAATTTTGCCCATGATACAACAGTCTCCAAAATCTTCCAGCAAGTCTCACTTTACAACTGTGGCCAAAGCCTGCATGATGATGTCATAAGATACTCTCCTGCTCTCTTACTGGCTCCTGTGTATCATAGTGGGCAGGACTAGGTGGCTGTGTAAAAATAATTTTTTACCTGCCTTCCAACACAAAGTGAGGAGACTGACCTGACGTGTTATGTATATATCAGTGTATATACATAACACATGGACCACAATTTATTGTATTCAGCAGAATTGATTCCAACAAAATGGATCATTGGGAAAACAAAATGGCTGAGGTTGCAGCTTGCCTCCTGTATTTGGACATTCGGGGCCTCCCATTGTAGACTTGGGGCTTCAGCCACATTAGCCTCACCCTAGCGATGTCATTGAACAATACATATAAATATTCGCGCACAACCCAAAATTGCTAATCTCACTCAAAGGGGATAAAACATTTTTTTTGTTTGCCAACTCTCCATAAAACTTATTTGGACACTAGAGATGGATATTTTCGTTTCGTTTTCGTCCATTCGGCCAAATATTTTATTTTTTTCGTCCAAAACGAATTTCGTCTATTGCTGCATTCGTTTCAGACGAAATTCGTTCATTATTTTCGTTTCGTTTTATTCATTCCTACGAATGGAAAATAATTCACCTATTGGAGAATTCGGTTCAAAGAGTCTAATTAATACGAATTGCATACGAATTTCATTCATTCCCTACCTTATGCTATTGAGCTGTTGAAATTCGACTCTTTCTTTAATCCGAATTCCCCAACCTTATAGAAACATAGAATGTGTCGGCAGATAAGAACCATTCGGTCCATCTAGTCTGCCCAATTTTATTTCATTTTGAGTACTTTCATTAGTCCCCCGTTCCTTGTCTTATATCTAGGATAGCCTTTTACCTATCCCACGCATGCTTAAACTCCTTCACTGTGTTTACCTCTACAATTTCTGCTGGAAGGCTATTCCATACATCCACTACCTTCTCAGTACAGTAATACTTCCTGATATGACTTTTAAATCGTTGCCCCTCTAATTTAAGACTATGTCCTTTAGTTGTGGTAGTATGTATTGAATGAACATAGGCGAAATGTTCATTCATACGAATTGAATGGTGAAATTAATGCAGCAATGGATGAAAATGGCCTCACTTCAATAGTATAAGGTTGGAGAATTCGGTTGAAAGAGTCAAAATTTTCGAATTTCATCCCTTACCTATGCTATTGAGCTGTTGAAATTTGGCTCCAAGTGGTTGGGAAATTCGGATATAGAAGCTTATGGACATCATTTTGTTGAAATCAATCAGATAGAAACATAGAAAGTCAAATTTTAGTGGTGTAGATGTAAACCCAAAAGTGTGATTAAAATATTATTAATAAAAGTGTATTAAAAAAAAGTTGAGAGTTTCACACGTTATTTGTTAGCTTTAAAGGGCCAGTAACCTTTATTAAGGATACTTTATATTTAAGTTTGAAATTCCTGTCTCAATTTGCTACAGTTTCTCTCGTGGAGTATACCCTTTAGAGACCCCTTAAGATATATGGTTCATGCATGCTTTGACAGTATCCCTGTGAGGTAGATTGACAGCGCCACCAAGCATGCGCGGTTCCGCTCTCACACAACCAGTCAGCACTGCGCATGCGCAGTATTCCGTCTCCAGTGTCCCAGACACCAGAGAACAGATCAAGAACATGGTGTTGCAGTTTTTATTTCCGCTGTTTTGACGAATTCTACCTCTCTTCCGAAAAGCGGAACAGAGGGAGAGCTCGACAGGACAGCGTGACATCCCCCCCAAAATCAGAACTGTCCCGCGAAAACTCTTAGAGCATGTTACTGGTATATTACGCTATTCAGTAAGGGATACTCATAAGGCATGCATTAACCCTTAAAGAACCAGGGATTTTCCAGGGCTAATGACCAGAGGCGATTTTTCCATTTTGATATTATGTGGTTGATTAAACTTGGTTTTCCTCTCTCTCATTTAACGCACCCATACAAGTTATATGTTATCATTTTCTTTGGATGGATACCATGTACATATAAATGATCTACAATATAAAAGGGGAGGAGTTTAAAGTTTGCTCTGGTCAGAATCACAGCACAGGCGTGCAGGAGTTAACTGTAATTAAATGAATGCATGAAAAGAATATAAGTAATAAAGTAAAATTGCAAAAAAAAAAAAATTATGAGAAAAAACTAAATGAGGGCCACTGTAATTTTGCTGCCATTCTCTCTCTGGACTTCACAATCAGTATGTGAAGTGCAGGGAGTGAATTGGAGGCAAAGTCAGTGTATTGCCAATAGCATTACATACAATAATAACTTAAGCCGAAATTGAGATGAAATTCGAATTCAACATATCAGAATGGCTGTCAGCATCTGAATGAACGAATGGATGAATGATTTTCATTCACTTAGCATTTGTTCATTCAGATTTCATTCGTTTATCAGTTTTCTTCTGCATAGTATAATGTTATGCAGAATAAAAACTGATCTGATGAATACTGAATGTCTGACTCATCAGATTAGTTTTTATTCTGCATAACATTACCAACCAGCACACAGTACCCTGTCAGCCCGCTTTTATAACATGGACTAACATCCTGTGTTCTTTGCCATGCCTGTTTGAACATATATTCTCTAATGACCCTCTTACTGAATGTTACTAAAACATTTAATACACCTCTCATTAAACAAGTTCTTTCTAAGGAAAATCACAGAGAGCAATTGTCCTGTCTCACCAACTGTATATGTTTTTATTGATCGTTTTATTAATGTCAGTGTCTACATGTTTTATATTTTATTTTTATCATTAAAATTGCTTTAGAATTTTTAAAATCTGTGGTCCCATCACTTTCCTTCTCTCTTTGAACTTGTGCCCACACCAGTCCCATTACATTGTCTGTTTCCACCTTCCTGGGCAATCTGTTGGACATTGCTCTCTGGTAGAGGTAGCAGCAGTTCCCATTCCCCCCACCACACTTTTTTCTTTCCTTCTTTTACTGTCCCCCCAACACAGGTGCAGACTTATATTTATTTGCTTCCCTCACCTAAATATAGATGTTTTTTAAAAAAAAAAAAAGGCTCAAAAATGATTTATATATTGTGTTAGGAGAATTGCAATCAAATGAATGGGTGATGAGAAGTGTCTCATGTTTATGACATCACCTGTGACCTACAGGTGATGTCAACAAGCTACTTTTTAAAAAGCAAAGGTGTCTGGAGGAGCAGGGCTGCTTTATCCGATGGACAATGTGAGTTCAATTTGCACCCCATTTGGAGAAACAAAATAGAAAAAAAAAAAGGTTGGTGAAGTAGGAGTGTGAGAAAAAGGCTTTGTGTATGGTAAGGGGCACAAATATTTTTTTAAACTGGGAGCCCTTTTTTCCCCAACACTGGCCAGGCTTGGCAATAGAAAAGCTAAAGCGGGCAACTGACCAGGATTCCATTTAGATGGAGGAAGTGAAGATAAGGCGTAATGGGTTGTGTTTTTTTAGATTTTTTTTATAATGCACTGATTTTTTTCCCCAAATGTGGGTGAGATTGAGGTGGGCCTACTACTGGCCCAGTGCCCACAATCCCTTTAAAACAGCCCTACGTAGGGGTGCCCCCTGCTGTCTCACAGCTGTGCAAACCCCTTTCGCCGTCCAAGCTCTTTTTCCGTAGTAAATACCAGCATACTCTTCTATCAAACGCATACTGATATGATCCCTGGGGGTAAGGTAAGCGTCCCCCCACGGGCTCCATGTATCAGAGGTTTAGAAACTCTGCCCCTGTGCCTCTAGCTGCCTTTGTATAAGGTTAGTACAGTGGTATCACTGTGCCAACTCATAATGTGACCCTTTCCTACTCAGTTACTATGTTTTTCCATTCACATGCCTGAAACCCACTGTACTATTTTTAAACATACCAGTAACCCGTGCTGAGTAATAAATACCACCAAGGTTAGATGTCTGCTGCTAGAAATGCCATCCTCATTTATACTTTGCTCTGAATGTGTTACTACATTTGTGAGCGGCTCTATCGAGCCAGGGCCTACTGGCTTTTAACTACATCTGGAAGGTGAGGAATGCCGGACATTGTTCTGGAACATGGCTGAGAAATGAACCGGCATCCCATTGGTTGTGAACCATAGTTCCCATAATTCCTAGGCTTGTCCCACTTTGTTCGACACAATAGTGTTTTACCACTGGGCCGGTAAAAGTATAACACAAGGCCATCAGAAATCCTGTTCAAGAAAGGTAAATTAAAAAAATGTGACTAGGGAAAAATCTTAAAACACCAGTGAAATAATCAAATAAACATTAAATACTCTCCCCTGTGCAGCTGCATTAAATGATGGCAATCCCCAAAGTCCTAAGCAGATACACAAAAAAAGTTGGGAGGGCTTGCATACGCATCACTGCATACACAGTGATCTTGCACAGCAGTGCATTTTTTTAGGGGTTCATTTATTTATTGTCTTTTCCTGCACACAGCTGCTGTGATCCCAGGCACTCGGCTGCTTCATTCCCAGCAGCAAAAGACAGCACTGCTATTTGAAGACCTAGTAACCCCTTCTTGCTGTAGATCACTGCATAAGCAGCAGTTTGAATGCATAAGTAGCGATAATAGTGTTAGACCCGCTAGGGGATTACGTGTAAAGTAAACATTTTTTGAAGCTGTGGCAAAGGCGGTTTAGTGATTGTTCACTACAGTGAACTTATTCATTCATTCATTCTTATGAATGGGGACTCTATTTTGGTTTATAGAAAGCCAAAAGCATTACATGTATTCCATAAACCGAAAGTCTATAAAACGAAAGACATTCGGTTTATAGACTTTCGGTTTATGGAATACATGTAATGCTATTGCTATTCTATAAACCAAAATAGAGTCCCTATTCTTATGAATGGGGACTCTATTTCGGTTTATAGAAAGCCCATAGCATTACATACAATGTAATCGTCGAACCCCCGACCCGAACATACAGTGAAATGTCCGTGTTCGGGTCCGGGGTCCAAAAACCGCAATGTTCGGTACGAACCCGAACAGTGCGGTTCGGGTTCGCTCAACACTAGTCTCAAACTCACACTGACTTTGGGTCTTTGAAAATCCATATTCCTTTATTAATGATAAGATTAAAAGCAGCAGATCAACAAAAATAGGAGCAGTGACTGAACAGACAACAAGGTGAAGGGCTAGCTGCCCGTGTTTGACTCGTTTCATGCATCCCTGCACGTAATCGTAAGCTGAAGACACTAGTGTAATTGCAGCTTACATAGGTCAAGCATGTGGTGAAACTCTGCCTTGATACAGGTGGGTTCATTACTTGCAATGCACAGTGTTTCAAAGATGAATGTTTAAACGATGAATTAAAAAGTTACTTATACATTTAAAACAAACATTGTAAGTAAAAAAGTAAATGCATATATATATATATATACATAAATACATGTGCAAGCAAACACAAGATCATGATATATATAGTGCATAAAATGCAAGTTATTTATAATATATTAATTAAATGATCATGTAATTGATCCAAAAAAAAATCAACTCACTCTTATGTCTATTATCATATATATATTATTTTTAAGTCGCATATTATGCTCTTCTATTACATATTATATTGTTATAGTAAAAGAAAACCCAGTATAATAATTTTATAACTCAGGATTAGTGTTTTAACTTAATTCAAAGAGTTGGACATAAGCTGCACTTCGTAAATGCATTATTTCCAAAAATAAAACAAATCTTATACAAATTACATAGAATAACAACATGACTGGCTGTATACATTCCGTGGGAGGTTTGGCAGCTGAACCGGAAGCAGAGGGAACGTTGTGAAAGAGGAGAGGGTGGGGCGGGAGGACAAAGGTCTCCTACCATAGAGAGGCCGCGGAGGATATCGGACAGATGGGCTCTGGCTGTAAGGACCGCTCTGTCCAGCAGATGGGAGTAGTGAGTTATCCTGCTTCTGACAGTACTTGGCTCCCACTTGTGAGTAATGGATGATGGGTTCATGTTGTTAGTTTTCCTCTTGGGCTCACCAGAAGTTCCCATGATGCTGAGGCAACCCAACAGAGCATCTTGGGAATTGTAGTCCTTAACAACTGAAGTTCCAAAAGGTCAAAGGACTGTATCCCCTAAACATTGCTTATTCTGTGACTACTACAGAGAATAAAACAAATGACTGAAAATGATCTATACATTGTGTTAGGAAAACTACAAGCAAAGGCCTAAATTAGGAGAAAAATGTGTTTTAAATGTGTCTGTGGCAGTCTCCTGCTTATGACATCACCTGTGGCCTGATATGCAAAACACCCATTTGCATATTAGGCCACAGGTGATGTCATAAACTGGAGACACCACAGACACATGTAAAACACATTTCTCTCCTAATTTAGATAATTTTTTTATTCTCTACCTTCACAGTAAAAACAATGTTTAGGTGATAAAGGACTGTGTGAATAAATGCATCTTCATGGTATTCCTCAGTAAACTGCTGAGCATCCAACAATTATAACTGAAGGCACAGCGCTAATATATAATGAATAGTGATGTGTTTATAAAGTGCCCCCCACTCCAAAAAAAAAAGAAATATACAAATAATGGAACCGATACTAACCACTGGGAGGGCACGAGATGGCAATAGGGAGACAAAAGAATCCCAGACGGCGTATGGAGTAACAATGACTCAATATGAAATACAGTGAAAGCAGCTAGTCTTATAGTAGAATGGAAAAATCCACTGCAAGAAAGAAGAAACAGTATAAAAGTGAGACAGCGCTATATATATGTACAAGAGTAATACAGTATAATAAACTACATAAACAAATAAATATGAAAATATATAAATTTATTACAAAGAAATATAAATATACAGATACATATATAATATATGGCAAAATAGATGAGTGATCACATGGAAAAAAACATGTACAGAAATGAGATGTATAAAAATATACAAGATAAATTAAATAAAAGGCCACAAATGGGCAAAAGCAAGAAAATAGAATAAAAGAAATACAAATAAAAACAAAATCCCTTACCCACTGGGTCTGTTCGCCTGGCCAGGTCTATTGAACAGTTAGGATATTGCACTAAATAGAAACACAAACTACACCCCACAGGACGCCTTTCGAATTATCTTCATCAGCTGGTGGGCGGTAGTGCAATCTTACTACCCAGTGGGTAAGGGATTTTGTTTTTATTTGTATTTCTTTTATTCTATTTTCTTTTGCCCATTTGTGGCCTTTTATTTAATTTATCTTGTATATTTTTATACATCTCATTTCTGTACATGTTTTTTTCCATGGGATCACTCATCTATTTTGTGACTCTGGAATTTTGCCATATATTATATATGTATCTGTATATTTATATTTCTTTGTAATAAATGTATATATTTTTATATTTGTTTATGTAGTTTATTATACTGTATTACTCTTGTACATATATATATAGCGCTGTCTCACTTTTATACAATTATAACTGTAGGCAACAGTAGGCAATCCAGCCCTGCCTGAAGTATGCGTTATTTTATTTTTAAGGGCCTGTTACTAAACCTGTGATGTTGTCACCCTACAGAAACATGTATGCGGGATTATACTCTAATGCTAAATGTAATTACCGTATAATGCAATTAATGCTATGTTATTCCGATAGGGTAATGTAGTGACTGTGAAATCACTCATTTGCAATTTGATTCAGTTATAGCATGAAATGAGAAAATGTAAGTCTATAATGTGCAGTGGATACCATGGGGTTAACACTGGGATAATGTCTAATACCACATGTACATAAATCCCAAGATTCCCTATTTTGCACCCTGTCCCTCTCACCTCCACTATTGTCCCTCTCACCTCCTCTATTGTCCCTCTCACCTCCTCTATTGTCCCTCTCTTCTCCGCTATTGTCCCTCTCACCTCCTCTATTGTCCCTCTCACCTCCGCTATTGTCCCTCTCACCTCCGCTATTGTCCCTCTCACCTCCGCTATTGTCCCTCTCACCTCCTCTATTGTCCCTCCCACCTCTGCTATTGTCCCTCTCACCTCCGCTATTGTCCCTCTCACCTCCGCTATTGTCCCTCTCACCTCCGCTATTGTCCCTCTCACCTCCGCTATTGTCCCTCTCTACTCCGCTATTGTCCCTCTCACCTCCGCTATTGTCCCTCTCACCTCCGCTATTGTCCCTCTCACCTCCTCTATTGTCCCTCTCACCTCCGCTATTGTCCCTCTCACCTCCGCTATTGTCCCTCTCACCTCCGCTATTGTCCCTCCCTACTCCGCTATTGTCCCTCTTTACTCCTCTATCCGCTATTGTCCCTCTTACCTCCGCTGTTGTCCCTCTCACCGCCGCTATTGTCCCTCTCACCGCCGCTATTGTCCCTCTTTTTCTAGGAGCTCAGAATCTTTGGTTTGGATGAGTGTATCACCATCGAGTGCGTTTAAACTACAGTAAATGTGTTTTTAGATTAATTTGTGTAAATAAAATTCTTCATTCTGATTCTAAATTACATCAAATTACATAGTTATCAATTGACCATAAAGAGGCTGAACATGTCCTGTTAATGCCCCACCCACAGCCGTACCTGCAGCCACTCCCACCAAATAAACATGTCCCTCTTTGGACATTTGAAGTGTTGGGAGATATGATTGTATAACCATAGTTTGTTTTATTTGCCCTTCTAGGCTGCCCCAGTGCTAGCGCAAATATAAATATTCAGCTGCTCAACCCTTTATATACGTCATGAATGCAAACAAGGTGAGTGGTCAGTTAAAAAATATCTAATTCAATTCAGCTTCATATGAATACATAGAAAGAGAGCCATACGTTTTGTTTAAAAACCTGTATATATACTTTGTACGAATACACTAAATGAGAGAAATTACAGTTAAACACATACATCCCAAAAATTCCCCCAAAAACTCATCCATAAACTGAATCGTTTTTAACCCTTGCTTCCTATGGCCCCCCTGCTGATTGAAGCCCCTGACGAAGCGCCAAGCTAGGCGCGAAATGCGTAGGCTTGTCATAGATCTTTCCCTCACCGGGTGATCCTCACATCATACCCAGCTCCTAACCATTTTCTTTGGAATTATTTTGTATTCAATAAATTACATTTTAACTGGACACTTACCTGGTTCTGGTGTTTCTTGCCGGCATCTGGGACTCCTCTGCCGCGATTGGGAGCAGCCCTTCTGTGTTTTGTATCCCATGAGAAAACAAGGGTCTCTCTCTGAACTCAGAGAAAGCCGGTCGCCGACCAGACTGCTGTCTGCTTCCTGTGGAAACATGACAGCTGTCGGTCGGAGGATAAACTGGTGTGTACTATCAAAAGTACCTGCCAGTTCATCCTCTTACTAGGGGCAATGGACATTTCACTTGTGCCTCTATATTACAAGCACAAGTGAAATATAACGTTTAGTGTCCCTTTAATAAGGGGTTAAAAAGTGAATGTACAATAACACACATACAAAAGTGCTTTGGATGAAAACAAAAGATCTGTTGTACATAAATCGTGATGGTGACTTTATTTATTATATTTTTTGTAACTTTCTGACGCTTTAGTATGCAGTAGTCATTTCAACACCCCCCAGATCCCCCCCCCCCCAGTTAATTTCTGAGGTCTAGTCCTTTATCAATGACTCCATTGTGATTTCAGGAGTAGGAAGGTAAAGTATACAGGGCTTGGGTTTTTAGATCAGGGACTGACAAACCCCAGCTGCTCCTGAACATGCACCACTGTTGCTGGAATGAAATCTATTAATCACAGCGGTCTCGATGGCATGCATAATTAATTGAAATCTACATACATACAGTACTTCCCGTGTGTCGACAAACCGCGTATACAAGTGATAAATGGACGGATCAATTAAATATGGCTGATTTGACACACCTGTTTATACATTCACACATGGATAAGTATGGATTCTCCCTGGTTCCTTAAAATCAGCTAATCATATATATCAGTCATTTTATAAATACAGAGGTGCTCATTCAGTTCTATGTTAAAGGACCACTACAAGCAAAAACATTTTTTTTTTTTTAATACTTGTATTTTAAGCAGCCATCCCTACAATTTTCTTGATTAGTAAGCTGGATAGATCTTGCCTTAACTCCACCCACTGTCTGTATTGGAAAGATTCCAGACATGCTGGTGTATGCCTGGTGGAAGACACCTGTGGCCAGCCGAGTGGGAGGATCCGAGTATTCGCGAATAAATTTAATTAGCGAGCCCCTGGCAGATATAGACTGGTTCCAGTTATGACAGTGCCGACAACATCCGAAAAAGGCGTGAAGGGGGCCAATTCCACTTAGTGTCCAAAATATATTTTTAGATAATTGCTTATTGGATGAGAATATTTTCAAAGTAAAAATATAGGAAAGCTGTAAATTGTTTTTAAAGTTAAAAATAAGTGCATTTCACTTACTAAACATATGTACAACATACTGAAAATAAGCCAGGGGGAACTGTTCTATTTAAAAGGACTGCTGTTGCCATTCCTTTGCAGTATGGCAATAGCCTTGTAGTACAGTATGTCTGCCTGCAGGGGTCGCCAATAACTTAATCTCTGATTACAGGACCAGTGTAGCTTCATGTGAGCTGTTTCTGGGGTTTACAAAATTTCAAGACCCTTTTTTGTTTTGTTTTGTTACCTTTAACACTTTGAGTGCAGGGTGGCATGGCTGCCACTGAAATGATTAAGCTGGAGTACAGAACTAAGCAGAGTAAGGCATGGATTCAAAGAAACCATTTTTTTATCCTCTAACTCTTTAAAGAATCTTGACTGAGAGATGCTGATAAAACCTCTGCATTAACTCATCCTCTGTGGGTGGTATGGAGGGGGGGCACGTGTGTCCAAGATTACGCCAATCTTTGCATAATACCAGACGCATCATCCCCTAGTTCCTGGTTCTGTACCCTGTTCTGTCTTTTTTTAGAGACGCTAATCCCCCCAAAATAGTTTCCGTCAGGCAGAAACTTACTTCTGCCTGATTTAAATCGCCAAGCATGTACCATTCAAGAGACTGGATCTAACAAAGACCATTTCACAGAGCAACTCTGAGAGAGCCGTACAAGTGACCGGAGGCGGAGCTCTCAGTCGTTGGTGTGTGGGTATGTCAATCATATATTGACACGCCTCACAAGAACCTTCCTACCTGGATATAAATATAAGGTATATTCTTTATGTACCAATAACAGAAGTTCCAAGAAATGGCAGCTACAAACGCTTTTGGGGAAAAAAACAAACATTTTTGTTAAGGCAGAAGTGTCCTGACTAAACTGGTTTCATGTGTAACCCCTCTCAACAACCCAGGTTGCCTTCAGAGGAGGGGGGGGGGGGGGGGGGGGGGGAAATCACTGAGCACTGACTTCATAGACTAGGCCTGAAAGAGTTAATTAGGAGTGGTACGGCTAATTCCCCGGAGTGCAGGATCAGCCAAAACTCATGTGCCCAAAAAACGAATTGGATTTCAAATATGTTTTGAAATGCTGTGGATGGGGGAAAAGTATTTACATTGTGGAACAAAACCGCATATTAAGGAATGCCCCATTTAACTCTAGTGAGCCTGGAGGCGGTGAGATCTCGTATCGGAGAACTCGACACATTTCTGTAGACTTTAGACGTCTTGACAGACCAAACTCGGGAGCCAGCCTGGTTATTTTTAAGAGCCAGAGAAATGGAGCTTCCATAGAGTTCTCTGTAAAAGAATCAAAGACATTAGAAGCCAGCAGTAGGGATTTTGGAAGCCCTGGTTGCCATGTTTTTTGTCAAACCCTGGCATCTTATATATAGTGGGAATGGGATACATTTTTCCAGCTCTGCTACTTTGGCCTTAAAGGGACATTCCAACTTGTTTAAGGAAGCAAGGGTTAAAGAAAACATGTCACGGGACTTGTAAACCCAACGGGTATCTTAATAGATACATGCGGCTTTACTTGTGGCTGTGTCTCACATACGAGACACAGCAGTTCCGAACGTCAGCACGTTCACAGCCAATCAGAATGGGGACTCGTCCCGCTCTGACAGCCGAATGCTCCCCCCCTGCTGATCCCATGCAAAAAAATTAGGGTCTCTCTCTGCGCTAGCAGTGTGAGCCGGTCGCCGACCAGACGGCTGCCTCTTTAATATGGAAGTATGGCAGCTGTCGGTCAGAGGTACACCCTGGTTTATCCTCACTCTAGGGACAATGGACATTTCACTCGTGCTTCTATATTATAAGCACAAGTGGGGAAAAAAACCATTTAGTGTCCCTTTAAGTCTCAATTCCCTGCAATGCTCTCTTTTTATTGAGTGGAACTTCTAGTTTTGCAATAGCGCTGTTGTGTTAATGAGTCTGCCCCAGACCAGTTGAAGGGAAGGTTTGTGTCTACGGCCTGGATTCTTATTACCTCCCCTAGGGAGAGGGGCTCCGCTTCTCTTTCAAGAGCCTACGATTAAAATAGTTTCCTTCCTGTATCATATGCTGAGCACGAAGCAGAAGAGATCCAGGGCTGTTCCTGACCAGGCTGCATCTCTTGCTGGGCTCCTGCCACCCCTCAAATGAGCCAGAGCCAGGAGAGAAAGGGAGGGGACAGTGAAAACAAAATAGAAGAAAGGGGGTCACGAAAACAGGAAAGTCACAGGGAGCCTGCTAAGCGGATATAATGTGAATTGGTCCTTTGCATGCTCAGTTCTCCTCTGTACTAACCCAAAATACAGGCGTCTATTGTGACTTCTCCTTGGACTCAGAAAGGGGGAGATTTCCACCCATCTTCCAGTTTGACGGACATAATTCTGCCCATAACAGGCAATGGTTCAATTAGACATGCACTAAGGCGGTGATGGCTAACCTTGGCACTTCAAGATGTTCAGGAGCCCCCTATTCCTTAATGCTGAGTTGGTCATAAGGTTACGTATCCCATGATGCTGAGTCAGTGCCATAGCTTTGGCACAGCAATATGTGTGTTATCTACATATATGTACGAGGCAGAGGCGTCACTAGGGTTGGTGTCACCCGGTGCGGTAACTCATGGTGTCACCCCCCTAGATTTCCTCCAATACCATGCCAAACAGATTCCTTAGTAATGCCAGTCAGATGGCCCATTAAATATGCCACATACAGGAGCCCCACAAATTATGTCACATGCAGGAGCCCTTTAACTATGCCACACATAGGAGCACCATAACCAGGGCCGTCTTTAACGCGGGGCAAACGGGGCAGCTGCCCCGGGCCCACTTACTCCTGGGGGGCCCAAGGCAGCTGCCTTGTGGTCCCGCTGCCCCTCCGTAACTGCACCTGCGCTATGCGATCAGCACTGATCGCATAGTACAGGTGCGCCCAGCGTTCTCTGCTCTCCCCGGCTCCCTCAGCGGGGAGACGCAGGCAGCATGTGCTCAGTGTGTGTTAAACACTGAGCGCTCAATCCATGCTGCTCGCACTCCCCGCGCGTAGTGTTGGTTCAGAGCATCGGAAATACGATGCTCTGCGTCATTACTACGCGCGGGGAGCTCGAGCAGCATGGATTGAGCGCTCAGTGTGTTTAACACACACTGAGCACATGCTGCCTGCGTCTCCCCGCTGAGGGAGCCGGGGAGAGCAGAGAACGCTGGGCTCCACCGGGGCAAAAAATAATGGCTAAGAGTGTGTCTGTAAGTGTGGGCATGCATTTTTGTGTGTAAGTGTGACTATGTGTAAGGGTGACTGTGTGTTTAAGAGTGTGTGTATTTCTGTGTAAGTGTGACTGTATGTAAGGGTGTGTATAACAGTGTGTGGATGTAAGTGTGACTGGGTGTATAAGTGTAAGTGTGACTGTTAGTGTCACACAAGCATATTTATTTTACCGGTGTGTGACTGTGTGTAAGGCTGTCTAAGAGTGTGTGTGTGTAAGTGTGAGGGTGTAAGGGTGTCTGTGTATGTCTAAGAGTGTTTGTGTATTTTTGTGCAAGTGTGACTGTGTGTAAGGGTGTGTATAACTGTGTGTATGTAAGGGTGACTGTGTGTGTAAAGGTGTCTGTGTAAGTGTATTTATATGTGTAAGTGTGTCACGTGAGGGGGGAAATCTCCACCCCCTCACAGAGCATGTTAGAGCACCGGATGTCCGTGACATACCGGTGCTCAGAACACATGGAGCCACGCACAGAAGAAACAGCCCCTTCCCTGAAAATGTAAGGTTAGTGAGCAGGGAGGGGGATAAACGAGTATGTGTGTTTAAGTTTGACTGTGTGTGTAAGTGTGTCTATCTGACTGTGTAAGTCTGTGTGTGTAAGTGTGTCTATCTGACTGTGTAAGATTGTCTATGTGTGAAAGTGTGTCTATCTGACTGTGTAAGTCTGTGTGTGTCTATCTGACTGTGTAAGGTTGTCTGTGTGTTAGTTTATCTGTGTGTTAGTGTGTCTGACTGTGTATGTAAGTGTGTCTAGTTGACTGTAAGGTTTTCTGTGTAAGTCATATATATACACACACACATTTAATCTAAATATTATGTAAACCACCTATACATTATTTATATATATATATATATATATATATATATATATATATATATATATATATATATATAGTTATTTATAATTATATATTTACATAATATATAGCATATGGCTGGTTTATATAATATTTCATATAAATCAGTATGTATATATATATATATATATATATATATATATATATATATATATATATATATATATATATATATATATATATATATATATACATACATACATACACACACACAAATCAAGTGTGTGTGTTTATTTTTTTGTAGGGAGGTATTAGGGTAGAGGGTGTGATTGCATGCAGGGAATGAGGGGTGGTGTCCAGGGGCCCCAAACAAATTTTTGCCCAGGGTCCAGTCAATGTTAAAGACGGCCCTGACCATAACTATGCCACATACAGGAGCCCCATAACTATGACACACAAGAGCACCATAAATTATGCCACACCAAAGCCCCATAAATTATGCCTCACCTTGGAGCCCAATTAATTATGCCACACACACAGGCGCCCCATAATTATGCCACACAAAAGAGCCCCTTAATTATGCCACACATGGGGCCCAATAAATATGCCACACAAGGGACAGCCATTAATTATGCGACACAGAGGAGCCCCACAAGGTGACAATTGTACAATTCGAAAACAATACATATCTATAAACACAGACATCTCTCTATAACTAGTTGCATTTATACTTATTTTAATAATTTAATATGCTATTTAATGAAAATGTTATTGAAAAATTGCATTCCTATTTTTTATTCCCTTCCTCTGCACCCACATTGAACCTAAAGGACTTAACACAGCACCATACATTACCCACATAACTTGCCATGCACCTATATTGCACCCACAGCACTTGGCTTGCACTCATATTGCACCTACACGATTTGGCATGCCACAGTGTCACTTTGCCCCACAGAACTAGCCAGTGTCACTTTCCACATAGTACATGTTATTTTGCCCCACAGACCATGCCACAGCATCACTTTGCCAATTAAAATATGCCAGTATTTAACCCCTCGATATGCCAGGATTTAGCCATTCAATATGCCAGGATTATTTTGCCACTCAATATGCCAGGATTATTTAGCCACTCAATATGCCATGATTTAGCCATTCAATATGCCAGGATTTTTCCCCCCAAATATGCCATTTAATATGCCAGGATTTTGCCCCTCAATATGCCAGGAGTTTGCCCCCCAATATGCCATTTAATATACCAGGATTTTGCCCCCCAATATGCCATTTAATATGCCAGGATTTTGCTCTCAATATGCCAGGATTTTGCCCCCCAATATGCCATTTAATATGTCAGGATTTTGCCCCTCAATATGCCAGGAATTTGCCCCCCAATATGCCATTTAATATGCCAGGATTTTGCCCCCCAATATGCCATTTAATGTGCCAGGATTTTGCCCCCCAATATGCCATTTAATATGCCAGGATTTTTCCCTCCAATATGAAAGGATTTTGCCCCTCAATATGCCAGGATTTTTCCCCAATATGCCATTTAATATGCCAGGATTTTGCCCCCCAATATGCCATTTAATATGCCAGGATATTGCCAATTAATATGCCAGGATTATGCCCTTGCTGCTGTCTCCCGGTGCAGGTCCATGGCTGTGAGGGAAGCGTTGTGCGCTCCCCTCCCGCCGCGCGGATCAATAAAGTTTGTTGGGAAAAAAAGTTTAAACAAACTGTATTGAAGCCGAACGCTGGTTGGGAGCGCACAACGCTTCCCTCACAGCCACAGACCTGCACCGGGAGACAGCAGCAAGGAGGTAAGTTTTTGATTTATTTTTTTTTCCGCACCCCCCGCGTGACACCACTGGTATGAGGGTGAGTCATACATTATCCACACTCTGGCTGTAGAATAGTGTCGAATGGAGTGCGGATAATTTTTGACCCTCGTAGTTCCCAAATGTCTTGCAGTTCCAAGGCTGTCCCGGAATAGGACTGTTCTTCATAGGCACTTCAGATTAGAATAATTTCAATATTATTGTCAGAAAGAGGTGAGTTTTAGAGTTCATTTGGGGATAGTATTAGGGGATAGTTGTTGGGGTTAGTATTAGGGGTTAGGGTTAGTTGTAGGGTTAGGATTAGGGGTTAGTATTAGGGTTTGTTGTAGGGTTAGGATTAGTGGTTAGTTGTAGGGTTAGGATTAGGGTTTGTTGTAGGGTTAGGATTAGTGGTTAGTTGTAGGGTTAGGATTAGGGTTTGTTGTAGGGTTAGGATTAGGGTTTGTTGTAGGGTTAGGATTAGGGTTTGTTGTAGGGTTTGTTGTAGGGTTAGGATTAGGGTTTGTTGTAGGGTTAGGATTAGGGGTTAGGGGTAGGGTTAGGATTAGTGGTTAGTTGTAGGGTTAGGGGTAGTTATAGGTTTAGTAGTAGGGGTCAGTTATAGGGTTAGTATTGGGGTTAGGTGCAGGGCCATCCCATCCGAAGAAATGAGAGAAAAACTGGGGCATACATGGTTTCCCTGGATCCAATATATCACTGACCTTCGCTCACAACCTAACCTGGGGCCATGAAGCCTCACTGTGCACTCCAGGTTTATCCCTGCCCCTCATCTATCAGCCCCACCTAATATACAGTTCCTCCCCTCCCACCCTGGCCCCCACTACCAACCCCCCCCCCCCCCAGGTTGGTTTTCAATTCTTGTTGCCCTGCTGTGCCAGGAGCATTATTGTATCCCCCCCTCGCCTTGCCCCCCCCCCCTTTTTTTTCTCTTCTTTCTGTACCTCTTTTGTTTCCCCCTAAACTTGCGTTTTAAAGTATCAATAAACACTGATAATAAAAAAAAAAGAAAATCTAATTCTTGGTGCGAACAACGATTCCAAAACAAACCTTTTAGATTGTCTGTTGCTTTAAAAGTGAGTGGGGCCAAGGGGGGGGTGAAAGAGATTTTCAAGGTAATTTGATTAGAATAATTACAATAACGTAGTCCTAACTGCATATAATATTACACATGTACAGCTGTCTGCGAGCAGTAACCCCTGTAATCTAAATATGGTGGCAGCGAGAGGGGATGTCTGCGTTTTTTGTTTAGAAATAGAAGTGTGATATGATTTTCCTGCGCCCCCCCCCCCCCGCTCTCTCCAGCCCGCCCCCGAGCCCCACCACATGCCTGTCTTTCTGCCAGTTCCTGGTCTAAGGACATATTTCCCTGGGGAATAAAACCAGCTGACAGATATTGCCGGTTTTTCATTGAATTCTCCAAATGGGTCTAAACATCAATCCCTCTAACCCCTTTTCTGCAAATCCCAGCCTGATGATTAATTATTGAAACACTATACCACCTAACACACTTTCCTCTGAACTGACTAGGGGGGGGGGGGGGGGGGGGAGATGGAAATGGAGATTAGTGAGAGAGCAGATTGCTCTGACTCTTAAAGAAATAGTCACTTCTATATTAAAGGTATGCCGTCACCCAAACATGGTTCCCGCTGTGACTGTAGGCGATCTATAACATTATCCATACATTGCGTTGGCCGAATTGCAAGGGACTGGATGAATTAAGCAAAACAGAGGTTTTAAAATGTGTCTCCTCATGATGTCATCACTTATGGCTTCATATGACACATTTCCCATTAAAAGTAGATGATTTGCATATCCAGCCACCAGTGATGTCATATGTCAGATACATTTTAAACACATTAGTTTCTCTTCATCTGTTTATTTGCAAGCAATTCAGCTAACACAATGTAGGGATCATTTTGATTTTCTTTTTTTTTAAAAGAGACAAATATTAACGCATAATAATGTGCCTTCAAAGGTCTTTAAAAGCATGTTTTGCATTACTTAAAATATAAAATACTTACAGCTAGATGCAATTGTGAAATGACAGTAGTTTGGAAGAAACCAGGACTGCCCACACTAGCAGAGTAAAAGTAAATTTCCTTTTCTTTGTTTTTGTTTTTTGTTTGCTGCAGGAACCAATGAGAATAATTCTATTCAAATTAATGGAATTTCCTGTCTCTCTAGTGATGTCAACAGACTGTGTTGCACTGTTAAGAGATCCTACTGTGTACAAGAGCAAGTTTATCACAGTCCACACAATGTATTCTATTCCAGGAACACCGGAAGTAACTAAATTGCTCAGTGTCTATAGAATCAGTGCATCCGCACCTGCAGTAAACATGCAGAGTAATCACTGGGGAGGGCTTGAATCAAATATTAATAATGGGATTTATACAGAATGCCTGCATCGTGCACCAAAGTGAGTTTGGGGAATAGACTGTCCCTTTAATGTTCTATAATCACAGTATAAACAATTTTTGAATTGAACACTTCCCTGCAGGTTAATCTCTTAATCACTAAATGGCATATAATAATAATGAAATGTAACCTTTTAAGAGTTGAATGATGTTCTCTGCCTTCGAAAACCATCTGTATTTTAAACATACATTTATGGACCTCAGAAAAATTATCTGTATGTTGCATTGGCAGAATTGCAAACAAATACAAAGTTTAAAGCGTCAGTATCACCTAAACTCTGTTTTTACTGTGAATGAGGATAAAAAATGTAAAAAAAGATTAAAAATGATCTATACATTGTGTTAGGAGAATTGCCAGCAAATGTCTAAATTAGGAGAAAATTTGTAAATGCGTCTGTGGAGTCCCCTGCTTATGACATCACCTGTGGCCTGATATGCAAATGAACTGCTTTTTAATGGGAAATGTATAACTAACATGCATAATGTGTGTCTCCTTGTGACCTTACTATGGAAGTTACACATTCTCTTTTGCAGTAATGCAATTCAAATCGCTGTGATGTCATAAAGGACAGACACCATTTTAAACACGTGTTCTATGCATTTTCTTGCCATTTTGCTAACACAAAATACACATTTTTTTTTTTATGCTCTACATTCCAACTCTTACAGGGGAGGTATCACCTAAATATTGGTTTGTACTGTCCATGCAGAGAATAAAAAATGATTGAAAATTAACTATACATTTTGTTAGCAAAACTGCAAGCAAATGTCTAAATTAGGAGAAAAATGTGTTTTAAATGTATCTGTGGAGTCTCCTGCTTATGACATCACCTGGGGCTTGATATGCAAATGATCTGGTTTTTTTTCTCAGGTAAATATGGCAGCTGCCGGTCAGTGGATAAGCCGGTCTGTACTACTAAAAATATATGCCATTTAATTCTCCTATTAGGGTTACTACATTTTTCACTTGTGCTTCTATATTCATTGCACAAGGGGGGGGGGGGGTGGATTAGTGCTCCTTTAACCTTCGAAGGAATTAGAGGAAAAAAATACGGGTGATTGATGATTTTTCCGAGTTTCCATTTGTTCCATGCATTCTGCATTGCTGTCTGATGTTTGAGAGTAAATAAACAGTTACAAAGAACGTTTAGTATTTCCAATGATTCGAAACATCTACAACCTCAAAAGTCAGCTTTGAGAGATTTGTACAAAGTGTTCTAGTGTGTTAAAAGCACCACTCCCATGCGAAAAATAATCTACTTTTTTTTTTTCCCATGCACGTTAAATTTCAATAATTATATAAATGTATTTATTACAATTTTAATAATCTGTATTGGTAATTTACTCAGGGATATCTGGTTTGCAGCTTGGTCTGATCTTCCCTCTCAGATATCCAGTATTTGGCTGGAGAAATCTTATCAACCCAGATGATAATTGTATATCAGTGTGTGCAGACACATGTTGCACAGGAGCCTGTAGAGAGCAGGGTTTGTGTGTGTGTGTGTGTGTGTGTTTTTTTTTTTCCTAAAAGCAACGTTTTGTAATGGTTTCAAAGGTGCAAAAAAAATGGGGTACAGGAGCCTGTACAGAGCAGGTTTTGTTTTCTAAAAGCAACTTTGTAATAGTTACAAAAATGCAAAAAATAAAGATAATTATACTAGCAATGTGTGCCTACATCCATTGCACAGGAGCCTGTACAGATCATGCATGCTCAGTTTTTTTCCATCACTAGGGTTGGCCGTAATGTTGTCCAAAATATACATGCCCTGCTACAGCTTCCATGGAATTAACATTGCCCTAAGTTTTTACCGGCCAGGTGGAAAACCTAGTTGGCTGGTCAGCCAGTTTCTTGCTAGACAGCTATATAACTTTTACCTGCTCCCTGCAGAATGTATAATGCATAAGTGTCCTGGGGGAATCGGTTCTTTTAAAGGGCTCTCATAGGAAATATGAGCCCTGTAACCTGTAAAGTACAGAAACTGAGCTGTCTGATCGGATCAATTTTTCCTTAACACTTATAAAAAAAATAAAAAAACTATATTGTATATAAAGTGTATAGAGATTGCTGTTACTCTAGCAGCAGGCCTGCCTGTGTCCCTGAGCTCACACAGAGCTGTCGAGACCCCGCCCCCTTGCATTCCAATCACTTGAAACATCCGCGTTCAGTAGGGAGATAAGGATTCCAAAGTACTGGCTAAAGAGCAGCCCTTTCCCAGGGGGGAGCCTGAAAACTGCTGCAGAGGAAGCCAGCCTGCCTCCTGCGTACTGCCTCTTGCTGATGTCACGGAATTTAGTAGCTCCAAGGACATGTATTTTCAGTGCAATCTACAGGAGAACCTTAATTTGGTTTGCTTTAATGAAAGAATACAAATAAATTATTGAGCCCTCCTTGCTCTGTATAGCTCTATCAGGGGGCAGACATGTTGTTTAGAATCTTTGCTCTGTATAGCTCTATCAGGGGATGGACATGTTGTTTAGAATCTTTGTTCTGTATAGCTCTGTCAGGGGGTGGACATGTTGTTTAGAATCTTTGCTCCGTATAGCTCTCTCATGGGGCGGACATATTGTTTAGAATCTTTGCTGCGTATAGCTCTATCAGGGGACGGACATGTTGTTTAGAATCTTTGCTCTGTATAGCTCTATCAGGAGGCGGACATGTTGTTTGGAATCTTTGCTCTGTATAGCTCTATCAGGAGGCGGACATGTTGTTTAAAATCTTTGCTCTGTATAGCTCTATCAGGAGGCAGACATGTTGTTTAGAATCTTTGCTCCGTATAGCTCTATCAGGGGGCGGACATGTTGTTTAGAATCTTTGCTCTGTATTACTCTATCAGGAGGCAGACATGTTGTTTAGAATCTTTGCTCTGTATAGCTCTATCAGGAGGCAGACATGTTGTTTAGAATCTTTGCTCCGTATAGCTCTATCAGGGGGCGGACATGTTGTTTAAAATCTTTGCTCCGTATAGCTCTATCAGGGGGCGGACATGTTGTTTAGAATCTTTGCTCTGTATAGCTCTATCGGGACGGACAAATTGTTTAGAATCTTTGCTCTGTATAGCTCTACCAGGAGGCGGACATGTTGTTTAGAATCTTTGCCCTGTATAGCTCTATTAGGGGGCGGACATGTTGTTTAGAATCTTTGCTCTGTATAGCTCTACCAGGAGGCGGACATGTTGTTTAGAATCTTTGCTCTGTATAGCTCTGTCAGTGGGCGGACATGTTTAGAATCTTGAGACCGATGGATCAGACCTTCATTCATCTTATCCAAGATTCTAAACATGTCTATATAATGTCTATCTGTATGAATATATATATGTATGTATGTGTCATTTCAAAGTTACAATCCGCCCTCTGACGGCCACTTGGATAGCTCTGTCCTATATTCTTCCCGTAACAGTAGTGCATCTCTCCGCCCAGAAAGGGTTTCATCTTTAAGCTCACTTTTTTTGAACCACTGATTTCTGTAATTGTAGATAAACGTTGCAGTGATCTCAGTCTTGTGTAATGTGTGTGTTTTTTTCTTTTTTCTTTTTTTTTTTGTTCATCTAGAAATGTGAGGATTAACCCTTCAGCTGACAGTTGCTCAGATAGTTTAATTGCACATCAGGGTCTGTGGGTGAAGGGGGGGCTTCTTCGCTCAGTGGGTCAGGTGTTTTGGATCTGCCATCAGATCCCTCGTTGACCCTTGAGTGAACTTTGCACTGTATGGGAACATTTAAATAGTATATGTTATATTGCGTTTATACCTTTCCACGCTCCAGTGTTCTGTATGATAAATGATATAGGTGTCAATGTTCCCCTCTCGTTACGAGGATTCAGTTTCCAATGACCTGATCAATTTTTTCTCTAGTTATTGAGTGGACCTTTTTAAGTTTTAAAAAAAAAAATTATTATTATTGTTAAAATAATAATTATTGCACTGACCCTTGACATAGAGACTCCTGACATCTACACAAATGTTTTAAAAAAAAAAAAAATCTTTCTCACTGTACACAAGGGTGCGTGAAGGAGTTAAGGCCAGATAGAATGGCTCCTTCAGGGAACATTATGCCACTAGACGTTTGCAAGCAAAGGATTCTGGGAGAGAACTGCCCTGCCTGGTCCTTGGCAGCAGAGATTGCAGGAAGAATGCAGTTGGCCATTTATCAGAAGGGTGGGGAGAGGGGGCATTTTAGGAGCAGGGCCAGGGAAATTTGATCATTTAAAAAAAAAAAACTGGCTGTCTGGGGGAATTTAATTAAATTGCAAGGAAAGGGGGTGGAGGGTGCACTGAGCACAGAAAACATCTGGATTCAATATGTGCGGCTTTGATTTTTTTTTTTTTCTTTTCTTCTCCCTCTTTTCCCCCCTTTCGTGTACTTCTTCATCCTTGTAGGTTTTCCTGTTTCGCTGTTGGGGAGGAGGGAAGGTATCAGGATGTCGAAGGAGGGAGACATTCCAAGAACAGAGGACTCGGGAAGATGTTAGGCAAATGGGACTGCAACATTGGACAAGGAAAGATCTGGAATAAAAGTTGATTGTTACCAGCGACGGTTCAATTACTGGGCCGGGTAACATTCTCAGAACCTGTAGAGATACATGGTACACCTGATTAGTTTCTTAGTATTCCAAAATACCATAACCCTTTCCAGAGCCTGACAAATCTCAGGATCCCTTGAGCCATGGTTCACTAATACCTAACTATTGACTTTTTCCTCTTTGTTTTCCACCGAGCTTTAGGAAAGGACCAAAATAGCCAGGCTGGCTCCTAAATTTTGTATGTTTCCCCTTAAAGTGTACAAAGATTTGCCATACCCTGATCATTTTATTTATTGGCTTGACGATTAATGCAAAAATAACCTTTTTTTTTAGCTTCCTAGTGTTTTATTTTTTATCTCTACCGGCATGGAGAAGAATACAGTATCTAGTACTTATACCTGTACTGTCATAATTGCAAAAATGATAAATATATATAGTAATATGCAGATTTACACGTTAATCGAAGGCTGTTACAAAGTTGACTGTAAAAGCACAGATTCTAAATCAGAAGTATTCAAGAGTTGCCATTGGTCTAGAGCCCCTAGCTGAGCAACACATCCCATCATTCCCTGCTAGCTTTCTAGAATGGCAGGGAATTATGGTAGTTGTAGTATTGGAACCACTGGAGGGCCGCAGTTGGACGCCCGGGGTCTAAAGAATATCCCATCTGTTAGATGACCTTGTACCTTCAAAAATAAAAGTGTAGACAATGATGGCTGATCTAAAGTGTGTAGACGTTTGACGGACCAGTCCAGGAGCCAGCCTAGTTGTTTTTAAGAACCAAGGATGGTACTTCAGTGGGGACGTAATACAGTCAGAAATGTTAGTAGCCATGGTTTATTTACTGCTGGGATTTGTCAAGCCCTGGGCTAGCCTACACTGGTTAGCCAATGGCGAATGGATTTTTCCGAACGAAGTGCTAAAACTGTGGAATCAGCCACCTCTCTCTGTTGAACTCTGTAGTTTCAATTGCTTGGCATTCAGATTGAATGTTTTCAGTCAGCTTGGAAGAAGAAGGGACAGCTGTTTATAGCATTTTATAGCATACTTAACATGCAGGTTGTAAGAGATTGGGAGAGCTTAGGAAATAACTGATCATACAGATCTGTATCATCGTCTACACCTTACAGCATCTATTAAAATATAAAAAAATAAATTAAAAAAAAAAAAAATATATATATATATACAGACACTGTAGGTCTCTCATTACCCATCTCAGTACCTTATTCACTGAGCCTCTAGATCTGGTCCAAAACCCTAAGTCATACTGGATTTTCATCTTCCTTGGAACTCAGCAGCTTAGCTAAACCCTTCAGAGTTCTATAAACCGTCCTGTTGAACTCAAGTACAAAAAGAATTCGCCTGATTTAATTGCACTCTACAGGTCAGGTTTTTCCAGAATAGACAAAAGCTCCTCTTTTTTTATGGATGCCCATAGTACAGGCAGCATGTCTCTTCAATCTATAATTTGATTGTGATGTGGGTTATTCGGACTCCCAGGCTTGTAGGATAACTGAGATGGCTAGATAGCCTGCTGTTGATTAGTGAAAGGGTTGGTTATGTTTCATCCCATGTAATGAGCCTGCCAGTAAAGCACGTAGAAAGGATCCCCAATGGACTCAGCCACTTTATCACGCTCGTTACCAGTGAGGCACGTTTATCGCAGCGCTCGGGCGGCTGTCCGAAGATTAAACACTTGATATACGACGCTGGCTGCGCCAGGGGATTGGGGGGCTGTAAATACTGTTTAAGACTCTGTGTAAATGTAGTCGCAGGGCTGTAAGGAGAAACCACGCTGGTCTACCCGAGGCCTAGATCATCACATTAATGCTTTCCTTCCTAATGCTACCCCCCTTGCTGGTGACATGTTGATTACATGTGGCTGCAAGCTTACACGTGTAATGCCGTTATGTGGGGGCATGTAGGCACCCACGGATGCAGTGGTCCACGCCCAAGTAGCGCCTCAAAATCCAGAACTGGTGTTGGGGGGGCCCTAAGTGGAAAGTTAGGAAGGGGCCCTCTCTCCAGTCAGTAAGGTAGGCTGCTTAATTTGCTTACATGGTAGTGCTACCACGGTCAACCCGGGCTGTATGAAGGACCATTCTGCTTCTAAAAGTGGAGCAGTGTCCATGGAAGCCAATAGAATGTCCCTGCTGATTGTTCCACGTTTAGAACCCCCCGAGATTGAGAGTGGGTTGGGTGTTCGGACCCATGTGGCCCCATGACGCCTGCAGATATAATTTGCGGACTGCCTTGTGAGTTGGCCCCCGAGACCCTTCCAAAGAGCTTGTCTCACAGACTCCGGTAGGCACAGCTGATCTCAATAACCTAATGGCTCCAAGGTCAGTCCTCCTCTGGGAACCTGTATTCAAGCAGGAATTCCCATCCGTGACATGACAGATTGCCAATGCACCAACTGAGAGCTACAAATCTAGTCCAGGCGTGTCAAACGGAGCAATTTAAAATCTTGACAGTCGAGACTCAAAGTATTGGCTCCCTTTTAAATTAAATACCGACTAGGGGCCAAAACTCTATGTCCCCCCCTCCTGCTTTTACCATACTGAGGTTTTGCCCTCTTTTGCATCTTATTACCCTTTTCCTGCCCCTGTGAAAGGAAGGGTAAGAACCCCACCAAAATGTCTCACCAGTGAGTTGACATTATATTTACATGTTTCGAAAAACCATCAATTTGTCAACAAAAAGCAAAATATTTACTTATGCTTTGATTCTCTTGGAAGAGACTTTTTTTGTTTTTTTTGTTTTGTTTTTAGGGGTTCTACTAATTCTCGTCGTCCATTTCATGTAATTTACTGGGTTGGAAGACTCCTCAATAAAATAAGCCTGCCTGTTTGTCACCTGAGAAGGCTTTCCCCACCATATGATGTGCTCTGAGAGTAGGCTTTGAAGATGTTTTATAAGCTCTTCTAGGCAGGAATTCCTTTGGCTATATTGTGCCTTCCTGTTACGACTCCCTGCCGTCTAATGTCTGTTTTTTTTTTTTGTGAAGCGCTTTGTATACATACCACATATTATTGGAGAAGGCAGCCACGGCTCGGAGATCATATGGCCCTCTGTCTCTCACCCCCTTCCCGGGGCGAGGTGAGCGCTCCTCTGTCCTGATTTTTAAATGGCGTTTAGGAAGGAGGCCTCGCTGGCGTCTTAGGTTGATGCTACAAGGGATTTACAGATCTGTCTATATCTTTAATAATAGTTAAAAATGGTTCTACGCTTTTAAAGTGGGAATTGAGAAGGGAATGTCAGACTTAAGGCAACAGACAATGTCTTGCACTGTTAAGAGATCCTAGTGTATACAAGCACAAGGTCACTTAGTGTCCATACAATGTATTCAATTTCAGGAAGTGACTAAATGGAACAAAACTTTAAATTCTCAGTGTCTATATAATCAGTGCTGCCGTACCTATAGTAAACGTCCAGAGTAATCAGTAGTTTTATCTACCTTGGAAGGATGAAACCAAGAATTGCTCCTGCCAGGAATCTAACCTGCAACGATGAGGGATGAACAGATTCTACAGATTCTTACCATTTATCTTGATCTGTGTAAAATAAACAGGATGAATTCTATTCACCCAAATATAAAACCTTCAGGTCTGTAATTAAAAAATAATTAATTTAATTTCAAATTATGGTATTGCTTATGACCAGGGCCGCCACCAGGTATTTCAGGGCCCCTTACTGAACAAATTTTATGCCCCCCCCCCCCCCCCCAAAAAAAAATATCTCCCACTCGCCCCACCTACCCTCACAAGCATGTTGTCCCAGTCTAATGTAATATGGAGGGTCGTTGGGAGCAGTTGATCAATATGCCAGTAATATTTTGCCACTCAATATGCCAGCAATATTTTGCCACTCAATAAGTCAGTATTTTTCCCTCAATATGCCATTATTTTGCCATTCAATATGCCAGTATTTTGCCCCTCAATATGCCAGTATTTTGCCATTTAATATGCCAGGATTTTGCCCCTCAATATGCCATTCTTTTCCCATTTAATATGCCAGGATTTTGCCCTTCAATATGCCATTCTTTTCCCATTTAATATGCCAGGATTTCCCCCCTCAATATGCCATTTAATATGCCATTCTTTTGCCCCTCAATATGCCAGTATTTTGCCCCTCAATATGCCATTCTTTTGCCAATTAATATGCCAGGATTTTGACAATTATTATGCCACAATTTTACCAATTCATATGCCAGGATTTTGCCCCTCAATATGCCAGGATTTTGCCAATTAATATGCCAGGATTTTGCCAATTAATATGCCAGGATTTTACCAATTAATATGCCAGGATTTTGCCAATTAATATGCCAGGATTTTGCCCCTCAATGTGCCAGGATTTTGCCATTTAATATGTCGGGATTTTGCCCCTCAATATATTAATCCTACTTATCTCTATGGTTCTCTATGGTCTTTTAAGAAGCACATGAATTTTAGAATTCTTATCTTCCCAGCTGACATAATTCTTCTTTTTTTTTTTTTACTCTGCTAAATGGTATATAAACATTGATTAACCATGTGTTTGGGATTATTCCGCAAAAAGTGATTTGTTATTTATTTTAATTGGGGGGGGGGGGGGAGTGAGGGGTGTAAACCCTGCAAGTTTGACTAAAATCCGACAATTATTACCTTGCGTATTCAGTAACATCGACGCTTTCTGCTTGACCAATTAATCTTAATAGTGTCATTCACCGATTTTTTTTTGGGGGGGGGATTTTTTTTTTTTCCAAAGGGGAATAATTTGACGGGACCCCAAAAATCTCCTGTGAAAAATGGGTCTGTGGACCAACAATTGTACTAATTGTCAGAATGTGTAATTACAATAGCTTTCCTTAAAGGCTCCCTCCCAGCAAAAACATATAAATAAATTCCTCTGCTTTATCACTTGTAGCATGAGCAGCTATTTCCCTCTATTACACTTTCTGAATTGATACCATTTTAATGCTATTTAACTGAATATATGTTACCTTAATGCTCCTTACTTGTAATTCCATGTTCATACGTATGTACAGTGCCCACCACCAATACTGACACCTGTAAATACCTCCCAACATTTCAGCCAATCAGGATGCTAAAGGGGCGGAGATTGGGAGGTCGAGTGTCAAGGTTGCCGCACAAGCGCGATAACACTGTCACGCAAACTGACAGTGTTACACGCGCATATATATAACAAGCCCGTAGCCATCTTGAAAATTATACTTTAACCCCCTTGGCGTCATGCCTTTGATGGAAATTCTAAACACCCGAATTTGACCAGGACGGCATACGCTTACTGCGATTCCTTATCAGTATATTGGCTTCTTTTGAGGCCGGGCCTTTCTGGACTCAAAACGGGTTAATGCTTCCATAAACAATCTTTAAAGGACAACTGTAGAAGGAAAAAAAAATGAAATTCCGTTTCATTGAAAGATGTCATCAAGTGAAGGCATTTTATATAGAAATGCTTTAATGAAAGAATACAAATAAAGTACCTTATTGAGCCATCTTTACTCCATATAGCTCTACCAGGAGGCAGACATTTTGTTTAGAATCTTTGGTCAGATCTTTGTTCATCTGAACCAAGGTGAGTGAAGATCTGACCCAAGATTCTAACCAACATGTCTGCCTCCTGAGAGAACGATATGGAGTAAAGATTCTAAACAAGATGTCTGCCCCCAGAGAGAACGATATGGAGTAAAGATTCTAACCAACATGTCTGCCCCCTGAGAGAACGATATGGAGTAAAGATTCTAAACAAGATGTCTGCCCCCAGAGAGATTGATATGGAGTAAAGATTCTAACCAACATGTCTGCCCCCTGAGAGAATGATATGGAGTAAAGATTCTAACCAACATGTCTGCCCCCTGAGAGAACGATATGGAGTAAAGATTCTAACCAACATGTCTGCCCCCTGAGAGAACCATATGGAGTAAAGATTCTAACCAACATGTCTGCCCCCTGAGAGAACCAAATGGAGTAAAGATTCTAATCAACATGTCTGCCCCCTGAGAGAACGATATGGAGTAAAGATTCTAACCAACATGTCCGCCCCCTGAGAGAACCATATGGAGTAAAGAAGGCTTAATAAGGAACTTAATTGGTATTATCAGTCTAAGTGTTTAACCAGATAGTCTACATAATGGGGATGTAACTACTACCCAGTTTTATGGTCCTCATTTTATTGGCCTCAGAAGGATGAAGGGCTGATCTGGCTACCCGAGCTGTATGACTGGTGGAAACAAACCCTGCAGATGTGTGCTCTGTACAGGCTCCTGTACAATATACTGTCTACTTGATAAAGAGAATTGCAGGGAACAGAGATGGGAATTTCAAACATGCATTGGAGAATTTTTCCAAATTGGCTACTTTGGCATCAAGTTTCCATCTCAATTCCCTGCAACTCTCTTTATTGAGTAGATCTATATATATAAATATATTTTATGATTTTTGCTTTTTTTGAAACACTTTAAAATGTTTCTTTTTTGTTCCCTCCTAGACATAAACCAAAACGCCGAGAGCTGAGTGGGAGGATCAGCAGAAGCTGCAAACCTGATAGTTGTGAGTAAAATAAGCCTATTTTAAACATTTTTTTTTTTTTCATGAAAACATTTTTACAATTGTATCATTATTTAACTTTAATCTGCATGGGGAAAAAAAAGTATATCATTTTCAAGTCCGAGTTAAACACACAAGCGATATACCTGCCACTTATATTGCTCCATCATTACCAGATACTTAATTGCAAAAAAAGAAAAGAAATCATTTTGGAGTTTCCTTTTGAAAATGACCTAAGAGTTTATCCGGAGCACCGAACCTGAGCAGCCTTTCACCCAGAGGCTGGCTAGATTGAGAGACTTCCATTACCCCCCTCTGGTGCAAGGGATGGTTTTCATTATAGAGGTTTCTCAGTGGATACATACCGTGAGGTTTTTAACGGCAGAGAGGGGCCTAATTACCTCATTAAGAGGAGCTCTGCGTTCCCAAGGGTCCTGACCTGGAGCGAAGTAGAGGAGTCTGTGAGGCGGCTGGGATTTTTGCTCCTACCTCTTCAGCCTTCCACTGATTCCAAGCTTTCACCACAATTATGTACAGCAAACAACCCCTAGCCGACAGCCACATTCCTGGGTTATCCCCATATGGGAAGTGACTACACCAGGAGATTGGAACATACAAGCATTTATTATTATTATTATTATTTTTCTAAAGTCAGTCCTGCAGTAAAGTTCTAAAAGTGGAGCAGTCACCATAGAAGCCAATGAAATGTTCCCCCTGATTTTTCCACTTTTAGAACATTTCCCTAGATTAAAAAAAAAAAAAAAAAACAATAAATCCAGATTCGTTTTCCGGCCTTCCTATAGACTAGAGGCTTGCTGTTTTATAAAACCTTCAGTTCACTATGTATATATGTTTTGGAATTTCGTTGCACGTATATGCCGAATGGAGATTTGGGAAACTCTTGGAACCAGTATATGTATAACCCTATAGGTATATTTTATATATGACAAAAGGTGAGAGGTGGTACCATGCTAGCCGTAGAAATACAGAAGATAAGTAGAGTCAGCTTGATCCCTTTTATTGACTGACTGAGTAGGATTAGAGTGCAAGCTTTCAAGACCTCTCAGGTCTCTTCATCAGGCAGTATAACATGCCTTATTCAATAACCGTATCAACTTGACTCTTCTTGTGTCCTGTATTTTATGAAAAGCCCACCATTTCAATTTTTCTTTTTGTTTTCCGCTTTCACTTTTTTCCCCCCTGGATATCGTTTTTGTTTTGTGTATTGTTCTGCAGATAGCACACTTTATTTTTTTTTTCTTTCCTTACAATTTACAGACCTACCATATAACACCTTTTGTTTTCTTTCGAAACTGCGTCTTCAAGGACTGGAATTTCCACTAGTCTATAAAAAAAAAATAGTTGTTGTCACCTAATTAATGACGTTTATTGGTGATAATGAACAGCATCCCCCCCCCCCCAAATTTGATGCAGGTCAGTCAATTTCTTTATTTTGGGCCTGAGTATAAAATGTAAATGTCTTTATTATAATCATAACTTCACGATGTTCAGGGTCCTGCTCTCGTGCTTGGACCATTTATCTTAATAGTTTGGATAGATCAATGTGTACACCATGGATATGATGCTCTGTCCCAGTGTCCTCTGTTTTACAAGGGTCTCCCCCACTGCTAGGGGCTGGTGTGTAAAAACGATGGTTGAAAGTGTGATATCTACAGTTACATCAACACCGATGATCCATGTACATGGCAGCACTTAATGGACCTAGTTTGCATGTAGAGAGGGGGGGGGGGGGAGACCATATCCCCCAAAAACAGACCTTTAATTACTTGTTGCAAGATATTATGTATAATTCTTCATTATAGTTATCCTTCATTTTTTTTTTTTTATTCTCCAAGCCGTGATTTTTTTAAAGTGTGTGTTATATATGTACAGTTCTTTTCATTGCAAGGGCTGGTGCTCACTACTCTGTCAAATGTCTAATATGTTTTTTTGTTTTCTATCCTTTTTTCCTTTTCTTCCAGAGCATTGTTTTATAGCCTGGCTGGTGCTTACTGGGTTAAATGGGGAGTTTAGTAAACTTCCTCTGTGATATTGGCCAAGCCTTGGAAAAAATGGCCGCTCCCCTGCAGAGATGGAAGTTTCTCATGTCATCTGCTGGCAAGTATTGCCGAACCATATATCTCCGTAATGATAAAGGGATAATCCAATTAGAGGGACTCTATACACCATTATGCAGCTACTCCATACGTAACAGCCAGACTGACATCATAGCACACGTCTATAAGATTTGCAGATACAGCCTACTGGTAGATAGCCGTTGGACTTCTACTTCAACCCTCCTACATCAGTGGCTACCCAGTTAAACATGCTCATCCTGTCTTTGGACACCATTTATGAGACTTGTTTGGCTTTTTCTGAATCATTATCTGCTTGCTAGCTAATAGTTCATTATGAAGAGAGTGGTCCAACCTTTTGATATCCGGTTGTTGCATGCCGATCACCTGAGAACAAGACCACGAAGCAGTATTGCCCAGCTTACCAAGGGTGGGAGTCCAGACTTTATTCATTTTGTGATGTTAAGCGATAGTGTGCGGGTTTTTTAGGCCATCAAAGCCTACTCTCCACATTGCAAACCCAAATTCATCATAGCTTATCTCTATCTTCATTCTCAATCCACACTTTTGTCAGGGTTCTCCACACATCCTCTGCGGGGATAAATGTCATTTTTGTCTTTCACTGCCTGGAAAAGATACTGTCCGATTTCTTAAAAAAACCAAATTGGGATATTGGATACAAAACCATTGCAGCTACCCATTTTTTACATTTTTTTTTTTTTTAGATAATTAGGACTTACATGTAACTACACCTACAGAGCTATTGGGTACCAAAATCATACCAAAAAAAATTTAAAATTTTGTTTTTATTTTTAACCCCTGTTTTTCTCCGTAGCGTCTGGTGCGCCCCGACATGAAGACGATCCCTTTCTGAAGAGGAATTTGTCAATCCTCCTAGGACCTCTTGTAACCCCCTCATTTCTCAGCAGCCCCCTCTCCCCCTCTTCCTTCGCAGTGACACATGTTGATAGAAACACTTAACCCTCACATACTGAGACACTACAATCCCATCTTGCAGAGCAGTAAAGAAAAACACAGAATCTGCTAGGACCATCTTATTTTTCTTTCTTTTGCCTTGTAGAGAAAAAAAGGGAAAAAAATAGGAAAGGGGGGGGTCAGGGGTCACCTCTGAGAGAGGAGGGTCCATGTGTGGAAAGATTTATTCAAGAACTAGAGAGAGAAGAAGAAGGGGAGTGAAAAAAAGTTTTTGTTTTCTTCTAGACGTCAGCAAAAGGCGTGTTTTTTTTTTTGTGCTTTTTTTTTGGGTCATTTGGCTGAAACTGCATGTGAGTGAGAACTGGTCCCTGCCCTAAAGGGGGAGAGGAGACTGGGAATGTTTTAGGGGGAGAAGAGTAGAAGCAGGAGACTAGTTCAATCAGTAAGAGAGGGGAAGAGGGTGGAAGGCATTGGTTTTGGGGGGGGGGGATTAAGATTTAAGAGCGAGGGAAGGGCAATTAGGTAAGAAAAGTGACAGTAGAACGAAACTGAGTACAAGAAAAGTTAGAAAAGTTTTATTGAGTGCGCAAGAGTTTGAAAGGGGCCAGGGCAGGTCAAGGGGTATGGACAGGGAGCTTGGCATAGGCAAGCCGGGGCCCCCTGAAACCATGCGGATTTTGGAGACTCCAGAACTTGTCCACAGCAGGAAAAACTTTAGCGTCAGCCACCTTTTGAACTTGGAAGAAGCGGCCGTGGCAGGGATGCAGGGGCCTCGCAACCACAGACCCCCAAACGAGGAGGAGGAAAAGGAGCCGGTGTCAGGGGGCAGCAGTGACAGCGAAGTGACAATCCAGGAAGGTAAGATCCTTTTTTTTTTTTTTCCAAGCCGGCACTGGGAAAAGTCATTTGGGATGTACCCAAGAGATGCTTCCCAGAGATGGGGAGAGTTCAGTCCTATGAGGGGAGTGTGGATGTAATGTGTGGTTAACACTATAGATACAGTATGTTTCTACCTCTTTACCAAAGTGACCCACTTACTTGGCACTGGCCGTTTCTTATTTATACCTGTTAATTGATATGACACAACGCATTCCTCAGCTCTGTACAATGGGCAGTAAAAAAGTACCAGTATTTGATGACATAAGTTTGGACCTAGAGGGGTGGGTGATCAGGACCCTCTATTTTTGCAGAGTGTCCGTTGGTGAAACAAACCTAGAGGTATATTGTTTTAAACTAGAACAAGTTGGCATGGGATGCCAACATAATGTCACAAGCTATCGTGGAAAGACGGAAGATGCCTTCACAGCAAGCCATAGGATGTGTATTAATATAACTACCATAGTACCCAGTGACACTGAATGTCACAGTCCAATCTCACTGGCCATATCGTCAGTGCTTGCATTAAACACAAATGAAGAGATGTATATAATGTTTCGTGTATTGGACGCATTTCATGCTTTAATACATAGCAGTAGCAAAGCAAGTCTCTTTTTCCAGCTGTTCCTTGACTACAAGTCCCATGTTTCCCAGCTTGCATTTATCTTGGTTCAGGCTAAGGATTCTGGGAGATGTGGTGTCTGGAGAGCTTTCTGTGGTGTCTCTAGTATTGAGAATGTAAGAGTATAGTTGCAGAGTTTGAATGCTGTTCTGAGTTATCACATCTTAGTAAATCTCCCCAGTGGGCATTTTCATGATGCAGGCTGCCCTGACAGTAGACAGGGATGACCTAAAAAGAGTAGCCATATAGCCAATACTCCAGTATGGAGGCAGTTCACATAGCACTGGCAATAAGGATCTGGATGCCAGTTACCAACATCTAGGGTAAGAGCTTCTATACCTTAAACTGAACCGGGTACCAGTATCTCCCCTCAGCATCCCTGTGCCATCCCTGGGATTTCCTTTCCTAGTTGATGTATCTTCTCTTGGTGGGCTGATCTGTAGAATTTATTTAACCCCTGTGGGTTGCAGCTTCGGTTCCTGGCAGGGTCAACTTAGCCCTTCATCCTTCTCAGGTAGATAAAATGAAGGCCATGAAGTTGGGTAATCATAATATCCCCTGGACAAAGGAGAATAGCTAAACTTACCCTTCCTTTTTTCACAATTGCTTTAAATATTGCTGGGATTTGAGCGCATGGCTGAATCTGCTGCAGAAAGTGTCATTTTAATAAATAGCTTAATTTATTCATCAACATTTTGTTTCTTTTTGAATACTATATTATTACTAAAGCTCTATAAAGAAAGCAACAGCATAGAGCCAAATCGTAGAAAAACAGAACCTACAAACGTGATGGGTGAAACAGAACATTTACCTGGGGAAGGCCCTCATAATAAAAAAAAATTACTATAAATATATCATTTAATTAGTGGCTGTGTCATCTTGCTATATATGTGTCTTCTATATATCTTTAGAATCTCAGCGTTAGAAGAATTCTATACTCTCCAGTGGACATCGCCAAGCATTGAGATGAGACTCCAGTTCCTTGAAATGTACAGTGACGTACTGTGTCTCTGAAATTATCACACATTAAAAACAAAGAAAAAATAATAATAATCATTTAGAGGCAGGTGGGCTGATTCCACCACCGTGGCTTTGATTTGTGGAAATCCAGTGGGAATTTGTGGCCATTTTCTGTCTATTTTTTATTTTTTTATTTTTACATTTTATTTGTGGTAATGATGTAAAAATGTGTAATTTCCAATGACGTGCTTGACATTCCCAAATGGGATGGTGGTGACGCACGGCGATACGTGGTCACATGGCTGGGTAACGATAGCTTTTTTTGCTCACCAACCACATCCTTGATTGCCGTGACGTCATCGACATCTGTAACGTTTTTATCGCTTTTCATGGCTATGTTGCAATTTGTTTTGGAATGCGTTGGATAGAATCTGCGCTAGAGGGAAACCACCCCTTTTCCTTAATTGGTCGTCGGGTATTAGATTGTAAGTTCTTCTGCCAAAGCATAGTCCACGTTTTTTTTTTTCAAAAAAAGTTTTTTAAAACTTTGTGTTATTTTAGTATTTTTTTCCGTGACTAGATTTATCACCGCATTATAGTGTTTAAACCCATCTGAATACATCCCTTCTTACCGTCTTCTTTTAAAGATTTCCTATTATTTGTATTTTTTTATTTGCCGCATTGTACAGAGCTAGGGAATATGCTCCGCTATTCGAAAGCTTAACCTCAACCCTGCTAATATAGTGTGTTACTTACGATCATTGCTTGGCAGGACAATACTAGTCTACAGAATAAAATATTACACAAATGCGATATATATATATACGTTAGCAGAATTGCAAGTAAATGCATAAATCAAAAGAATTATTTTACTATGTCTGTGTGGTCTCCGGTTTCTGACATTCGCTTGTGACCTCATATGCAAATTACCCATTGAAAAGAAGTTAATTTGCATATTAAGCCACTGGTGATGTCATAAACAGGAGACTCCACAGACGGGTTTAAAAAAACATTTTTCAAATTTAGGGATTTGCTTGCAATTCTGCTCACACAATGTCAATTTTTTCCTATTTTTTTTAAATTTTATATTCATTGCATTTAACACAATTCAGTAGATTTGCATAATCGGTGTTTTTAAGGCGTTACAGATTTTGTTACTCTCTTCGCTTTAAATTTAGTTTATTTTCCCCTCAGTCAACACTAACACAGCAATCTGATATTTGTTGACTGTTTTCATTGGCAGTATTTTAAATAATCCGATTTACTCGTAAACCCATCCATACTACTTAGAAACCTCTCAAAATGTGTGTATTATTATCAAAGAACTATTTGATTTATTTTCCTATTTTTTTTTATTTTTTTTTATTTACTCTTCTGGTTTACTAAAACCGATAATTTATGGGTAGTTATTTGAACATTATCTCGTGTCTTCAGTAAAGTCAACTATATGACCATAGAATACGTCGGGAGATAAGAGCCATTCGGCCTATAAAGTAAGCCAAATTTATCGCAAAACTTTCATTCGTCCCTGGTAAACTCCTTCACTGTATAAACCTCTACCTCTTCTCCTGGAAGACTATCCCATGCATCCACTACCCAAAGTAATACTTCCTCATACTACTTTTAAACATTTTCCCCGCCAATTTAAAATCTAATTTCTCTTGCTCTGGTAGTTTTTTTCTTTTTTTAAACATTCTCTCCTCCTTTTACTGTATTGATTCTCTTTGTGTATTTAAATGTTTCTATTTTATCCCACCCATCTTGTATTTCTTCCAAGCTATACATGTTAAAGACCAAATCTCTTGTTTGGAGACCTACGGCTGCAATTACTGTATAACTACTAAAGTGCTCAGCCAGCCAAGGATACTATTCTAAATACTCTAGTCAGCAGAGCCCAGTAGGGGCAATCTGATTCCAGACACTGAATTTTATCACCACAATCCTATTAGAAGACGTACAGTCAGCAAATATACCTTTATGGTGTTTATTACTACACTTAATACATTAACCCAAAGACACTTCTTTTTTTTTCTTTAAGCCTTCATACAGCTTGTCTTTATTTTTCCCCCACTACTTAATATCTAGCAACTGATAAGTCCAAAGCCACTTTGATTTATTTGCATGTTTCTCCACTGCATGGGACAATGTAATGATGTTCTATGTGACCTTCACTGACCTTACCACAGACATCAGTGACCTTTATATGGGCCCAATTCCCACTGTCCCTCTTTCCTATTACTATCCCTCTTTTCTTGGAGCTCTGAATGCATAGGAGCTTATCGCAGAGCTCCATGATCATAAAACAACATTCAATATGGGTTTGTTCATCCGTCTATTATTTACCTGTATTCGTGTTCTCATCAACTCTGTTAATTAAGTAGATCTGTAGGTTAAGTAAGTCACCTAATTGTGGGAAAAGCCCCCCCCCCTCCTCTGTCAAGCCACGCCCAACCCCCCCCCCCCCCCCCCCTCTTCCCCAGACGACTCCCCTAAAATCAAAGCATACTTTTACCATTTGGCATGTTGGGATGTGTGTTTTAAAAGTTTTTTTTTTTTTCCTTATGATCTGAAAAAGAATAGCTGCCAATTGTCAGGACATTGCTGATACAGTCTTTATTCTTTCCCGTTTGCAAAATACACATTAAAATAACAACCAATTTTGCAGCAAAATGCACTTTCCCTGTGTGCGGGCTTGCCTGAGCGCCACTCTGACCTTCACTAACCCTCTCTGTCTTGGTAAGTGCCCCGACAGAACTTTCAAGATTGGCATTGAGAGGGGCAAAGGTTTAAAAGTAATATCAGGAAGTATTACTTTACTGAGAGGGTAGTGGATGTATGGAATCGTCTTCCAGTAGAAGTGGTAGAGGTTAATACAGTGAAGGAGTTTAAGCATGCGTGGGATAGGTATAAGGCTATCCTAGATATAAGATAAGGCCAGGGACTAATGAAAGTATTACTTTACTGAGAGGGTAGTGGATGTATGGAATAGCCTTCCAGTAGAAGTTGTAGAGGTTAATACAGTGAAGGAGTTTACGCATGCGTGGGATAGGTATAAGGCTATCCTAGATATAAGATAAGGCCAGGGACTAATGAAAGTATTACTTTACTGAGAGGGTAGTGGATGCATGGAATAGCCTTTCAGTAGAAGTGGTAGAGGTTAATACAGTGAAGGAGTTTAAGCATGCGTGGGATAGGTATAAGGCTATACTAGACATAAGATAAGGCCAGGGACTAATGAAAGTATTACTTTACTGAGAGGGTAGTGGATGCATGGAATAGCCTTTCAGTAGAAGTATTAAAGGTTAATACAGTGAAGGAGTTTAAGCATGCGTGGGATAGGTATAAGGCTATCCTAGATATAAGATAAGGCCAGGGACTTATGAAAGTATTACTTTACTGAGAGGGTAGTGGATGTATGGAATATTCTTCCAGTAGAAGTGGTAGAGGTTAATACAGTGAAGCAGTTTAAGCATGCATGGGATAGGTATAAGGCTATCCTAGATATAAGATAAGGCCAGGGACTTATGAAAGTATTACTTTACTGAGAGGGTAGTGGATGTATGGAATAGTCTTCCAGTAGAAGTGGTAGAGGTTAATACAGTGAAGCAGTTTAAGCATGCATGGGATAGGTATAAGGCTATCCTAGATATAAGATAAGGTCAGGGACTAATGAAAGTATTACTTTACTGAGAGAGTAGTGGATGCATGGAATAGTCTTCCAGTAGAAGTTGTAGAGGTTAATACAGTGATGGAGTTTAAGCATTCATGGGGTAGGTATAAGGCTATCCTAGATATAAGATAAGGCCAGGGACTAATGAAAGTATTACTTTACTGAGAGGGTAGTGGATGTATGGAATAGTCTTCCAGTGGAAGTGGTAGAGGTTAATACAGTGAAGGAGTTTAAGCATTCATGAGATAGGCATAAGGCTATCCTAGATATAAGATAAGGCCAAGGACTAATGAAAGTATTCAGATTTTTTACATTTTCTTTTTAGGCAGAAGTTGGGCAGATTACGTGAGCCGAGTGGTTCTGATCTGCCGGGATACTTTAACTTCTATGTGCCAAGACTCTAGTGTCTTGGCTGGCTGAGCATCCTATGAGTGGTTGTTCGCAGCAGCTGGATCTGGAGGGCTTCCCTGGAAACACCCCACTAAGTAACTGACACTTACCCCTGTCCTAGCATGAAGTGTGCCCCTCTAATGCATCTCTCCGCCTTCAAAACCATTAACGACTTGTGACTAAAGAGAGACACATGTTCGTATTATTCTAATTTATTACCAAATCACTAGCATAGCACAGACAGGATGTAATAAACACATATTACGCCAGGCAAATACAGACTGGGAGAAATCACTTCTACTCCAGGGCAGGGATTTCCAGGGCTTGAAATGTTTATTTTTTTTGTTTTTTTTTACCAAACAGGTTATTGTTTTTAAGTTAAAGGGAAATGCCACTTTCTATTATAAGATGCTGTAATAAAAAACTTTTTTTAAAAGACCAGTGTTAAGGATAAGCAGGCAAACAAAGTGCAATGAGAGTTAATACCTGTTGTAAACATGCGATAATGTGACCCGTGTATAGAACATTTTATTCAATCTTTTACTTAGTTGTTCAACTGCGGCACGCCAGCTATTTCTGGGCTACACCTGGCATAATACTATGCCATTCTACAATGCCACTGAGGAGTTGTGGGTTTTGTAGTTCCTCCGCTACTAGAGGGGCCACTAATGTCTAATTTATTTTTCCATTTTAACATAATTTCTGCAAATTATGTAAAAGTCATAACCCCTTAAAATGAACCCCTGAAAGTTGTTTTTTTTTTTTGTTTCTGTACTGATAACCATTTAATACATATCAATGTTTTTACCTGTAAGCTTGTACGCAGGGCTCTGTCTCATATATCAGTCTGTAATGCCCTTCTACACTCTACACATTTCTGGCGCTATGTAAATAAATAGAAATGTAAACGGAAAAGTAACTCAAACTGTTTATCCCATTATTTGCAGGCTTGAGTCTAAAGTTCCTCCAGGCCAGCTTACCTCATCCTTATTGCAGATGATCTTTCACTTCATTTTTCATCTTCAAAAAGTCCTTCAAATCTTACTATTCATCTAACTAGAGCACCCATTAATTAACTTCTGGTCAATCCCACCTTGCTCTTACTATCCTCAAATACTGTTTGGAATAAGGAAGATTACAACTCACCCCACTAGAACACCCATTAATTAATCTAAAGCCAAACCCACCCAGCTCTCACTGTCCCCAAATACTGTTAGGAATAAGGAAGCTTACTATTCATCCCACTAGAACAACCATTAATTAACTTCTAGCCAAACCCACCTAGCTCTCACTGTCCCCAAATACTGTTAGGAATAAGGAGGCTTACTATTCATCCCACTATAAAATCCATTAATTAACCTCTAGACAAACCCACCCAGCTCCCACTGTCCCCAAATACTGTTAGGAATAAGGAAGCTTACTATTCATCCCACTATAACATCCATTAATTAACCTCTAGCCAAACCCACCTAGCTCGCACTGTCCCCAAATACTGTTAGGAATAAGGAAGCTTACTATTCATCCCACTAGAACAACCATTAATTAACCTCTAGCCAAACCCACCCAGCTCTCACTGTCCCCAAATACTGTTAGGAATAAGGAAGCTTACTATTCATCCCACTAGAACAACCATTAATTAACCTCTAGACAAACCCACCCAGCTCCCACTGTCCCCAAATACTGTTAGGAATAAGGAAGCTTGCTATTCATCCCACTAGAACACCCATTAATTAACCTCTAGACAAACCCACCTAGCTCCCACTGTCCCCAAATACTGTTAGCAATAAGGAAGCTTACTATTCATCCCGCTAGAACACCCATTAATTAACCTCTAGACAAACCCACCTAGCTCCCACTGTCCCCAAATACTGTTAGCAATAAGGAAGCTTACTATTCATCCCGCTAGAACACCCATTAATTAACCTCTAGACAAACCCACCTAGCTCCCACTGTCCCCAAATACTGTTAGGAATAAGGAAGCTTACTATTCATCCCACTATAACACCCATTAATTAACCTCTAGCCAAACCCACCTAGCTCTCACTGTCCCCAAATACTGTTAGGAATTAGGAAGCTTACTATTCATCCCACTAGAACACCCATTAATTAACCTCTAGCCAAACCCACCTAGCTCTCACTGTCCCCAAATACTGTTAGGAATAAGGAAGCTTACTATTCATCCCACTAGAACAACCATTAATTAACCTCTAGCCAAACCCACCCAGCTCTCACTGTCCCCAAATACTGTTAGGAATAAGGAAGCTTACTATTCATCCCACTAGAACAACCATTAATTAACCTCTAGCCAAACCCACCCAGCTCTAACTGTCCCCAAATACTGTTAGGAATAAGGAAGCTTACTATTCATCCCACTAGAGCACCCATTAATTAACCTCTATCCAAACCCACCGTTAACATGCTTCCTGTTGGATTTAGCTCTGAATCTGAATTAACACTCCTCTTGCCCTAGCGTTGTAGCGTCGTTTCTTTGTTATACAGAGTACTGAATCTTTAAAATGGAGTTCACTGCCCCTTTAAAACATCAACCCGTCTTTTTCTTTCTAACATTCTGTAAAGATGAACTAGGCAGGTTCCATTTCATTAGCAATTTTCACTTATTTGAAGAATGTTTTCCTTTGTGTGCGAAGGTCGCTATATATATACCGTGGCTCAGGTTTTATACATTTTTTTTTTTTTTACGGAAATGTGTTTTATTTTATTTTTTTGTCTTCATTTTATTTAGCGCAGACCCCCAGGCCAGTCCACCTTTTGGCAGATCTGTGTAAAGGTCTTTATTAGGGCCATCCAGCTCTAAACACTGGTGCGTGGATCTCTAATGCTCCCAGGCCATACGTCCAGGCACACACACAGTATAGCGCAGACCAGAGGAACGGAGTGGTGTTTTTTTTTTTTTTTTTAATCCAAAACGTATTGTAAGTCTTTAGAAAAGATCTCAGGAAATGAAACCGAGCTGCCAAACTGTGTCAGGACCACAACCGACTCTAAAGAGTTTATAATCTGTCAACCTCTCAATGACATGGTTAGCACACTGTGTAACAAATGTCCTAATTTATAAAGGAAATGGCCCACCCGCCGAGATTTCCCAGAGCCCAATTAGCTGGTAATGGACTGAGCTTGATTTAATTCTGAATGGCAGCATGCATCCAAATCAGGACCTGTCTAACCAGTCTAACAAAATGCCAGGAGTACCTTTCTGTCATATAGCCCCACATTCCTTCTCCCTTTCATCCCATGTACATCGTACTGTCATCCAAGATAACGTGGCTCATTCACGGAGCCTGGGACACGTGAGGAACCAGCCAGTGTTTTTTTTTTTTTGTGTGATCTTCTAACAGCTGGCCAGTGACGAAGAGTATGATTTGCTATCGTTGATCCCAGCGAGATTAAATTCTGCACTGATGTAGGGTTATATGTGCAGCCTTCCCCACCATGTATTTATAGGACCGTCTGCTTATAAAAATTGCATCTTCTATTGGGACATCGGAAAGTAGGACCAGCACATAATAATAATAATTAATAATAAATAATATTATTATCATTAAGTGGAATGTTGATTATTTTTCAAAAAAATGTGTCCAATTTTGGGCCAGTGTTTTAAACTTTAGAGTCACCAATCACCGTGGAAACCAATGGAATGATCTTGCCGATGTGTTCCTCTTTGTTCTAGAGTTTCCCTTTTTTGTTCTTAATCCCTTATGTAGAGCGGCTGTTACGTAATGTCTGTGTGTGTGAAGGTAATTGGTTGGCAAATCGAGACTTTTGATGAAACAATCCGATCTGTCACTGCCTAATACAATCCAGAATTAATCCCACCGCACCCCCCTGCTCCAAATTTTATTATAGACTAACCTCAAACCGGGAGAAATGAAAGTACGGAGGGAATTAAAAAAAAATAGAGATAAACAAAAGTATTCTCCGTTCCATGCTTGAGTGTTACAGCTACACATCTGTTTCTAGAAATAAACAAACTTTTGGATTTTAAAGAACAATGTTTGATTGTTACAAAGGCTGTTTTTTTTTTTTTTGTTTTTTTTTAGAGGGGAGAGTTTTGTGGTCCCTATTCTGGGATGCTGCCGTTGTTAGTATTTCAGTGCAGGCAGAGGGGAGAGGTAAGAGAAAGGGGGGAGGTGGATTTGGAAAGAGGCTCCTACAGGCTTTTTACATGATGATCCTGTGGCGGAGTGAGGCGCCAGTAACTGACATTGAACCAGATGTTGGGAGGTGCCGCTAAAAGCATTACACGCAAGGAGAGTGCAGCCACATGGCACAGTATCCAGGAGAGCAGTACGGGAAAGGGGGGGGGGGGGAACGGAGTGTGTGTGAGCCGATTACTTTACCTACACAAATGGCATTGATATATTAAATTGAGGACTTCTACAGCCTGTTAATGGAGGTAAAGGAGCCCGCTGGGGTATTAAATCGCTACAGAGACAAAAAGAACCATTTAAGTATTTGTAGACACCCTCAGGGGGCTCCAGGGGTCAGTATGAGAAGGGGAGAGCAAGCCCCCGGGGTTACGTAGACTTGATTTCTTGAGACTGATTGAGTCCCCAGACGACGTCTCTGGACATAATTGGAAAGGCAAAGATAATTTTGGGGAAGACGGAAGGTCAACAGTGTCCTTTTTGGTTTTGTAAATCTTTTAAATAAACACGAACACAAAGGAGTACCTAGTAGCAGGGGCTTCAAACTGCAGCCCACCAGCTGTTGGTGGACTACATGGACCATCATCCTTAACGGCTGGCAGGGGAGTATGAGAGATGTAGTACATCAATAACTGGAGGACCGGGGTTGGATACTTAGCGATTAGAATGAGGAGGAATGAGAATAATTAGGCTTTTTGTGTGCTTGCCATGTCCAGCCATGTTGGGCGTCTCACCAGTAGGATGGCGCTGGTCTGTTCTTCTCACATACACATTGACTCATAAGAAGTCATCTTTTCTATAAAGAATGTGAGTGTTGGGAATGTGTTTTTTTTTTTTTTTTGTGGTTAAAAAAACCTTGGTTTTCGCAGGGCTCAGGGCTCTTGCTGGAGACAGTGTGAGCAACAGAGCAAAGAGAGGCTCAATTAGTGAGAAAGAGATGAGGATGTGGTGAGAACATACTGACTCAATGGGGATTATTGATATAACTCCGTTATGGGGCAAAGTTCCCAGAGTGGTCTACGTAACAGGAACCTACCATTGGTTTCCATGGTGATTGCTCCACTTTGTGCCCCAGAATTTAACCCTGTTTCTAGGGCACCTTGGAGTCCCCTTCCTTGCACAGTTACCACTTCTTGGAGGTCATTCTCTGCATCCACCCCTCCTATTGCACAATGAAGACATTATCAGGTACTGACCAGTAAAAGGCCCTCAGGTCTTTATGTTTCGAACCAGTAGGGCTGGTTCAAAACACATTATTGTGGGTTTTTTTTTTTATTACACTGCACCCCTTATTGCAGAAAGGGGTACAGTCCAAAAAAAAACCTTAATAATGGAACAATGAATCAAAGATTTAGATTTCAGACTTTCTTTCAGATTTTTACATATTGCTTATGAGGTTCGAAAACGCGTTGGGCTTCCTTCTTATTGGAGAAGGCCGGTCATCGAGTGTTCCTCATTACTTGTTCTCTACGATTGTACTGATGAAAGAGAGGATCGCAGGAAACTGAGAAGAGAATTTCAAAATTAAGGCCAAAGGAGCCGAGTTGGAAACATTCTCCCCCTTTCAAATGACCAGAGCAAACGAACTTGGACTCTGATTTATGTCTCATTATTTGTGAGTGTTCACCGTGCTGCTTATGTGTGAGCCTGTTTTAAACATAACCCCTTTTTATTTTTATTGGGGGCCATTCAACAATCTGCATGTGTCAAAAAGTGTTATCTAACCAGTGTTCTCAGACGTGGCCCGCGATAGACATTGTCATAATTCCTATTATTTTATTACAAATAATTATTCTCTATCCATCTGTTTTTGTTTTTTTAAGGGCACACTGTAATTATTAGTATCTGCCAACATCAAGACAGGTGTTACGCTCCCTGCTTTAACTCAGGTATGAGTATGAAGGGGGTTCCACAAGGATGGGCTCTGTAACAGATAGTTATATCTCTGGCTTAATAAACAAGTAGAATTTTTTTTTGGGGGGGGGGGGGGGCAGGGGTGGGCTAAGAATCTATCTAAAGGTTAAAGGGACTCTGCAATGTCTCCAGTTTATGACATCACCCGTGGCTTGATTTGCTAATTGTCCCATTAAAAAGTAGTTTATTTGCCTTATCAAGCCACAGACACATTTAAAACACATATTTTTTTTTCTTGTACTAAATAGCCCCCCCTGTGTATAGATCATTATTGCAATTTTTTTTTTTTTTACTCTCTACAGTTGGATTTAAACAATGTTTAGGTGACCGTGCCCTTTTTAATGTGTTTTTTTTTTTTTTTCTTCATACGGATGTCAAGATTAGCTCGTTGTAGGAAATCCCCATTCCTCATAAAGGCTTCAGTAATAGCCAATTTCTCCCCAGCAAGGACTATTTATATCCGCTTTGCTGTACATGTCACATCTGTCGCTCAGAGTAGCCGGGGATAAGCTTGTTTTTAAAGCTCCGTGGCATAAAAGATTGGCCGGGATGTAGTTGGAAACCCTTAATATTTGCTCTTTCACAGCTAGAGGTAAAACGTCCCTGAGAACATTTTTAAACAATGTGATCATTAACCAACACCCCCCTCCCTTCTTTCTGATCCATCCGCCTAGGAACCCCACTTTTTAACTCAAGGCCCGCCAGGGAGATCCAAAAAGCACGCCAACATCTGTGCGCCTGCTAAAGAGCTACCCAGGTGTGCATAATCCAGATTATCCGAGGTGTGAAGTTAATTAACTGCCTGCCCCCCTGCGCCGCTCAAAGTTGTCCGTCGAGGTCTTTAATTTTGCAGGGTTCAAGTTATTGAAACAGCGTTTGTTTTACCCCCCTTTGGAACCCGGAGAGAGGAAGTTAAATCATTTTCACCTACCGTCCGCCAACATTATGTTATTTTTCTGGGTATTAAGCAGACTGGCAGGCGGTAAAAAAAAAAAAAAGGCTAATCCGCGAGCATTTAAGCTACCAGGTTATGCGTATTTTTTTTGTTTTTTTTGTTCTAACTTTTACCAGTTGGGCGATCTGGTCACCTTTTGGACCCCAACCTCCTCGGGAGGGGTCACCTCTAAGCCATACAGTGTTAATTTGTAAAATCCACAGAAAGCGGGATTTGAATTGGCTTATTATCCCAGCCCCCCCCCCCCCCCCCCCTGTCATCGTGTGAGATCAGGTTTCTAGTTTATTTTTCAACTCAGCTGTTAATTAATTAAATGTCCGATCTGGTGACGGGGATACAGCGCTGAGGGGAAAGGTGGTGGGTGAGCAGTGGGGGCTACCGGAAAAAAAAAAAAAAGCACATTATACCCTCATCACCTTCCCGAGAATAATAAACATTTTGAAATACACTCTCGTCGTCAGTCAGGCCTGTGTTTATTTAGATATTTGGGAATATTTATAGTCCTTTTTATTCCCAGGGCCCGCTCTTTAGAGGACCAAACTATGAATGAAGGACCTGTAAGGGGGGGGACTGTGTAACCCTTTCCTGGGATGCTGAATGTCCTTAAACCCCTCGCGCAGACTCTGGCGGTTTCTCTGGCGTCCTGGCGGGGGTGTTGTAGTGATGCGATAATTCCAAAGGATTAGCCTTTTTTTTATATATATATATAGAGAGAGAGAGATCAGATGTTAGCATAACACCACATTGAATAGTTACATGTTCACAGCAATTATACACCTCAGGCTGGGGAAGACGTAGGACGTAATTATATTCTGATCCGCAATCCTAAATGCTGTGGACTACACGCCTATTTTTTTTTTTTTTTTAGGCCTGTAATGAATGCGCCTCAAGTGAGGTATGCTGTGATGGGTGTAAACAATTTGTGTTATTAGAAAACGTGTTTGTTTATTTCTTTGTAATGTGTTATATCAGGTAAATGCTTGTCTAGCCAGTGGTGCATCTTGGTTTTGTGCTGCCCTAGGCAGACAAAATTCGGGCATCGCCCCCCCCCCCCCCCCCCCACGTGGCACACCCACGACATGCCCCATCACACACATTGCATACACACTAAATGCCCTATCACCCTAAGTGCGCTTTAACACCCTCTGGCAAAGTGCCGCCCTAGGCGAGTGCCTTGTTTGCCTTGTGGAAGATACACTGTGTCTAGCATATATGCAGAATCCGCTGGTCTCCAGAGTAAAATTCATGTCTCCTTCCTCATATATGATCATTTGGTCCCTTACAAGCAGGGTGGGCAACTGATAATAAAAAATAAAAAAATTATTGGCAATATGTAAACAAATCGGCTGGCAGGGAAACTCAACATATTTCTAAAGTATTAATGATTCGAAAATTCAATATTATATTACAACAAATGACTGATTGCTGCCATGCCTACCTCTAAACCCCATTGGTAAAAAAAAATGTAGTCTATCACACTTGGAAATTTGTCTTTCTGTGGGCCAGTAAACCATGGCTGTGAGGTCGATTTATCCTCTGCCAAGATTAAATTGGTGGAGGTCGTGTCCGCCATTTTTTAAGTGCACTTCCATACCTTCCCCACCGGCAATGTGAGATGCTGGGGGCGTGGCTGTATGACGCCATATTCTCTGACATATAATGAATCCTGTTTCATGTGCAGTATTAATTCTCCAGCGTCCCAGATATTGAAAGATGAAGATGTCGGCCGCTGGGTCCAAACAGACACTGACCCGTACAAAGGTGGAGTGATAATTTGGCACTTTTAGGGAATGCATCTGGTTTGTATGTAGAAGTGTGTAAATGGAGGGGTCCGTCTGTTTTTGGTTACCTCCCAGTTATTTTACTAATTCATTGGTACACATGTCTGTGCTTTTTAAGAGAGCTTAAAAAAAAGATTTGTGTGACCCTTGCTCTGCAGGCGGTCTTACTGTGTGTGATGTCTCTTAAAGGGTCCTGAACATGTGTAACCATGAGAACCTGTCTCAGTAGAATCCGCATTACTTACCCAGAGTGGGGTCTTCCTGTTCCTTCACATGCGGTCCCTGTGCAGATAAGAGCAGGGTCCGTATAACCGATCAGACATGTGAAGCTTCGGGGGGGTATAAAGGGGGGCATGTGTGATAAAGATTTTTTTTTTTTCTTTGGGATTTTACTGGAAAAGTAGAGTATGGCCATCATTGTATAATGCAAACAAGCAAAGCATTCCCGTACAGACACCTAGTGAGTCTAGCTCCACCCACTTCGCAATTTGCCCGGAGAACAGGCTGTATTCTAGAGCTTGCCACGTATTTCTAGACTTTTGGAACCAAACAAAGCCAGGTTAATGATTTTAATATTATATTTTGTATATAAACAAACTATAGCGTAAAATGCTACAGCACAAATCTGTGTATGATGTCATACAAATGGCTTTCTAAGGATCTGTTCATTAACAGAACCGTACACAGGACAAGAGGTCACCCGCTAAGACTTACAGAAAGGAGATTTCGTCTACGACAGCGGGAGGGATTTTTTTTTTTTTTTTTTTTAACAGTAAGGACAATTAAGATATTGAATTCACTGCCTGGAGAAGTGGTTCTGGCAAATCCGTTAGATGCCTTTAAAAGCGTCCTGGACACTTTTTTTTAATGAGCCCGGAGCATAGAGGGCTATGCATGTTAGTATAGGCATTTATATTTATTTAGTGCTTGTTGATCCAAGGAGAAATCTGATTCCCATTTGGAGTCAAGAAGGAGTTTTTTTTCCCCCCCTCTGAAAGCAGAATTCGTAATTGCTGAAGGGGTTTTTATTTGCCTTCTCTTGGATCAACAGTGGTAAACATGGGATAGGAAAAGGGTTGAACTTGATGGGCACAAGTCTGTCATATGCCTGCATGCAGATTGACTATGAGTGAACTCAGCTTTAGGAGGAGGCACAGATCTCTGCTTCTCCACTGGATCACCAGGGTTGAAAGCTTCATTCTGCCTATATCATTGCCTCAATAGATAGACTTGTAAAGGAAATTGTTTAGGGCCATCACTACTACCCTTTTGGCTTACTGAGCAAGAGCATCATTGGGGATGTAGTCCACAACACGTACTAGAGGTACTTAGAACCGTGATGGCTAACCTTGGCACTGCAGATGTTTGGGAACTAGGTATCCCGTGATGCTCCACCAGCCTTCTGATGAATACATTGTTCCTAAACATCTCCGGTGCCAAGATTAGCCATCACTGGCTTAGAGGAATACAAGGAAGTACGATGGGATAGGCCTAGCTGTATAGCGCTGATATAGTTACGTAGTAGTTGTGGGTTAAAAAAAAAAAAAAAAGATTTCTCTCCATCAAGTTCAACCCTTTTCCTATTCTTGTTCCCAGGAAAGCATTGGCATTTCATATAGGAAATGACTAGCTCATTGGGAATCATTTAAATGTCTCCTAGATTTACATTTAATTATAACTGTCGGGATTATGGAATGTCCCAGTGACCAGGGGTCCATGGACATTTAGTGGGGTCTGCGGCGGACAATTTAATCACGTTTTTTGATATTCGCATTTGACCTGTTTTGATCAAGTCAGTCTCCTCTCTTTGTGTTGGAAGGCAGGTAAAAAAAGGTTGTACACAGCCACCTAGTCCTGCCCACTATGATACACAGGAGCCAGTAAGCGAGCAGGGGAGTATCTTATGACATCAACATGCAGGCTTTGGCCACAGTTGTAAAGTGAGACTTGCTGGAAGATTTTTGGATACTGTTGGATCATGGGTAAAATTCTCAAAATGGATGCTGGAGATAGACACTTAATTTTATTTTTAATTTAATATGCAATTAATTCAAACATAGAGAAAAAAAAACAGTGGCATGTGTCTCATATAAATGTGTTTGTTTTAAATGCACAGGTGATCTAGTTACATCTTGTGTAAGTGGTTGTGTCTCTTTAAGTTGTATCATTCTCTGTTGCTTAAGGTGGGAGCCCAAATCTCAGCTGCACCAAAAATGCCAGGAAGAAGAAGCAGAGGAGGAACAGGACGACCTTCAACAGCAACCAGCTGCAGGCCCTGGAGCGGGTGTTCGAGAGGACCCACTACCCCGATGCCTTTGTACGAGAGGATCTAGCACGGAGGGTGAACCTGAGTGAGGCCAGAGTACAGGTCAGTGTCAATGGCCAGACGAGGTTCTATGCGACCAGATCAGGGAGCAATAGACAGTCACTCTACAGGGGCCGCTGGGTTCGAAGTCCCTTACGTAGATACTCTATGGATGTATCATTTCCCTGGCTCGTAAAAATAAGTGGGATGGCTACTGAATTGTCCTGTTTGGCTCCTACAAGTCTACAAATATGTGTCAAGCCCTAAATTAGTGAGGACCCGAGGGTGTGTTGGAAGTTATCCTGAAAACCTGGGCTGTTGGGAATTTTTCACAAGGAGGTCTGGGTACTTTCCTTTCTACATTTATGAATCTAAAAATGTTTTATCCCCTTTGTTTGTTTGTTTTTTTACTGACTGGCCTCTTTTTCAGTACTGCATGTGCTTTGGCAGCTCCTATAACTAACGTTCTTTGCCCTTTCTGCTTCATCTTATAGATCTGTCGATCTTCCTCGCTCAGGTTTTTTCTTCTTTGTAATTACTTAACGCTAGCTTCTAGTTGTTTTTTTTTTTTTACTATTTTGGCCACTTCTACATAGTGCCACAGTGCGTCCTCAATGTTTTTGCTCTTACTCACAAGCCTAATGCAATTTTCTGTTTCCCCTAAAGGTATAAAATAGGATAAAAGGATGTTTTAAATGAATATGTGGAGTCTCCTGCTTATGACATCACCTGTGGCTTGATATGCAAATGAGCTGATTTTCAATGGAATATGTGTCATTTGCATATCAAACCACCAGGTGATGTCATAAGCAGTAGACACTATAGACACATTTAAACCATATATTGTTCTCTCTTTAACATTTAAATAGTGGGTTTGATAGATCAGTATTCAGAGTTAACTCAGGAGCTGTCATACAGTATTGTATACAATGTGAATCTGAATATCAGCTTATTGACTTTTAAGATTACTCAGTGGACGAGCCCCTGATGCTAGGAAAACTGTACCCCTGCTGTAGTCTATGGGCCCTGGAGATAGTCCATCCCTTGTGTGGTTCTATCTGCTACCTTGGTCATACTCCCCAACATGGCCTCCTCCAACCCCTGGCAAAGCTCCTATACATACGTCAGCTGTTGTGGACCTCATTATGAGGTGTGGGGGGTGGGGGGTTGGGACAGAGGGGCAATGGAGAGACCGTCTTTATAATTCCATTTAATAAGAGGAAACTGCGATTTGTGCGGCAATCTATAGTAATGCCGAGTTCAGAGCCCAGACCATTGGCTGAAGGCTAATTAGGTTTTCTCAATGAACGCACAAGAGCTACTGTTTCTCCACTGTGCTCTATGAATGGTGCCATCTACCCCAATCTGCTAGCTACAGTCTGGCTGAGGGGTGACAGCAGTTGTTATTTCAATATTGGTGAATACCATCTCCATGAGGAAGCAGGGAACCCAATCGGAAATGTGTTTTAATTGCCTGTTATTAAGCGTTTCGGCACGGCTAGCGGGCGAGGATGTAACTGTCCTGGTTTTGGTTTTTTTTGGAAGGTCTGGTTTCAAAACCGAAGGGCCAAGTTCCGCCGGAATGAGAGAGCCATGCTAGCCAGTCGCTCATCTTCTCTCCTCAAGTCTTACACCCCGGACACCGTGGTGGAGCAGCAGGTCACCTCCCGACCATCCACCCTCACCCCAGAATACCTGTCCTGGAATTCCAACACCAATTACAGGTGAGCGAAGGCGACTACCATGAGGCCGGCAGCCCGGTATGGATACTTTCAGGGACTCAGTCACTTTAACATTGCATACTATGAATGAATCAAAAATGATCTATACGTTACTATATGCAAAGAGAAAAATATGTTTAAATATGTATAAGCAGGACACTGCACAGACATATTTAAACATATTTTTCTCTTCATCTATGCATCGTCTGTGATGCATTACCTGTGTCTGTGTGCAGGATCCCATCAGTCTTACCATATGTTGTTTATAATTACAGACAGCGCTATTTCATGGATCTTTTTTTATTTTTTAATGCAAATAATTGGAAGGAATATTAATGAAGGATTACAAAAAAAAAAATGTATATTTCTAACACTGGTGTATAAAAACATCTTTTTATTTGGTATTGTGGTGTAGCGTTAGGGTGATGCACTATGACTGCGCAGTATCTTATAATGTTGTCGTTTTTTTTACACTTTTTTTTGCGCCTTGCTATACTGTTTAGTGTTACACATCTAATTAATGCATTCACTTGCAATGCCACTAAGACAAAAATGTGTTGTTAAATGTGTCTGGGGAGTCTCCTGTGACCTCACCTTGTGGCAGGATCCGCAAATTAACCATTTCTAATAAAAATTTAAAAAAAAGATAATTTGCATATCAAACCACAGATGATGTCATAAACAGGAGACTTCACAGACACATTTAAAACCTTTTTTTTTTGGTTTGTTTCTATGCAATTCTGCTAACACAATGTACTAGATCGTTTTAGCCCTTATTATTTCTAGCGTTTTCTAACTTGGAAGAAACATATAAAGGTTATTAAAGTGGTCCGCACCCCCCCCCCCCCCAGACAGGAATAATGCATTCAAATTCACAGTCAGTGCTGTGGGGCACAATGGGGGCTATTTACTAAAACTTGAGTTGAACATTTCATCTCACCAATTTGGCTATACTCTATCTCCCCAGTGCCTCCATTAATGAGAAGGCTGTTAACACTGAAATGTTACTTGGAACAATGATGAAATGAAAATCTTTTAATTCATATTCTCTGTCCTATTTTTTGCGTTTACCGTTCCTTTAAATTTAGTTAGCGCTGGGTTTATCCTTCTAATAAGGAATATATTTACTTGTACAGGTTAAGGGGTGTAGGCCAGCGATGGCTAGCTATGGCACTGCAGATGTACATATCCCTTACTTCTTAGCCTTAGGCCCTCTAGACCCTAACAGTCCAGCTGTGGCATGCCACGGACCCCATAATTCCCCACCAGCTTTGTAGAATGGCAGAGAATGATGGTAGTTGTTTTACAGAAACAGCTGGAGTGCCGCAGTTGGACAGCTTGCCTCTAAACTGACTGAGACTCATGGGATATGTAGTGTCCCCACATATATGCAGTGCCAAGGTTAGTTATATGGTACAAACTGAGGCATCTGGGTTGGTTGACCTTTGTGCCGACAACCACTAGAGGGAGACAGAACGGAGTCCAAGCAGTTTGGGTTTATCATTGTTATGAGAAGATCCTAGAGTTAAACAGGATCACTTTAAAAACCTGGTTAGTGCTGAGGAAGCCCATCGTGTTGGCTGAACAAGAAGCAAATACATTCAGAGAGAAATGTGTTTTAAATGTCACTGTGGTGGCTCCAGTCTAGCTTATCGCATTGTGGCTCCACATGCAAATGTACTATTTGGGAAAGTGCAATTTGTCATTTCTGCGATGTTTGTGTTTAGCTGTAACTTTCCTCTCTCGTTTAATGTACTCACACATATACCTAAAATGTGTATTTCCTGCGTCAGTAAGGGGTTAAAACAGATTTTTCTCTTAATCTGTAGTTTCACATGCAATTCTGGGGGTTCATTGGGGGTTATGTATATAGAACAATTGTTGGGTAAAGTTCTAATAGTGGTCACCATGAGAATAGACAATGTATTATGTTCCATCATCCTGTACGGTACATACCGTAATATTCAGGTGACGTATGCTGAAGTGGGCCTTTTGGGATGTATGTGTAACCGTTCCCATGTTATTGGTCATCACAATTGTATTTTATTTTTATATTTCAGCAATGCCAGCTTGCCCCCCTACTGTCCGACAACCACTGCAGCCCCCACCGTCCCCGCCCAGGGGGTCAACATGGCAGACAGCATTGCCAGCTTGCGCCTTAAAGCCAAGGAATTTAGCCTGCACCAAAGCCAGGTTTCTACAGTGAACTGAGACCCACGAAAACAAGGATTGGACACTGCTAGTGCAGTACACGCCATGCCTGAGCCCTTCAACACTAGGGGGCAGCATTACACAGAGCCAAGCCTTTTTGATATGTGGCGGAACTCTAAAAATGCAGGAGATCTTCACCCTTCAAGACATGGACGCCACTGCACGAGGGTCATCTAGCATCTTCCGCCAAGAACTACGAAATAGTCAGTTGACGTAAAAGACAGAGGCTCATGTTTAAACTCTTAATTGTGAGAGACTGAGACGGCAAAAAAATATTTTTTTTTCCGAACTGGATGCCCAGCCCCTCCCCCGGTTTTGATATACCCCAAAATGTTTACATATAAACCTCCCTCCACAGGTTTTAAATAGTTTGACCTAATTGCTCCCCAAGGGCTTACATTGAGGGGTCCTGCCCAATCATTAAATATTTGACGCCAGAGATTGACTCGCTCATCTGAGGCCTCGTTCTGTTTGTTTGAAACGTTGCTCTAAGTGTAGACTATTAAAAATAGAAATGCTTTTTAATGAAGGGATTCAAATTTAAATACCTTACTAGACCCTCATTGCTCTGTATAGCGCTATCATGGGGGCAGACATGTTATTTAGAATGCTGGGTGAGATCTTCCTTCATCTGACCCAAGATGTCTGCCCCCCGATAGAGCTAGATCTGTTATAGAGGGCCCAATAAAGTACTTAAATTGTATACCTTCATTAACGAATGTCTAGTTAAAATCTCTACACTTGATTCAATCTAATTAACATACTTTAATCTCATCCTGTTTTGCATTCTAAATCCATTTAACAAGCCCCCCCATTGGTCCTTGATACTCTGTGTGTCTGGTACTGTAGGTACTCACTGTGTATATATGTAGATACCATGCCATACTATGTAAATATGTTTTGTTTTGTTTTTACTCCTTGGCTTTGGGATTTATATTATGGGCAGTTGTAGGCTTTCTCTCGTGTTTGTTTCATTCCAAGAAGCCAAATAAGAAAGGGAATTTGCCAGTGAGGATTTATTTGCAAGAAACATTAATCACATGTTGAGATTTGTAGAGGAAGTTGATACAATACTATGATACCAATAATAACCAGCCCATTTGCTTCACCGAAAGACCGATTTAAAAACAGGTGTAAAACTTTATACCGAAAAAAACGAAAAATGAAACTTAGCCCATCTTTGGGGGTGTCATTTCCCTGGTATTATAAAATCTGACTGAGGATTGTGGGAGTCGTTATCCAAAAGGTGAGGGAGTTCATCAAAGGATCCTCCTCTCTGCACAGAGGGATTCTGGGTATCCGTGACGATGCTTTGGCTCAGTGTTGATTTGGATGTACCTTTTTGGCTGCTGTATATTTTACTCAGATTAAACACTACCAGGAATCGGTGCGTTCGGAAATTATTTACAAATGAAAATTATTATCTCAGCGTCGCATTCAGGGGAGCCTGGCCCTTTAATCCACCTGCACTTAAAGAGACAGTAATGCTTTAAAATATGTTTAGCATATATAAAAGAGCAGATGTTAAAGGGACTGCATGTAGAACATAAAAAAAAATGATTTGAAAATGATCTATACATTGGATAAGCAAAACTGCCAGCAAATGCCTAAATTAGGAGAAAAATGTGTTTTAAATGTCTTTGTGGAGTCTGCTGCTTATGACATCACTTGTGGCACGTTATGCAAATGACCTGCTTTTCAATGAAAAATGTGTAATTTGCATATCATGGCCACAGGTGATGTCATAAGCAGGAGACCCACACACACATTTACAACACATTTTTCTCCTAATTTAGGCATTTGCTTGCAGTTTTGCCAACACTATGTATAGATCTGCATTCCCAGTGCCTTTAAGGGAATGTCTATTTGCCAGACGATAGTTGAAAATTAGGTCGCTGGAGAATTTTACGAACTCGGTTAGTCTGTCCTGATTTTTGTAACTTGTCTGTGAATTTAGCACCGTTCACGAGTTATTAAATAATCCCCATATTGCCTGTTTCTTGCTTAAGGAAGTCTGCATTTTAATAGAGACCGAAGCCAATCCCCAATCGGACCTGACAGTGTAGCTGGTCAAGCCCACGCTCTGACTGGTTGTGCGACAGCCTCCTGTGCGACTGCCTCACTTCTGAGGCAGAGCGGAGAGTAAACCTGCAAATATCAGGAAAACTAATTAAAAAAAAAAAAGCTTAACAGATGATTATAGAAAAACCATCATTACATCATAAATATAAGTATTCTTTTAGGTGTCATTTATAATCCCTGCAGTACCGTCTGGGTTAAAGAGCCATACCTGATGTTGGGCTCTTGCTGTGTGTGTGTTTCATATAACACAGTCCTTTGCTGTTTGGAGTCTGAGCTCCATGAAGTATCACCTTGCAGTAAATGGTTTGACAGGAATGTAGACAGAGCAGCCTGTCAACGTCACAGATAATCCAGCAGACGTCACGGTTAATCCCCGACGGATTCTTCTAGCCCGCGGCAGCGCTGGGCAGCATTTAACAGTCTGCTGGAATTCAAGAGGGCGTCAAGTGCGTTTAAAACTGGGTCGGCTGGTAAAAGAGACACTGCCGTCATATGTTACCCAACCTAAAGGCACCTGAACATTATGTATACCGTGAATGTAGAGAATAAGAAAGTGTATACATTGTGTTAGCAAAAAGGCTAGCAGATCCATTTTTTTTTTAAATGGTGTCTCCTGTTTATGACATCACCCATGGCTTAATATGCAAATTATACATTTCCCATTGAAAGTAGATCATTTGCATATTAAGCCACAAGGTGATCTAATAAACAGGAGATGCCACAGACACATGTGAACCACAATTTTTTCTCTTTTTTTTTTCCTTTTTAACAGATGACAAATGGTACCAACTAGAGTTGAGCGGACCCCTGGTTGTTCGGGGTCGGCGGGTTGTATGTAATGCTATACATGTAGCATACATGTAATGCTATTGGCTTTCTATAAACCGAAATAGAGTCCCCATTCGTAAGAATTTCTTATGAATGGGGACTCTATTTCGGTTTATAGAAAGCCAATAGCATTACATGTATTCCATAAACCGAATGTCGTTCGGTTTATAGACTTTCGGCTTATGGAATACATGTAATGCTATTGGTTTTCTATAAACCGAAATAGAGTCCCCATTCATAAGAATTTCTTATGAATGGGGACTCTATTTCGGTTTATAGAAAGCCCATAGCATTACATACAATGTAATCGCCGAAATCCAACCCGAACATACAGTAAAATGTCCGTGTTCGGGTCCGGGGTCCAAAAACCGTAATGTTCGGTACGAACCCGAACAGTGCGGTTCAGGTTCGCTCAACACTAGTACCAACTTTAGGTAAATGCGTTGAAAGGGATGAAAGGGGAAATGTAGAGAATAAAAAAATGTTCTATACATTGTATTTGCAAAACTGCCAGCAAATGCCTACATTAGGAGAAAAAATGTGTATTAAATGTGTCTGTGGAGTCTGCTGCTTATGACATCACTTGTGGCTTGATATGCAAATGAACTGGTTTTCAATGGGTAATGTGTAATTTGCATATCAAGCCACAGGTGATGTCATAAGCAGGAGACTCCACAGACACATTTAAAACACATTTTTCTCCTAATTTAGGCCTTTGCTTGCAGTTTTGCAAATACAATGTATAGATCATTTTTAGCAATGTTTAGGTGATACAGTCCTTTTAATCTTACCACAAACCCATTCTATGTATTCTTTAATACCTGTACTCATGCCGTGTTAAACACTCCCAAAACAACCCGTTATTAAAAAAAATTAAATTAAAAAAATACTGCATTAATCTGTTCAGCAGAGTGAATTCTTGCACCCTTTGGGCTATCCCGTTGATGTCCACACGGGGGCAACAGTCTCAAAAGTCTGATCTGTAGCCAGGATCTCCCATTGAGTCAAACACAGACAACAGTAATTTATAAGGTATTTTTTATTTTGGTTTTACATCATTAAAAAAAAAAAAACGTTATACAAAAGTGCAAATACAAAAACAGTACAAAACAAATAAAAATAAAACAAATAAAGATCAAGAAGGGGAAAAAAAAGGAGAGACTATATAGATACAACCTTTTTAAAGATACATTTGTAACCGCCACAGTGATATATGTAAAAATATATACACAGCTGAAGGAAAATAGAAAAGGTCTCAGTCTACTATCGTTTTGATAAGGACGGTTAGGTAAGGAGAAACATACATTGAGTTGTGTATGATTAGAGGGACTCATTATCTGTACATTGTGTTGGCAGAATTCAAAGCCAATGCATAGGTCAAGAGGAAAGTATCCCTGTCTGTTGATGACATCACCTTGCAGCTTGATAAGCAAATTTAAAAAAAAACTCACTTTCAGTGTATAATTTGCATATCAAGCCACAAGGTGATGTCATCAGCAGGTGACACCACACACTTTACAACAACAACAAATATTTCAATTCAATTCTGCACCAGGGCGTCTATTATCTCCAGTCAATGTATAACCTATGTGTAGGGAGCCTCTTTAAACAGATTATTGGCATCAAAGCTGGAATTTGCTGCAAGAATAAGTAAAGACAAAATGGCAGGATATTGTGGGTTTTTAGTTAGATTAGAGACCTCAGTTTGACATCTACAACAGGTACAGTGTTCTACAGCTCGAAATGTTAGCATAGTCCCAATGCCATGCCTGAAGAAATACCATAAAATGTACCAAGAAAAGGATTTAAAAAAAAAAAGCATATTTAGGTGACTTCAGATACCGGTTTGACATACTCTTGCTGCCCCCCGCTCCCCTCCCCCCCGCCCCCTTTACCATTGTGATTAGAGACCCAGCTGGGTTCAGTAATTAAGCAGGAAATAAATTTGCCCCGTTTGGATGATTTCAAAATCACTTTTTAATGCATCTTTCTATCGGGTTTTCTTCTTGGATTCATGTGCTTCTTGGATTCGGACAGCCAAATACAAAGGGGTAACGTTTGCATAGTTGCCATCATCAGCCATGTTTCTAGGGACGCATATTTGTTCCACATGCTGCAGAAAGAGCAGTATGTAGGATGGATATACGCACAGACACAATCCAATTAATTAATCATGGTAGGTCCTATGAGATCCTATGAGTATGTGTGTATATCCATCCTACATACTGCCGGGCTGCACTTTGCATGCTCTTTCTGCAGCAGGTGGAACAAATATGTGTCCCTGGAAACATGGCCGATGTTGGCAACTATGCGTTTGTCCGTCATGGGCCATGTAACAATACACAGGCCTTTTGCGAATGCCAAAACTTCTGACAGGCCAATAAAAGAGCATCTTCGCAGTTTATGCCCACAAGCAGATAGTGGAGTAAGTAAGTGTGCTAGTGCTGGGTTTCTCTCCCCCTCGATTAGTGATATCTTCTAACTTAAACAGGATAAAAGGAGAATTTAAAATGCCTTGGAATCGCCAAGCATGGCTCATTTATTTTTAGTTTTCCATTTTTGCCTTTGCTCCCTCTTTAATAACGGCTAAGGGATTTGTTCCTTGTTAACACTTGCAAAGGTAGGCAGCAAGCAGCTTTACAGAACTATAGAACTAGAATCTGCTGTGCTACATTTGGTAGGTTCGGGAATTTACTGGGTTTATTGGTTGTAGGGCATAAAAAGGTACACATGGTCTTCGGTAACAAAGGAGGCAGCAACCCAAAGAAAGTCCTCTTTCACTTTAAGAGAGATGGCCTCCTTGTGGTGTGTTAGGAGGCAGAGAGAATGCAATTTCTCTTGTTTACCAGTAGGAGGAGACAGAGAACAGGATCTGCACAGCCATGGAGAAGCACGGCAGCTGTGCAAGGCTGTAGGCCACGGAACGCGTCGGTGCTTTCAGGGCCAGCACGTAGGCTGCGGTGTGGATCACGCGGCACAGAAAGAAGATCCGGAAGTGAATCCTGGCAATGCTGGGGTTAGGATCCAGAATGGAGTAGATGGCTCCCAAAAACAAAAAGGGAAAAATGTTCTCCATATCATTCCGGTGAGCTCTAAGAAAAAAAAGAAAAAGTTATGAAAGACAACAAAACATATAAGTAAAACAAGATACTCAACCCAGTCTCTGTTAGGAAGCCTGGCTCAAAATACAAACTATAGAAGCATAGAAAAAACAAACAAACAATGCACTCCAGGAACTCCTACAACTCAATCTATTTGCAAAAAGTGCATGTAACCTGCGTGAGTTTACCTATATGATTTGTGATCCCTCCACCCCCCCACAAGATGCTTAGGGCCATGTAAGCCCAGTGTGCATCCATACAACATATCATCTTAATGATATATTTTTTTTAACATTTTTAAATACTTTTTAGATATTTTAAAAGCACCTAGCTGAGATGAAAACATATTGGAGATGTAGTCACAATATATGGCCATATTTTGCTTAGCCCCCCCCCCCCCCCCCCCCACTACGACAAAGTACTCCAAACTTGGTGAGTCCTATCTCTAGCTTAAAGGGATATTCCACCTTGTTTAAGGGTTAAACAATACATGTCCCACACTTTGAAAGTAAACTCGACGTGTATCTTAATAGATCCACGCGGGTTTACTATCTGCTGTGTCTCACATGCGAGACACAGTAGTTCCTGGTTGTCACAGGCTGACCAGAGCGGGGGCTCTGACTGCCGAATGCGAGGGTCTCTCGCTGCTAGCGCAGAGAGAGACCCTCGTTTTTGCATGGGATCAGCAGGGGGGAGCCAGTCCCCGATCAGTCGCTTCTATGCTAGCAGCACAAGTGATGTAGCAGTCTACACATGGCACATGGCAATACAAGCTGTGTCTCTTCTACACTTTCTATGTCTAAACCACAACTGGGAAGTATAATGTTTGTATAAACACATTTATATAAACATTGCCTGAGGAGATACCTCCGCGCTCACTGCACATGCCGAGTGCTTTTAATCTACACACAGCTCAGCTGTGGATATAAACAAACTGAGACCGGGGCTGCTCCCATACTGCTGATGCTATCCTCTCTCCATTGTATACAGGGCAATCATGGGAAACTCTGGGCCTGCAGATGCTTAGGGACTACATATCCCCGGATGCTCACTCCAGCCCTGAGGATCGTGGGACATGTAGTTCCCATACATCTGCAGTGCCAAGGTTAGCCATCACCTGACAGAAAAGTGTTACCTGCTCTGTAAAACCTGTGACGGGCATAGACATTTGCGCATGGTAAAACAAATATATGCACCAAAACACACAAGCATTGTAAAAAAAAAAAAAAAAAAACAGGGTAGAAAGAGTATAATATAAAGACACAAAGGGAAAGGATCCATCATTCATTTAAATGAAATTAATCTCATTGGTTCCTGCAGAAAAAGAAAAGAAGAAGAAAAAAGAAATTGACTTCTACTCAGCTAGTGTGGGCAGTACTGGTTTCTTGCAAACTGCTGTAATTTCACAAGCACTTTGAAATGCACATTAACATTTAAAGGGAGTTGGGGTGAGCTATAGAGTGCGCAGGGACAAATCTAGGGAGATGCTTCTGCTGGAAGAACACAGAGCTGGCCCTGCATAAAGCACTGTTAAATCTTTAACTATGGAGGAAAATGTTCAACTCCCCTCCCCTGCACCCCGCGGGTAGTACATCGCACCCCAAGCATTCTAATTCAAAGTTAAACTATCTAAAATCCATACTCCTCCCTTCAAAAATAGTAGTTATAATCAGAAACATAGATCCATGGTTTATACCTATCCTTAAACATTAGTTCATCGTACATACAAAGAACACAGAGACGAACGAAGATATATGCGTATTAGTTATAGAAAAGATCTGCTGTCCCATTTATTGCTCAAGGAAGCGCGAGTATCTCCCAAATTCTGCCCCCCGACGAATCGGCATACGGGGGAGGAGCTTGGGGCAGTTGAGCATCACTGCGCATGCAGCTAACTAAATCAGACCCAAAGGATTGTGGTTCAGAATCAGGACTGTACCGCGTGATGTCAGAGCGTGTATAATGTAGAGCAGACAGACGGCTGCCATTAGTCATCAATGTATATTACGGGCGGTGACCGTGGTTTGAAAATGGGTATTTGTGTAGGCCTGAACCAGACAGACACAGTACAGTCCCTATTGGATATAACTGCAATGAAATAGTCAATATCCCTGCCGTCACATTCCTCACATAGCCCACTGGCTGCCCAAACCCCCATCCCCCCCCCCCCCCCCCAAAAAAAAAAACCCATTGTTTTATTTTTATTTTTTAGTGAGGACAAAGTCGCGATTGTCTGCTTTAAAATGAAATCGGTGCCGTTTAATACCCTTCAACCCTTTCCAGCACAGAAAGGGTTAAACCCAATTACGCCACACACTGTCGCATCCGGTCTGCTAGCCTCTACCACGTCAGCGCCATAGTCTGTGTGACAGACGATAACGTATAGAAAGAAGAAAAAAAAGAAGAAGAAGAAGTGTATAAAAACAAAGAGGTGGGGAAACCATCCCTGTTTTTCAGAATGTACAGGCAATAGATCTTACAACGGCTAATAAACAAAACCAAAAAATCCATTAAAAAAAAACACTATAAAAATGGTTCCGCTGTTAATTCTTGCGTAAAAATGGAATAATATAAACCAAAGCTTTTTGTTACAGTGAACAGACTGTGGTTTTACCGCCAGGCAAATTCCTTCATAGGAAGGGGGTGGGGAAATCAAAGTACAGTCATGAATCCCCACAAAGGAGGAAAAAACCTGGGGGGGGGGGGGGGATCAAAGTACATTCATGAATCCCCACGAAGGAGGAAAAAACCTGGCCACTTGAACTAAGTAGCCAAGCTGGAAAATTGTCCCATTCAGCCATCCTTCAACCTCTGCTACTTTGGGCTTCATCTTGCATTTCCCTTGTCAATTCTCTCTTTCCTGTGCCAGACACACATACCGTGATACAGCGTAGCTCCAATCAATATACAGTTAGCCAGCCATTGAAGCTGCTATAACATTTCCCACCAGTGTGTATTTAGACATAAATCTGACAGACATCTGGTGTCAGTAGTGGGGATGAAAGAAAACATCCTTTCACTTCTTCCTGTGTTGCTTGTAAGACTTTTATTCAATAAAAGTAAATGGCAGTGACACATAAAAGGGAACCAGCCGACGCATTTCACCCTTCATATCGCCCTTAATCTTAGGCACTTTTCCGTGTGGGTGTTTATACCCCAGGCACTTACATGCGGTACCAATATCTACAATAGGATAAGGCCAAGAGGGGCTAGCTGGTCCTGATGTGCCGCAGCTGCTGAGAGTTATAGGTCTAGAACAGGCACAAAATCTAACCGCTCCTTGACCTGCCTTAGTCTTTTGCGAGCAGGAAGGGAAATAAAAGCAAATTAAATTTGCTTTTTTTTTCTTCTTGGCAATAAAAATCTGAGCTGGGATGGCTTGTTTATTAGGTTTAGAGCAGACAGAGCGAGGCTGTCTTGTTCATTTTGCCAAGTGGAACTGTGGATCTGCCCTGCAGGATGAAAAGCCCTTCGGGTCTACTCAACAGAGAGAATTGCAGGGAACTAGAGAGGGGCATTTCTGATTCAAGGCCAAAGTAGCCGAGTTGGAAAAATTCTCCCATGCAGCTGAATGGGACAAGTTGTCCAACTCGGATACTTTGGCCTTACGTTTAAATAGCCGTCTCAGTTCCCTGGCCTCAAGTTTGAAGTTCCCTTCTCAATTTCTCTCTTTCATGATTGAAGCCCACATACTTCCCAGCACCTTCCTGCATAGTGTCAGGATCTTTTCACGGCTGGACAGAATCCAGTGAAACGCGCAGGGTACCACTTTTTAGTGGACGGATGTGGCGACCCTTTGCTTGGAGGATGTCAGGAGAGATCAGGTCAGAGAGTGTACCTTTGTATAGCACATTCATATTGTGTGCTTTTTAAGGCTGTAACTAGGGTTGCCGCCTGGCCGGTATTTTACCGGCAGGCCGGTAAAAAATTGGCATCAGGCCAATGTTAAGTCTATGGAGACAGTACCAAGGCCGGTATTTTTTGGAAGAAAAGGTGGCAACCCTAGCTGTAACGTATATTGTATCATTTGTTTTTGTACCTGGCTTGTGGATAACAGATTTGGTATTAAAAAGAAAACTTAAAAGCAACTGTCTGGTGCTAAAAATGCATCTTCCAAATATTAAGGTATTTTAATGTGCTTTCAAAATGCATGTTTTACATTTTGCATTGCTTTAAATGTAAATATACTTACAGCTAGATGAAATTGACAATATAATTTTTTTTAAATTATTATTATTTTTGCTGCAGGAAACAATGAGAATAATGCCATTTAAATTAATGGAATTTCCTGTCTCTCTAGTGATGTCATCAGACAATGTGTTGCTCTGTTAATAGATCCTACTGTGTTCAAGAACAAGGTCACTTCGTTTACACACAATGTGTTCTATGCCAGCTGCACAGGAAGTAACTAAATGAAACAAGACTTTATATCCTCAGTGTCTATCTAAATCACTGCTGCCGCACCTGCAGTAAACATGCAGAGTAATCACTGGGGGAGGGCTTGAGTCAAATATTAAAAATGTGATTAATGCAGAATGCCTGCATCAAATCACACCAGAAAAAAAGCCTGTGCATTATACAAGCAGTGATCTTGCACCAAAGTGAGTTTGGGGACTAGACTGTCCCTTTAAATTACTTTTTGTAACTCTAGACAAGGGGTATCAGAAAGGGGGAATGAATAATGGACTGCAGACGGAAGAAGGCTATAACAAGGCATAACTGGCATACACCACGGGAGAGATGAGAATATAGACGTTCGTAAAAAAAAAATATATATATGAAAACCAATGGAATGTTCCGGAGGATTATTCTACTTTTAGAACCTTGACCCTGAACTGCTAGATGGTTATACAGAACCCATTACTTGTATTAGCCGAAAAAATAGCTCTCTTTCAGCAAATATACCGACGACTTGGGTAACAAATTGAATTAATAGTTAACCCACTAACATTTTTTTTTTAATAACTTATTAGTGTTAAAATGCCAATTAAATCCAATGTAAGGTGTATTTAATGCACTAGGTATATTCTATCAACGGAGGGGGAAAAAATTAAAAATCGGTGACATTTCAGTAACTTTCCTGACATTATGTTTTGAGTATGGTGAGAAGAACAGAAGAAAGGAAGGGTGGGGAGTGTGTTTGTGTGTGTGTGTGGGGGGGGGGGGGGGGGGGGGAGTAGCTTTCCTGTTTATTTCAGTAGCTGGATTTTCAATCTCTGGACAAACAATGCCGCGGTCAATCTTGGCGCGGTGTCTGCCAAGATGGAATTCGCTTTCCCTGTCTTGACACAGGAAAAAACACATAAAATGTGTGTGCGACTAGAGGCCCGGGAGAGCAGGAGCCATTCCCCTGCAGCATCCTTTCAGTCACCACAGCCTTATACGGCCCGACCAGGGGCCCCTTCACTCTCGCCTCATCAGACTGGCGTCCATAATGATAGCATCCAGACTTAGCAATTCCCTTAGTCATTCCAACGACGGAGAGAAGCCAGTCCTTATTCGCTAGGAATCAGACGCAAGCTGCCGCGATGAGCGTCTGTGTATTTGATTTTAAGAAACGGCGCAGATTTATAAACAAAATAACATAAGTATAAAGCAACAGACAAGCATAATTCTGGGATTCATGTATAAAAGGCGTTTCTCTCAGGAGTAGATGAGAATCATGGCGCAGTTCTGCTACATTTCTATATATAAAAGGATTTCCGCCAAACGTGCGCCAGCTACGCCAACATAAAAAAAAAAAAGTGATATAATTAAGAATTTTGTCGCAGACTATGTATAAAAGTTTCACAAAATAAATAATTTAAAAAAATAAAAGTTCTGCCTATTTTAAATCACTTTATTAGACTATAATTCGCAGCCATTTCCTAATATGGTATTATCTACACTGAACAAAAAAGTTCAATAAATTGAGACTAAAAATAAATAAATAAAAAATTGCATATATTATAGACACAAAAAAAAGAAAGGTATGAAACGTATTCGGACAGGTTTATTTGTACCATACAGGCGCAAGAGCAAAAACCTGACCGAAGGAATCGGGATGACACCAGATGCAGGCGCAGGCCGAGCACTAGTGTGGCATGTAATCTTAATGTATATATTAAAAAACAGAGCAGATAAAAGTCTCCATCGCCCCATGATGTGATCCAGAGCAACCAGCTCGGCTTTATAAATAAAATCTCTCACTCCACTGCTAACGCAGCTATGAGCAAGTAAATATTTGCCTTTTTCCGGTTTATATTTGTTTTTGGGAGGGGGTAATGGTTTAAAAAATCAGCCTAATACGGCCTGAGAGACACTTATAGAAATATACAAGGAAATAAGATAGGAAAACCGGCTCACAGAGCATCGGAAATGGACACGAGTTGTTTAATTCAGACTTTTTTAATGTCAGCGCAGAGTAAAAGTTAAAGTCGATTTCATGAGGAGCCAGGCCACAGAGTCATTGTAGGCCTACAGAGAGGAGCCAGGCCACAGAGTCATTGTAGGCCCACAGAGAGGAACCAGCCCACAGTCATTGTAGGCCTAAAGAGAGGAGCCAGGCCACAGAGTCATTGTAGGCCTACAGAGAGGAGCCAGGCCACAGAGTCATTATAGGCCTACAGAGAGGAGCCAGGCCACAGAGTCATTGTAGGCCTACAGAGAGGAGCCAGGCCACAGAGTCATTATAGGCCTACAGAGAGGAGCCAGGCCACAGAGTCATTGTAGGCCTAAAGAGAGGAGCCATGCCACAGAGCTATTGTAGGCCTACAGAGAGGAGCCAGGCCACAGAGTCATTGTAGGCCTTCAGAGAGGAGCCAGGCCACAGAGTCATTGTAGGCCTTCAGAGAGGAGCCAGGCCACAGAGTCATTGATGGCCTTCAGAGAGGAGCCAGGCTACAGAGTCATTGTAGGCCTAAAGAGAGGAGCCAGGCCACAGAGTCATTGTAGGCCTAAAGAGAGGAGCCAGGCCACAGAGTCATTGTAGGCCTTCAGAGAGGAGCCAGGCCACAGAGTCATTGTAGGCCTTCAGAGAGGAGCCAGGCCACAGAGTCATTGTAGGCCTACAGAAAGGAACCAGCCCACAGTCATTGTAGGCCTAAAGAGAGGAGCCAGGCCACAGAGTCATTGTAGGCCTAAAGAGAGGAGCCAGGCCACAGAGTCATTGTAGGCCCAAAGAGAGGAGCCAGGCCACAGAGTCATTGTAGGCCCAAAGAGAGGAGCCAGGCCACAGAGTCATTGTAGGCCTACAGAGAGGAGCCAGGCCACAGAGTCATTGTAGGCCTACAGAGAGGAGCCAGGCCACAGAGTCATTGTAGGCCTACAGAGAGGAGCCAGGCCACAGAGTCATTGTAGGCCTACAGAGAGGAGCCAGGCCACAGAGTCATTGTAGGCCTACAGAGAGGAGCCAGGCCACAGAGTCATTGTAGGCCTACAGAGAGGAGCCAGGCCACAGAGTCATTGTAGGCCTACAGAGAGGAGCCAGGCCACAGAGTCATTGTAGGCCTACAGAGAGGAGCCAGGCCACAGAGTCATTGTAGGCCTACAGAGAGGAACCAGCCCACAGTCATTGTAGGCCTAAAGAGAGGAGCCAGGCCACAGAGTCATTGTAGGCCTAAAGAGAGGAGCCAGGCCACAGAGTGATTGTAGGCCCAAAGAGAGGAGCCAGGCCACAGAGTCATTGTAGGCCCAAAGAGAGGAGCCAGGCCACAGAGTGATTGTAGGCCCAAAGAGAGGAGCCAGGCCACAGAGTCATTGTAGGCCTAAAGAGAGGAGCCAGGCCAAAGCCGGCGTCACTGTTATACACAGTAGTCCCTCCATCCCTCCATTAAATGCAAGCATGGAGGTTTTTTTTCCGTTTCACATGTGTTGAAATGTTTCCAGAAGAAGTTAAATATTAGATTACATTATACCTCGAAAAAGAAATAATAAAAAAATAAAAAAAATCCACAACATTTTTCCACAGATTGCTCCATGATGGCTGCACTGGCAACGCTACAAGTTAACATTTAATGCCTGCCAGATTTTAATGTTTTGCAGACGAGATGGTTTCTAGAGCTTTTAGTAATGACATTTGGAGCCCTAATGGCTGGGCTTTGTGGGGGAGGGAAAAGATGGATGGATGGATGGATGGGGGCAGCTTTCCTTTTTCTCTTAAAAAACAACACACACAAAAAAAAAAAAACCCCAGGGTTTTTATTTCAGCGGCTTGCACTCGCTCTACTGATTGCCGCAAACATTTTATCCAAGCTTCCAGCAGTTTTAACAAGGTCTCTTTTAATCATTTAAACCCCCCTCCTCTTTTGGAGGGAATGGCTAACCATTGGCCTTGCGGCAACATTTGCTGGCTGAGCATGGTGGGAAATATAGTCTACAACAAATTAAGTGCCAAAAAGGTCAGCCATTCCCGCTCTGTACGGGAATTACTCTGACTAATTACAACTAATAGCAGATTCTTCCAGCAATGTATTCCCCCCCTAACAAAGGTCTTTAAAATAAATGCTATTTATAAACAGACGTCCTTTCTGGATACCATTAACCCCCACTGTTAAAACAGGGACAATAGTGGGGACGGGTAATCCCAGTGTCTCTGTGGCAGGTAAAAGGTCTTGGAGAAATACATCTCCTCTGTAAACTGCATGAGATGAATCTATGGTTTTGTTTTTCTAGTACTTGGCCTCCTCCAATAATATCTAATATATATATAAATGCTTATAATATTTTTGGATCAGGAGAAGAGCAAACATCACCAGGGGTGACACCCACCCACCTCCTGTGTTGACAAACCAGTCTTCCCCCCGTAAGCAGACCCCAACAATCACCCCAGAGCTATATCATCACTGCCCAACAATCCTGGCAAACATCCCACCGTTTCAACCCCTGCCGGAGCATTCCTGGACACTATGAGGGGACATGTACTAAAAAAAAAATCAAATATATTTTTATGTGCGAAACTATTTTTGCTCTTTGCTCCTATCGCCATGTACTAAACATCTAACACTCCAATAGTCCATACGAGCAAATTGCGAATAAAAACAGGCAATTATGCGAATATTTTTTTCTACCTCTTTTGATAGCACTTTGCTAGCACAAAATATTCGCAAAACTCTTTAGCGTGCGCAAATCTAAATCGCAATTTATTGGCGCAGCCAGAAAAAAAAAATAAAAAAAAGAGGCGCGAATCAGCGCAAAAAGTTACAAATAGTCGCAAATTGCTCCTTACTCAAGTTTTACCTACTTTTTTCCCCCACTGCGCTTGTTTGGTACATGACCCCCTATCTTTAAAAACACTAGACTGGCCAGAAAAATCTCCCCAAACCAGATCGGCAGGGTGCAGTGCAAGGGTCCCTTGCATTCTGGAAAGTCAGAGCCCAGGACTTCACATACAAGTGCACAGGGGTAGCGTAGGAGTGGTCCATGTTATGGTAGAAAGCGCCAGCTCAGACACTACTCTGGACCACCAGAGATCACCCCGTCCGTGACTGGTCACTCCTCGGCTCTGCTTGTACAGTTTGCACCAGACAATTGGGAAGAGATGTCTAGGTTACCTGCGATATCTCTCTACATCAGGATCCTCTCGATATAGCTCTAGCCCTCCATGTCTCATGGCATCCTCCGGGTTGGCAAAGGCCTAGAGTAAAAATGACACAAAAAAAGGGGGGATTTATTCACTGGCCTCACGCACAGTGCTCCGAATTTAACTTTTCACAAACCTTTTGATAAAAGTGCATTCTATATCAACATCAAATGGTCGGGGTTCAGCTGTACAGTCAGTTTGGTCACTGGGTCACTGCTATCTTTAAAGGGACACCCCCCGCCAAAAAACGAAAAGTTTTTTTATATTTTTGTATTTGTTGATTTCAGATATGTCTTTTGTTTTTGTTACGTGACGGTATTTAATAAAATATGTAACTAAACAAGTGTGACTGGGTGCCGCCATTTTGTGAAATATAGTGTTTTTAGGTGCCAACCCCCAGTGACTTTACAGCACTAGTATGTCACTTTGGGGCTGGGGACACAGTATGCAGTCTATAAGTCAGAATTCTGATCAGAGACTTGCATTGAATGGGAGGGTAATGTAATTATTACATCACAAGGGAGTGGAGTTATGATCCTGTTTGATCAGGTTAATCTCCTCTCTTTGAGTTAAAAGGCAAGTAAATAAAAGTTGTACACAGCCACCTAGTCCTGCCCACTATGACACACAGGAGCCAGTAAGAGAGCAGTGTTGTATCTTATGACATCATCATGCAGGCTTTGGCCACAGTTGTAAAGTGAGACTGGCTGGAAGATTTTGGACGATGTTGCATCATGGGAAATATTCACAAAATGGAACCAGCAGATTAACACCTAAATTTTATTTTTCCTTAATACAGTCATAAAAAAAAAAAAAAAAAAAAACAGTGGCATATCATTTATAGATGTGTTTTAAATGACCAGGTTATCTAGTTACATCTTCTGTAAGTGGTAGTGTCCCTTTAAAAAGATTTGAATGAATACAATGTGAGCAAGCCCGGCAGGAAGAGGCGGTTAGCTGAATGATGGGTATTCTGTTCTAAGTGGAATGGCCATATACTTTCCAAGTTAAAAATGGAAAATTTCTGGGAGAGAGAGTTGCTAAAACTGCAGAGCGGTCAGCGGGGAAGTTCCACTGGCTAGGGCGAGGTAAGGAGTGGGTTCAAAACACAAAAGTGCAGCAGAGATAGAAGGAGGTGACCAGAAATAGTTCCATTTTATTTGGTTTTATCGTAGGACTTTTACTGATGTGTCACAGCCTAAACCAAAGGTTTATTTTTACTAGAAAAAGGATTCTTTTGCTTCAGTTGTAAGCTTTTCTAGCATCTCTCCGCTCATGTACCACCATCTCTGGATTTACTATTGGAGGCTATACATGTTGCTTCACATTTACAGATCTATATCTGCGAGTATGGGTCTCTGTGGCACATAGTGCGTCAATTTTTAACGTACTACACTATTTGCTTTCTGTTTTCTCTTTTTACAGTTTAAATCCCATTTCTGCATCTATTTCAGCGCCATCAAAAAAGTCAGTTTGTTTCTCCGGACATCCCCATTGATATATATTTTTATTAGGCGTTAAACAATAACCATAATGGGATTTAAAATACATAAAATCGCAGCTAACCGACCAGAACAAAACTACCAGGCATGCACTTTGGCTTCTATTAATTATTTATCCATCTGATCAAATCAGAGGTGGAGACCGCACAGTAGGGGAATTGTTTGAAGGGGCATGTACACCACCAGCAAGATCCGGTTGGTAATTAACCAAGGAGGTCTGGCTTGATTTATCTTGAGATAATCAATAAGCTCTCCCAGGGCTTGCTAGTCACTCCTCAGTAAAAACCAACAGATCACGTCCTTGGCACAGGTGGACGTGGGAAAGCGTGTCCTAACTTTTACAATAGTTTTACTTAACCATATATACCCCCCCCCCCCCCCCCCCCTTCCTCCTAAGCTATGCCCCTCCAGCTTCATTTGTTGCCTGGGGCAATGTTACTTGGAATGCACAGAAGTTTATGGTTATACCATAAAAGCAGAAGACTAAGAGGCCTCCAGCTGCCAGAGCATCTTCCATGGCAGCAGAGAGGTATACACGGACATTATAAAATAAAAAGGCATATATTTCATATATGGTACAATACCAACTGGGTGTCAACTAGAGTTGTATTCTATTTTATTGGCAGGTCGGTATAAAAATTAGCTCAAGGCCAATGTTGTCTCTGAAGTAGACTTTGTATAGCTTGGAGGAAAGACGTAACGGGGGGGATATAATAGAAACATTTATATACATGAAGGGAATCAACACAGTAACGGAGGAGAGTAGATTTAAAAGAAGAAAAAATATCACAACTAGAGGACATAGTCTTAAATTAGAGGGGCAACGATTTAAAAGTAATGTCAGGAAGTATTACTTTACTGAGAGGGTAGTGGGTGTATGGAATAGCATTCCAGCTGAAGTGGTAGAGGTTAATACAGTGAAGGAGTTTAATAATGCTTGGGATAGATACAAGGCTATCCGAGATATAAGATAAGGCCAGGGACTAATGATAGTATTACATTACTGAGAGGGTAGTGGATGTATGGAATAGCCTTCCAGTAGAAGTGGTAGAGGTAAATACAGTGAAGGAGTTTAAGCATGCGTGGGATAGGTATAAGGCTATCCTAGATATAAGATAAGACCAGGGACTAATGAAAGTATTACATTACTGAGAGGGTAGTGGATGTATGGAATAGCCTTCCAGTAGAAGTGGTAGAGGTAAAAACAGTGAAGGCGTTTAAGCATGCATGGGATAGGTATAAGGCTATCCTAGATATAAGATAAGGCCAGGGACTAATGAAAGTATTACTTTACTGAGAGGGTAGTGGATGTATGGAATAGTCTTCCAGCAGAGGTGGTAGAGGTAAACACAGTCAAGGAGTTTAAGCATGCGTGGGATAGGTATAAGGCTATCCTAGATATAAGATAGGGAACTGGGGACTAATTAAAGTATTTAGAAAATTGGGCAGACTAGATGGAGCGAAACACATTCTATGTTTCGAAGTATTTTTTTTTTTTTTGTAAAAAGGTTGCAACCCTAGTCCTGATTTGGGACTGTTCCTCTGAAAGCTGTACAAGCAGGGGGACATGTATTATACACACACACACACACACACACACACACACACACGGCTTGCAAATTTTGCATGCAAAAATCAATCAATCAATCTGGCTCTGTGGGAATCACTTCTTAAATAATTCCTTATTCCCTCCTGGGCACATATGACTTCTACATGCGGCTGAGGTGGCAAAACAGATGCACATTTTTCCAAAAAAATCTATAGAGATATATGTATATTTAGCTCTTTAACATTCTACACACATATGGAAATTGTGATTTTTCAGCATGTCCCCTGTATCGGCCTCTACAGTAAGATTTTTGCCTTTTTTTCAGGTTTCCTGTATGAGAAGCTTGACTCAAATTCCCGCTGCCCCCCAACCTTTGTTCACATTCCCCTTAAGTAAATAAACAGATCCCGTGTAAACGGATATGTGTGTGTGCATACGCGCCTGTGCGAGAGCTTTGTATCTCCCTGTCTGGAGTAAGAAAGTGTTGAAATATACTAGGGAATTTCAATGGGAGTTGAGCAATGGATGGTGTGAAGAGAAAAGACTTTTCAGTGAGGTCTTTATGGGAGAGTAAACATTTCAAGGTATTCTCCCCCTGCTTCCTTGACAAGCATTAGTCTAAGGTGTGAAAAAGTGGCTTAAAGAGACATGTGGTAATACTGCAGCATTCAGCATCAAGACACAGACAGGGAGCTGCACATCGGATTCATCCATGTGCTGCCTGGGTCCACAAATTAAATCCTGGCCCCCCGCAATGTGTAGTGTGTGTGTGAGTGTATCAAACGACACAGCAACGTGTAGTGTGCGAGCTTATCACAGCGCTCCACAGCAATAAGACTCACAGCAGTGTGCGAGTGAATCACAGAGCTCCACAGCAATAAGACTCACAGCAGTGTGCGAGTGAATCACAGAGCTCCACAGCAATAAGACTCACAGCAGTGTGCGAGTGAATCACAGAGCTCCACAGCAATAAGACTCACAGCAGTGTGCGAGTGTATCATAGAGATCCACAGCTATAAGACTCACAGCAGTGTGCGAGTGAATCACAGAGCTCCACAGCAATAAGACTCACAGCAGTGTGCGAGTGAATCACAGAGCTCCACAGCAATAAGACTCACAGCAGTGTGCGAGTGAATCACAGAGCTCCACAGCAATAAGACTCACAGCAGTGTGCGAGTGTATCATAGAGATCCACAGCTTTAAGACTCACAGCAGTGTGCGAGTGTATCACAGAGCTCCACAGCAATAAGACTCACAGTAGTGCGAGTGTATCATAGAGCTCCACAGCAATAAGACTCACAGCAGTGTGTGAGTGTATCACAGAGCTCCACAGCAATAAAATTCACAGCAGTGTGTGAGTGTATCACAGAGCTCCACAGCAATAAAATTCACAGCAGTGTGTGAGTGTATCACAGAACTCCACAGCAAAAAGACTCACAGCAGTGTGCGATGGTATCATAGAGCTCCACAGCAATAAGACTCACAGCAGTGTGCGAGTGTATCACAGAGCTCCACAGCAATAAGACTCACAGCAGTGTGCGAGTGTATCACAGCGCTCCACAGCAATAAGACTCACAGCAGTGTGTGAGTGTATCACAGAGCTCCACAGCAATAAAATTCACAGCAGTGTGTGAGTGTATCACAGAGCTCCACAGCAAAAAGACTCACAGCAGTGTGCGATGGTATCATAGAGCTCCACAGCAATAAAATTCACAGCATTGTGCGAGTGTATCACAGCGCTCTAAAGCAATAAGACTCACAGCAGTGTGCGAGTGTATCACAGAGCTACACAGCAATAAGACTCACAGCAGTGTGCGAGTGTATCACAGCGCTCTACAGCAATAAAACTCACAGCATTGTGCGAGTGTATCACAGAGCTACACAGCAATAAGACTCACAGCAGTGTGCGAGTGTATCACAGAGCTCCACAGCAATAAAATTCACACCGGTGTGCCAGGGTATCACAGAGCTCCACAGCAATAAGACTCACAGCCATGTGCGAGTGTATCACATTGCTCCACAGCAATAAAACTCACAGCAATGTGTGAGTGTGTCATCAGACTCCACAGCAATAAAACTCATGTAACGTCCAGTGTGCATGAATTGTGTTGCTCTGGTGCATTCAGACAGACCGTCATATACATCCAGTCACAAAATCACAGAAAGTCATGCACACACATTGTCCTATACATAGAATCCCCACACACACGCCAAAAAAAAAAAGTATGCATTGATGCATGGTACACTAAAAAGGACTCTATCACCTAAACACTGCTTAAATCATGAATGTAGATAATAATACATTCTGTATGTAGAAATACAAGCAAATGCATGAACACAGGGAAAAGTAAGATTTAAATGTCATATGCAGTACTGCCAACACTACAATAAAGATTGTGTTTAATCATTTATTATTTGCTACATTCACTGTATACACTAAGTTAACTCTGCAACTAGGTTTCCAGAGGATTCTGGGGGATGTCCAGATAATTCGCAAACAAAGGAACAAGATCCAAGGAAAAATATACAATGCAAAAAAACAAACAAACAGGTAAAAAGAAAATACATTGAGGATCATTTATTAAAAAATAACCTCAGTTCTGGGGCAACAGCTGAAACACTGGCTCCCTTGGCAACTGCTGCACAATTGAGTTTTATTAATACATTTTAAATCAAATGTAAATTTAAAAACAACACAAATAAATAGTATCATATTGAATAAGTAATTGTTTATTGGAGCCCATAGAGGTCAGCATGTTGTTCCTAGGTGTTCCTCATCACAGCCCATGGTGTGTGGGGCGGCAGTGTTACCTCCTCAAAAACTCACACATCTGTTTTATTTCAGCCTCTCCAAACCTCACACAACTTAAGTTGTTTTTTTGCTTTGATTAAACACAGATCCCGGAACTGACTGGATAATGCTCATCATTCCGCACGGCCTAGTTACTCCCCTGCACCCATTACTTCGTGGAAGTTATAGGATATATTTTCCGCACGGCCTAGTTACTCCCCTGCACCCATTACTTCGTGGAAGTTATAGGATATATTTTAAATACACTTTCCTTTAGTCTGTCTGGTATTTCCCCATACACGACATCACCAGCGGTATTTAAAGTGCATAGAAAGCTGTTTAAAAAGGTCATTGTTCATACATAGTTTGTCAGTGCATTTGTCAGTGGACATTTGCGTAGACACTGAAAACAATTTACGCCACGCTTGTCAGAGAGATTAAAAGTGGGGTCACAAACCCAATTTAAAAAAAAAATTGGGGCAGACTGATACATGGGGTTCTACTAGACATGTGCATTCGTTTTCGGACGAATGCATTTTCGTCCATTCGTCCGAAAAACGAATAACGAAAATGCTAAGCTAACGGAAGCCGAATGAACGAGTTTCGAATTTTAAGACTTTCGGCTTATAGAAAACATGTAGTACTATTGCCTTTCTATGAACCGAACGAGAGCCCCATTCATAAGAATTTTTTATGAATGGGGCTCTCGTTCGGTTTATAGAAAGCCAATAGTATTACATGTATTCTATAAAACGAACAAACAAAACAAAACTAAACGAAAATAATGAATGAATTTCGTCTGAAACAAATGCAGTAACGAACGAAATTCGTTTTAGACGAAATAAATAACATTTTCGTCCGAATGGACGAAAACGAAATGAAAATTTTAGTTTTGCACATGTCTAGGTTCTACCCCCTCTACAGTAAAATAGGCAAGGGCCTTCTTCTACAGTACAGGGAGGCATAGTATGACATCACATGACGGAAAAAGACCCAGTGCGGACAGCTTGCTATTGAGAGGTGTAGAGCGGCGCCATGTTGGATGGAGGGTTTCTCCCTAAGCTCCTTTTTTTTTTATTGGCCTGCCTGTAGTCTACCCCCCGGGTGGCAGCTTTTGTTGGATGTGGAAACCTCTCAGCAGAGTGTAATTTTACAAGACAATGGTTCTCTTCGACAGGTACGGCTGCCACCTACCGGCCGCCCCATGGCTACCATAGAGATGAACACTGGCCTCAAGCCAAATTCCTTCTTTTCTTTTTTCTAATTCTTCCTCCTTTAAATACACAATAGAATACCTGCCTAGAACAACAGATAAACCAACATCAGTAGATTACCAAGCCCTCTGATAAAACAGTAGATAAGACCAGTTAAAGTGGCCACTAAAACTAAAAACAAGAAACTGTATTTACATTGAGCTTAGCATTTCAACTTGTTATCGCTTGTATAGTTTCTCACAAAGATTATTTGTAGCGGCATATAACAATGGTCTTTATAAGTACTTTAAAAGGGACCATTAAACTGTTTTTTTTTTTTTTTAACCCTTGCTTATTTCGAGGAAGTTGAAACCATGTAAAAAATGAGGGCTTCAGTCTGCACTAGAAACATAGAATGTGTCGGCAGATAAGAACCATTCGGTCCATCTAGTCTGCCCAATGTTCTAAATACTTTTATTAGTCCCCAGTTCCCTATCTTATAGCTAGGATAGCCTTATACCTATCCCAAGCATGCTTAAACTCCTTCACTGTATTAACCTCTACCACTTCTACTGGAAGACTATTCCATACATCCACTACCCTCTCAGTAAAGTAATACTTTCATTAGTCCCTGACCTTATCTTATATCTAGGATAGCCTTATACCTATCCCACGCATGCTTAAACTCCTTCACTGTGTTTACCTTTACCACTTCTGCTGGAAGGCTATTCCATACATCCACTACCCTCTCAGTAAAGTAATACTTTCATTAGTCCCTGGCCTTATCTTCTATCTAGGATAGCCTTATACCTATCCCATGCATGCTTAAACTCCTTCACTGTATTAACCTCTACCACTTCTACTGGAAGACTATTCCATACATCCACTACCCTCTCAGTAAAGTTATACTTTCATTAGTCCCTGGCCTTATCTTATATCTAGGATAGCCTTATACCTATCCCATGCATTCTTAAACTCCTTCACTGTATTAATCTCTACCACTTCTACTGGAAGGCTATTCCATACATCCACTAGCCTCTCAGTAATGTAATACTTTCATTAGTCCCTGACCTTATCTTATATCTAGGATAGCCTTATACCTATCCCATGCATGCTTAAACTCCTTGACTGTATTAACCTCTACCACTTCTACTGGAAGACTATTCCATACATCCACTACCCTCTCAGTAAAGTAATACTTTCATTAGTCCCTGGCCTTATCTTATATCTAGGATAGCCTTGTGCCTATCCCACGCATGCTTAAAACCCTTCACTGTGCTTACCTCTACCACTTCTGCTGGCAGGCTATTCCATACATCCACTACCCTCTCAGTACAGTAATACTTCCTGATATAACTTTTAAATCATTGCCCCTCTAATTTCAAGCTTTAAAAAAAAAAAAAGGGAAGCTCTATCGGAGCTACTCCATAGAAGTGAATGGAGAGGATTGCGCATGAGCAGTAATGTTTTCTGTGGAGGGTCTATGGAGCATGCACGGGTTCCACTTCAATCGAGAGGCGTGCGCATGGCGCAAATGCTGGAACCCATTGAATAATATCCCCCATCTCTCATTTCCAAAGTGGAACCAAGAGGGAATATTAGACAAAGAGTTATGCATACCTCCCAACTGCTCCGCGTCACGCGAGACAATCCCGCCAAGCTCTATTTCTGCCCTGGTTTTTGGGGACAGAGGTAGAGCTCAGCGGGACTTCAGACAGCAATCCCGCTGTGAAGATGAAAGGTCACTGGTGTCTGTTAGTGACCACACCTACCGCGCATGCACCGTAGTGCTGACACTCCACCTCCCACCCCGGCGTCCTGATATTCCGATATTCGATATTAATCGATTGATTAATGAAAAGTTATTTTATTTTTATTACATTGTCACTTTAAAGAGGAATGCTTTTAAAAGTAATTCTCCCAGTTTTCTGTTGTCCGTCGCAGTTCATGCAAACTAAGATGCAAATATCTTAACCGCCAGCAAAAGGGGATGCTCCATGCGCCAGCGCTGAAGGACCAGAGAGCTATTTTTAGCGATGGTTTACATGCAATATGGGGGATCAGGTTTAGTCCTCTATACTTAGATGCCCAGCGCCTGCCGGGTCACATGTTACCCTCATTATCTGCAACGCCGTGATGTCACCAAGCCCTTTGTGTGCTAGTTCTTGATCCCTACCTACCAGGTGAGAAGACGCAAGGTAACCTTTTCAACAGACGCATGCTAATGGTGGGCGTGTGAGACAGGGATCAGCTCTTCATACAAGAAGATTAGCAGATCAGAGATTGTGTGAGAGACGGTGTAATACCTTAAGCCAGGGATACTTTAATAAAACATGATCCGATAAGTGTGTGGAAGACCTCCTCCTCCATTATCCGTTGCATGTGCTGACAAACTAAGTGGCTGGTATTTAAAACATTGTGTATACTAGCGTCAAGAAAAATCATATATACATTGTGTATACTAGGAACACTATTTTCAGCTCGACTATTCTGTCCTTATTCAGTTCTCTCTTTCAAGGATAAAGCCCATAGATTCATTGTAAAATGCGTTTGTGACGTCTCAGTGGAGTCGCCTGTTTATGACATCATCTTGTGCCCCGTATGCAAATTACACGTTTCCCATTGAAAGCCGATCCTTTGCATGTTATCAAGTCTCGTCATCAGTAGGAGACAGCGCAGGGTGTACATGGCACTGTAGGGGGTGGAGGGTCTTGTGGCACTGTAGGGTATAGACAGTTTGGATAGGATAACATCTTTGTTTATGGAAGCAAGTTGTTAGAAAACGAAGAGATGAGTATTTGTTGCATTTATGTCATACTGAATATATTATTATGTCTAACATCCGAGTGTCAGTAGAAGATTTTGTTTGCTGCCTGTAAAAGTTTTTTACTTTATCAGTTTGCAAAAAAAAAAACTAGAAAGTGACACCCTAGTTTCCAACATCGGCCATGTTTCCAGGGACACATATTTGTTCGACATGCTGCAGAAAGAGCATGCAAAGTGCAGCCCGGCAGTATGTAGGATGGATATACGCACAGACAGAATCCAATTAATAAATCATGGTGGAGATCTCATAGGACCAACCATGATTAATTAATTGGATTGCGTCTGTGTGTATATCCATCCTACATACTGCCGGGCTGCACTTGGCATGCTCTTTCTGCAGCATGTGGAACAAATATGTGTCCCTGGAAACATGGCCGATGTTGGCAACTATGAAGTACCTATAGCTACTAGTCACACTAAGTACCTATACCTAGTAGCCATACTAAATGGAAGATTTTTTTTCCCCCAACTCTGTAATTTTGAAATTGCCTTCTCAATTCCCTGAATATCCCTCTATCATGAATACAGCCATAAAAAAATGTTTTTTTTTTTCAAAAGTAATAAAAAGGGGTAATCTCCTGTCTCTTACAAATAAAGACAATTTCCCCCTTTTTTTAACGCATCTTAGAGTCTCACGTGCATGAATTGCATCTTTGCCACAGTAACTGCGCCTGTCTCTTTAAGGCAGCGCATGCCAGAAGTGGAGTAAACCTTACAAATTGGCGCCAGTGCGAATAGCGCTATTTAGCGATCTTTTCATACCACCCTAAGTCCTAGCTACCTTTTCATACATAATCCCTATGTCCTTTCACCTCAGTTGGTTATAAGGAAAGTAGTTCATTTATTTACCTTATAGTCCAATATAATTTTTTTATTAATTCAACCCAAAACACTCATTTATCCATAGAATAACATGTTACGTAATGCATTATACAAAGTCACCCAGCCATGAAACACCATTTGTTCTGCAGGGCTGGACTCCAACCACCCCACCGGATGGATGTGTTTGTTTTTCAGATTAAAAACCATGCTGACTTAGAAGATCAACAAAACTTTAATTTCTCACCTTGTGCTTTTATATTAGAAGCGGAATTGAAAAGTGGTCCCTAGTGTGAGGATAACCAGCCATGGACTTTTCATAGTACATGCTAGATAATACCCTTGACCAGCAGCCAGGGCCGACATCTGAAATTGGGGGGCTCCTTAAAAAACATATGATCTGGGCGCCCCCCCCCCCATACAGGATACCTGTCCCCTAGTGGCAGGAGTACTGCTCACTTGGCGCACTCTCACACACTGTCTCAAACATAATCACATTTACACACAGTTACACACACACAGTCACACTTGCAATTCCTTTGATACTTCCATTGGAAGGCTAGTCCATGTATCTACTACTAATCTTTCCGTAAAATGGACATCCCTTCTATCTATACAGAATGGGCTGGAGATCAATCTCACAGGGCCATGTAATGTCATACAGGGTGGCATCCCCCCCACCCCTCAGGCCCCACCCCCTCTCAGGCCCCACCCACACAATATGCTCAAAAATCTAATACAATGTATAGATCTTTTTTTTTTTTTTCATTGACAAAAAATATATATACTAAGCAGTGCCATTCTGTTGTACATCTCAAAAACCTTGGCATTGTATCACCTATTCAAACAATATAGTACCTCGCATTCCCAAAGTTTACAAACAAAAAGTCACACTTGGAAGTAGTAGTTGCTGGGATCAATGTATGCTTGCATAGAGCAGAGAAGCACATGACTATTCAGTATAATAATATGGCATCAAATGAAAGCTACATGATCCCATTAGAGGAAAACAAACAAAAAAAAAGTATATAGTTTGTATGAGGGCAAACTATATACATTGCGCTAAACTAAATTAGAAGGATTAGAACCCCTTAAGGGGTTAATTAATGAAATATTTCGGGCTGGACAGTCCCCTTTCATTGAGATGCTTGTATCTAATCTTAATCTCAAATCCCCCAGGGCAGAATTAGTTAGGCGTGGAGAATTATATATTATATATACACATCTCCCAACATTTAAATGGCCCACAAGGGACACTTATTTCAGTGGGAGTGTCTGAAAGTGTGGCTTTACTGGAACAGTAATAAAGTATCTTATGGACACAAAAAGAATCTTAAAAACAAAAAACACATTTACTACAGTTTAAAAAACAGAGTTTATTGTGAGGTTTACTGGTCTGTGATACAGTTACACAAACCAAAAATTCAGAGCTACCAGAAAAGTGGGACAATAGAGGAGGAAAGAGGGACAGGGGGGCAAAAATACAGAGATATATACATTTATTGCCAAACTAATTAATCTTCCTTCTAACTCTGAAAACCCATTAAGGATTCCCATCTAAAAAAAATCTATCTGCTGGCATGATTATTTCTAGGATGTTTTGGAAATAAAAACCCCTATTTTTCTGGGATTTGGATAGTGTTATAAAAACTCTCTTCCTGTAGAAACCTTGCAACTTGTAAATCTTAGAAAAGTCAGGAAAAAAAAAGGGATGAACATTTTATTTTATTTTTTTGGAAAGGAAGGAAAAAAATAATGTAGACTTACTTTTTTGCGAAGTCGAATCTGTCCTGTTATGATAGCCAGGATGTACATTTTGAGGATCAGGAGGGTGCCATAGAAAGTATAGGACAAAAACACTTCATTTTCCATACTGCTTGCGTTGGGGGTGATGAGACTGCTGTGTAGATGTAGTCAGACACTACACACACACACACACACACACACACCACTTAGGAGGAAGGGCTGAGACGAAATGAGAGGGGGGTGGCTACTACTGAAAGCTGAATCTAGCTTTGGAGGAGTGATATATATGTATATACTTTGGAAGGTGTCAGATAGGTCGGAGTTCTGGTTGCAGAGAAAGCAGTCAACAGTACAGAGTATTTGTAATGAGAAGGCTCGGTAGCCAGATGTTAATTCTTTTTCAATATCTCCTAAGCCCTCAATCTTTCGCAATCGATTGTCAGCTCCCCGGTCAGCTCCCCTTAGTAATAAGTCATTTGCAGTGATTCCCTGAAGTCGGCACGGCCTCTAAGGATTTCACAGCAAGAACAATTTATTGTATACAGTAAGACATCTTGAGAACAGGGGAGATTGGATAATACACTTTAAGGGATTCACTTTTAAACAAAGCATAATACAATTAAACCTGGTGCCAGTCTGGGGAGGAAACCAATGAGAGTACACTAGGAAAAGTAGCAACCAATCAGGCTGAGGCCAGAGTTAGGTCCCTTTAATCCTTTTAACTTTAGGGGACCTTTAAACTCCTGGCCAATGAAATGGGTGCCTACGTTTTCCCCTTGGTCTGGACGGTCTGCCACCAGGGGGCAGGGAAAACACAGCAATCTGCCCTTTTGGGGATTTATTAAAACTGGGGAAACATGGGGACACACTGGCTATTACATTCAAAGTTTAACATACTTTTGCCGCCAGGATCCGAGAGTTGCAGTGGTTCGTGACAGTGTTTAATTTAAAAAACAAGTTTTTTATTACAGTGGTGAGGATTATAGGTATAGGTCACAGGTCACTAGACTAGGGTGACCACATGGCTGTTTTGTTCAGCAATGCTTATAAGAATGTATGCTTCAGGGTTGGATTGGATAAAATACAGACTGGTCTACGGACTTATTCATGAAAAAGGCATTTTCAGGTTATTAACAAGGGAATTTCAAACTTAAAGGACAATTAAACATGTCCCTTTTCCCCAAGCAAAGGCTTACCTAGTGTGTACTTGCCAAAGAGCCCCCTTCCTTTCGCCCTAATGTGACTTGCCCCAGCACCCAGATTGCACTCATGGGACGTGCCACTTCAGCCAGATTGCACCCAGGGCTTACCCCGGCACTCAGGACTCCCCCCAGCATGCAGATTACATTTACAGGACGTACCCTCAACACGCCAATTGCACTTACAGGACTTGTTCCAGCACCCAGAACTTACCCCAGCACTCCGATTGCACTTAATGACTTACCATAGCACACACATTGCAGTCAAGGACTTTATCCAGGACACCCAGATTGCACCCAAGACTCACTCCCGGCACCCAGGACTTCACCCCCAGCACCAGTTCCCACAATGCACTTCCCGTGCCTTTGTGAAATCTGAGTGTTGGGAGTTCCTTATTTAGGAGGGATTGGAGGGTTAAATTCCTCTGACCTTTCTAAATGACTAAATTACATTACAGCTCCATTGGAGAATTTTTCCAACTCGGCTACTTTGGCCTTAATTTTGAAATTCCTCTCTCAATTCTACGCGACTCTCTCTTTAGTTAATTTACATTCTGGCAGTGCTGCCGTATTCTACCTTAGCTTGGGTCAGACCTCTCCGATCCGAGCTTCCTGAAGTGCCGCCACCTCCTCCTCGCGCGATCCCGTCTGTGATATCATGTGAACGTCCGCTGCCAGTCGCAAGCGCGATGCAGCTTGTAACAGGGTCCAGGGACATGGAACGGGGATTACAGACTTATTCCAAGTAATATTTTTTAACAGACTTTAAAAATGTCAATCTGCCAGGTATTACCTTAAAGGGGAAAAGGTCACCTTATCCTGTCATGTTGATAGTTCAATAAACGATACATAACACCTTGTTTGTTCGGTGTGTGTTACACTCGCAGGTGTGTAATCAGGCGGGGAAGGCCACAGGGTGAAAATTAATCGTTTTGACACTTTCACAATATCTATTACAGTCCTGTTCTGTGGGTTTTGTCATGTCAAAGTGCTTTCCCTTTAAAGGGACTGTATCACCTAAACATTGTTTTTTTTTTTTACTGTGAATGTAGAGAATCAAAAATGATTGAAAATGATCTATACATTGTGGAGTCTCCTGCTTATGACATCACCTGTGGCCTGATATGCAAATTACACATTTCCCATTGAAAACCAGTTCATTTGCATATCAGGCCACAGGCTATGTCATAAGCGGGAGACTCCACATAAAAAAATAAATTTTCTCCTAATTTAAGCATTAACTTACAGTTTTGCTAACACAATGTATAGATCATTTGCAATATTTTTTTATTCTCTACACGCACAGTCCCTTTAATGCTCTTCTCTGGGTTAAGGCCTGGAGAGGAGAAGGGATTATCATACAGAAGGTCTGCTTTATTATCTAAAAGTACATTCGTTTTGCGTTTTTGCACATTTTTGGATGAGGACATTTTTATTTGCAGATGATCTAGTAAGCTTTCCTGACACTTTCTTAACATGCTGTGTTGCTGATTGTGAGGTAATTGTTGCGTATACTACCAGTTTACAAACATTACTATTTCCCAAGAGTAAACGTCTAACTGTACTGTTAAAATCAGGTGATTAAAGGGACAGTGACGGCTGAGACTGGGGAGGGTGGATCCACATGTCTAAATCTTGTAGCTTTATCTAGAGTTGGGGTGAATTATGAATAAAGAGATCACATTGCTTTTTTTTTTTTTTTTTAACCCAGCTATGCAAAAACAAACTCCAGGGCTGTGATCAGTAAAACATAAGACTGGTCTGCAGTCTTTAGGCACCCCTCCCAGTTCAGCCCTGGGGTATGCATTTTTAATAGGCATCCCTGACTTAAACAGTGATGTGGTCACCCTAATTGTGCAACCCCTGAGGTGTGCTATAGTTGTTAACATCGGCCATGTTTCCAAGGACACATATTTGTTCCACATGCTGCAGAAAGAGCATGCAAAGTGCAGCCCGGCAGTATGTAGGATGGATATACGCACAGGCACAATCCAATTAATTAATCATGGTCGGTCCTATGAGATCTCCACCCTGATTAATTAATTGGATTGTGTCTGTGCGTATATCCATCCTGCATACTGCCGGGCTGCACTTTGCATGCTCTTTCTGCAGCACGTGGAACAAATATGTGTCCCTGGAAACATGGCCGATGTTGGCAATTATGCACTGCGGAGGCCGGTCCATAGTTACCAACAGTCCTGGTTTTCCCAGGATAGTCCCATTTTTTTTGAGGTCCTGTCCCGGCATTAATACTGCCTTCCCAGCATTGCGTTTAAATGAATGTGAATGTCTGACATGAGGCTCAGCCAGACTGCTATCACCATTGTGCCCCCTCAAGTGTGTCCGCCTGAGGCTAATGCATCACCTCCCCCTCATTACAGCACTGGCCTCCTATCGCCAAGAGGGCTCATTAAGGCGCTTTATTTGCCTAAAAAACTTACACTTGATAAAGTCTTTCAGCTCATGTAATTTATTTTTTGCAGACAGTTCTCCTTTAAAAACCAAAGAGTGGGTAAAGACTTTTAGAGCGTCATTCAGAGCGTAGGGTTGTGTTTGCTTTAAAGGGACACTACCACTTACATAGGATGTAACTAGATAACCTGCTCATTTAAAACAAACACGTATATAAATCATATGCCACTGTTTGTTTTCTATATGACTGAATTAACTGCATATAAAAGGAAAAATAAAACTAGGTGTTTATCTCCTGGCTCCATTTTGTAACTATTTCTCATGATGCAACATCGTCCAAAATCTTCCAGCCAGTCTCACTTTATAACAGTGGCTCCTGTGTATCATAGTGGGCAGGACTAGGTGGCCGTGCACACCTTTTTTTTTTTTTTAACCTGCTTTCCAACACAAAGCAAGGAGATTAACCTGATCAAACAGGATCATAACTCCGCCCCCTTGTGATGTAATAGTTACATTACCCTCCCTTCAATGCAAGTCTATGGTCAGAATTCTGACTTATAGACTGCATTCTGTGTCCCCAGCCCCAAAGTGAGATACCAGTGCTGTAAAGTCTCTGGGGGGTGGCACCTAAAAACACTACATTTCACAAAATGGCAGCACCCAGTCACACTTGTTTAGTTACATGTTTTAATAAATACCGTCACATAACAAAAACAAAAGACATATCTGAAATAAACAATACAAAAATAAAAAACCTTTTCATTTTTTTGGTGGGAGTGTCGCTTTAAGAGAAATGATTGCAAATTGGTGTCAGATCACCAGATATTTCTCATGCTCTTTGGTCAAGCTTCTTGTGTGGAAATAACAGATCTGAACGTGTCTGTTGCTGACGGCTGGCAACAGAGCAAAGCCTGTGCATGTAGAACTAAAACATGCACTAAAACAATTTCAGAGGACTTGAAGGTAGGTAGGCAATGCAATAGAGCAGCAGGAAATGCTAGCAGAATGCTTGGTTGCATAGGGAGAGGTATTAGCAGTAGGAAGAGGGAAGTGCTCATGCCATTGTACAGAGCACTGGTGAGACCTCACTTGGAGTATTGTACGCAGTACTGGAGACCGTATCTCCAGAAGGATATTGATACTTTGGAGAGAGTTCAGAGAAGGGCTACTAAACTGGTTCATGGATTGCAGGATAAAATTTACCAGGAAAGGTTATAGCATCTTAACATGTATAGCTTGGAGGAAAGACGTAACAGGGGGGATATGATAGAAACATTTAAATACATAAAGGGAATCAACACAGTAAAGGAAGAGAGTATATTTAAAAGAAGAAAAACTACCACAACTAGAGGACATAGTCTTAAATTAGAGGGGCAACGATTTAAAAGTAATATCAGGAAGTATTACTTTACTGAGAGGGTAGTGGATGTATGGAATAGCCTGCCAGCAGAAGTGGTAGAGGTAAACACAGTCAAGGATTTTAAGCATGCGTGGGATAGACACAAGGCTATCCTAGCTATAAGACTGGGAACGGGGGACTAATAAAAGTACTCCAAAAAAAAAAAAATTGGGCAGACTAGATGGACCGAATGGTTCTTATCTGCCAACACATTCTATGTTTCTATGTTTCTATGTTTCTAAAACCTCCATCAAGGCAATGTAGGAAATGTATCAGTGTTGGCAGCTTGTGAAAGAGTAAACCATAGTTGCCAACATCGGCCATGTTTCCAGGCACACATATTTGTTCCACGTGCTGCAGAAAGAGCATGCAAAGTGCAGCCCAGCAGTATGTAGGATGGATATACGCACAGACAGAATCCAATTAATTAATCAGGGTGGAGATCTCATAGGACCGACCATGATTAATTAATTGGATTGTGTCTGTGCATATACCCATTATACATACTGCCGGGCTGCACTTTGCATGCTCTTTCTGCAGCATGTGGAACAAATGTGTCCCTGGAAACATGGCCAATGTTGGCAGCTATGTAGTACCTATACCTACTAGTCACACTAAGTACCTATACCTAGGTATACCTTTACCTTTTAAAACTGGCGGCCGGACATGGTTCTAGAGAGAGTCAAGTTCTCATCACGCTTAGGCAAAACGTGCCTAATGCAGATATAATGAGTTCTCCACAGGATGAGGGGGGTTGTCTCCTTCCCTCCTCCATATCATTCTATTGCGTGCACCCAGACATACATGAAAACGATAGTAAATGACATTTGTGAAAGCTGTAGCAGGTATGGACATGCTGATTCCAGTAAGAGACAGTAAAGCAGTGAGGATGGAGCTGCCCACACATTAGGGTTGCCACCTTTTCTACAAAAAAAAAATACCGGCCAGTTGGCAACCCTAATCGCATCAAATGTAGGCATCTCAAATAGAAATGCTTTAATGAAAGAGTATAAATAAAGCATTCATGAATTAAGCCTAAAGTACAAACAGTAACATCTACAATAATATCCTGGCAGCCATATTGCTAGCTGAACTTGGGACTTATAGACTGGGCTTTTTGAGTTCTATACTATACTGCACATTAACATTTTTGTTTTTGATTGCAGCTGCCATGACATCCAGCCAGCCATTCTGGCTGAACACCATAGGAATTGTAGACTGGGGTAATAGTGGCAAATCTTTACCCCCCCCCTTTTGTAAACTTCCCATGATGGTCTGTTAGTTACTACTTCCATGGTTATATAATTGTCCTATTAACCCTTTAGTGACATGACCTTTTCACCTTGTATTTCCCTTGGCGACAATGGCTGTTTTGACATTTCTGGGGTGTTTGTGTTTAGCTGTAATTTTCTTCTTTCTCACGTACTGTACCCACACAAATTATAGATTGTATTACTATAAGAAGTGCTTTCATTAGATACCATTATATTCATCCTATCTTATAATTTACTAAAAAAACATCAAAAAAACATTTTTAAAAAAAACCCACTTTTTCTAACTTTGACCTAAAAAATAATTTACACAAATACAATCGTCTGTAGTTTGTAAATTTGGTCCCGAGTTTAGAAATACGCTTCTTTCCATGTTTTTCTGTTGTTTGAATTCAGGAGATGCTCAAGCAGCTACATTTGCACTCAGGAGCTGCCCCAGCAGCCGTATTTACAGCCAGGAGCTACATTAGCTTTAAGACTTACACCTAGTAGTTTCCCCAGCAGCCAGATCTGCACCCAGGAGAGCTGCCTCAGCAGCCAGATCTGCACCCAGGAGCTGCCTCAGCAGCCAGATCTGCACCCAGGAGCTGCCTCAGCAGCCAGATCTGCTCACAGGAGCTTTCTCAGCAACCAGATTTGAACTCATGCTGCCCCAGAGCCGAATTTGCATTCAGGAGCTGTCCCAGCAATCAGATTTGCACCCAGGAGCAGCCCAAGCAAACAGATTTGCACTCAAGAGCTACCTAAGGAAGCATATTTGCACCCAGGAGCTGCCCCAGCAGCCAGATTTGCACTCAGGAGCTTCCCCAGCAGCCAAATCTTTACCTATGAGCTGCCCCACCAACCAGATTAGCATATAGGAGCAGCTCCAGCAGCCAGATTTGAACCCAGGAGCCTCCTCAGCTGCCAGATCTGTACCCAGGACTTACCCCTTTGGCTAGATTTGTACCCATGACTTACCCCATCAGTCATATCTTCACCCAGGAGATGTCCCAGCAGCCAAATCTGCACCTAGGAGCTGCCAACCGCATATGCGCACCCCCGATCGTTCATGCATTTGCGCGCACACACCGTTTACTGTCGCGCGTCTTACAGAATTGCATTCCCAACACAGGCTGTGCCAGAAATGCAATTCGGATGCCATCGTCGGCCCCTTGATTCTCATTTGTGTTGGTAACCCAAATGAGCCAAGGGGTCAGGAATGAAAGTAGGAGGGCTGGGCAATCTGTTGGGTCTATTCATTAAATTTCGACTTTGGAGGTCGACTTTATTTTGAGACTAAGTCAAACTCAGCCCCTTAGTTTGACTTAGAAAAAAGTTTGAATCTTCCAAATTAAAAAGTAATGGGAGGTGAAATATTTAAAGCTATTTTTGAGACTAAGTCCCACTCAGGTGCCGAATTTGACTTTTGGAGGTTGAGTGAAATTCGCCACCTGAGTTGGACTTTGCTCAAAAATAGCTTTGATCATGTTCTCTCCCATTACTTTCAGTGGGGATAATTCGAACCTGAAAGACGATCTCCAAAATCTAACTTTAGTGAGTAGACCCATATGAATTAAATAAAGTATAAAATACAGCCCCCCAAAAATAAATAAATAAGTGCAGTTAAGTTTATTATTGGCTTGAGTAAAAACAAATGTTTAGTTGTCCTTTAAGTCGTATGTTGATATAAATAAATGAGACTGTTTGTTTTTCTTTTTTTTTTTAATAAAAAAAATATTTATTTTTTTATTTATTAATAATTATGTCTTTATTTTTGTGCTTTCAGACATAGAAACAAACAGAATAAAACAGGTGAGAGAACGACAAACCAACGGCTTCGCTAGGTTCCAACAGTAGCGGCCTCTTGACAGTATACAATGAGTACAATTTATCAACATGAGGATTGGTTCAATTGGAAGGTTATCCGCACCGTATCGGTGTCTCAATTCTGTAGGTTGTCTTGTTCTGGTAGTTAAGAGTTTAGAAAATTGGGAGCAGCGAGAAGGATATAAAAAATATTTGGCTAGTGATCCATTTGTGACATAATGTGGCTTTTCCATTTGTAGATTATAGTGAATTCAATTCTAGAGTTCTCGAGTGGATGGAATGGTTGTAGACTTCCAGTTTCGAGCCAGTAGGGTTTTTCCGGCTATCAGGATCTGGCCAACTGGGATTTTTCGGAAATACTTTTGGGAATATGTGCGGTAATGCTCATTCGGGAGATTGTTATAGGGTGACATTCGTTATCTTCTTGATGATAGCAAAGGTGTTGTACCAGTAACTCCATATGTGTGGGCAGGCCCTCCAGGTATGCAACATAGATCCTATGAAGTGGCATAAGCGCTAGCTTTCGTTTGAGGAAGTTGGGTAGAGTTTCGTGATCTTGCTTGGGACGAAATACCATCTGAGTAGATTTTTTTCCGTTATTTCGGTGTGGTTGCTGCATTGGGTAATCATGTAGGGGTTTTTAGTAGCTTGGTTCCAGTTCCCTGGGGTGATTTCATGCCCCAACTCTCTTTCCCATGCAGTTTGGTGAGGGTAGGTGGCTGTAGTATCGTATTGTAGCAAACAGATAATATTTTTTTCGTTGTTGTAGCTCGGAGACATCCTTGCGTTAGTCTAGGAGAGACATGTGCTGGTTGATAGAGAGTATTGGGCGAAGACAGGAGCATATGAGAGATCTGTAGGTGTTTATAAAAGTTAAAATGGATGAGCAAGTGATCTGTAATCAATTGGTCCAGGAAAGAAGAGCAAGGCCGGGGGATAGTAGTTCCAATGCTTGAAGCGGTGTAATCGGGGTGAGGCAATTTGGTTCAGGTACTGAATTTGCGAACTGTTTCCAAATTTTTATAGAGGAGGAATAGCTAGGGAGGGTTATATCGATTTTGTTTGTGAGTTCTTTTGGGTCCATAGAAGTTTGCAACGTAAGTGAGGGTGAGTTTGAGCATCTTCTATGTTCATCCAGGCTGTATGCCCTTTGGGAACATGTAATAATATATTTTGGGACATCCTTGTCACTTTTAAATAAAGTGTGAAAGAGGGAATCCCCAGTCCACCTACTTTATTTGGCATAGTTAGCCATTTTGGGGATATTCTGGAGGGTTTATGTTGGAGCAGGAGTTTTTGGATGTGCGATTGTATTTCCTGCAGTAGGGACAATGGAATGGATATCGGGAGAGTTCTGCAGATAATTTGATGCCCCTATTCAGGAGCATTCAGGACGCCCAGCTCTCAGATGTTACAGCGCTATGCGCGAGGGGGCCGGAGCTAGCAGTCTGTGCAGGAAGCACAGACATTCCCCCTCGCACTTCGCTCGTCTGAAGGGCATGTAAACTCTTCATGTACACAGGGTGAGAAGGACACATGCGCACAGTGCGCTACAGGTGCAGCCATCACTTGGAATAGTCTGCCTTCTCTCCGATCCCCTGCTGCAAATAATACCGGCCTTAGAATGGCCGGTATTTTAGTTATTCCGGCACCGGCTCCAAGAGGTGGAATACCGGCTGTGCCAGTAAAAAAAAAACTGGCCGGCAACCCTACCACACACACAGGGCCGGATTAATGCAGGGGCTGATGGAGCTGCAGCTGTATGTTCCCCTTCGTAATCCACTGTGGTTCTTATCAGGGAGTATAGATTAGTAATTGCGTATATGGAAGGTGAGTGTGCAATAAATTCCAGTCCTGTGCCCCCATCCTTGTAATTACAGTTACACCGTGTTGTTTCTTGCAGCTATATACCATGCTTTTACTCAATCATATATTAATTGCATATTTTTCCCATTGTTCTGTTTCGGCGGGGATAACCTCTTTTTTTAGCTGTTTGAATAGTTTTTAGAACTTTAGCAACCAATTGTCTATTTCCCTTTGTATTTCCGAGTTCCTTCAGCATCCTCCCCGCTCTAGACCCTTTGATCAGTACCTCCTGCACTAGGCTCCTGATTCTCTGCACTAGGTGAGGTCAATTCTGTTTGTAGTGTTTGGAAAATCTTAATTCCTGCTTCGATCACCCATCCCTCCTATACAGCCCCTTTTATATAGTTTCTTAGGATCTGTTTGCCAAAAGTGTGTACTCAAATTCCTGTACCCCTTTTCTTCATTTAGTTGTAATTTATACCCCCCCTTCCTCTGACGGGGCATCTCTTATCTGAAGAATTGCTTGCGCCAGTTGGGGCTGCTTTTGCATATTCCGCTAGTTGCCATTACAGTTACACAGTGTTGTTTCTTGCAGACATATCCCATGCTTTTAATCAATCACATATTAATTGCACAAACCAAATGGCGAGCCAATGTAGATATAAGGCCAGGTGCTAATACATTTTCTTCAGATTTTTGTTTAACTTGTAGTCAGAAATTGGCCAGACCAGGGGGATGGGACTCTTCTTCGCGGCTGCTTCCGCCGACTCTGCAGCACAACACATCCTATGATTAAGCGTGGAACACGCGAAACGCGTTAGGTGGGGTCCGCTGACCACCCTTTCCCTTGTCTGCACTGTTTGGTTAGACTGATTTTAATTTGCAATAAAGCACAATACTTTTTTCAAACATCGGTTTGTTTTGGAGTATGATGTGCACACCAAATCTTCCTCAGTTGTATGCTTCCTGGTAAAATACTTTATAAAAAAAAAATATATATATATATATATCTTCCCAGTGCATCAATGTCCAGCTAGGTGAGCAACTTCACCGTTCACTTCAATTTTGGTATTTATTATATCGTTTTTTACCCTCAACCTTTTATTCACACCTATGTTTGTTATTTTTGTAGTTAGAATTCATCCTAATCGGCCCGCAATGGTTCTGTCAGGGTTTTTCACTGAGTTGATAGTTAATGGCTGGACAATATCTGTATATTACTGGATGATCATCGTTGACCTAAAGAATAGCTAAAAAAAACTTATATTATTCTGTGAAGATTTTGGTTAACCTGTCATCATCCCTCTCCCCACAAAGTAATATGGTTTTATTATTTTTTCTTTTATAATTTTTATTTAGAATAAAAAAAGAAAAACATAAATACAATCTATATTTATACACACACACACACACACACACACACACACACACACACACACACACAGAGGATTGCAGACCAAACCTTCTAATTAATTAGAATTAGCAGTGGCCCTTTAAACCTAACATTCCAGAATTTGATGACATCATGACCTATTACGTAATCGGGAAAGTATGTTAGACGATAAGCACAGCGTATATATTATAAGTGGTTTGAACAGGTTACAGTGGGTTTTATTGGTGTTTTGAGCTCTGTCTTACACTCGCATTCAAAGAGCATTCTGGGAAATATTTACTGAAAAACTTATTCTACATGGCTATTAAAGAGGCATGAAACCTCGTGTGGTCACCTTTAAGAGAATAGAGAATAAAAAAAAGTAGCTACACATTGTGTTCGCAAAATTGTATACAAAATGCATAAAATGAGAGAACTAGAAGGGTTAAATGCGTCTGCGGTGTCTTCTGCTTATGACATCACATGTGGCTTGATATGCAAATTGCTAATATTTTATTTTAGGCATTTGCTTGCATTGCTGCTAACACCGTGTATTGATCATTTTCAGGCATTTTTTTTTATTCTTTGCATTCACAGTCTAAGCAATGTTTAGGTGATACAGCCCCTATACAGAGCATTGTCCCACAACTGAGCGGAAATTGGAAAAAGGGCTGGAGATCACTAATTATTATTAAAAGATCTAAAATCTGCCATAGGTATAACTGTTGTACACATCTGAATCAAGCATGACTCATTTGTTTGAGAAAAGGAGAAGCTGAGGGGGAAGAGATTATTGTCTTGTTCTCTATTTTTTTAAAGTCTGTACTGTTTAATAATGCCTGCCCCACTCTACCTATGCTTCTTCCCACAAAACCATTATCTTTATTTTATTCTTACCCGTAACGTCTTTCGATCCTTAGAAAACGCCTGGCTCCCTGTACTTACTTAGTTGCTAACATCGGCCATATTTGTTCCACATGCTGCAGAAAGAGCCTGCAAAGTGCAGCTCGGAAGTATGTAGGATGGATATAGCCACAGACTCAATCCAATTAACTACTCAGGGTGGAGATTTCATAGGATCGACCATGATTAATTCATTGGATTGTGCCTGTGCGTATATCCATCCTACATACTGCCGGGCTGCACTTTGCATGCTCTTTCTGCAGCGTGTGGAACCAATATGTGTCCCTGGAAACATGGCAGATGTTGGCAACTATGTTAACTTGCAGAGTGCCTAGGAATTAGATGTTAGTGCTTCATAGTTTCCAACATCGGCCATGTTTTCAGGGACACATATGTGTTCCACATGCTGCATAAAGAGCATGCAAAGTGCAGCCCAGCAGTATGTAGGATGGATATACGCACAGACACAATCCAATTAATTAATCATGGTAGGTCCTATGAGATCTCCACCCTGATTAATTAATTGGATTCTGTCTGTGCGTATATCCACCCTACATACTGCCGGGCTGCACTTTGCATGCTCTTTCTGCAGCACGTTGAACAAATATGTGTCCCTGGAAACATGGCTGATGTTGGCAACTATGGTGCATAGACAATCTCTGGTAGTACTTCAATGATGCCACATGTTTGTCAGAGGCAACAAAAAAAAAATGATTTCTATTGGCAGTGCCGGGGTTAGCCATCACTGGACTAAGGTTATACTGTAGAGACTTATGTAAAACAAACATTTCTGGGGCAAACTAATAAACGTGGAGCAATTTGATTCATTCATGCTCAGCATTTAATCCAAGATGTATTTTCCAGAAAATGTATAGTTTAAGATGCATTGTCTAGCTAAAGGGAGACCAAGTAATTTACACTTTGGTGGGTGCCGATTAGTCCAAGTAGAAGCGTTAACATGATTGACAGGTACCTACGGCAGGCTCAGTTGTCTTATTGGTTTCTGTGGATAATTTCACTTAGAGTCAATTCGTGTTGACCCTCGTTAAGCTCTTGCAATTTAGGATAATGAGTTTGACATAATCCAAGTGGTCCCATACTGTACAGCAAGTCACAGAAGAAGCTATACCAGATTCTCCTCTACTGCTCAAGGCAAAAAAAAACTTTAACTTTCCACCTCCACTTGAGTGACATTGTTATATTAAAGCAGATTAACACTCCTGGGAGTCGGGGGGCACAATACTCCAGAAAGATCTGTTTCATTTGCCAGGAGAGTCGAACAAGAATCTGGCAAGATAACAGGTATAGCTTGGAAGAAAGACGTAACAGGGGGGATATGACATTTAAATACATAAAGGGAATCAACACAGTAAAGGAAGAGAGTATATTTAAAAGAAGAAAAACTACCACAACTAGAGGACATAGTCTAAAATTAGAGGGGCAACGATTTAAAAGTAATATCAGGAAGTATTACTTTACTGAGAGGGTAGTGGATGCATGGAATAGCCTTCCAGTAGAAGTGGTAGAGGTTAATACAGTGAAGGAGTTTAAGCATGCATGGGATAGGTATAAGGCTATCCTAGATATAAGATAAGGTCAGGGACTAATGAAAGTATTACTTTACTGAGAGGGTAGTGGATGTATGGAATAGCCTTCCAGCAGGAGTGGTAGAGGTTAATACAGTGAAGGAGTTTAAGCATGCGTGGGATAGGTATAAGGCTATCCTAGATATAAGATAAGGCCAGGGACTAATGAAAGTATTACTTTACTGAGAGGGTAGTGGATGCATGGAATAGCCTTCCAGCGGAAGTGGTAGAGGTTAATACAGTGAAGGATTTTAAGCATGCATAGGATAGACACAAGGCTATCCTAGATATAAGTTTGGGAACTAATAAAAGTATTTAGAAAATTGGGCAGACTAGATGGGCCGAATGGTTCTTATCTGACGACACATTCTATGTTTCCTCCTCCCCTTCATCACGCAACTGTATTTCCCCTCTGTATCTCAGTGGGTTTATTACCAATCAGGTGGGAACTACATAAAATGTTTAAAATAATAATAATTTTTTTTCGGACTATGCTGGTTCCAGCAAGGGTTAATCCTAGTCTTGCAGACGGCAGCAAAGCAGACTGTTCTTGTATTTGGACGCCGTGTTCGTGGGGTAGTTAGTACAAGGCACCCAGTGTTGGCCTGCCGCCTGTGCCTCTGTCTATAAAGAACATTTGCTAGTAAAAATGTCCATCTCCCCAAGACTTGTATAACAAAGAGACCTCTTGTTTTGGTCAATCTACGATAACAGGGCCAAACTGGCAGACATGCATCCCTGAACTACTTCCAATGGAGTTTTGTAAAATAGGTTTAATGCTACAGTTTGTAAAACCCAAAGTTAAATGTCCCTGTTCTGCTGATTTACTTACTTTTTAAATAATCTCTCCATTACGTTCGGTTTGGAAGATATCAATGATTTAGTAGTCAAGAAGCCAAGCACTAGCACACTTACTTCCTCCAGTGTCTGCCTGTGTATATTGTCTGTGGAGGTGCACCCCTAGTGGTTTGTCATGCTAACAGACAGTGTGAGAAGCACAGACAACAAAAGATTTAGTAGGCAAGAAGCCAAGCACTAGCACACTTACCTCCTCCTGTGTCTGCATGTGTATATAGTCTGTGGAGGTGCTCCCCTAGTGGTTTGTCATGCTAACAGACAGTGTGAGAAGCACAGACAACAAAAGATTTAGTAGGCAAGAAGCCAAGCACTAGCACACTTACCTCGTCCATTGTCTGCATGTGTATATAGTCTGTGGAGGTGCTCCCCTAGTGGTTTGTCATGCTAACTGACAGTGGGAGAAGCACAAACAACAAAAGTTAAAGTGGGGTAAAGGTAGCTTGTTTAGTGTTCAATAATTGCCCTTGCAACCCCCTGAATTTCAAAGTGACCGTATCACCCAAACATCACCTGTGGCACGGTATGCAAATTACACATTTCCCAGTGAAAAGCATTTAATTTGCATACTGTCCCACGGGTGATGTCATTAGCAGGAGACACATTTAAAACAAATGTTTCTACTAATTTAGGCATTTGCTTGCAGTTTTGCTAACACAATGTCACGGTTGCCAACATCGGCCATGTTTCCAGGGACACATATTTGTTCCACATGCTGCAGAAAGAGCATGCAAAGTGCAGCCCTGCAGTATGTAGGATGGATATACACACAGGCAGAATCCAGTTAACTAATCAGGGTGGAGATCTCATAGGACCTACCCTGATTAATGTATTGGATTGTGTCTGTGCGTATATGCATCGTACATTCTGCCGGGCTGCACTTTGCATGATCTTTCTGCAGAACGTGGAACGAATATGTGTCCCTGGTAACATGGCCGATGTTGGCAACTATGCAATGTATAGATAATTTTCAATCATTTTTTCCCCCTCAAAATTCACAGTAAAAACAATATTCAGGTGATACAGTCCTTTTTAAGTGGAGGGGCTTTTCTATCAACTTTACCCCCACCATAACTTTGCTCTGTGTGCTTCTCATACTTCTCCAAGCCTCAAGCAGTAACTAACCAAACTCACGCTGATGAGATCCCATTAAGGACGAATAAGATGGTCTATTCATAGTTATTTGGCTTATGCACCTCTGTCCTTGTTTGACGACTGGCTAGTACAGCAATCATTTGCTCTAAGGGGTCCATGTATAAAGTGGTTATAGAGACAAAAAGGTGAGCATTGGTAAGCTTATTTGCCTATGCCTACCCAGAATCCTTTGCAGTGGAGGTAGCACTGCAAATGTAAGATTTCTGTAGTAAACGCTAAGTCTTCTGGCTTGTCTGTCTGCGGTGCGTAGATTTGTGTTCAGTACTAACTGCCAGCGCGACAGACAAGGGTTCACTGGAAATCTCATGAAGATATAGGAGACAAGTCACAGGAAGCCAATCTGCTCGTGCTTCATTTCCTCCCTAGTGATATCTTCCAAACGAAACCCTGATTGATGGATAATTTTATCCCCTTAAGGACCAGAGCGATTTTTTTTATTTGTTGTTTTTTTTTTTTGTTTTTTTTAAAGGACAGTTAGATCTTTGTTTTGATACCCTATACATAAAAATAATCTGCAATTTAGTACTAAAAAATTCATTTAAAATTAGGGCAACCCCCCCCCCCCCCCCATTGTTTTCCCAGTAATAATCTACACAACTAGTACAACACTAACCCACTTATCCCAACTAATCAACTAACTAATAAAAAATATGGGTTAACTCGTCATAAGGTCGTGAAAGGGTTAAAAGTGCTTAAATCAACAAAAGAAAGGAAAAAAAAGTATTAAATGCTATTTATTTTAAGTCATGCGACCAAAAAAAATTTGTGAATCGGTCTCCCAGGTTTTTTGGTTCGGGCAAGCTGCATTCTCCCATGCTGCCTCCCACGCTCCCTGCGCAATGTTCTGAGGTAAGCATGAGAGGCAGCCACTGGTGGAACTCTCGCGGTTGCAGGGGTCGCAGCTGCGACCGCAGTGCCCGCCGGCATAGTGGTGCGGCCGCATCGAAGTGGCTCATGCTCTCGGGTTCATCCGATGTGAATGGATTTCCTGGGGCCCGGTCAGCGATGCACGACCAGGCCCCAGTGATGACGTCACAGCTGGGAGTTTGTTGGCAAGAGTTGTGGGGGCAATAAAACTAGAAAAATGGTCAGAGCAGTGGCAACTTACATTTAATGTGGACAAGTGCAAGATTATGCACCTTGGGCGTAAAAACCCAAAAGCAGAATATAGACTATTTGGTACAGTCCTAACCTCAACATCTGAGGAAAGGGATTTAGGGGTAAAAATGTCAGAGGACTTGAAGGTAGGTAGGCAATGCAATAGAGCAGCAGGAAATGCTAGCAGAATGCTTGGTTATATAGGGAGAGGTATTAGCAGTAGGAAGAGGGAAGAGCTGGGGGGTCCAGACCTTTTGTTCTGTAAGGGGCCCCAAAATTTCCGATGGCGTCCCCATTTCCTTTTGGTCCTTTTGTCTATCAATATAATTCAAAAACTCCTTGCACACTTGAGAAAACAAGTCAGAAAAATATTAAAAATACCTGTTCCCTCTGGGCTTCCATAAGCTGGTCTCTGAACAAATCCCAAAAATCCTTAATCACGAATATCTCAAAATCCATTAGAACGATTTGAAAAGTAAAACCAATCTAAAGTAAGTTCCTGACAGTATATATGTAATGGAATAAAAATGTCTGGAAGGTGAAGAGATCTGCTTTTCAACACATATTCTCCTGTGGATGTAAGGCATGTCTCAGACACTGGAATCTGTCTTATCTATGTTTAAAAAATGCAAAGCTAGATTTATTACTTAAACAAATAGAGATTTAACAAACATTTACACAGGTCATATTATATATATCTTGGACAAAACTTGCAAATACAAAAAAAATCTTTGTGCTAGGTTTTACTTTTTGGGTCTAACTCCATCTAGTGTTCAAATATATACATATATATTCCTCCAGAATTATTGGCTTTATATCGAATTCTACCATGAATAAGCTGTTACCCAAGGGAATATTAAAGAAAAAATTCTGTAGGTACAACTCAAAGGCAGAAGTCCAAATATTTGGTTAGTTTGACATCTAATGAATTGGTAAGTCAAAGGGATGACAGGTATCATCAGTCTAATTCCAAATTAATGATAGTAAAATTAGCTATCAGATGCTGTCCAGGGTACTGAAAGGTATCATCAGGCAGGATACTGCCAACTTCCAAAAAGGATGTTACACTTGCTGTAATTGTCTTGCTATAAGCCTGAATGGCTCTTTCCTTAAAGGGACTGTATCACCTAACCATTGTTTTTACTGTGCATGTAGAGAATGAAAGAAAAAAAAAAAAATTTAAAATGATCTATACATTGTGTTAGTAGAATGGCAACTAAATGCTTACAATTAGGCAAAACATGAGTTTTAAATGTGTCTGCGGAGTCCCCTGTTTATGACATCACTGGTGGCTTAACATGCAAATGAAATGGCTTTCAATGGGAAATTAGTAATTTGCATATCAGGTCACATGTGATGTCATAAGCAAGAGACTCCACAGACACATTTAAAAACACATTTTCCTTCTAATTTAGGCATTTGCTTGCCATTCTGCTAACACAACATTTATATAATGTTCAACATTTTTTTTATTCTCTACATTCACTGTATAAGTGATGTTTAGGTGATCCAGTCCCTTTAACTCCACCCACTGTATTGGTATCTGAAGGATCTAAGCATACCTCTGTACATAGACATTTTCTGAGGGATGTGTATTGTTGTAAATGCTGCCCTGCACAATGTATAACAATACATGTGTTCAAAGGGAAATTATTCAATCTGAGCCCTCCAGCTGCTGGTGTACTGTATCTCCCATAATGCGCTTCCAGCTTAGAGGCTGGCAGAGCAGTATGGGATATGTAGTCCTGCAACATCCTGTCCCAAGTCACCTAAACAGTGTTTGCTTTGGGAATTGATAAGGATTTCCACAGGTGAAGAGAAATGTGTTTTAATACGGCCGGTGTCGGCTATGTGACCTCATAGTGAGGTCATAAACCGGAGACGCCACAAAAATAGTCCACTTAATCTATACTCACCTTATCAGCGTGAATGGAATAGCCTTCCAGCAGAAGCGGTATAGGTTAATACAGTGAAGGAATTTAAGCATGCGCGGGATAGGTATAAGGCTATCCTAGATATAAGATAAGGTCAGGGACTAATGAAAGTATTACATTACTGAGAGGGTAGTGGATGTATGGAATAGCCTTCCAGTAGAAGTGGTAGAGGTTAATACAGTGAAGGAATTTAAGCATGCGCGGGATAGGTATAAGGCTATCCTAGATATAAGATAAGGTCAGGGACTAATGAAAGTATTACTTTACTGAGAGGGTAGTGGATGCATGGAATAGTCTTCCAGTAGAAGTGGTAGAGGTTAATACAGTGAAGGAGTTTAAGCATGCATGGGATAGGTATAAGGCTATCCTAGATATAAGATAAGGTCAGGGACTAATGAAAGTATTACTTTACTGAGAGGGTAGTGGATGCATGGAATAGTCTTTCAGTAGAAGTGGTAGAGGTTAATACAGTGAAGCAGTTTAAGCATGCGTGGGATAGGCACAAGGCTATCCTAGATATAAGATAAGGCCAGGGACTAATGAAAGTATTACTTTACTGAGAGGGTAGTGGGTGCATGGAATAGTCTTCCAGTAGAAGTGGTAGAGGTTAATACAGTGAAGGAGTTTAAGCATGCGTGGGATAGGTATAAGGCTATCCTAGATATAAGATAAGGCCAGGGACTAATGAAAGTATTACATTACTGAGAGGGTAGTGGATGCATGGAATAGTCTTCCAGGAGAAGTGGTAGAGGTTAATACAGTGAAGGAGTTTAAGCATGCATGGGATAGGTATAAGGCTATCCTAGATATAAGATAATGCCAGGGACAAATGAAAGTATTACATTACTGAGAGGGTAGTAAATGCATGGAATAGTCTTCCAGTAGAAGTGGTATAGGTTAATACAGTGAAGGAGTTTAAGCATGCATGTGATAGGTATAAGGCTATCCTAGATATAAGATAAGGCCAGGGACTAATAGACCGAGCAAACAAATTAAGCAAGACTCAATCGTTCCTATCTGCAGACACATTCTATGTATTACATCACTTCTTACACATATATATAAAAAACACACACACACACACACATTACTGCAAAACAGTTAAAAACAATTTTAAAAAAGTATTTTATTTAAAGAATAAACAATTTTCTCTAGTGATTATGTCATTAAATTCCTTTTCATTTGGAGGGTTTTCTCTTCAGGATTGGGCCGGGGAGGAATTAGCATTTTTGTTTTTCCCGCCGATTTATTCTAAATTAATTGGCTGTGGGAGAATACAGCGTTTTTTATCAGAGGGGTTTGTTGAATGGGGTCATTGTAGAGAATAAAAAAAATGGAGCTGTAGATTGTTGGAAGAATTGCAAATAAATGCATATATAAAGAAACAAAATGGAGTTTTAAATGCGTCTCCTTTTTATGACATCACTTTCTTATGCAATATGCAAACTAAGTACATTCAGTGGGTAATATGCAACTTGCATAATTGGGCCACACGGTGATGTCATAGAGAGGAGACAAAACAGACATTTAAAATCAATTGTCTCCCAAATTAGGCATTTCCTAGCAATTCTGCCAACACAATGTATAGATAAATAGTATATATATATTTTTACTGTACAAACAATGTTTAGGGTCAGTTTATGGATTTTATACAAAGCAGATTAAAAGCAGAGTTATGCTTTGGCTTGTCTTTTGTAATATTGTGCAAGGACATGTGTATTCCCATCAGAAGTGTTTTTGGATTGAGGAACAAAAAATAGATCAAGGCTGACATCTTAGCACTTGTAAGGTGGACTAGAGATACCAGCTATTTAAAACCAACTTTAATAAACGAGGAACAAAAAATAAAACGGAGCTCTAAACTCTCGGGTTATAGAGCAAAGATGACTGGGAAAAAAATAATCATCAGTGGAGAGACAGATCAAGAAACCAACTTGATTAAGACCCGATGTACAGCAAATAATTCAATCTATAGGTCCCGAGGGAGGTCAGCTTGAGAGGACCATGATCGAGAGAAAAAGATTTGGTGGTAAAAAAAAAGTAACAGCCATTTTGTGATTATAAGAAAAAATAATATCAGGGAAAGGGACACCTTGCAAGAGTTTATATAAAAAAAAAGTTAAATCTGTACAAATAACAGATAAAAAAAAAAATAAACATTTTTGTTTGGAAAGTGCACGGCTGCAGCTGGCCGAGGTCCGCAGAAGAGGTATAAATGTCAGGGACGGGCTGGGGGGCCCGAGGTCAGAGCAGGAGGTCGAGTTTGGCCGATACGGTTTTACAACCTTTGTCTGAAAACAGTCTGTCGTCTTTGGGGTAATAAGTCATCTCATGGGCTACGTCCGCAGCGATGGCTTCGTCAGCTACCAAGCCGCGCTGCTGCAGTTCTGCCAGAGCGCACATCTTCACGTGCCTGAACTCCAGCGGCAGAAAGGGTACGAAGAAATCTATGAGGTTCTTGTCAATGAGGCTGCTGTGCCAGAATCCACCTGGAATAGGAAGTAGGGGCAGAAAGACAGGTAAGCGACAGGAAAATAGAGCAACAGGTAGATATCTTGCTTATTTACAGATTATATTAACGACTCATGATGTATATACGCGTCAGGTGTCTAAATGAGCATCGGAAGCGATCAATAGTTGCTTCCCCCACTCACCCGGTGTTGCTGGAATGCCTCGATGTTGAGGCATCCAGCAACACCGAACCATTCCTTCTGACACATATAGGATCACTCTGCAAGTAGTGCATTGCTTTCACCCAACTCTTGTCACCTATTGTGACCTTTGAACCCTTAACCTAACCTGCATGCCAACTCTAGAGGCAATCCAGAAACATCTGAGCAAGGGAAGCGATCACTGATTGGATTGATATTAGAAAAAGCATTACGCCTTTCAATATGGTGCTGGAGGGGAGCGATCAGACATCATCGCGGCGGTAGATTTCAACCTGGCTGAATACCTCAAAATCGAGGCGTTTAAGCGACACTTTGCTGAGTGGCTCATTTTTAACACAGGGCATCCATGTACGTCCTGTGTCGCCAAGGGGTGAAATGTACACATGAAAGTTAATTCTAAAAAAAATGGATCCCTGCTATTTGGCCCATCCAATCTGAGTCATTATCAGACCTAAATTTGTTCAAGATAGGGCATTTTCAAATCTCATTATAGCTTTATCTACTTCCTTAATAAACCATCCAAGAAGGCCAACAGTCAGGTTCCATTTTATAAAATATCCCAGATCCTCGTGGGTGGAGCTTACTTTTATCATTGTTGAATATGCCAATAGAAAGAATGCTCTCCAAGTCTTTAAGCTGCAAATCCTCTCTTCTCTTCCCAGCTTTCCAGAAGTCCAGCACTTTATGAGTTATCAGATCCCCTCCGGCATTGCTACAGAGGCAAGAAAGGGTGTAAAGATGCATACGATTGTGCAAAGATGGGGTAGTGGCGATCCTGTTTCTCGTTACTATTACTAATGCTGAGCACACACTGTGAGTAAAATCCACGAGTAAGATCCACGTGGTGATCCATTAATTGTTTTTCCTTGGACATCTTTTCATCCTACATTCTGCAGGGGAGCAGCATGCAAAACATATATATGTGCGGTCCCCCAAAAAACCTAATCACTCAACCCTAACTGGCAAAAAAAAAAAAAACCCCACGGAATGGACTGCTGCACAATAAAAGCATGCACAAATTGTAAGCCTACTTAACAGTTGGGATACTTTGTTGCATTATTTAAACACTTTAAAATGTTGCTTCTCCATCCCCCCCTCCCAGTCTCCAGGCAAGTGGGAGGATCGGTGGAAGCTGCAAACCTGGCAAGTGAGACGTATTTAGAACAGAGACATTCAGATTTTACTGAACACAGAGCAGTTTTATAAATATTTAACTTGAATTTTCGTGAAAAAAAATTATTTTTGTTTTTTACCTTAGGAAAATGAAGATGGCCTTGCGATAAGACACCCCGTCTATTTGATCGTAATAGTCCAAAAATGGCTTGATGGCATCAATAAGCCCAGGATGCAGCTTGTCCATCTCATCAAATATAAACACAGACCGCGCGCACCTTGTAACATTCCCTCGAATCCATGCCTGCAACTGGTCCTGATGCAGAGACAGAGATTCAGTATTGGGGTTTTAATGTTTTTGTTTTTTTACAGAAAATGAATACTGATCTCGCTCACTCTTTACCTGGTGCCCTTACCTAGCCTGCTGGTGGCATTACCAAAAACTGCCACCTACGTGACTTCCGCCTGCACCAATTCCCTGGAGCTCTCTAGTGCGTCGCAAATCTGTCGTGATCCACTAACAGTTAAACTGCCTGTCGATCCACCATAAGCCCACCGATCACTTCGCTATGTGGGAAGGTGGGAGGCAATTATAAGGGGCATCCAGGGATATGCTGGGTTTTTGACTGTGCACCTTGGGGAGGACTGGGAGCTTCCCGTTTCGGTACATTCCCAACCAGGTGCCAGAGGAAAGCACTAGGCAGGCGGCCAGACTGTTTATCCGGGGAGGGACACAGTTTTGTATTGGTTAATTAGATTATGCTTTTCTTATGTGTGTATTGTGTTCTTGAATGAATCATACTCTTTAACTGATAGTTGTGGTTTAATAAAAGTTAGTTCCTGTTTTACTCCAACCCTGGTGTAACCTGCTATACTCCATCTTTCACCCTACACCGAGTCATGGCTAGTGACTGGGTGGCTCTGGCTACAATCGCTTGGCTGTAGGGCTGGCTAAGGGATAGGAAGACCTACGAGGCAGATCTACTTAATCTGGAGTGCAGTCACTGCCTTGTGCAAAGGGAGGCAATGTGATGTAGTGGAAAGGTTATATGAAGGAAAGAGTGTGAGGGCTGGTGGGGGTGCATGGGTTTAATCAGGCCTAAAACAGCACAAAAACTTAATGCACCACTGGATTATATAAGGACACAATTAAACATAATAATAATAATAATAAAAAAAATCACCTTGTATACGGAGATCAGATTGTCATGTGGGAAATGGACGGTTGACACAAAGAGATGGACAAACTGACTGCTCATGCCCAAGTCGTACACATTTTCTGCGATGATTTTGCTGACGTAGTTCTTGCCGGACCCTGTCCAGCCGTGCAAAGAGAGCGTCAGCGGCTTCTTGGGGTTGGGATTGTTCATAAACCCTGCCAGGGCTCGCAGGATCACATCGCAGGCTAGGTGCTGCCCGAAAAGCTTCTGACCAAGATCAGCTTGGAGTGCTGAAAATAACGAAGATCAGCAAATGGGATATAGGGCTTACTCTACATCGCCTCTTTTAAAATATTACGATTTGAACAATTTCTTAATCAGTTATAAGACATTACGTTACCAAGAATTAAAGGCCAAAAATGATCTATACATTGTGTTAGCAAGACTACAAGCAAATGCAAAAATTAGGACAAACATGTGTTTTAAAGGCATCTGTGGAGTCTCCTGCTTATGACATCACTTGTGGCCTGATATGCAAATGAACTGGTTTTCAATGGGAAAATACATTTACTTGCAATTTTGCGAACACAATGTCGAGATTCTCATTAGCAATGTAAACAAATATTTTATTTCAATAAAGTTATTAACATAAATATAATGCATACACATATGAACAAACCATGCACTTCAGGAACAAATGGATACCCCTGCCTTAGTTTGAACATTTCAGAAACCATCTGATTTGACAGATTTCCTTCCCTAAACCATATTTGAGCTATGGTAACTTATCCAGAGCCTTATAAGATTTCAAATTGCTCTTCAGCTGTTGTTGTTGTGTGTTTTTTATTTTTTATTTAAATAAATATATCATTGTATATTCTATAATCAGAAGTTACTGGGGCAGAGTTGTTAAAGAGATCTAGTAGAAAAAAATAGATTCGGACCCGGAATCCAATTTAGGTGAGGTGCAGAGGTCCCGGGATGCCACCCAAATCACCAAATGTAGAAGAAGCAAGTAATGGACCCAGCACTCAAATAGAGTTAGTGGAGGTGTTTATTCAGCACACAGGCAACGTTTTTTTTTTCCAAGGTTGAAACGTTGCCTGTGTGCTGAATAAACACCTCCACTAACCCTATTTGAGTGCTGGGTCCATTACTTGCTTCTTCTGTAAAAGAGATCTAGTCACCATGGATACCAATGGAATGTTCCTGCTGATTACATCACTTTTAGAATGTTGCCCCAGAAATCAGAGCCCCAAGACCATAAACAGGTGACTGGGTCATACATAGTTGCCAACATTTGCCATGTTTCCAGGGACACATGTTTGTTCCACATGCTGCAGAAAGAGCATGCAAAGTGCAGCCCGGCAGTATGTAGGATGGATATACGCACATACACAATCCAATTAATAAATCATGGTAGGTCCTATGAGATCTCCACCCTGATTAATTCATTGGATTGTGTCTGTGCGTATATCCATCCTGCATACTGCCGGGCTGCACTTTGCATGCTCTTTCTGCAGCATGTCGAACAAATAGGTGTCCCTGGAAACATGGCCGATGTTGACAACTATGGGTCATGTTGCAGCGGCCCTGGCTGCCTGAGCGTGCAGGGAGTTGCAGTCCAACGGGAAAGGGGGCTAGCTAAGAGTGATGGGAGTTAGGGCTCACAGCACCTGGAGGGTTAGGGCTCCCCCCCGCGGCCAGTTCGTGGAATGGCCTGCAGTCTCACCTGTAGTATTGAGTGGCCGCTCCTCCTCACAGCACTCCACAAAGCGGCCGCAGTAAAAGCGAGGGGAGCTGAGGTAGGCGGTCAGGGTGGAGGCAGTGCCTATGGCGATCACCGTGGTAATGGGCTCCAGAGACCTCACGGGCCCGGAGAGCAGCACAACCAGTAACACAGCACAAATCCCGGGTCTCGGCCTGAAACCCCTGCCAGCAGCCATGGTGCTCCTGCCGGGGACAGTGCGCATGCGCACGGGGGACTCTATTTACGGCACAGCCGCAAAGCGAGACCTAACGTGGGCAGAACTCAGAGACCCCACTGAACCTTCAGGGAGTGATTACAGCACATATAACTGGCATGCTAATGCAAATTGCCCACACTATACAAATGCTGGATATCTAAATTTGAATTATATAAATTGAAGGCATATATTTTCTAGCACATTGCATAGTTAAAACTCAGTTTTCTTGCTTTTGGGTCCAGGCACAGACTGCATTTGTATGATATATATTTCAGTCATATTAATATGATAAGCGTTGGAGTGGCAAAGTCTGGTAATCTTTCTGGTAGACTTCATGATGCAGGATTGCTTGAAAAAAATGCCCCACTGTGCTTTAAAGAGATCACAGTACTCATATGGTCCATCAAAATCCCACTACTGGCACCAATTACACCCCTCTTCACTGTCGTCCACTATTACATCTGCCTGCATGGCCATCCGCAGATTCTTTCCCAGGAGCGGGGATAAGTATCATTCCCATCTTTCCCCTCTCCAATATCTCCTTCCCATTGCCTACATTTGTTGGCTCAAGAGAGGGGTTTCCTGGTGGGAGGCAAAGGTTTGTACCCATTAATAGGAAAAATATGACAGTGATAGTAGTTTCTAACAGACCAGCAACATGAGAGATTTTGTTTACATAGCTGTGGTGGTAAAGATTATCCTGTACTATCCTAGTCTACAATCCCTATTTGTTCAGCCAGTAACGGCTGACTGGGAGCTGTAGTCAACAACAACAACAAAGTTAGCATGTAGTGTGGTATAGGCCACCATAACAAAAGCCATTGCCCGAGGAAGCCGAGACCCCACTCCAGCGAAAAGCGTTGATATTTGGCTCTTTTGCCTGTTTCTGTAGACATCCCCATAGTTGCCTGGGAGCATATTTTTCATTGAAGGTGTATATTAGTTTTCAGCAGTATTACACTATTGTGGTTGTATTCTAGCGTTCCTGCACCATCCCCCCCGTTGTCTATTTTGAGTATCTTTTGGCACCAGGGAGAGAGCCCAGTTTGGGAGGCTGCGTTACACTGGGACGTATTTTCTACATGTTACAGTGTGTACACAAACACTGTGTGACTAAGTGTTCACATTTGACTTTGAGAGCATAGTCAGTACAACGTGGAGCATGGGTGGGGCTAACAGTGCTGTGGAGCTGTGGAGTCTCTTGCCTATGACATCAGCAGTGGCCTTTAAAAAGTTGTTTATTTGCAGATCAAGCCACAAGGTGATGTCATCAGCAGGACACTCCACACGGATATGGAAAATACATTTTTAGGCATTTGTTTGCAATTTTGCTCAATGTATAGATCATTTTCAATCATTTTTTTAAATTGTATTCTCTACATTCACAGTAAAAACAATGTTTAGGTGATAAACTTTAATTTCTTTTTCACTGAGATGGAAACAGAAAAAAAAAACCTTAATTAAGCCAACCCCCTCCCCCCAACATTCCTGCATTTTTTTTGCAACTCTTCAGGTCTTTCAGGTAATTACAATTTTAATTACAAATCCCAGAATCAAACATGATATTAGACTCTGCTGTATTGATTTACTGTAGGTATTCTGAGACCTCTCATGCCTGATGGGTCTTTCTTGGTAAGGACCCTACGTGGAGTGCCTGACTGCGTCTATAAAGCTCATTTGCGATTAATTAAGTTGCGTCCCGTCACTGACTGCAACAAGCCGACGTGATGCTTGGGAAGGAGAGCGGTGGTACGATGACATCATAGCTGGCACTCGAAGGTTGGCAGTGGTGGCCTTTAGAGTTTAGTTACTGAGTTCGGCCCCATTCAGTCTCAGCTGATAGGCTCCGTGCTCGCACACACTGCTGTATGCCTTGAGACATTTATCATCGTTCCAGCCAGCGCCGGGAGACACGGTGACGCAGTCTTCGTTCCCGGCGTTATTCGGCTGGTTCAGAATCCAGAATCTGCAGAGAGACAGAGGATCGGTAGTGCCGAGGTGTTATAAAAACCGATAAAAAAAAAAACATTGCTACCAATCTCTCGCACTACGTCCGTCATACAGGCCTTTATCATCTTCCATCTTGACTACTGGAACCCTGCCCTGTGTGGTGTTCCATTAACTCTACTCTCACTACTACAATCCACCCAAAATGCTGCTCTTTGTAATGTCTTCCATTGGATTCCCATTCCTTCAAGCATGGCTTAATAATACTGATCCTAACATACAAAAGGGTAAATGGGCATGTACCTTAAAAAGTGCATACCAGTTTATCCTCACACTAGGGCCAATAGTACACATGTCTATAGGTCGGAGCACAACTGAAAAAAATAGTTTAGTGGCTCTTTACATTTAAATAAATTGCTTGGGTTCAACTAGAGGCTGATGGGAGCAATACACCTACCCGAAGCTATGAAAAACAGACAGATATAAGGATCTACTCGATAAAGAGAGCATTGCTGGCAATGGAGAAGGGAATTTTCAAACTTAAGACCAAAGTAGTTGTGCAACTGCCCTCCCTATGTATAGTATTCTTAAACTTGGGAGTCTGTTTGTTTGACACAACAGGTATAATGTATAATCGTGGGGCAGGACTCTAAAACGGGAGCAGTCACCATAGAAACCAATGGAATGTTCCACTGTTAGAATGTTGCACCAGAATGGACCTTTTAGAGCAAATCCCAGAATTCAGTGGTGTGCAGAGTTAAGGTACGAAGCTCACGTGAACCATTGTATCACCCTCTCCCCAATAATAATGTGTCCCCCACTTGTTCCTCACTTAGGAGCTGTATCATAGGGTGTCCCATCCACCCAGCGCCAATCTCCTTCCAAATCTCGGTCCGACAGTCCAATCCAAGATGTCCTCGTCACCAAACCTTGTATGAAATACTGGTAGAGGGAAGACGCAAGAGAAGGGAAAAAAAGCTAAATACCCAGCAACAAAAAAAGGTAAAATGATTTGCTTTTAGAGGAATGGGATATACTCCTACCTGCTTCTCTGCTCTATCAACTACAGCCAGATGGCCCCCTTGCCTTCGACACCACTGCAGACTCTCCGGCCAACTGAGAGTGTTAGGGGATAGCAAATAACAGGACATCTCAAAGAACTGCCATCCAGGGGAGCAATAGGGACAAACACTACCTGCAAAAAACAAGACGCCAAACCCTGAAAGGACTGGACAGTGGATACCAAACAACAACAAAAGTGTTAATTAAGACCGGGGTGGGCAACCTGCAGCCCTCCAGCTGCTGCTGAACTACATCTCCCATAATTTCCAGTTAAGAGGCTGGCAGAGGAGTATGGGAAATGTAGTCCTGCAACATCGGGTTGCCTATCCATGATCTAAGACAACTTTCTGTGAATCTCCTTGGGGAGAAAAAAAAAAAAAAGTGCTCCAGCGAAATTCACTTTGCCAGTATACCGATCGTATTTGCCAAAACCTACTCTTTTCCTTCACACTTCTACGCTAGGGGGTCTATTCACTAAGGGGAAATTGGGTGAGATGATCGTTCCAACTATACATTGTGCAGGGACAAAGCTGGCGAGTTTCTCCGCATAGAAGAGCGAAGCTGGCCTTGGATAAATGCATATAATATCTTCAAACCTCTCCCTTTTGTAACCATGCATTATGAAGTGCCAGCTCTGTTCTTCTAGCAGGAGGAACGCATCCAAGGTTTGTCCAATGAATAATTATTGCCCAGACCTCTACATCTCCCTTGATTCATGGAAAGGTTCGAGGTAGGGGGTAAGGTGATCCATGTTCTATGACACATACCAGTATCTCGAGCGCTAGAAATGTCTGGCGCCTTGTCCTTGCAGTTCTGTAGAAGCATGCTCCCGCGAGACACAAGGAGATGAGACCTCGTCAGATTGTGGAACGTCTCCTGCAAGGAGCTGTAGTTCATGTGCACATCCTGGAATCTCTGTCCCAGCGTCTCGATGGCCTGCAGGTACCGGGTCTGGTTGTGGAGTAGTTGGGACATGGTGTGGTCTCGCAGGAAGATGTGGTCCTCCAATAACGAAGATAGGTTTGCGCGCAGGAGGAGGTTGGTTTCCTTCTCTTCCTCGAGGAACCCGGACAAGAGACTCTGGTTACAACGAAGCAACTCCTCCTGCTCTGCGCTTTGGCTGTACTTGGCGGTTAGCTGAAGGTCTAAGGATACACAGGATTGGGCAGTAGAACACAGTGTTACAAAAGGGATAACAAGGCTGCATTATGTTATCAAGTTACAAATGTATCACTTGTGTATCTCAGCCTGCTCTAGGGAAGAAAGCATATGTATCTTGGCAAATACTTCAAAGCACAGACATGCGCATGGATTGTGCCCAGGGACACGCTAGTCCAAGCAGGATGGAGGAGAGGCAAGTTAAGGAAGAATAAGGATTTGGGTTAATAGTGGCACTGTGGACAGTTATTTGGGGAATAATGATGGCAAGTGATTTGGGTTAATAATGGCACCATGGCAAGTGATTTGGGTTAATAATGGCACCATGGCAAGTGATGTGTTAATAATGGCACCATGGCAAGTGATTTGGGTTAATAATGGCACCATGGCAAGTGATTTGGGTTAATAATGGCACCATGGCAAGTGGTGTTGGTTAATAATGGCACCGTGGATAGTAATTTGTGTTAATAATGGCACTGTGGATAGTGATTTGGGTTAATAATGGCACTGTGGATAGTGATTTGGGTTAATAATGGCACTGTGGATAGTGATTTGGAGATTAAGGATACTGTGATAAGTGATTTGGAGGAATAAACGTGCTCCTTGAGTTTAAAGACAGCGACTAGATAAATAGTAAATTAGAAATAGTGGCGTCTATCAAGTACTAGGCTCCATCTTAGAGATAGGCTCAGATAGAGCTGTTCTTGGTACCAAAATCTGAGAGAGGATGATTTATGCCAACCTCCTGGTCATTGCACCAAGTAGTTAAATGCTACAGTAAATAAAAATATTTATATATATGGACGTGAGAGGGAGAAAGTTGGTGGTCATGGGCTTTTCTTAAAGGGACAGGCCCCTGGTGCATCCCCTCTTGTTCTACCCCTCATGGTTGCTAATCCTGTAGAAAGGTTGCTGAGCCTCAGAACTTGTACCAGTTGTTTTGTAACAACCTTTAACCTCTGTGCCGAGCCATGTGTAAACTGTTGGTGCCATACACTTAAACCTTAATGTTACGTGTTAGAATATAGTTATTGACAATGTAATTCAATGTATACTTTATTAATTTAAACAAGGCACGTGCTCAATGTATAAAAAAAAAATCATTAAAAGTATGGAATTGCATGAGTAACCTAAATTAGAAATGTACAAATTACAATTAGAAAAAACACATAACAAAACATCCCTAGAAAACTTTTCTCCTTAAGGGGTAATAAATAAATAAATAAAAAATAATGATATTATAAAATATTTAAATTTCATGCCACCATGATAGGTGTCCGTTTACATTTTTTTTTCCAATGTATTAACTGCTTTGACAGAAATAAAGATATAGCTGAGTGACTATATTATAGTAGGAAATGTAAATTTGCATTGGATAGTAATGTAGAACAGACAGGACTCACAGAGTAACAGCAGAGAGATGGCCACTGCCACTAACAGGACATTGAGTATGAAGCTTCCAATCACCAGACAGCGCTGATACGACACTTCAATCCCATTGTCATTCTTTATGCAGAGCCTATAGGATGCAATAATAAAATCCTTTACTGGACAGACATTGTGCGCCTTACAAACCAAGCACAAGACAGAGATCATTTATAAAACAGGTCAGCTGGGGCAAGGTTCTAAAAGTGATGTCATCCGCGGTAGATCAAAAAAACAAAAAAACCCACCCACTTTTTGGGAATGTTTAAACTTCAGGCCAAAGTAGCCGACTTGGAACAATTCTCCATTTGAGCTATACTTCAAACTCGGCTACTTTGGCCTGAAGTTTGAAATTCCCTGCAACTCCCTCGTCCGTGAATCAAGCCCCTGATCTTGAAGCAGTAGGTCTGCCTTAGAGCCGATAAAGACCCCCCTGGTGCCTGGCTTCAACGGAAATTCAGTAACAATAAACATTACGTTACCTGCGTCTGATATGTAGGTTAGGTTTCTGTAACAATTTCTTACCCTACAAAACAAAATCTGCACAGAACATAAAATGCATCCACCATGTTTAAAGGTCTACACCTCTAAAGAGGTAGTTGGCACATGGAATCACCTTACAGCAGAGTGCATCAGATGCAAACAGAAAGTTTGCAATGAGTAAGCTGCATCCATTTTTGGTTAATGTGTTACTGGGGCTACAACGGGCACGCCAAAAGTAAAAATTAGGGGTCACTCACAGTCCACCGCTACTGCCATCACTGGAATCTTGCCTCGTACTCTCAGCCTCTTGTCGTACCAATGCTGCCAGCTTCAGAAATTCCAGATCCGCATACGTATTCCTCTCCTTTCCCCTCTCCACGTCGGAGATGGATCTGACATTGCTCAATGGTACGGATGAGGTGACAATATTATCTGCCTCCCTCTCCCACTGCATCATCCATAGTCTTCTGTTTCTATCGCTCCCTGCCATCCTCTATCCCAAACGCACTTGTCTCTTGCTCTCTCCCCCCCCTTATTCCACATTCTTTAACGCCCTTCCCTAATGTCCTTGTCCTGTCACTCTCTCTCCGTCCCAAACAATCGCGGATACAGAGTTGCAACTATGCTTCACCGGAATTGTTCCTGCAAAAGGACACATATGAAAACTTATCCAACAGTAACAGGATTTAAAAAAAAAAAAATTTCCAGTCCTAAAGTTTCAACTTCACAATAGCAGCTGCTAATTATTTAGCCCTGCAGGGAGAACATTAAATAGTTATTAAAAAAAAAAAAAAATAATTATATATATATATATATTATATTTATAGACTTTATTTGCAAACAGACAAATTCAGGAGCCAGCCTATTTGAACTTCCAAGGAGTTCTATGTAAAAGAATTAAAAAAAAAAAAAAAGGTTGGAAGGGAGCAGTAGGGATTTTAGGAGCCCCGGCTTTTTATGGGGTCCCAAGACTAAGCTGCAAGCCTCCAATAGAGAAAATAAAACAAAAGCACGGCTACTCACACTGTGCACTTTCCACAGAGCTGTAGCGCTTTAGCTTTAAGTAAATATCTTGGTGCCATCACAGCATATAAGATCCATGGCTTAGAAACACTCCTGAATAACTCCAGATCAAGGTGGGTGCACAACCGAGACCTCCGGCCCCGTATACAAGCAAACAAAAGTCTATCCACTCCTCGCATATTCAGCAAAAATCAAGTACATGTTAATACAGAGAGTTTGCAATTAAGGACCTCATGTTGTTTAATGTAGACCAACGCGTTTCACGCTTCACCAGGAATTGCCTATGAGTAAACCTCTGTTAATGTGCAAAAGGCATGGAATGAACTCTATTAAGCCACATGGGGTGTTTGTTGTAGACTCCCTAAAACATCGACTTAATATTTGCGGACTACACATGGAGTGTGTCTAGGGTTGCTACCTTTTCTTCAAAAAAATACCGGCCTTGGTTCTGTCTCCATAGACTTAACATTGGCCTGATGCAAAATTTTTACCGGCCTGGTGGCAACCCTAAGTGTGTCCCATCTGTATTACAGGGCTTGCCAAATATTTGTAGACAAGTGGAGCCAAACAGACCCATCAATATTTTTAGGAGGCAGGAAAATGTTACTTTTATAGGAGGGCTATGTGGAACAATAAAAATAAAAAATATAATAAAAAAAAAATGAAGAAGCAAGGATTCTGCCATCGCAACACAACCGTTTTAGATTCTCACAGTATAAACAATGTTTAAAAGGACAATTGTAGCAAAACATGAATTAATGTTTATTGGAAAGATTGCATTAAGTTTAGATGGTTTAAATAGAAATTCTTTAATGGAAAAAAATAAAAATAAGCCCCCTTTAATCCAAAAATCTCTAACAGGGGGCAGACATGTTGTTTAGAATGTTGGGTCGAATGTGTCAGATATTCCTTCGTCTTACTCGAGAATCTAAACATGTCTGCCCGCGGATAGAGCTATGTGGAGCAAAGAGGACTCATTAAAGATACTTTACATTTGTATATAAACCATCTATATTAATCTTTCTATATCATCAGAATGGAATTACAAGCTATTTAGCATTCCCCAAGAATACGGACATAAATTGAAGGACACTTAGAATAAATCATTATAAATATATCATTTATCAAATTCACATAATTTGGGTAAAAAAAAAATTAAGTCCCCACATAATTAACGTCTTCACAGTCAGAGGTGGGGGGGGGACAAGTGGTGCAAACGGGGCAGCCTGTGTAAAGTCACATTCAAGTAAAATGCGTTGGAAATCCACAGGATACGTCTGGAAGAGACACTAGAACTACCCTTTTTCAAATGGTAAAAGCGTGTTGTCCGTGGCACCTGGTATGAGGGTAAGATCTTCTGACGGCACCAGTCACCCTCAAAAGTTTGGCACATACTTAGTCACAGACGATTCCAATATTTCTTTAAAAAGTAAAAAAAATTCCCAGTCTCTGTAAAGACTGTGTCTAGTTATAAATAGTAATCTAGCTTTCTGGAGATTACTTTGCAGCCCTTCACAGAGAAAACCTGCTCGTCCTTGGGATAATAAGTCATCTCCTTGGCAACTTTGGTGACAATCTCTTCATCCACATAGTAGCCACGCTCCTGAAGCTCGGTCCTGACACACATCTGTACATGCTTGAACTCCAAGGGGAAGAAAGGGACAAAGTAATCGATGAGGTTTTTGTCTATGAGGCTGCAATGCCAAAATCCGCCTGTAGGTGGAAAATATAGGTCATCAAAAACCATAAGGATGCAGCATCCCCCCAAAAACAAAAATACATAAAAAGACACTCAAACTATCCTGGCACGGTCACCCAAATAGTATTGAAGTGGGAGTAAATCGTTTCTTATAATTTAAAATAAGTTTTCTATAATGTACCATACTCAAGATATTGTTTACAAAAATGTACCTCCAAGCGGAAGGTTTTAATATGAAGACACCCAGAGGTCATTGGGAGAGAAACATTGTCGATCAGAATCTCTGCAATAAGCACAGTTTTCAAATGAGAGCGCTACAGGTCAAGAGATGCAATACAACTTTCATATCTTGGGAACTGTACATCGCTGAAACTTAAAAATCAATAAGCATAAAATATTTTGGAATGAGCTGACTTTACAAGTATTACACTTTTACAGATCGTGGAATGGGTGGGGAGTATTAATTACCTTCCTTCTTGTTGAATGCGTAAAGGGAAAGACGCTCCTCCACATCCGACAATCGAATGTCCTCTCTTTGCTTTCCTGCCCTCCAGAAGTCCAGGGACAGCTGGGAAATGACTTCGCCACCTGTGTTACTAAAAGGAACACACAGTAGACTGAATGCAAATATATCCCATCAGCCGGAATAACAGGCCCGACTTCTAACGTGTATTTACTGCATTTAACGACTAATTTTTAAAGCGCCAACAAAACCTTTAAAAAAAGGAGACAATTAAAAAACGGCCTCAAATTTAAAGTAAAAAGTGCTGATTCTACAATCCTTACTATCTGCTTTTAAAAGAGACAAATCCATAATATATATATATATATATATATATATATTTTTTTTTTTTTTTTCTTCAAAAGATACTCAACCTTAAGTGTCTGCTCAGTAAAAAGAGAATTGCAGGGAAAAAAAAAAACCTCCTTCCTTCCCTACCTGAGGAAGATGAAGATTGATTTGCGATAGCAGACGCCGTCAAGCTGTTCGTAATAATCCAGGAAGGGTTTAATGGCGTCAATGAGCCCCGGGTGCATTTTATCCACTTCATCAAATATAAATATGGAGCGTTCACAGGCCGAAACGTTTCCCTTGATCCATCTCTGTAGCTGGTCCTGTTGCGATACACAGGTAGAGAGGCATTACGGTATATTGCTTTTTAAAGCACGCCTCTTCGTAGACTGGCCTGTGATTGGTTGTGAGGGAGTCCAATCAGAGAAATGACAACATTAATAGAAATTCGGAATCTTTGTGATGGTTGGGTCATACCATTCTCCTCCTGGGTCATACCATTTTCTAAAATGACCAAAGCTCTATAAAAACTAACTATTTATAGTATAAACACAAACTATTACCCCTATATCCTTCCTACTTGTTGGTCGTTGTGCTCTTCATTCTACCAAGCCAGTGGGGTAAGACGAGGGCATCAGTCAAAAAATATTGGTCAACCTTGACTCCTTTTTTTTGGTACAGGAAGCTCTACAAAACTGAGCTTGGTTGTGGAGGCCCCCTTTTAGATTGCAACTGCCCACATTGCCACTGGATTAGGTGGTCCCATGAATAGGCAAACTATAGGCGAACCATTGTCTATGGCAAGATCTGTGATGGTCAAGAGTCCAACACAAAGCCCAGTAGATGTATATCAGGAACGATGTTGATGCCAAACCCCTGGCTGGCTCTGATTAGGGGAGTCAACCCCTAAGGAGAAAGAGGGCTTCTGGGTATGCTGAAGACTGTTGTAGCTACAAACACCGTGGAGTATGAAGTCCACCCGGGCCCTGGATTACCTTGTAGGTGTCGAGGAGATCAGCATGAGGAAAATGCAGAGTGGCAACAAACTGATGGACAAACTTGCTGTTCATGCCCTCGGGATAAATATGTTTGACCAGGATTTGGCTGACGTGGTTTTTTCCCGTGCCGGTCCAGCCGTGAAAGGAGAGGGCAAGTGGTTTCTTCGGGTGCTTGTTTTTCATGAAACCAGACAAGCCTTTCAGGACGACCAGCTTGGCTAGGTGCTGGCCGAAGATTTTTTGGTCAAAGTCCAACTGCAAAGCTGAGAGGAGACAAGAGGTGGTCAGACCAGCAGACGCTATCTTTATTATAGATAGGAGCAAGGCCACAGATGGCAGGCCTAGGGCAGAGCACAGTCAATCTACAGAGGTCTGTCCTAGGATAAGGAAGATGTTTAACCTTATATAGTGATACTATATTACGTACTATTCTCACCTGAATTACTCAAGTGTGCACCTTACAAGGAACTCCATCACCTAACCATTGTCAATTATTTAAAAATAAAATAAAAACATTATTCTCATTGACACCAGGCCATTACAAGATGATGTCATAAACAGGAGACACCACAAAACACATCTCATTCTGTTAACGCATCATTTTTATTCTCTGCATCTGTAGAAAAAGCAATTTTTAGGTAACAGAGTTCCTTCAAAGAGAAACATAATAAAAACACAAGGTATTGTTAAATAAAACAAGGCGTTAGGTTGTAGCTAGTACATTGCTTACACTGTTAGGCTTAGTCTGGCCACTGAACTGTTGGATTAAACACCCACAAAATCTGATGTTCCACACACTCAATAAAGATATTCAGCGCACGCAATACAAAATGCCATTTTTAATAAAACCAATGTGTGCATGGCTAAATTAACATCACAGGGAATTAATAAATAATATTAAACAGTAAAGTCAATTAATCATATTCAAACAGGTGAATTGAATGCTTAAAGGCACAGTATTACCTGAACATTGTTTTTTTTTTTTTTTTTTTGTACTGTGAATGTAGAGCATACAAAATGATCTATACATTGTGTCAGCAAAACTGCTGTCTGTGGAGTCTCCTGCTTATGACATCATCTGTAGCTTGATATGCAAATGAACTGCTTTTCAATGGGGGAAATGTGTAATTTGCATACCGTCCCACAGGTGATCTCCGCACAGACATATTTTTCACCTAATTTTCTATTCTTAATACTATTTTGTTTGGCACAATTCACATTGGTGTCGTCCTCAATACATTAAGGTCATCGTATATATACTTTGCAACATGTATAGTAAATTCATTTACAGAAGTGTCTGCTGATATTTATTTGTTGCATTATTGTTTTGTTTTTTTACAATAAATATTTCTTATTTACATTTGTGATAGGTTATTGTATGCATTTAATTAAGCCCTGTCCATGTGTATATTAAAATGCCATTTTTATTGTTGGGACTGTGGTCCTGCATAGCTGCCAACACAACACTCAGAATGCTGCTATGAAGGGTAAGCATATTACCCCCCCCCCCCCCCCATCCCATAGTATGTGGGTTACTTAAAAAAAGTCATTTCTGGGTCAAACTTCCCAAAAATATGAACTTAGTGGAAACTAATAGAATCTTTCTGCTGTTTCAATTACTTTTATACAAATACCACCCTATGGTTACATATAGGTAGGTATGGGACTCGATGCATTATGGCTTGGTGGTCATCAGAAGATAGCCTAAATGAGAGACTGTCCCTTTAAAATCGGGACAGCTGGCAGGTATTTATTCCTGCTAGCTGCAGATGGTGGAATTTGGGGTATAATGTATATACATACATGCTTTCTCTATAGCTACCAGCTTGTACTTTCCAGTGCACAGAAGGCATGCCAGTGCATAGAAGACATGCCAGTGCACAGATGACATGCCAGTGCACAGATCGCATGCCAGTGCACAGAAGGCATGCCAGTGCACAGATGACATGCCAGTGCACAGATGACATGCCAGTGCACAGAAGGCATGCCAGTGCACAGATGACATGCCAGTGCACAGATGACATGCCAGTGCACAGAAGACAAGCCAGTGCACAGAAGACATGCCAGTGCACAGAAGACATGCCAGTGCACAGATGACATGCCAGTGCACAGAAGGCATGCCAGTGCACAGATGACATGCCAGTGCACAGATGACATGCCAGTGCACAGATCGCATGCCAGTGCACAGAAGGCATGCCAGTGCACAGAAGACATGCCAGTGCACAGAAGACATGCCAGTGCACAGAAGGCATGCCAGTGCACAGAAGACATGCCAGTGCACAGAAGACATGCCAGTGCACAGAAGGCATGCCAGTGCACAGATGACATGCCAGTGCACAGAAGGCATGCCAGTGCACAGAAGGCATGCCAGTGCACAGATGACATGCCAGTGCACAGAAGGCATGCCAGTGCACAGAAGGCATGCCAGTGCACAGATGACATGCCAGTGCACAGATGACATGCCAGTGCACAGAAGGCATGCCAGTGCACAGATGACATGCCAGTGCACAGAAGGCATGCCAGTGCACAGAAGGCATGCCAGTGCACAGATGACATGCCAGTGCACAGAAGGCATGCCAGTGCACAGAAGGCATGCCAGTGCACAGAAGGCATGCCAGTGCACAGATGACATGCCAGTGCACAGATGACATGCCAGTGCACACCTATATCCAGCCCCCCTACCTGTGGAGTTTAAAGTCCCCTCCTGGAGGCAGCACTCCTGGATGTAGCAGTTCAGCCCATAATGATAAGCCAGCCCGGTGATCACGGACACTGTCCCTATGGTCAGGGAGATGGGCTCCACTAAGGGGCTCACCAGGGCTGGGAGCAGTAAACACAAGACCACACGGAGTACCTTCATCGCCCAGTTAAATGATGACTTCCGGGATTGTCTGTGTATGTGTTCAGTCTGCCGGTGACGTCACTTCCTGTGCTAAGCCGCCATTTTGAAAGAGGGCAATTCCCTCACCAGCAACAGCCAATGATACCAGGGGTTATTACTTGTGGACAACTTTAACACTGAACACAGTTTTTTTTGGTGGCATTTTAGGACAACTGTCAGCAAAAAATGAACTTAGGTTTCATTAACATTTTGCATGTAGTCCTTTTAAATGATTTAATAAAAAAATACAAATAAATGACATTATTGAGTCCTCTTTGCTCTGTATAACTCTATCAGGGGGCAGACATGTTGAGGCTGATCTTTGTTTAGCTGAACCAAGATTCTAAACAACATGTCTGCCTCCAGGTAGAGCTATGGAGAGCAATAAGGAATCAATAAGGTAGTTTACTTGTATTCTTCCATCCAAACATTTCTATCTAAAATGCCTATACTTGATGCAATATTTCTATTAAACATAAAACTTACTTTTTTTTGGCTAGAGTTGTCCTTTAATTGCTGCTGGTGTGAAGATAACAATTTGGTGCAACACAACACATTGAATTCTGGTTTTATAATCCTTGTTTTTGAATGCACGCATCTCTGATTTGTAATGTCAGCCCATCAAACACGTTTTTATACACAAGATCATTGTAATTTACAAAAGACAAAAAAAAAAAAATCTGGACCCAACAAAGACGAAGGGTTAGCTATTGTGCACTACATTTCTCATGATGCAGTCAGCTAGAACAAAAAATGATTAGTCTTTGTACGATAAGGACCTGTTCTAAGCATTGGCCTGGATAATACCATGTCCTTGTGGTTTCTGTAGTTAAAGGGACTGTATCACCTAAGCATTTCTAACACAGAGTGTAGAAGACAAAAAAAAAAAAAAAAGATCTATACATTGTGTTTGCTAAACTGCAAGCAAATGCTTAAATTAGGAGAAAAATGTGGAGTATCCTGCTTATGACATCACTTGTGGCCTGATATACAAATGACCGGGTTTTCAATGGGAAATGTGTAATTTGCATACCGTGCCACAGGTGATGTCATAAACAGGGGACTCCACAGACACATTTAAAACCTTTCCTCCTAATGTAGGCATTTGCTTGCAGTTCTGCTAATACAATGTATAGAACATTTTCAATTCTCTACATTCACAGTAAAGTTGACATAATACAGTCCCTTTAAAGGAGCAACATGCTACTGTGAACACAGGGGAAGATTAATGGAGGCGACACATGCAGACACTGTGCCTAATAATGGCGCAATCTCAGCTTGCAGCAATATATACTAGCGCCCATTTCTTTAAAAAAGGTGCAGAAGTGGGCCTACACTTGGACTGAAAATCTACACTGCCTTCTAAGTTGAAATCTCCCCCCCCACCCCCCCCCAAAAAAAAATCTCTGGATGTAGAACACAAGTGACTTTATATTTATAGCAGTCTTTGCATTTTTTTGTTTTTTACTTTTTCAACCGCATCTTGGTTTATAAATTCTCCCAAAGAGAATATCATTTTTTATTTTTTTTAAATCTGCACATTGGGGGGGGTTATGTATAAAAGGGGTTTTGTCAGAAATGTAGCGCAATTGAGCCATGATTCTCATCTACGGCTATGAATAAAAAGATTTCCGCCAAAATAAAAACGTGATCTAATCATTGTGTAAGAATTTTGTTGCAGACTCTGTATTGATCATTTTTATTGATCTACAATTCTCCGCCCTTCCTAACCGGACGTTATCGGCACTGAACAAAAAGTCACAAAGGGGGCTAAAAAACATTTGGATGAAATTTCATGTCTGTGAAGTTGACATTTAATTTTATAGTGTGATGGTGCTTCAGGAAGTGGGGAAAAAAAAAATACTAAAGCATGTACAATTATATAGACCATACTTTCAAAAACAAGATTTATTGCAGACTTAAACAAGCCATTAGCCGAGAAAAAGAATCATCCAACACACTTGCCAACATCAGCTGGGTCGAATGTGTCAGATATTCCTTCGTCTTACTCGAGAATCTAAACATGTCTGCCCGCGGATAGAGCTATGTGGAGCAAAGAGGACTCATTAAAGATACTTTACATTTGTATATAAACCATCTATATTAATCTTTCTATATCATCAGAATGGAATTACAAGCTATTTAGCATTCCCCAAGAATACGGACATAAATTGAAGGACACTTAGAATAAATCATTATAAATATATCATTTATCAAATTCACATAATTTGGGTAAAAAAAAAATTAAGTCCCCACATAATTAACGTCTTCACAGTCAGAGGTGGGGGGGGGACAAGTGGTGCAAACGGGGCAGCCTGTGTAAAGTCACATTCAAGTAAAATGCGTTGGAAATCCACAGGATACGTCTGGAAGAGACACTAGAACTACCCTTTTTCAAATGGTAAAAGCGTGTTGTCCGTGGCACCTGGTATGAGGGTAAGATCTTCTGACGGCACCAGTCACCCTCAAAAGTTTGGCACATACTTAGTCACAGACGATTCCAATATTTCTTTAAAAAGTAAAAAAAATTCCCAGTCTCTGTAAAGACTGTGTCTAGTTATAAATAGTAATCTAGCTTTCTGGAGATTACTTTGCAGCCCTTCACAGAGAAAACCTGCTCGTCCTTGGGATAATAAGTCATCTCCTTGGCAACTTTGGTGACAATCTCTTCATCCACATAGTAGCCACGCTCCTGAAGCTCGGTCCTGACACACATCTGTACATGCTTGAACTCCAAGGGGAAGAAAGGGACAAAGTAATCGATGAGGTTTTTGTCTATGAGGCTGCAATGCCAAAATCCGCCTGTAGGTGGAAAATATAGGTCATCAAAAACCATAAGGATGCAGCATCCCCCCAAAAACAAAAATACATAAAAAGACACTCAAACTATCCTGGCACGGTCACCCAAATAGTATTGAAGTGGGAGTAAATCGTTTCTTATAATTTAAAATAAGTTTTCTATAATGTACCATACTCAAGATATTGTTTACAAAAATGTACCTCCAAGCGGAAGGTTTTAATATGAAGACACCCAGAGGTCATTGGGAGAGAAACATTGTCGATCAGAATCTCTGCAATAAGCACAGTTTTCAAATGAGAGCGCTACAGGTCAAGAGATGCAATACAACTTTCATATCTTGGGAACTGTACATCGCTGAAACTTAAAAATCAATAAGCATAAAATATTTTGGAATGAGCTGACTTTACAAGTATTACACTTTTACAGATCGTGGAATGGGTGGGGAGTATTAATTACCTTCCTTCTTGTTGAATGCGTAAAGGGAAAGACGCTCCTCCACATCCGACAATCGAATGTCCTCTCTTTGCTTTCCTGCCCTCCAGAAGTCCAGGGACAGCTGGGAAATGACTTCGCCACCTGTGTTACTAAAAGGAACACACAGTAGACTGAATGCAAATATATCCCATCAGCCGGAATAACAGGCCCGACTTCTAACGTGTATTTACTGCATTTAACGACTAATTTTTAAAGCGCCAACAAAACCTTTAAAAAAAGGAGACAATTAAAAAACGGCCTCAAATTTAAAGTAAAAAGTGCTGATTCTACAATCCTTACTATCTGCTTTTAAAAGAGACAAATCCATAATATATATATATATATATATATATATATTTTTTTTTTTTTTTTCTTCAAAAGATACTCAACCTTAAGTGTCTGCTCAGTAAAAAGAGAATTGCAGGGAAAAAAAAAAACCTCCTTCCTTCCCTACCTGAGGAAGATGAAGATTGATTTGCGATAGCAGACGCCGTCAAGCTGTTCGTAATAATCCAGGAAGGGTTTAATGGCGTCAATGAGCCCCGGGTGCATTTTATCCACTTCATCAAATATAAATATGGAGCGTTCACAGGCCGAAACGTTTCCCTTGATCCATCTCTGTAGCTGGTCCTGTTGCGATACACAGGTAGAGAGGCATTACGGTATATTGCTTTTTAAAGCACGCCTCTTCGTAGACTGGCCTGTGATTGGTTGTGAGGGAGTCCAATCAGAGAAATGACAACATTAATAGAAATTCGGAATCTTTGTGATGGTTGGGTCATACCATTCTCCTCCTGGGTCATACCATTTTCTAAAATGACCAAAGCTCTATAAAAACTAACTATTTATAGTATAAACACAAACTATTACCCCTATATCCTTCCTACTTGTTGGTCGTTGTGCTCTTCATTCTACCAAGCCAGTGGGGTAAGACGAGGGCATCAGTCAAAAAATATTGGTCAACCTTGACTCCTTTTTTTTGGTACAGGAAGCTCTACAAAACTGAGCTTGGTTGTGGAGGCCCCCTTTTAGATTGCAACTGCCCACATTGCCACTGGATTAGGTGGTCCCATGAATAGGCAAACTATAGGCGAACCATTGTCTATGGCAAGATCTGTGATGGTCAAGAGTCCAACACAAAGCCCAGTAGATGTATATCAGGAACGATGTTGATGCCAAACCCCTGGCTGGCTCTGATTAGGGGAGTCAACCCCTAAGGAGAAAGAGGGCTTCTGGGTATGCTGAAGACTGTTGTAGCTACAAACACCGTGGAGTATGAAGTCCACCCGGGCCCTGGATTACCTTGTAGGTGTCGAGGAGATCAGCATGAGGAAAATGCAGAGTGGCAACAAACTGATGGACAAACTTGCTGTTCATGCCCTCGGGATAAATATGTTTGACCAGGATTTGGCTGACGTGGTTTTTTCCCGTGCCGGTCCAGCCGTGAAAGGAGAGGGCAAGTGGTTTCTTCGGGTGCTTGTTTTTCATGAAACCAGACAAGCCTTTCAGGACGACCAGCTTGGCTAGGTGCTGGCCGAAGATTTTTTGGTCAAAGTCCAACTGCAAAGCTGAGAGGAGACAAGAGGTGGTCAGACCAGCAGACGCTATCTTTATTATAGATAGGAGCAAGGCCACAGATGGCAGGCCTAGGGCAGAGCACAGTCAATCTACAGAGGTCTGTCCTAGGATAAGGAAGATGTTTAACCTTATATAGTGATACTATATTACGTACTATTCTCACCTGAATTACTCAAGTGTGCACCTTACAAGGAACTCCATCACCTAACCATTGTCAATTATTTAAAAATAAAATAAAAACATTATTCTCATTGACACCAGGCCATTACAAGATGATGTCATAAACAGGAGACACCACAAAACACATCTCATTCTGTTAACGCATCATTTTTATTCTCTGCATCTGTAGAAAAAGCAATTTTTAGGTAACAGAGTTCCTTCAAAGAGAAACATAATAAAAACACAAGGTATTGTTAAATAAAACAAGGCGTTAGGTTGTAGCTAGTACATTGCTTACACTGTTAGGCTTAGTCTGGCCACTGAACTGTTGGATTAAACACCCACAAAATCTGATGTTCCACACACTCAATAAAGATATTCAGCGCACGCAATACAAAATGCCATTTTTAATAAAACCAATGTGTGCATGGCTAAATTAACATCACAGGGAATTAATAAATAATATTAAACAGTAAAGTCAATTAATCATATTCAAACAGGTGAATTGAATGCTTAAAGGCACAGTATTACCTGAACATTGTTTTTTTTTTTTTTTTTTTGTACTGTGAATGTAGAGCATACAAAATGATCTATACATTGTGTCAGCAAAACTGCTGTCTGTGGAGTCTCCTGCTTATGACATCATCTGTAGCTTGATATGCAAATGAACTGCTTTTCAATGGGGGAAATGTGTAATTTGCATACCGTCCCACAGGTGATCTCCGCACAGACATATTTTTCACCTAATTTTCTATTCTTAATACTATTTTGTTTGGCACAATTCACATTGGTGTCGTCCTCAATACATTAAGGTCATCGTATATATACTTTGCAACATGTATAGTAAATTCATTTACAGAAGTGTCTGCTGATATTTATTTGTTGCATTATTGTTTTGTTTTTTTACAATAAATATTTCTTATTTACATTTGTGATAGGTTATTGTATGCATTTAATTAAGCCCTGTCCATGTGTATATTAAAATGCCATTTTTATTGTTGGGACTGTGGTCCTGCATAGCTGCCAACACAACACTCAGAATGCTGCTATGAAGGGTAAGCATATTACCCCCCCCCCCCCCCCATCCCATAGTATGTGGGTTACTTAAAAAAAGTCATTTCTGGGTCAAACTTCCCAAAAATATGAACTTAGTGGAAACTAATAGAATCTTTCTGCTGTTTCAATTACTTTTATACAAATACCACCCTATGGTTACATATAGGTAGGTATGGGACTCGATGCATTATGGCTTGGTGGTCATCAGAAGATAGCCTAAATGAGAGACTGTCCCTTTAAAATCGGGACAGCTGGCAGGTATTTATTCCTGCTAGCTGCAGATGGTGGAATTTGGGGTATAATGTATATACATACATGCTTTCTCTATAGCTACCAGCTTGTACTTTCCAGTGCACAGAAGGCATGCCAGTGCATAGAAGACATGCCAGTGCACAGATGACATGCCAGTGCACAGATCGCATGCCAGTGCACAGAAGGCATGCCAGTGCACAGATGACATGCCAGTGCACAGATGACATGCCAGTGCACAGAAGGCATGCCAGTGCACAGATGACATGCCAGTGCACAGATGACATGCCAGTGCACAGAAGACAAGCCAGTGCACAGAAGACATGCCAGTGCACAGAAGACATGCCAGTGCACAGATGACATGCCAGTGCACAGAAGGCATGCCAGTGCACAGATGACATGCCAGTGCACAGATGACATGCCAGTGCACAGATCGCATGCCAGTGCACAGAAGGCATGCCAGTGCACAGAAGACATGCCAGTGCACAGAAGACATGCCAGTGCACAGAAGGCATGCCAGTGCACAGAAGACATGCCAGTGCACAGAAGACATGCCAGTGCACAGAAGGCATGCCAGTGCACAGATGACATGCCAGTGCACAGAAGGCATGCCAGTGCACAGAAGGCATGCCAGTGCACAGATGACATGCCAGTGCACAGAAGGCATGCCAGTGCACAGAAGGCATGCCAGTGCACAGATGACATGCCAGTGCACAGATGACATGCCAGTGCACAGAAGGCATGCCAGTGCACAGATGACATGCCAGTGCACAGAAGGCATGCCAGTGCACAGAAGGCATGCCAGTGCACAGATGACATGCCAGTGCACAGAAGGCATGCCAGTGCACAGAAGGCATGCCAGTGCACAGAAGGCATGCCAGTGCACAGATGACATGCCAGTGCACAGATGACATGCCAGTGCACACCTATATCCAGCCCCCCTACCTGTGGAGTTTAAAGTCCCCTCCTGGAGGCAGCACTCCTGGATGTAGCAGTTCAGCCCATAATGATAAGCCAGCCCGGTGATCACGGACACTGTCCCTATGGTCAGGGAGATGGGCTCCACTAAGGGGCTCACCAGGGCTGGGAGCAGTAAACACAAGACCACACGGAGTACCTTCATCGCCCAGTTAAATGATGACTTCCGGGATTGTCTGTGTATGTGTTCAGTCTGCCGGTGACGTCACTTCCTGTGCTAAGCCGCCATTTTGAAAGAGGGCAATTCCCTCACCAGCAACAGCCAATGATACCAGGGGTTATTACTTGTGGACAACTTTAACACTGAACACAGTTTTTTTTGGTGGCATTTTAGGACAACTGTCAGCAAAAAATGAACTTAGGTTTCATTAACATTTTGCATGTAGTCCTTTTAAATGATTTAATAAAAAAATACAAATAAATGACATTATTGAGTCCTCTTTGCTCTGTATAACTCTATCAGGGGGCAGACATGTTGAGGCTGATCTTTGTTTAGCTGAACCAAGATTCTAAACAACATGTCTGCCTCCAGGTAGAGCTATGGAGAGCAATAAGGAATCAATAAGGTAGTTTACTTGTATTCTTCCATCCAAACATTTCTATCTAAAATGCCTATACTTGATGCAATATTTCTATTAAACATAAAACTTACTTTTTTTTGGCTAGAGTTGTCCTTTAATTGCTGCTGGTGTGAAGATAACAATTTGGTGCAACACAACACATTGAATTCTGGTTTTATAATCCTTGTTTTTGAATGCACGCATCTCTGATTTGTAATGTCAGCCCATCAAACACGTTTTTATACACAAGATCATTGTAATTTACAAAAGACAAAAAAAAAAAAATCTGGACCCAACAAAGACGAAGGGTTAGCTATTGTGCACTACATTTCTCATGATGCAGTCAGCTAGAACAAAAAATGATTAGTCTTTGTACGATAAGGACCTGTTCTAAGCATTGGCCTGGATAATACCATGTCCTTGTGGTTTCTGTAGTTAAAGGGACTGTATCACCTAAGCATTTCTAACACAGAGTGTAGAAGACAAAAAAAAAAAAAAAAGATCTATACATTGTGTTTGCTAAACTGCAAGCAAATGCTTAAATTAGGAGAAAAATGTGGAGTATCCTGCTTATGACATCACTTGTGGCCTGATATACAAATGACCGGGTTTTCAATGGGAAATGTGTAATTTGCATACCGTGCCACAGGTGATGTCATAAACAGGGGACTCCACAGACACATTTAAAACCTTTCCTCCTAATGTAGGCATTTGCTTGCAGTTCTGCTAATACAATGTATAGAACATTTTCAATTCTCTACATTCACAGTAAAGTTGACATAATACAGTCCCTTTAAAGGAGCAACATGCTACTGTGAACACAGGGGAAGATTAATGGAGGCGACACATGCAGACACTGTGCCTAATAATGGCGCAATCTCAGCTTGCAGCAATATATACTAGCGCCCATTTCTTTAAAAAAGGTGCAGAAGTGGGCCTACACTTGGACTGAAAATCTACACTGCCTTCTAAGTTGAAATCTCCCCCCCCACCCCCCCCCAAAAAAAAATCTCTGGATGTAGAACACAAGTGACTTTATATTTATAGCAGTCTTTGCATTTTTTTGTTTTTTACTTTTTCAACCGCATCTTGGTTTATAAATTCTCCCAAAGAGAATATCATTTTTTATTTTTTTTAAATCTGCACATTGGGGGGGGTTATGTATAAAAGGGGTTTTGTCAGAAATGTAGCGCAATTGAGCCATGATTCTCATCTACGGCTATGAATAAAAAGATTTCCGCCAAAATAAAAACGTGATCTAATCATTGTGTAAGAATTTTGTTGCAGACTCTGTATTGATCATTTTTATTGATCTACAATTCTCCGCCCTTCCTAACCGGACGTTATCGGCACTGAACAAAAAGTCACAAAGGGGGCTAAAAAACATTTGGATGAAATTTCATGTCTGTGAAGTTGACATTTAATTTTATAGTGTGATGGTGCTTCAGGAAGTGGGGAAAAAAAAAATACTAAAGCATGTACAATTATATAGACCATACTTTCAAAAACAAGATTTATTGCAGACTTAAACAAGCCATTAGCCGAGAAAAAGAATCATCCAACACACTTGCCAACATCAGCCACGTTTCCAGGGACACATGTTCCACATGCTGCAGAAAGAGCATGCAGAGTGGCAATATAGAGGATGCATGTATGAGATCTCTACCCTGACTAATTAATTGGATTGTGTCTGTGCCACGCTGCATGTTCTTTCTGCAGCATGTGAAATGCGTGGCCCTAGAAACATGGCTGATGTCAGCTACTATGGTATGCAATAACGAAGTTAGGATAAAATAAGCCGGGACTACAGATTCGAATAGGATAAAAAGGTAATCTGTGCAACAGGGATGTTCTCTTTATAGTAAATGTTATCAGAGTCCAACATGTTTATTATCCCAGTTTCTGGTTGAACAGAAAGCCTTAGAGTAGATCTTTTAAATTATTTTTCCCCACTTAATAAGGTCTGCAATCCATTACAGTTTGGCCACTGACATGTTCAGTATCAATTTAACATGCAAGCGATCCTAATATACAGAAGGTCGGTCTCTGAGCTGGATACATCATCCCCTTGGTTTCAATACCGTCTGTTCATCTTTTTAAATTTCTCATAATGATAATCGTCTGTGGCTTTTTCATTGGACGGCCGCTTGCGGTTGGGGGGAGAACCTGTTTGGATCGAAGACACAGCCGTGTTAGGGAATAAAACCCATTAATAAAAAAGGTGTTGCGACAACAACATTACCTTCACAACAACCCTATTTATATGCTGGAGCCGGCAATAGGTGGGTCGTCGGTTTGCGGAAGAACTACAATTACCATGATCCTCTGCCAGGCTTACTTGACAAAAATGCAGATTGGTATCATGGTTAGCGTTCAACCAAAGCGTTAAAAATATACTGAATATCTAGATCCGTATGAAACAACAAAAAAAAAATCATTGGAAAAATTAATAATTATAATAATTTCCAAGTTTAACAGTCTTGAGAATGTACCACTAGGATATGATTAGTTACTTTTCTCTGGGACAAAATCCAGAAAGGCACAGTAATCAACTTAAATACGCTGTATTCATACAAAGGCCCCGTCTTTCGTCAAGTCTATTGAATGTCTATAAAGTTTCAGTTTAAAAAAAAACAAAAAAAAAAAACACCTCTCATTGAATCTGATGGAGTATGCAGCTCCCCACCCCCCCTGAATTTAGGCCACTTTTTTGTTGTTTGACTTACTCGCTGGTTCTGGCTTTGCCGTATCGCCCACACGTAGGGGGCGTGCTTTTGGCTCCTCCTTGTGGCGCCTCAAGGGAGTATGCTGGTCCTCCTGGTAAACTGAAAGTAAAAGGGGCAGATAGTTAGCAAAAGACAGCGGAAAACCAGGGAAAAAGAGATGTCTATGGTTCTGTCTGCTGTGCTCATGATTCGCAACCACAGGTTTTTTTTCCCGATAGCAAACCTTGGCACTGCAAACGTTTGTGAACTGCATATCCCATGATGCTTTGTCAGTCTTCTGCACACTGAGCATCATGGGACTTATAGTTCCCGAACATCTTCAGTGCCAAAGCTAGCCATCGCTGTGAAAATTCCACTTTCTGTCCACTTTCCTTGTTTATCTACCCTTCCTCCCCCATGCAAACAAGATCCGTGCAACGTTTCCATGACTCTTACATCGATTATGTTGCACGTAATTGACAGCCATATTTGTGGGCACGAAGGAGGGCTGCTTATCTTTCTTCTTGTTCTGCTGCTCAGCCAGCAGTCTGGCCTTGGCGTCTTCTGTTGAAATTATATTTTTAATCTTTGCGCTGAAACAAAGAACATCACACGTTAATGGGTCTTGAGTGGCCGAGACCCATGCGCAATCGCAAGGCGGCCGAGACCCAATGCGCAATCGCAAGGCGGCCGAGACCCAATGCGCAATCGCAAGGCGGCCGAGACCATTGCGCTATCGCAAGGCGGCCGAGACCATTGCGCTATCGCAAGGCGGCCGAGACCCATGGGCTATCGCAAGGCGGCCGAGACCCATGGGCTATCGCAAGGCGGCCGAGACCCATGCGCTATCGCAAGGCGGCCGAGACCCATGCGCTATCGCAAGGCGGCCGAGACCATTGCGCTATCGCAAGGCGGCCGAGACCCATGCGCTATCGCAAGGCGGCCGAGACCCATACTCTATCGCAAGGCGGCCGAGACCCAATGCGCTATCGCAAGGCGGCCGAGACCCATGCCCTATCGCAAGGCGGCCGAGACCCATGCGCTATCGCAAGGCGGCCGAGACCCAATGCGCTATCGCAAGGCGGCCGAGACCCAATGCGCTATCGCAAGGCGGCCGAGACCCATGCGCTATCGCAAGGCGGCCGAGACCCATGCGCTATCGCAAGGCGGCCGAGACTCATACTCTATCCCAAGGTCCACCTCCGGAATTCCGCTCAACATCTGATTGGATAACATTTCTTCTGTCTTCTTGGCAGACAAGACATTGATGCTATCCGGCAGCTCATACAGACAGTCCTCTGCGCTTTTTGGTTTCACTTTTTTCTCCTCATTTTCCACAATCCCTTTTCGTTTCTTGAGTTCCGTCTCAATGTACTTCATCCTGAGTAGCAGAAGAGCCGTTCAGAAAACAGATTCATTCTCAAAGAGCCACTAAAACATGGGAAAATAAAAGCTGCTTCTCTTTAGACTGGCAGCATGTACCTTAGGAGGTCCACTCCGCTCCTTTAACTGTACAAAACACAGTCCCTCCTCTTAACCCACACTGTACATACATGTCAGCATCTTCATCACGTCTGTTAGTTTCTGCGGAGAAGGACGTTCCCAAGTTCAAATCTTCTTCCTCTCCGATCCTAAAAAAAAAAACCCAAACACTTTAATTTGTGAGACAATGATGTAAAACAAAACACACAATAAATCTGTCCTTCAAGAAAATTTGAAGTCTGCATCTGAGCAGAGATTCAGACAGCTCAGAATTAGGATTCCCAGAAAGGTTAGGCAAACAGGAAAAACAAAAGAGCAGGAAACTTAATGTCACTTTTCCAATCAGTGACATTAAGTGAAACTTAACATCCCATGCAGAAAAAAAATAATAATAAACACTATAACTAAGTTTGGTTGGGAGCATGCGTGTGATAAACCTTTCCAGAACCTTCCTGGAGTGAAATAATTATGAATAATACTAATTTGCGATTTTTATAGCACTTATTCCCCTGAAATAATAAAAGCACTTAACAACAGAGATAAAAGTTTCTGTTGGTCAGATGAGCTGGCTGGCTGCCTGATAAAACAGGTGAGTATTTAAATTCTTCCAAAAAATGTTTGTAAAGATGTTGCCTCTCTGACTGAGCATGGTAAAGAGTTCCAGAATGTGGGGAAGCATGGCCGTACAGGAGGGCTTCATTGGTTGACCAAAGTGTGTGAGATGGAATATAGGGTGCCAGGAGTTAAGCAAACTAACATTGCTATACATCGCATTTAGCAATATAGTACTTATTTCTGCTTTGTTTCTTACCCCTTTACTGGCCGAGGAATGCAGACACTGAACTTTATTTTTATTTTTTTTAAAAAAGTGTCAATTAAGAGGGATTTCATCCCCTAAACAAAGCTTATACTGTCAATGAAGAGAATAATAAAAACAAAAACACATTGATATATTGTGTTAGTAAAATTCCAATTAGATGCCTAAAGTAGGAGAAAAATGTATTTTAAATGTCTGTGGCAGTCTCCTGCTTAGGTGATGACCTGTGGCCTGATATGCAAATTAACTGATTTTCAAAAGGAAAATGTGTAATTTGCATACCAAGCCACAGGTGATGTCATAAGTAGGAGACTCCACAGACACATTGTTCTCCTAATTTAGGCATTTGCTTGCAATTCTCCTAACACAATATATAGATCATTTTCAAGTTTTAAATCTCTACATGCACAGTAAAAACATTGTTTTTCTTTAAAGCCAGGTACTGATGTACTCTCTGAGGGACAAAGAAACACATAATAAACTCTGCTATTAAAAGGAAAGTATGATTAAAGTCCATGGAATTATGCAAGGTGCCCCAGTGTCTAGTCAAAAACACCAACACCTTTAGTATACAAAGAAAAATATATGCTGCATGGAAGAAACCAAGAACCATCCCACGCATTTCACACCAAGCGTGGGCTCCTAGGATGCGAAATGCGTCAGGTTTTATTTTGTGCATTTCATCCAGTAACCCTGCCAGAAGTTTTGCACTGTAGCTTAATTTGAATGTGTTGACTCTGTGGGGCATCTTCCCATCATGAGTTTTATCACAGTTTTCTCAAATGACACACAGCAATGTCTCCATATGTCTAATACACATTTGACACTCATTCTGGCCATTTTGGTTCATACTTTTCCTTGCCACGGTGGTCTTTCAATTTCTTCATATCCACTATCCCTCCGGTTTTGATCTTGAAGGGGTCATCCTGGAAAAAAAAAATATATATATATGCTGCATTTATCATGTACTTCATTCATGAAGCTGGTAAGGCAGCCTGGCAATTAGTATGGCTCTTTCACACAGTACATACTGCTAATGTTGTCTCCTCAGGTAATTTTTCACCCACCAGAAGGGCGGCAGCACTGGAAAAAAATAAAAATAAATATAGACGGCTCAAATAACAAGTTACGACATTCACTAGAAGGAGAAACATTCAGTTACAGGTGACTTCAAATTCCTTCCTCAATATCTGAGATATGAAGATAGTTACAATGAATGGAAAGAGTGTAGCAGGACTAACACATATCACCCATGGGCTGAACAGATAGATAAAAACATCCCACACCTGACTCCTTTTGGACGTCTCCGTAGACTCTGCACTTCCTTGGCTTCTTCGAGCTTCATCCTAAAAGGTATAACATTGAGAAAAGATCAACTTATGTATTCTTCTGCCAGCGTTATAGGAAAATTAAATATCTTTCCATACTCTTTATTGACTGGCAAATATACATCATGTTTACGTAGCTGTTAACGTCTGTCCCCCTGCAAAATAGGACAGGGGGCGGGAGGGGGGGGCAGGGGGTGGGAGGTCAAACTGACAGCTGCACTGTACATGTGCACAAGCACATATATGATGTCTCGGGCACCCCAGAGTATGAATTTGGGACCGTGGGATAGCTCTAACCCATGCGAAGCGTCTTTATCTCATGGTCTGGTCATTCATTTCCCATTTTATGATAATTTATGGAATATTATCCAAATAAAAGCTTTAACAGTCCTTTTAAAAACAACATATAACTTGCATGGATGCATTAAATGAGAAACATATGAATGATTGGGGGGGGTGGGGGGGGGCTGGTCCTGAAGGAGTTAATGATGCTGCAGGATTCAGCCAGTCCTCTCACCTCACTTCTCTGGTAACCTCATCTTCCTCCTCTTCCTCTGAGGATGAGGCCTTGCGCCTTCGGAAGCTTTTACCTGCCGGCATCTCTGCTTCACACTCAGATTCTCCCCCGTGTTGTGAACACAACAACAATTACTCTTCACTTCCGGCGCGGAGGATGACGCGGGGCTGCCCTTCTGAGGCTCCCAGAGCACCACCCACCTTCAGGCAGCAAGGGGCGGGGCCGAGACTCAGCCCGTCAACAGCTGCAGCAATAGGGGGAGCATCATCCAGCCTGGCATGGCATAGAACGGTAAGCATCCCCCCTGCACCCAGGGGCCCTGACACTGTGTGCGCAGAGAGGGTACATGTCAGTGTACAGGTGTACGCAGGATATAGATCTGTCACTGTAACCCTGACCCTGCAAGAGGCAGACAGGGCCCAACCTGACATATATCAGGGTGCTATACACACAGTGAGGAGGGTATCAGGGTGGTATATACACACAGGGAGGAGGGTATCAGGGTGCTATATACACACAGTGAGGAGGGTATCAGGGTGGTATATACACACAGTGAGGAGGGTATCAGGGTGCTATATACACACAGTGAGGAGGGTATCAGGGTGGTATATACACACAGTGAGGAGGGTATCAGGGTGCTATACACACACAGTGAGGAGGGTATCAGGGTGGTATATACACACAGTGAGGAGGGTATCAGGGTGGTATATACACACAGTGAGGAGGGCATCAGGGTGCTATATACACACAGTGAGGAGGGTATCAGGGTGGTATATACACACAGTGAGGAGGGTATCAGGGGGTATATACACACAGTGAGGAGGGTATCAGGGTGGTATATACACACAGTGAGGTGGGTATCAGGGTGGTATATACACACAGTGAGGAGGGTATCAGGGTTCTATATACACACAGTGAGAGGGTATCAGGGTGGTATATACACACAGTGAGGAGGGTCTCAGGGTGGTATATACACACAGTGAGGAGGGCATCAGGGTGGTATATACACACAGTGAGGACGGTCTCAGGGTGGTATATACACACAGTGAGGAGGGTATCAGGGTGCTATATACACACAGTGAGGAGGGTATCAGGGTGGTATATACACACAGTGAGGTGGGTATCAGGGTGGTATATACACACAGTGAGGAGGGTATCAGGGTGGTATATACACACAGTGAGGAGGGTATCAGGGTGGTATATACACACAGGGAGGAGGGTATCAGGGTGCTATATACACACAGTGAGGAGGGTATCAGGGTGGTATATACACACAGTGAGGAGGGTATCAGGGTGGTATATACACACAGTGAGGAGGGTATCAGGGTGCTATATACACACAGTGAGGAGGGTATCAGGGTGCTATATACACACAGTGAGGAGGGTATCAGGGTGGTATATACACACAGGGAGGAGGGTATCAGGGTGGTATATACACACAGTGAGGAGGGTATCAGGGTTCTATATACACACAGTGAGGAGGGTATCAGGGTGGTATATACACACAGTGAGGTGGGTATCAGGGTGGTATATACACACAGTGAGGAGGGTATCAGGGTGGTATATACACACAGTGAGGAGGGTATCAGGGTGGTATATACACACAGGGAGGAGGGTATCAGGGTGCTATATACACACAGTGAGGAGGGTATCAGGGTGGTATATACACACAGTGAGGAGGGTATCAGGGTGGTATATACACACAGTGAGGAGGGTATCAGGGTGGTATATACACACAGTGAGAAGGGTATCAGGGTGGTATATACACACAATGAGGAGGGTATCAGGGTGCTATATACACACAGTGAGAGGGTATCAGGGTGGTATATACACACAGTGAGGAGGGCATCAGGGTGCTATATACACACAGTGAGGAGGGTATCAGGGTGCTATATACACACAGTGAGGAGGGTATCAGGGTGCTATATACACACAGTGAGGAGGGTATCAGGGTGGTATATACACACAGTGAGGAGGGTATCAGGGTGGTATATACACACAGTGAGGAGGGTATCAGGGTGCTATATACACACAGTGAGGAGGGTATCAGGGTGCTATATACACACAGTGAGGAGGGTATCAGGGTGCTATATACACACAGTGAGGAGGGTATCAGGGTGCTATATACACACAGTGAGGAGGGTATCAGGGTGCTATATACACACAGTGAGGAGGGTATCAGGGTGGTATATACACACAGTGAGGAGGGTATCAGGGTGGTATATACACACAGTGAGAGGGTATCAGGGTGGTATATACACACAGTGAGAGGGTATCAGGGTGGTATATACACACAGTGAGGAGGGCATCAGGGTGCTATATACACACAGTGAGGAGGGCATCAGGGTGCTATATACACACAGTGAGGAGGGTATCAGGGTGCTATAAACACACAGTGAGGAGGGTATCAGGGTGGTATATACACACAGTGAGGAGGGTATCAGGGTGGTATATACACACAGTGAGGAGGGTATCAGGGTGCTATATACACACAGTGAGGAGGGTATCAGGGTGGTATATACACACAGTGAGGAGGGTATCAGGGTGCTATATACACACAGTGAGGAGGGTATCAGGGTGCTATATACACACAGTGAGGAGGGTATCAGGGTGGTATATACACACAGTGAGGAGGGTATCAGGGTGCTATATACACACAGTGAGGAGGGTATCAGGGTGGTATATACACACAGTGAGGAGGGTATCAGGGTGCTATATACACACAGTGAGGAGGGTATCAGGGTGGTATATACACACAGTGAGGAGGGTATCAGGGTGCTATATACACACAGTGAGGAGGGTATCAGGGTGCTATATACACACAGTGAGGAGGGTCTCAGGGTGCTATATACACACAGTGAGGAGGGTATCAGGGTGGTATATACACACAGTGAGGAGGGTATCAGGGTGCTATATACACACAGTGAGGAGGGTATCAGGGTGCTATATACACACAGTGAGGAGGGTATCAGGGTGCTATATACACACAGTGAGGAGGGTATCAGGGTGCTATATACACACAGTGAGGAGGGTATCAGGGTGGTATATACACACAGTGAGGAGGGTATCAGGGTGGTATATACACACAGTGAGGTGGGTATCAGGGTGGTATACACACACAGTGAGGAGGGTATCAGGGTGGTATATACACACAGTGAGGAGGGTATCAGGGTGCTATATACACACAGTGAGGAGGGTATCAGGGTGGTATACACACAGTGAGGAGGGTATCAGGGTGCTATATACACACAGTGAGGTGGGTATCAGGGTGGTATATACACACAGTGAGGAGGGTATCAGGGTGGTATATACACACAGTGAGGAGGGTATCATGGTGGTATATACACACAGTGAGGAGGGTATCAGGGTGCTATATACACACAGTGAGGAGGGTATCAGGGTGCTATATACACACAGTGAGGAGGGTATCAGGGTGCTATATACACACAGTGAGGAGGGTATCAGGGTGGTATATACACACAGTGAGGAGGGTATCAGGGTGGTATATACACACAGTGAGAGGGTATCAGGGTGGTATATACACACAGTGAGAGGGTATCAGGGTGGTATATACACACAGTGAGGAGGGCATCAGGGTGCTATATACACACAGTGAGGAGGGCATCAGGGTGCTATATACACACAGTGAGGAGGGTATCAGGGTGCTATATACACACAGTGAGGAGGGTATCAGGGTGCTATATACACACAGTGAGGAGGGTATCAGGGTGGTATATACACACAGTGAGGTGGGTATCAGGGTGGTATACACACACAGTGAGGAGGGTATCAGGGTGCTATATACACACAGTGAGGAGGGTATCAGGGTGCTATATACACACAGTGAGGAGGGTATCAGGGTGCTATATACACACAGTGAGGAGGGTATCAGGGTGGTATACACACAGTGAGGAGGGTATCAGGGTGCTATATACACACAGTGAGGTGGGTATCAGGGTGGTATATACACACAGTGAGGAAGGTATCAGGGTGCTATATACACACAGTGAGGAGGGTATCAGGGTGCTATATACACACAGTGAGGAGGGTATCAGGGTGCTATATACACACAGTGAGGAGGGTATCAGGGTGCTATATACACACAGTGAGGAGGGTATCAGGGTGCTATATACACACAGTGAGGAGGGTATCAGGGTGCTATATACACACAGTGAGGAGGGTATCAGGGTGCTATATACACACAGTGAGGAGGGTCTCAGGGTGCTATATACACACAGTGAGGAAGGTATCAGGGTGGTATATACACACAGGGAGGAGGGTATCAGGGTGGTATATACACACAGGGAGGAGGGTATCAGGGTGGTATATACACACAGTGAGGAGGGTATCAGGGTGGTATATACACACAGTGAGGAGGGTATCAGGGTGCTATATACACACAGTGAGGAGGGTATCAGGGTGCTATATACACACAGTGAGGAGGGTATCAGGGTGCTATATACACACAGTGAGGAGGGTATCAGGGTGGTATATACACACAGTGAGGAGGGTATCAGGGTGGTATGTACACACAGTGAGGGGGGTATCTGATTGGTACATGGGTTGCCTGTGTATGTGTAATGCACATGTAGAGGCTCCTGTATTGATAGTATTGTATTGAGGATGGGAGAAATTACTAGCTAGCAGGATCCTGCTGATAAGGATTGAGCTGTACATATAACTGACTGGACCAGACTGATTGTATCATCGCTGCTTTGCACAGACAGCCAGAGGAGCAGAGTGCTGTACTAAATCCTTAATGATTGAGGCTGAGGGTAATAGGTCAGCAGGTCCTTCTATCGGTGATTACTGACCTTGACCTGCTTGCAGTATCTGCTGGTTTTTCCCATGTGTCCTGTAACTAGATTACAATGCTGGCCGGTGATGTGCAGCAGACAAGGGCTTAACGGGAGTAGGTTGTTCAATGATTGTGACTTTGCACCTTCGTCCATCAATATTTCACTGGTTTATTTCATATTCACAAACATGGGTCGGGGATAAGGTGATAATGACTGTGATATCTGGGAAACCAGACATCACACATTAAACATGGATTATGATGTATTATAAGAGTTTAATGTGGAAAGGTGATTGAGTTATGGTGATCATAATGATCTCCAAGGAGGAGCTTGTTGTAAACACAATGATTTATTCACGAAAGAGAGAATAGCAGTGAACTGAGATGGGAATTTCAAATTTAAAGGGACAGTCTAGTCCCCAAACTCACTTTGATGCAAGATGAAGATTACTGCTTGTATAATGCACAGGCTTTTATCCCCCCAGTGTGATTGGATGCAGGCATTCTGTATAAATCACATTTTTAATATTCTACTCAATCAGGTACTGCCGTACTTAATGTTTGTAGGCACTGAGCATGTATCAGTTTTGTTTCAATTAGTTCATTTTCTCTGCTGGTGGAATAGAATGCATTGTGTGGAACCTAAGTGACCTTGCTTTTGTACAAGTAGGATTTCCTAACAGTGCAACACATTATCTGATGACATCATTGGAGACACAGAATATCTCATTAATTTGAATGGCATTATTCTCATTGGTTATTGCTACAAAAAAACCGCAGATTGACTTTTACTCAGCTAGTGTGGCCAGTCCTGGTTTCTTTCAAATTGCTGTAATTTGACAAATTCATCTAAGTTTAAGATTGTCATATTTTAAGCAATGCAAAAGGTGAAATATGCATGGTAAAGTTTTCTGAATGCATATTAATATGCATTAATATTTGGAGGATGCTTTTTTCTGCATTGGAGAATTTTTCCAACTTGGCTAATTTGGCCTCAATTTTGAAATTCCCTTGTCAATTCCCTGCAAGTCTTGAATTCATGAATTTTTCATGAATAAAGTGGTGTTTGATCATTATCCATTTTTAGCTGAATCTTTCTGGACCTATGAGGCATAATTTGGAGCAATATACAAACCTTTCACTGAGTAAGAACGCTAGGATTGACTCAATAAGGGGAGAATTGAGATGGGAATTTCAAACTTCAGGCCAAAGTAGCCGACTTGGAAACACTCTCCCATCCAGCTGAGCTAGAGTTGGAATTAAGGCCTGGCGTCCGGTATTGTCACCCACAATGCTGCCCCAAGAGTTACAATGGGACAGTACAAAAGTCAGCGATAGGAGGGGTGTGCAGCGCGAGGGGGTAAAGTATGCGCAAGCCCCTTGGGCACAGTAGACATTCTGTTCCTGACGGTGTGCATATGTGATTCTGTCTATATGACAATGTGCGCGCATTTATGCATGACTGTGTGCGCATGACTGTGTGACCGTATATGACACTGTATGTCTGCATATGACTGTATATAACACTGTGTGCGTTTGTAGAGGACACTGTATGTCTGCATGTGACTGTGTGCGCATGACTGTGTAACTGTATATAACACTATGTGCGTTTGTAGAGGACACTGTATGTCTGCATGCGACTGTGTGCGCATGACTGTGTGACTGTATATAACACTGCATGTATTTGTAGCTGACACTGTATGTCTGCATGCGACTGTGTGCACATGACTGTGTGACTGTATATAACACTGCATGTATTTGTAGCTGACACTGTATGTCTGCATGTGACTGTGCACACATGACTGTGTGACTGTATATAACACTCTGTGCGTTTGTAGAGGACACAGTATGTCAGCATGTGATTGTGCGCGCATGACTGTGTGACTGTATACACTGCTTGCGTGTGTGTATAGGACACATGCATATGGGTGCATGACTGTCTGTGTGCATGTGTGTGTGACTGTGTATTTGTGCCAAGTTCTCTTCGCCTGATGTAAGAGAACACAATTCAGGAGCCAGCCTAATTATTTATAGGAGCCAGAGAACTGGATGGTGTTTCCATAGAGTTCAAGAATAGTCAGCAGCAGGGATTTTAGCAGCTATGGCTCACCCTAACATGATAAATAACCATTATGTATTGTTCTCTTTTAACCCTGTGCACCATGGAGTATGTAATGTTTATTTTTAGTTGGGTATTATAAGGTTATAAAGTATTGGCCACTATTTGGGACACTACCACTTTTTATATGACTGACTTAATTGCATATAAAAGGAAAAAGGAAATTAGATGTTTATCTCCTGGCTCCATTTTGTGAATATTTCTCTTGATGCAACATCATCCAAAATCTTCCAGCCAGTCTCACTTTACAACTGTGGCCAAAACCTGCATGATGATGTCATAAGATACTCCCCGGCTCTCTTACTGGCTCTTGTGTATCATAGTGGGCAGGACTCGTGGCTGTGTACAACTTTCCTCTCATTCAATGCAAGTCTATGGTCAGAATTCAGAGTCAGTTTTTTTTTTCTTAGGTGTAAAAAAAGCCCATTTTGGCCTCCACTGTACCTTTGTCTTTCAGAACCGGCTTAGTGTGTATGTTTGGCCCAGAGGAGGTACATTTTCTTAAGTTAGGGTTAGTCTTGTAAGTATGTACACTACCTATTGGCGTAAGGTCTGTTTTATAACAAGGCTTCACAAGTACTGGTAGACTTTAGGAGCCAGGCACACCAATCCATGAGCTAGCCTAGCTATATTTGAGAAGCAAGGGAAATTGTACAGCTCCTGGGATCAAATAAGGTATAAAGCATCACTGCGCCTTTAACTCCATGCCCTGTAACAACATTTGATTGTGCTAGTTCCGGCAGGAGTGTATGGTGGGGGTTGCAGAATTAAATACAAACAGCTGAAACCATGTAGCGACACAATTGTCCAACTGTTCGGTTATTTACTGCACATTTTTCATATCCGCCCCTCCATGTTTTTTTTGTTTGTTTTTTTTCCAAAGCGCCCCGTCGCTCAAGGGTCCTGTCCCGTTCCAAGATGATACCGGACAACATGGGGGACATGGATGAATTCTGCCCTCACCTGGACTCTATTGGAGAGGTCACTAAGGAGGATCTCATTCTGAAATCGAAAGTAAGTCAGCGGCTTGCAATTTCGGGGAGTATACACACAGTCCCACACAAGCAAATATTCGCCCAAGGGTGTCAGGTGACTGCTTTTGACAAAGCACCAGTTGGTGCGAAACGCGTCAAGCGTGTGTCGTATCCGTTTTGTTCCTGTCTCCCTGCTCGATGGTTTTATTATTCTTTTTTTGATTTAATAAAGTTACTTTTTTACAAACCAACTATGGATTAATGCTGTTTACCTTCCGGATGACTTCAGCTGGCACTACCTCTGTTTGTTCCTGTTGTCAGGTGGCTGCCCCTACAGGTATTGGAGGTCGAAATCTCCCATAATCCCCTGCCGGCTTCTTGGATGTATTATGGGAGATTTAGGTCATCAGTAGCTGGAGGTCCACAGTCTGACACCTCTGACTTTTAAGATATGACAGATGTGGCGGTGGAGGTGGCCACTTTGGATTTGCATCACTCAGTCCTTAGAGACAGCCACTGTTGGCCAGCAGCCAATCAGGACCTGTGATTTAGCTGAGCTGAATGTTGCCAGTGTTCCATGGTGCAAAAGGCAAGAAGTGATGCAAAACCCCCGCTGGGCCCAAAAGCAAATCATTTTACTGAACCGCTGCTGATTAGTTACAAAAAAAAGGACCCACGCCAGGTAAAAGCAGTGCTGAATGATGGTGCAAGCAAAAATCTCCGAGGACCAGGAGATCTGGGAGCATATGTTATTACATAATAATTATCTTGTTTTTGTTTTTGAAGGGATCATGTGAATCGTGCGGGGCTGGGGGACCAAACCTGTGGGCGTGTCTACAGGTAAGTGGCCAGTAATTGAACGGTGCCATGATAGACCTGTTTTCTTTTCCAGTTGGCTGTGTGCGTGATACCCACCTTCTCCTTTTTTTCAGGATGGTTGTCAGTATGTGGGCTGCGGTGAGTCCTACGCTGATCACAGCACAGTCCACGCCCAGGTGGGTTACCATTCAGTCCTTTCGTTCTTTTATTCCATTCTGGGGGTCCGCCTTCATACTTACTGAATGTCTGAATCTTTTTAGGCGAAGAAGCACAATCTCACGGTGAATCTGACCACATTTCGGGTGTGGTGCTACTCCTGCGAGAGAGAAGTTTTTCTAGATCCCAGACCACAGCCATCACTTCCCCAGACCACTTCCCCTAAACTCAGCCACAGGGTGCGTCTTCCCTATGGGAGTGTTCAGAAGGGTGGAAGATCCATGCCCTCTCTGCGTATCATGGGTTTAATGTTAAAGGAATTTTATTTTTTCATAATGATTGACTGTTAATTTAGTAAAACCTCTACTTTAAATACAGTGCACTTTATAGTGCTGAGGTGTCATTTTATAATCAGAATTCTATTTTTCTTTCATGCTGGGGGCTGACATCTTCACAGCTGGGAGTGGTTTAATTTCTTAAAGCCACATCCTGACAGTTTTAGAAACTAATTTCCTCTCTAACTATTGAAACTCCCAGCATGAAAGAATAATAGATTATAAAATAACACCTCAGCATGATAAAATAACACATTATTAAAGCTACAAGATGGAGCTCTCACTGTACCTTTTAGTACATGAGTCTCCCCATAATTTGATATATATATATATATATATATATTTTCTTTTAATAGTGCTGCTGTTGTCCTAAACTGGTATGCTACATCACTAAGTAAAGTCTGTATCTCTCTCTAGGACTCGGCATCCCCGGCCCACCCATTGAAGTCTGTCCCGATTGCCGTGGCAGATGACGGAGGATCGGAGAGTGACGATGATGATGTGAAGCCCAGAGGTAGTGAGGCTGGCTCTTCAGCATATACTAGTACACGTTAGCTGAGAGCTCACTAGAGCTGTATTGAAAAGGAGTGATGGTAAATGCTCCTGAACAAATAACTTTGAAATGTTTAAGTAAATGGTGTTGCAAAAAAATAAGTTCTGTTAAACGGAAGGATTGCATTAAGTGTAGACATTTTAAAAAAGAACTACATTAATGAAAGGGGGTAAACATTAGCCTGTTTAGCAGGACTCGATAGTCATACTTTAGCCTATTTAGCAGGCCTCGAGGTCTGTACATTAGCCTATTTAGCAGGCCTCGAGGTCTGTACATTAGCCTATTTAGCAGGCCTCGATAGACGTACCTTAGCCTGTTTAGTAGGCCGCGATGGCCGTACCTTAGCCTGTTTAGTAGGCCGTGATGGCCGTACCTTAGCCTGTTTAGTAGGCCTCGATGGTCGTACCTTAGCCTGTTTAGTAGGCCCCGATGGCCGTACCTTAGCCTGTTTAGTAGGCCGCGATGGACGTACCTTAGCCTGTTTAGTAGGCCTCGATGGCCGTACCTTAGCCTGTTTAGCAGGCCTCGTTGGTCTTACCGTAGCCTGTTAAGCAGGCCTCGATGGCCGTACCGTAGCCTGATTAGTAGGCCGCGATGGCCGTATCTTAGCCTGTTTAGTAGGCCGCGATGGCCGTACCTTAGCCTGTTTAGTAGGCCGCGATGGCCGTACCTTAGCCTGTTTAGTAGGCCTCGATGGTCGTACCTTAGCCTGTTTAGTAGGCCCCGATGGCCGTACCTTAGCCTGTTTAGTAGGCCCCGATGGACGTACCTTAGCCTGTTTAGCAGGCCTCGATGGCCATACCTAAGCCTGTTTAGCAGGCCTCGATGGCCGTACCGTAGCCTGTTAAGCAGGCCTCGATGGCCGTACCGGAGCCTGTTTAGTAGGCCGCGATGGCCGTACCGTAGCCTGTTTAGTAGGCCTCGATGGCTGTACCTAAGCCTGTTTAGTAGGCCTCGATGGCCGTACCTAAGCCTGTTTAGCAGGCCTCGATGGCCGTACCGTAGCCTGTTTAGCAGACCTCGATGGCCGTACCGTAGCCTGTTTAGTAGGCCTCGATGGCCGTACCGTAGCCTGTTTAGCATTCTTTGATGCCTAAGGCTACTTGGGTTTAGCACCTTCATAGAGTTTACTTAAAGGAGCAATCACTGGTTTTCTGACTGGTTCCTTCACGGAGCCCATGCCATCACTTTTCTATAACAAACCACACAGAGAATTTGACTAAACTCTTCCTCCCCGGTCTGGAATCATTTAAGTGCCTGTCACATGATCACTCCCGTGGGATGACATCACCATACCGCAGGCAGACAACTGTCTCTCTGTCTCTCCCGCCCTCTCAGGTCTAACGGGAATGAAGAACATTGGCAACTCCTGCTATATGAATGCAGCCCTACAGGCGCTCTCTAACTGGTAAGTCTAGCACTGGAGTATATGGAATAGGCTCACATACGCCACCTACTGGTGTTATGAGGGGGGTATTCATAGGCATGTCGTGGGGAAGGTTGCAAGCCCTGTTTTTTGCATGCTCTTGCTTGGGGCTCTTGCTTAGTGCTTTCTAACGAGTGTAGAGAGTCATGAGGATATGTCCATGTCCGGCTCTGTGAATGAGTCTGATTTCAGCACAGATAGAGGGAGATGATCGAGCCCTGGGTGGAAATCTGCAATTTTTCTTTGGGTGAAGTTTAATCGGCCATTTCCTCTCCCTGACTAATAAACATGAAAAACCTCAGTCATTGCCTTTATTGTTCCTCTCTGAAATTGATAGAAATCCAAGCAAGCAGTAATAATAGTTGTAAACTTTTGCTTATGAAAAATTGAGTGACCCTTGCATGAGAATAAACTTGGAGCCCCTGCTCTGATTGGCTGTACGGTTGCCGACACTGTCCATGCATGCCGGCCTCCTGACTGGCCCTGCCTCACGTCTGAGGCAGAGCTGAGAATAAACGCGCGTGTATCACTAAATATACGTGTCTGTTTTGCTAAATATAAAGGAAACTAAGGAAGCATGGGTTAAATAAATGTAGTTTCCCTTTAAAAGTGAATAGGATTAATGGCAGTGTTACTTTGACGTAATTTCTTTGGATAATAGATATTTTTTTACCCCTCTCCTCAGCCCTCCATTGACGCAGTTCTTCTTAGAGTGTGGCGGTCTGGTACGGACAGATAAGAAGCCAGCGTTATGTAAGAGTTATCAGAAACTCATCTCTGAACTGTGGCACAAAAAGCGGTAAGACCCCCGCCTCTCAATGTGTTCATCATTAAGACCCCCGCCTCTCAGTGGGTTCATCATTAAGACCCCGCCTCTCAGTGGGTTCATCCTTAAGACCCCGCCTCTCAGTGTGTACATCAATAAGACCCCGCCTCTCAATGTGTTCATCATTAAGACCCCGCCTCTCAGTGTGTTCATCATTAAGACCCCTCAATGTGCTGATTCCTCCCACTTCTCTATGGTACAGACCTAGCTACGTGGTGCCTTCCAGTCTATCTCATGGAATCAAGCTAATCAACCCTTTATTCCGCGGGTACGCTCAACAGGTGAGTTTGGGTATTGCAGGTAGGAATATTTATATTTCAATAAAGCCGTGTCTGGTTTTTTTAATAGTGTTGTTTTATAGTGCTGTGGTGTTATTTTATTAACTAGACAAGGAAGTAAGTTTCCCAAAGAGTACGGGATTGAGTGTCTAAACAGTATTAGCAGTTCTTGTCCCCTGTGCTGGCATCGCTACTCTTGTTTCTTTTTAGACATTAGTTCGACCAGACTCTTTCGGATCTTTACATTAATATATGGGAATGTCATCTCCCAGCTTGAAAAAAAAAAATCTAAAACAGTTAGCTCTGCTGGTTAGCGATCATATCATTGCTTTTTTAAAAAAAAATATTTTGAGTAAAGTTATATGTTTCATTTTTATAATTTGCTGGGACTTTCTCTAGACCAGCGATTTTTGCAAACTGTGGAACTGTAGATGTTTTGCCATATGAGCGATCACAGACATTGCCATCTTGTGCTGGAGGATCATGGGGAATGTCTACGTTATTGTAGTTCTTCTTTTGTAATTCACATGGTAACAGAAAACACTACACATTATTCTAAAACATTTTTAGGGGGTATTGTCTTCCATTTAAACAGACACTATGAGTTCATTGAGGTGGGCGTCCATTCTCTGTCCTTTCTCAGGACACCCAGGAGTTTCTCCGCTGTCTGATGGATCAGCTTCATGAAGAGCTGAAGGAGCCAGTACCTAGCGAGTGCCAAGAACGAGACGAAGATGATAGGGATGACCAACGAGAAGGGGACCGTGGCACAACCGAGGAGGACTTCCTGTCATGTGACTCTGGAGGAGAGATGGGGGACGGGGAAATCGGAGGGGTGGCGGGCTCCCTGGCGGAGATGGAGCTGCTGATCCGGGAAGAGACGGGCAGGGGGATATCTGAGAAGGAAAAGCTGAAGGAGAGGAGGCTCTCGTACTGTCACAGGAGGACCAGCTCGGAGCAGGCCGATGAGGACGCCGACGTGGACACGGCGATGACCGCAGGTGATCCGCCATGTCACCCAACGCGTGTCAGCCATTGTTGAAGACCGTTCCAAAATGGCATCCAATAGAAATGGAATCTTTCAAACAACCGCACCCTGATCTTTGTACATGAAACAAAGCATGTGGTTGTTATAAAGATTCATTGCAACTAACGTTGCTAGAAATAAATCTGCCTCCTCTACAAAAAAAATGACTAATTAGTTAATCCCCCCCTCCCTTTAATCTTTTTTCCCAATCTCCAGAGCCTGATAACGAATCCTACATTCATTGTTCATCGCGCAGTTCGCACCCTGCAGATGGGCTTTCCAAGATTCCCACGAGCCCTCCTCGCTCCAGCCCCTTACGCTCCGCGCGATACGTCTTGAAGAAAGGTAACGTTCTACGGAAAGGTTATTAAAGTTAAAGGAGCGGGTTACTCTCCTGCTAGGAAAATGCATTACCCTTTGAGTATCGGAGGAATCGGGAAGCAAATGACATAGATACGGCTCAAATAAAGTTTTACCACTTTTGAATGCAGCCATTTTGTTTCCAGCACTAGTACAGCAGTATTTCTGATTATTCCTGCTTGGCAGTGTTGGCATTTGTTTAAGATTCCGATTCTTTTCTCATGTGGTTTCAGCTCAAGTTCTGAGCGGGGGCAAGCATCGCTCTGAGGTTCGATACCGTAGCGTCATCTCCGACATTTTTGATGGATCCATCTTGAGCCTGGTCCAGTGTCTGACCTGTGACAGGGTAGGTTGTTTGCCTTTTTTTTTTTCCCGCTTTCAGCTCCAGAATGCAAATCTGACCCCTCTGGCCTTGTGAATCCCTGGGTTCTTCTCACCTTAAGATAACAAAGCCTTCTAGTAATAAATAATGAGAAATGACCTTGCTATATACGGGTATAGAACTGTCTCTCTATAAAGCCTTGTGTAATAATGTTAAATTACAAAAAAATATACCCGGAATAACCATTTGCGGTGAGATACGCCAGTTATTGCGAGAAAAAAAGTAAATTCACAGTTAACCCTTAATTAAACCAAATAGTCATATAAATTCTCACAAAAATCAACTGATGTTAATCTTGCTGCATATGGGATTGCGGATTGATACGTACGATTGTTGTAGAAACTGGTCAGTTTGGATAGAATCTTACAATCTCCCCCCTCCCTCCACCCCTGCCCATACAATTTGAATGATGATTTTGTAACACCCGCGTTCCTTGCTGCTTGTAGGTATCCACCACCATTGAGACCTTCCAGGACTTGTCTCTGCCCATTCCTGGAAAGGAAGACCTTGCCAAGCTTCACTCCACCATCCATCAAAGTGCCGTTACCAAGGTTGGAACCTGCGGGGATAACTACAACACCCACGGCTGGCTGGCCTTTCTCATGGACTACATTCGTAGGTAACTATATACATGTGTGTCTGTGTTCACCATTTCTACATACGTTTGTACATAATGCCTGGAAACATTGGTAGGACTGGCGCCCTTAGGGCAAGAAGGGGGAGGACCTACATCCAAAGATGGGTGGGGCCTTGTAGTAGGACAGAGCGAGGGAGGAAAGTGGCTGGAGCAAAGGGTATGGCAGACAGTATGGATCAACTTCATTTCTTCACCACAATGGGTTTGGGTTACATCGTCGGCTGGTGTGTGTCCATCTCACTCTAGACGAGATTGGCTCTTGTACATTTGCCTCCATGGTGAGATGTTCACTCTTCCTTATTTGTGGCCATTTACGAGAAGCCTGGTAGACTAGACACAGCCATACATACGTATTAATAAACGTGTCCCAGTGCTGCTGATTCAGTTGTGTGGCCAACGCATTTCACAAATGGGGTAACTTTGAAGGCCCTCTGTTAACCTAAACATACTCATACTGTGAACGTAGAGAATTCAAAAAACCTTGTGCTAGCAATATAAAACAAGAAAATAAGAGACATATTTTTTTTTAACAGGTCTGTGGTGTCTCCTACTTATGACATCACCTGGGGCTTGATATGCAAATAACACATTTTTCTTAAGAGTAGTTCATTTGCATATTAAGCCCCAGGTGATGTCATAAGCGGGAGACTCCACAGACATGTGTAAAATGTTTCTGTTCAGGCATTTTCTAGCAGTTTTCCTAACGCAACGTATAGATAATTTTTCATCATGTTGTTTATCCTCTACATTCACAGTATGAGCAAAGTTTAGTTCCTTTAATGACCGAAGGAATGCCCGTCCTCTCTGTATGTTGCTTGGCACTCTGTAGTGGTCCTGATTTGACTCTTCCTCCTGTGGATCTCCAGGTTTGTGGTCTCCTGCATACCAACTTGGTTCTGGGGGCCCGTGGTTACCTTGGAGGACTGCCTGGCTGCTTTCTTTGCTGCCGACGAATTAAAAGGTCAGAAAAACACAGGATGCGCCCACTTGCTTGACAAAAATAGCTCTCAATTTGATTATTAGGGACATTGTGAAGGCAAACAATAAAAAAAATGATGCGTAAATCATAGGTATAGATCACTTTTGATTCTCTAAATTAACAATACAAAAAATGCAAAAAAGTTTTGTGCAGCAATTCAATAAGAAACCCTGTTTTAACCCCTTCGTGACGTTAGGACGTACTATGCCGTCCTGACTTTAAGTGCCTTAAAGTCGTTAGGACGGCATAGTACGTCCTGTACTAAACAGCTCATTTCGGCTCCCCGCGATGAGCTGTTTTCGGATCCCGCTGCAGGCACTTACAGCGGGATCCCACCTATCAGATGAGGCCACTTTGAGTGGCCTCAGTCTGACAGGGAAAATGTAGCCGGTGCTCAAAGCGAACACCAGCTACATTTTGGTAAATCGCGCTGTGCCCGAACTTCCAGGTTCGGGCACGCCTCCGTGACGTCACACGTGACGTCCGGAGGTCTCGCGATTTTTTGTCAGGGACCCACAGGGTCTATTAAGACCCTGATCGGGTCTCTGCCGGAGTGTTCCTGGCTACCGATCACCTTGTGATCGGTGGCCAGGAACAAATCGTGACGTTTTGGTTCTTGCGTCGTTTGGGACGCAAGCACCATGCGTCACGAAGGGGTTAAGAAACTCTCTAATCCCCTTCCAGCTAAACGCACTGCTTAAAAATCCTAAAAGGCTCTTTCACCGGAAGCCATTTTTGTGCCAAGCGTGTGCCACTCACTAGTAGGAAAGTGGCTGCGCCAACATAGTGCCGCAGTGAATTATTTCTGATCTCTGCCTGTCTCCCCCTCCTCTAGGTGACAATATGTACAGCTGTGAGCGCTGTAAAAAGTAAGTACGTTTAAAAAAACCACCTGTTTTATTGCGGTTTTTAAGACACATTCTGAGCCTTTTACCTTTTCCTTCCTCGCAGGCTCCGAAATGGGGTTAAATACTGTAAAGTTCTGCGCTTGCCGGAGGTGAGTTCGCCAATGATGCTCGGTGCGTTGAGCTATCGACTTTCCATTGTACGGTGGACAGTTATCCTATTATCTTACTGTAGCCAGGACTGGCTGAGCATGCTGGGAGTCAAACCTTTTTCCCTAAAACAAAATTAAACACTCGGACATTGTACATTAGGTAGTAGAGCAGTGCTGTCCTCTGGGTCATAAGCAGTCATCAAGGATCTTTTTTGAATTTTTTTTTTTTTTTACTGATGCTGGACCCATGAACTGATGGGTTCTCACGCCTTCCTTCTCCCCCACAGCCATGCTTCTGTGTGATATCTGACCCTTCCCCGTTCAAACGTGGACACTAGAGGAATAGGGTAGAGACCAGAGCAGGAGAGGCAGAGCTGTGAGCAAATAGGTGCAATTTACCATGAATGTGGGTGGAGGGAGGATCGGCTTAAACAAGTTTGTCAAGTGGGTGAACTTGACCCCACGGCTCTTCTCTCTTGGTGTCGTTCTGCAGATCCTGTGCATCCACCTGAAGCGTTTCCGCCACGAGGTGATGTATTCCTTCAAAATCAACAGCCATGTCTCCTTCCCCCTGGAAGGACTCAACCTGCGGCCTTTCCTGGCCAAGGAATGCGTCTCGCACATCACCAACTACGACCTACTGGCGGTGATTTGCCACCACGGCACTGCAGGCAGTAAGTCCACGGAACAGGATCGCCACCGCCGTCCGGCTAGCGCTGTTATTGTTTATGCCTCCCCCTGCCCAATCCTGCTAAACACGGCGGATGAAAGGGATTTCCAAGACGTAGAAAGGCTAATTATAATGTGCCGTATGTACAACAGCCATGTCTCGAGAGCAGAGAGAGGATAAAAACTGGGCTGGACACATCTGTTTGTAAACCTTAGGAGCCAGTCGGACCAATTCAGGAGCCAGCCTAATCATTTTTGTGGAAGCTAGGGACATGGTACTTCTAGAGCTCTATGTAAAACAATCCAGAAAGTTAGGAGCCAGCAGTTGGGATCTTAGGAGCCAGAGGCGCTATCATTTTGTTTTCACACTGAACGCTTACCTCCTGCGAGTCTCATCTGAGATATTTTGATTCCTCTTCCGTGGCAAGCTGTGTGGCTTTTGTGCTTTCAGGTGGTCACTATATATCCTACTGCCAGAATGTCATCAACGGCCAGTGGTACGAGTTTGATGATCAGTATGTGACAGAAGTGCATGAAACGGTGGTGCAGAATGCAGAGGCCTACGTGCTTTTCTACAGGTGAGATCGTAGTGATGGGTCATGTGGCTTTATCTCCGTTATATCCTCCGTAAGCTCTATGGAGCGCTATAGAAACATAGAATGTGTCGGCAGATAGGAACCATTCGGTCCATCTAGTCTGCCCAGTATTCTAAATACTTTTATTAGTCCCCAGTTCGCTATCTTATATCTAGGATAGCCTTATGCCTGTCCCACGCATGCTTCAACTCCTTCACTGTTTTTACCTTTACCACTTCCGCTAGAAAGCTATTCCATGCATTAACTACCCTGACCTTATCTTATATCTAGGATAGCCTTATACCTATCACATGAATGCTTAAACTCCTTCACTGTATTAACCTCTACCACTTCTACTGGAAGACTATTCCATGCATCCACTACCCTCTCAGTAATGTAATACTTTCATTAGTCCCTGGCCTTATCTTATATCTAGGATAGCCTTATACCTACCCCATGAATGCTTAAACTCCATCACTGTATTAACCTCTACCACTTCTGCTGGAAGACTATTCCATACATCCACTACACTCTCAGTAATGTAATACTTTCATTAGTCCCTGGCCTTATCTTATATCTAGGATAGCCTTATACCTATCCCACGCATGCTTAAACTCCTTCACTGTATTAACCTCTACCACTTCTACTGGAAGACTATTCCATACATCCACTACCCTCTCAGTAAAGTAATACTTTCATTAGTCCCTGGCCTTATCTTATATCTAGGATAGCCTTATACCTATCCCATGCATGCTTTAACTCCTTCACTGTATTAACCTCTACCACTTCTACTGGAAGACTATTCCATGCATCCACTACCCTCTCAGTAAAGTAATACTTTTGTTAGTTACTGGCCTTATCTTATATCTAGGATAGCCTTATACCTATCCCACGCATGCTTAAACTCCTTCACTGTATTAACCTCTACCACTTCTACTGGAAGACTATTCCATACAACCACTACCCTCTCAGTAATGTAATACTTTCATTAGTCCCTGCCCTTATCTTATATCTAGGATAGCCTTGTGTCTATCCCACGCATGCTTAAACTCCTTCACTGTATTAACCTCTACCACTTCTGCTGGAAGACTATTCCATACATCCACTACCCTCTCAGTAATGCAATACTTTCATTAGTCCCTGGCCTTATCTTATATCTAGGATAGCCTTATACCTATTCCATGCATGCTTAAACTCCTCCCCTGTATTAACCTCTACCACTTCTACTGGAAGACTATTCCATACATCCACTACCCTCTCATTAAAGTAATACTTTCATTAGTCCCTGGCCTTATCTTATATCTAGTATAGCCTTATACCTATTCCATGCATGCTTAAACACCTTCACTGTATTAACCTCTACCACTTCAACTGGAAGGATATGCCATACATCCACTACCCTCTTGTTAAAGTAATACTTCCTGATATTACTTAAAAATCTTTACAGCAACAGTGATAACACTTAAACTTTCTATACATTTTTTATAGATATGAAGTTTTGAGGGGGAAAAAAAATATTGTTCGAATACACTGTAGGTAGAACGGGCCATTTGACCCCTCCCTCCAAGGCTACCGCTACCTATACCGCTAAAAAGGCTGCTCTCGCTGGATAAAATGAGATGTGCCATACATATATGTTTATATTTTAGCTATACGCCATGTTTAGTAGATTTTCTGGATGCCGCACATTGGGTAACTTTTTATTTCGATTCCTGCTGTGCCCATGTAGTCTCCTTCTTTCCTGCCCAGGAAGAGCAGTGAGGATGCCGAGCGGGAAAGGCAGAAAGTTGTGTCGTTGGCGGCCATGAAGGAGTCTGGCCTGCTCCAGTTTTACATCTCCCGCGAGTGGCTCAACAAGTTTAACACGTTCGCGGAACCTGGGCCAATAAGCAACCAGAGCTTCCTGTGCTCTCATGGAGGTGAGGATGCCGCAATGACGGGAACAGCGACCATTTAATAGGCCGTTTGTACATGTGGAGTATTAGGAACCGACATAGGGTGAGAAAGCAAGCACTAGGAGATTTTACCTGGACCAAAGGGGTGTGACCTTTGCAGATGCAGAATGTCAGTCATCGAAACTGAAATCCGGGATTAAAGTCTGAATGACCAATAAGAAAGCATCTGCACCATCCCCACAAGCAGACACGGGAGAAAGGGTCCTACTGCTTGTTTTCTACCCTGTTATATCAGTAATATCTTATAAAAAAAAAAATGAGAGAGAATTTAAAAACTCTATATTTAACCCCTTTGGGAAACATGACTTGCCTGTCAGCTGCCTCTCCAATATGGCGCTGCCCTGTAGTGGGCAAGAGCTTTCGGAAGTGGATAAATCAACACTTCCGGCACTCTCTTGTAATTGCAAGATTGCCTCTAACGGCAAATTAAAAAAAACAAAACAATACTTGGGTTAAGATCTAGGGTTTGAAGATGGGGCTAAGTTGATCAGAAGAGTTGGAGAAATGTATATGCTACTTTCAGTTATCGCCCTATAACTTGCACAAAAAAAAACATCTGCCTTGTGGGAAGCAGTTTCTTAATGTGTAAAGGCTATATGTTCTTCTGTAAAAAAAATCTGAAATTATGTTTAGTTAACGAATATTTTAAATCGATATAGTTTCATGAAATTAAGTACCTTATCTTTGCTTGCACAGCACTGTCAGGTGGCGGCCATGTTGTTTAGAATCTTGGATTAGATGAGTCAGGCGAGGGATCTGACCCAACACGTTTTAATCTTGATTCTTTTAATGTTTTAGTTGTCCTTTAGCCAGGCGTTGAGGCCCATCTCATCGATCCCCACTAAGTCTCCCATCTTTATTTCTACAGGTATTCCTCCCAACAAATATCATTACATTGATGACCTGGTGGTGATTCTGCCACAGAATGTATGGGAATATTTATATAACAGGTGACATTGACATACTTGAAGGTTTATTAAATGTTTCGGTACAGATCTTGTCTCATTAATTAGTATTTCTTTTCCACTTAAATCTTTAAAATTAAATATTTAGTAAAAATTTACTGTGTATTTTAGTTATTTTTGATGGCTTGGTCCCCCCCCCCCCCCCCCCCCCCCGATCCCCCCACACTCCCGTTTGATTGAGTAAATCTCTAAATTAGACAAACGTATCCCGTTGTGTTTTATCCCTGCAAGGTTTGGCGGAGGGCCAGCGGTCAATCATCTGTATGTCTGTTCGATATGTCAAGTTGAAATTGAGGTTCTGGCGAAACGCAGGAAAACAGAGATTGACACCTTTATCAAGGTGAGGGCTCCTGCTCCAGTTTAACACCTTTCTCTTCTGGTCACTGAATTTATTTTTTTTTTACCCAAAGACCATATGTGCTACAGTTCCGCACCCAGGATTTTTAGAGCGGAATAGGCACAGTATGGTAATCACCTGTACAATAATTGTTAGCACGATTCTGATCTGCTCCCTTTCGCCCCCCCTTTTAGCTAAATAAGGCGTTCCAGGCGGAAGAGTCTCCCAGTGTTATATACTGTATCAGCATGCAGTGGTTCAGAGAATGGGAAGCTTTTGTCAAAGGCAAGGATAACGGTAAGGTCTATCCACTGTAAAATGCGTTGGTTCTGTAGCATTTCATTATAATGATCTTTGTCACTAGTGTGTTGCTAACATCCTCTATCGCTAATTAAATGACCCATATATATGTTATTTTTTTTTAGATCCCCCTGGTCCCATTGATAACAGTAAAGTAGCTCTAACCAAGAGCAGCGGACATGTTCAGCTAAAGCAAGGTAAGACTTTGTCCAACTACATCATATGTCCTTATATTGATTGATTGCCCTGTTTCAAACATTCCTGGCTTTTATTTTTTTTTTATTCCACAGGAGCCGACTACGGACAGATATCGGAAGAGACATGGAACTATCTCTTCAGCCTTTACGGTGGCGGGCCAGAGATAGCCATACGGCAGACCGTGGCCCAGCCGCAAGATGTGGAGCATCTGCACGGAGAGCAGAAGATCGAAGCGGAAACAAGGGCTGGTTAATGGCAGCTGAGGTGGGTCGTGAACAGGGATCATCCAAGAGTCCGTACATTTACATGCAGTTTGTCTGTTCTAGAAGTCTGGTTCTCAGTGGACACATGTTTTTTTTCTCTTTTCTCCTCTTTTTTTTTCCGATCAAGTCGGGTGTTTTTGTTGTATGTCTATTCCTCTCTTTGTGATGTGAGGAAGGAAGGCTTGATTATTTGTTTTCACTGTGTAGAAACGAGTTTCCTCTCCCCACAGGCTTCGTCTCACCTTGAACGAGGAGCGTCGACTGCCGCTCATCCCGTCAAAGCACTTGTGGAAGCACCTTGGAACGGGTGGTGTTCACAGACACTGTGTCTAATCCTTAGTGTTGTTTGGAAATAATGTTACAGATAGTAAAATTATTTAAAAGAAACACATAAAAAAAAAAAAAAAAACTTATTTAACTTCCCAGGTCTTAGTTTACGGATTTGTGGGGTAGTAGAAAGGAGCCGTTTACAAGGAGAAACTGTAGTCGTAGGTGGAGCAGGTTGCGCGGATCTTAACTTGTCAATACGCCGCCATGTGCTCTCACGCCCCCCGGCACTTCTCAAAGCGCAACAAAAAACCAGCCTTGCTCGTAAGCAGACAACCACGGCCTCTTCCGGTGCTCACGCCTTGCAATATCTGCTAATCTTCACTGGATGGAGGGGGGAAAAAAAAAAACACCTTTGTTTTTTGCTACAGGAACGAGATATGTATACGAAGGTTACAAAGCACGCTCTGTGAACAGAAGGACTGGCGTAGAGCAACTTTTTCCCATCAGCCCTTTCACCTGTAGGTCATGAGAGGCCCAGAGTGTCTCTCGCCCCAGCTTTGTTTCCCTGTGCTGGTTTTTTTCCCCCCTCACTGTGATGTGCATGGTTTACCCATTCTGTACAGGTTCAGTATTAACGCAGCTTGTGGGATGCGGGGGTGGGGTGGGAATCCTTTAAAATAAATATTTTTTAAAAATCCAGTCTTTGCCTTACGTGTGTTATTTACTAAAAGGTGAGTTAGAAGGTTGGTTATAGAACAAATGTAGAGAATAAAAAAAATGTGTCTGTGGAGTCACATGCTTATGACATCACGTGCAAATGTCCTACTATCACTAGGCTAACTGTCATTTGCATATCAAGAACTCGTGATGTCATAAACGAGACGCCATGTGTTTCTCTTGCAGTTCTTCTAACAGTGAGCATTTTAGATAATAAATTCTCTGTATAACGGATGTTTAGGTGACTGAAGCTCGAACTATAGATTATGCAGCGACAAACCTGGCAAATAACTCCTACTAAAACAGTAGGCCCTGTATAATGCATTTAAAAAAAAAAAAAAAGATTATACTATGCATTGTCCATGGCCAGCTGTGCTCTGCTAGGAGTGTGTCAAAGCCCAATGTATAGTTATGTCCGTGAGAGATGTGGGGTCTACTCAATAAAGAGAGAATTGCAGAAAACAGAAGGAAATTTAGGCCAAAATAGCTGAGTTGGGAAAACTCTCCAATGCAACTGCCGGGCTGCACTTTGCATGCTCTTTCTGCAGCAAGTGGAACTGTGTCCCTTGAAACATGGCCGATGTTAGCAAATATGCCTTTAAGCTTGTGGCAGATAATAAACGAGACCTACCAAACAGCTGTGAGCATGTGGCAAATACAGTGTGCACTGCAATTATCACCATATTAAAATTGGCAACAATTATTTAAACTTAATGAGTGGTTTTGATTATATGAATTGGCCAAAGTATAATTAAGCTCCCGTCTCTGTGACTTCTTTTCTTGTAGACATCGTAGGTGGAGCTGCCCCTTTTAGAACCAACATGCACTTTGCTGTAAACTTGGAATAGTTCTAATTTTATTGAGCATGTGACTTATTGTATGCAACCTTCTAATGTGAAGTGCAACCTTCTAATGTGTGAAGTGCAACCTTCTAATGTGTGAAGTGCAACCTTCTAATGTGTGAAGTGCAACCTTCTAATGTGTGAAGTGCAACCTTCTAATGTGTGAAGTGCACCCTTCTAATGTGTGAAGTGCAACCTTCTAATGTGTGAAGTGCACCCTTCTAATGTGTGAAGTGCACCCTTCTAATGTGAAACGCACCCTTCTAATGTGAAACGCACCCTTCTAATGTGAAACGCACCCTTCTAATGTGAAGTGCAACCTTCCATTGGTCGTCCGTCACCCACAGACCCAACAAACACGAGACAAGGAAGAGACCATGTTGAAAACCATCCCAAATTTGGCATATTATTTTTATTTCTAGCAGTACTGCAGTTCTCAGAACTGAATGGGAAATGATATCATGCTTGTGGCAATGGGCTCTCAAAGCTTCGTTCAGCCTCTATACAGAGGCACACAGCTTGTATCCTGGGTTGACTTCAGACAAGCCAATTCACACCTAATAATAAGAGAATGGGGACGTGTCAGTGCCCACCAAATCTCAGCCGTGGACCCCTTGCCTGTAAACCTCTCCTATATCAGCGAGGTTTGAGATCTACCTCTCAGGGCAGACCTGTATTGGCACATATCATTAAAGGGACTCTGTCATGGGTTTAAAAGTTTCCTATGTATTGTGTAAGACAAACAGCTTGCAATCAAAGAGCTGACGAACAGTTTATTAATAATACCTCTGTGCGATTCTGGATATTGGCTGTGCTGTTCTTAAAGGGACCCCATTCCATAATTACTATCTGACTTGTATGGTGTAGAAACCAATGTAGACAAAAGCAAACGGACAATTGTTTTGTCCGTCCAGTCTCCAATCTATGACGCCACATGCTGCAGAAAGAGCATGCAAAGTGCAGCCCAGCAGGATGTAGGATGGATGTACGCACAGACACAATCCAATTAATTAATCAGGGTGAAGATCTCATTGGACCGACCATGATTAATTAATTGGATTGTGTCTGTGCGGATATCCATCCTACATACTGCCGGGCTGCACTTTGCATGCTCTTTCTGCAGCATGTGTTCCTGGAAACATGGCCGATGTTATCAACTATGCTCAGCCACAAATAAAACTAATATTTCTTGTAATCTGATCATTTGCTTACAGTTCTATAATGATTAAGAATAAAAAAAGGACTTTTTAAATTTACGCAGACCTCATCATGTGGCCATATATGCAAATGAGCTGTTTTAGTAGTTCATTTGCATATAGTACCATATCGTACAGACAAAACTTGACACATATTCTGGCTGTAGAAGAACTGCAAGCACTAAATAACACAGTGCATAGGTTATTTTGCACAAAGTGGTAAGTATTAATAAATTGTTTGGCTCCCATATCGATTTGAGAACCATTTGTCTTCTAGCACAATGTATAGATCAAAAAAAAGGCAAGCATGAAAAAAAAAAAAAGATTCCTTCAACTCCACGGAGCTTGCAGCACCTACACCATCATCAATCTGGAAAGGGATGGCAGGTTGCTTCATATAATTTGGTTTAAAATAGAATGGTACGATTTGGCAGTTTCTCTCAACTGTTCAAGCAGAAAGAAAAGCAAAAAAAAAGAAAGAAAACCAGGTAGTCAGGTGAGCTACAAATAAAAACAGTATATATAATAGTGCATACAAATCTTAATGTAACAGCTTTGGCAAGGGGGGCTCCCTTTCCTTATATTTACAGATATATATATATATATTGTTAATTTAAATTTCTTTTAACTTGGGCTGTGCACAGAACAGTAGCGCCATTTCCTCTCTTTTCTGTGGAGGTAATGACAGCGGTATTGTTGTATTATATTTTTTAGCATTGAACATTAGATTTTTATTTCGGTTTTCCGTTTATTTATATATATATATATTTTTTTTCTGCCTGAAGGAAGTGACTGTAGAATCCAGGAAATCGATTTCTCCTCCGATACGATAAGTTGGGACGTTATGAAGTCTCCAATGAAGGGTGTCACCAGTGCGGACAATGAATATTCGGTCCATTGAGAGGAAACGTGACAAGCTCTAGGTAAATACACAGTTTTGTTTTTTTGCCGCATGAGCACACAAACACCAGTCGCTTCTCTAAAGCCTGGGACGTTTCACCGACGTCCAATAAAAAGTGAAACAAAAAAACAAAACAAAAACGTGAAACACCGACGTGTAGACATCCTGCACCCAACAGAGCTATGGTGCATTATAGAAACTGGACAGACCGGCAGAGGAAAAACTACAAATACATGGACACGCGACTCAATGTTTCGCATGGATTACAAGTTCTGAAACCCAGTTACGGAGATGAAGGCAGTCAATGAAATCCTTGTTTTGTTATCAGATTTTGACTTGCTGGTTAGAACTTAAAGGATGATCCTTGGATTGATACAACTCCGAAGGGGTCTTTGATACACACGGACAGTGTAGACCTTTTGATCCAACGTTCGAGTGGCCAACCAATTACAGTCGCTTCCGAAGAGTTGTTGGTTCTGCCCAGTCTCTAAAATGGTTCTGATATGTGAGCAACTTGTTAACAAACATTAACCACGTGAAGGCAATAGATGGTAATCTGCTAGCCAAGGGAGGGTATTCCTTCTATTTGTGTCCTCCAGGACAGTAGGAAGTGTCTCCTCTCCAATGTGATGGCATCACCACCCAACCCTTCGACTTGGGCGCCTGTACTGGAAGATGATAATGCATGTAGCATTCATGCAGCAATAGAGGGTAAAAGGAACCCAAAAATAATTAAGGGTGACCCAGAGGTGAGCGTAGGCAAGGAGACAGGGCGAGCATGCATGCAGAACAAAGAGTGACCAGGTGTGAAAGGGCACTTAAAAGTTCCAACCAGACAGTGACAAACCAAGAGGCGGTGCACGGGACAGACCAATGTGCGGGAGGTGGGAAGGGGTGGACAAAGCGTGGAAAAGGGGGAAAAAAAAAGTGGTATGGTCCAGGTTCTCTCTAAAAGCAGGGGGACACAGGTTGCTAGCAGGTCAGCTGTTGCTTTTCTAGCCAGGTTCAGGAGGACGGGAATCGCAATCCAACAGTTGAAGAGCAAGCTCAGAAGCTCAGCCCAAAAAAATAAATAAAAATAAGCAGACAATTCGTATTATATCACTTTCTTTAAAGCTGAGGTTTCTGTGGACTTAAAGTGAAGGGGCACCAAAGCCTTAGACAGCAAACGGCCAAAAAGGTCTAAAAAAATGAACATGTAACCTTCAGAAAAAGTCCTTCAACAGAATTATGGGCGCTTCCATTTTTTTTTTTTTTAGAATATTATTAATTCATAAGTATTAAAATTATTTTTTTAAAAAGTGTATGTCACATGTTACGAATGTATCCCAGGTTAAAAAGGATGTTTTAAAAATAGATACTTTGAACATCGTAAATTAACAAGTGGAAAGTCTTTGTGTATCTTTTGAATTATTTGGGATAGAGCATTAGTAAGTTAGATGTGATAAAACATCTCATTAACTAGGCCAATTGTCGGTAAATAATCTACAAGCTCTACAGCAGGGGTAAGTAAACTGTAGCAATTCATTTGTGATAAGCAACGTGGGAAATGTAGTCCACAACAGCTGCAGTAACAAAGGTTACCCCATTTCTGCTCTCCATTCTTTTAATGGAGAAGCCAGCCAACATGTCTATTCAATTCGGGGGGGACACTGTAAGGCTGAAATGTTGGTGCCAAGTGAGAATCCATCAGCTGTAATGATTTGTGGAATCCTTGCAACACAAACAAGCTGGATTTCAGGGACATGAATAGAGAGCGGTGGGTAGCACAGGATGGGTGGGATGTGTGAGAATCAGACAGGTTCAGTTTAACCGACTTTGGTGCTCTTTTTTTTTTTGCTCTAAAAAGAGTCCGATTGCAAGCTTGGTTTGAGACTGCGTGTATGTGGGATGTGTATAGTCCTTCTGTATAAAGCTCGCCCCGATGTCCTTGCACCAGCACACCTCTAGGAATCTAGAACATTTAAAAAAACACACAAACAAAAAAAAACAAAAAAAAAACAAAAACAACTCGGGTTAGAACATAAAACACCATCCGGTCTACTTGGTAAGTCTAAAAATGGTTCCAACACAACATCATATTGATTGCAAATATCTATACAGGCTGGTCTTTAATAGACAAACAAGTATCCAAACCTTTTACAGGAAAAATATATTGAGTCTAGGGATGAGAAAAAACACTCATGAAAGGATCATCTTAGCAAACCTCAATCTTTCAGGACATAGAAAGCATCTGCTATATAAAAAGTGCGGCAAGTTATAGCTTTTCTGCACAGTACATAGGGGCTTTATGATGTCCTTTGGTGTTTTAATCCTTACTCGGCTTTTAGGGCTTTTCAAATTAGCAGATAATCAAGCAATTGGCATGTTGCGTATTCCTTGAGCAATGGTAAGTGCTCTACTAATTATCCGAGCGCAGTGTGGAACACTGAACTGGGACTCTCCTTCTGTATTTACTAACCCTGGAGTGTAAATGACAGATTTAAAAATGCCACCAACAACATATTGGTGTGAAACGCGTAAGGCCTTTTATGTGAATGTTGATTCTAACAATGCACCAATAAACGTTGCTACAGCCGTAGGTAAAAATAGATTGCATTAAGCACATGGCTGGCTGAGCATCATAGTATTAAAGCAGATGGCACACTATACCGGGCCCTGTACATTGCATTCTGTCTACTTTTATGCACCAAAGAAAAGTTGTTGATAACAATGAACCACAGAGATCTGAAAAAATAATGGGATTTATTGTCAAACGGAGACTTAAAACAGGCCCCCCTTTTAAAATAAAAACAAAGACCCCCATAAGCGACATTGTTACAGATATGATGTGACTGCTTTGTGATTTGATACAAAGTACTGGTCTAAAACACATTGTAAAACCAGGAACCATCATGCCGCTAACAGAGGAATAAAAAAAAAAAAAAAAAAAGGCATTTCCTGTCACTGGGTGCGCACACAATATGATCCGGCATGCTACAAAAAGCCTGAAACAAACGTTCCGCACAGATGCAATGGCACCACAATAACATCTAAAAAAAAACAATGGCATGCAACCTGTGCCACTCCGGCTCTCAGAATGACATCCTGGACTGTCTTTACACTTGGGATAATGGGAGTTATAGTGCACTGCAGAGACGCAGGTTGCATACCTCAAATGTATATACTTTTATAAAATAGCAGGTCTGTGTCTGCACAGTTTCCTATTTAATATTGCACAGTTTTAGTGGCATAACATTATATCAGTGTCTCACCATAAATAGATTTAGTTTGTTCTATGTGGATATAATCTCTGTATTATAATATGTTTAATAATAATACCTTTCTGCCATACGGGCTGACCGGTATTAGATTTAGTGCGAATTAAGGGTTATTGGATTAAGACTAATTCCTTGTGTGCTAATCTAATCAGCAGACAATAACAGCCACCTGTGGATCTATAGTGGTTCAGGTGGGATTGCAATATTGGTGGTGGATACGTAGTGTGGCCTGAGTCTATGTGTGCTTCACTGGAGGCCACAGGGTTGTAAAACTCCTGCTGTTAGACTATGACTCCCATAAACCTTGGCCAGCCGAGGGAGCTTTAGTCTTACAGCTGGCGGGCCACCGGTGGACAACCCAGAGCTGTGATACGCAGCACTTCTTACTGGTAAACAAGCTTGGCCAACTGGGGGGGGGGGGGGGGGATGGGGGGGTCTGTCTTTTGCAGCTAACCCGGCAATGGTGATGGGAGTTTTAGTACGACGACGATGACAGCTGGGGCCTAATGTTATGTACTGCAGCCGCAAGGGCCTTTAAAGATCTCGAGTACATTAGTTATATGCAAGGTGAAGCCCGGTGCGTTTCACTGTCCATTTGAATTCAGTATAAAAAAAAAAACCATACAAACCATGAGAGTAGAATTAAAATCGGACTGTACGACATGAGCGGGGAGAGATTTTGTATTCAGTAGTTTTGAAAAACAAGAAGCTGAATGCAAACACTAGCTAGCATAGACAACCCAACAGGGAGAACGAGCTAAGAGCCTGCAAGCGGCAACAAATCCACATGGATATCTCTTCCGTGTATTGAATGCCAGTGAGCTGCATTAAAGCCAGCCGCAGACTGCGTCAAGCAAAAAGGGAAGAAAATGGACACATCCAAGTGCAGGGCCTTCCCTCCCACAGAAACAGACAGTGTGCGGACAGATGGGATTAGATGTAAGTCATGGCACCTTTGGCATTTTTATCCAAATAAACTTCAATGTAGGACGTTGGAACATAACCCTCCTCGTCCTCGTTCCTCCGGATTCGTGTCCAGCCGTCGCCTTTGTCCTCCTCTATAACGTTCAGTACTTCACCTTCTGTTACAGATATGGTTCCTTCATTTTCACCTAGCAAGATAAGGTCACAGTCAGCTCTTAATGGACCCATGCACGAGATGGGTGGACATTTAGGATTGTGGGACACTAGTCACTCGGCAGATATGCCTGGTTACAGTAATCCTGAAGAACAGATTGTCTTTACGCTGCTCCCTTGTGGTAAGCACGGGTTAGTACAGGCAACGGAGCATTGGAATATGGGGTGGCATGCAAAGGAGCAGCAGAGAGGTGTTCAAGAGATAGAGAGGTGGCGAGTATTAGAGAACATGAGATACAGAGGTGGTGAGTATTAGAACATGAGATACAGAGGTGGTGAGCATTAGAACATGAGATACAGAGGTGGCGAGCATTAGAACATGAGATACAGAGGTGGCGAGCATTAGAACATGAGATACGGAGGTGGCGAGCATTAGAACATGGGATACAGAGGTGGTGAGCATTAGAACATGAGATACAGAGGTTGTCGAGCATTAGAACATGAGATACAGAGGTGGCGAGCATTAGAACATGAGATACAGAGGTGGTGAGCATTAGAACATGAGATACAGAGGTGGTGAGCATTAGAACATGAGATACAGAGGTGGTGAGCATTAGAACATGAGATACAGAGGTGGTGAGCATTAGAACATGAGATACAGAGGTGGTGAGCATTAGAACATGAGATACAGAGGTTGTCGAGCATTAGAACATGAGATACAGAGGTGGCGAGCATTAGAGAACATGGGATACAGAGGTGGTGAGTATTAGAACATGAGATACAGAGGTGGTGAGCATTAGAACATGAGATACAGAGGTGGCGAGCATTAGAACATGGGATACAGAGGTGGTGAGCATTAGAACATGAGATACAGAGGTTGTCGAGCATTAGAACATGAGATACAGAGGTGGCGAGCATTAGAACATGAGATACAGAGGTGGTGAGCATTAGAACATGAGATACAGAGGTGGTGAGCATTAGAACATGAGATACAGAGGTGGCGAGCATTAGAACATGGGATACGGAGGTGGTGAGCATTAGAGAACATGAGATACAGAGGTGGTGAGCATTAGAACATGAGATACGGAGGTGGTGAGCATTAGAACATGAGATACGGAGGTGGCGAGCATTAGAACATGGGATACAGAGGTGGCGAGCATTAGAACATGAGATACGGAGGTGGTGAGCATTAGAACATGAGATACAGAGGTGGCGAGCATTAGAACATGGGATACAGAGGTGGCGAGCATTAGAACATGAGATACAGAGGTGGCGAGCATTAGAACATGAGATACAGAGGTGGTGAGCATTAGAACATGAGATACAGAGGTGGTGAGCATTAGAACATGAGATACGGAGGTGGTGAGTATTAGAGAACATGAGATACAGAGGTGGCGAGCATTAGAACATGAGATACAGAGGTGGTGAGCATTAGAACATGAGATACAGAGGTGGTGAGCATTAGAACATGAGATACAGAGGTGGTGAGCATTAGAACATGAGATACAGAGGTGGTGAGCATTAGAACATGAGATACAGAGGTGGTGAGCATTAGAACATGAGATACAGAGGTGGTGAGCATTAGAACATGAGATACAGAGGTGGTGAGCATTAGAACATGAGATACAGAGGTGGTGAGCATTAGAACATGAGATACAGAGGTGGTGAGCATTAGAACATGAGATACAGAGGTGGTGAGCATTAGAACATGAGATACAGAGGTGGTGAGCATTAGAACATGAGATACAGAGGTGGTGAGCATTAGAACATGAGATACAGAGGTGGTGAGCATTAGAACATGAGATACAGAGGTGGTGAGCATTAGAACATGAGATACAGAGGTGGTGAGCATTAGAACATGAGATACAGAGGTGGTGAGCATTAGAACATGAGATACAGAGGTGGTGAGCATTAGAACATGAGATACAGAGGTGGTGAGTATTAGAACATGAGATACAGAGGTGGTGAGCATTAGAACATGAGATACAGAGGTGGTGAGCATTAGAACATGAGATACAGAGGTGGCGAGCATTAGAACATGAGATACAGAGGTGGCTAGCATTAGAACATGAGATACAGAGGTGGCGAGCATTAGAACATGAGATACAGAGGTGGCGAGCATTAGAGAACATGAGATACAGAGGTGGCGAGCATTAGAACATGAGATACAGAGGTGGTGAGCATTAGAACATGAGATACAGAGGTGGTGAGCATTAGAGAACATGAGATACAGAGGTGGTGAGCATTAGAACATGAGAGACAGAGGTGGTGAGCATTAGAGAACATGAGATACAGAGGTGGTGAGCATTAGAACATGAGATACAGAGGTGGCGAGCATTAGAACATGAGATACAGAGGTGGCGAGCATTAGAACATGAGATACAGAGGTGGCGAGCATTAGAACATGGGATACAGAGGTGGCGAGCATTAGAACATGAGATAGAGAGGTGGCGAGCATTAGAACATGAGATACAGAGGTGGCGAGCATTAGAACATGAGATACAGAGGTGGCGAGCATTAGAACATGAGATACAGAGGTGGTGAGCATTAGAGAACATGAGATACAGAGGTGGTGAGCATTAGAACATGAGATACAGAGGTGGTGAGCATTAGAGAACATGAGATACAGAGGTGGTGAGCATTAGAACATGGGATACAGAGGTGGGGAGCATTAGAACATGAGATACAGAGGTGGTGAGCATTAGAACATGAGATACAGAGGTGGCGAGCATTAGAACATGGGATACAGAGGTGGCGAGCATTAGAACATGAGATACAGAGGTGGTGAGCATTAGAGAACATGAGATACAGAGGTGGCGAGCATTAGAACATGAGATACAGAGGTGGTGAGCATTAGAGAACATGAGATACAGAGGTGGTGAGCATTAGAACATGAGATACAGAGGTGGCGAGCATTAGAGAACATGAGATACAGAGGTGGCGAGCATTAGAACATGAGATACAGAGGTGGTGAGCATTAGAACATGGGATACAGAGGTGGTGAGTATTAGAACATGAGATACAGAGGTGGTGAGCATTAGAGAACATGAGATACAGAGGTGGTGAGCATTAGAACATGAGATACAGAGGTGGTGAGCATTAGAACATTGGATACAGAGGTGGTGAGCATTAGAACATGAGATACAGAGGTGGTGAGCATTAGAACATGAGATACAGAGGTGGTGAGTATTAGAACATGAGATACAGAGGTGGCTAGCATTAGAACATGAGATACAGAGGTGGTGAGCATTAGAACATGAGATACAGAGGTGGTGAGCATTAGAACATGAGATACAGAGGTGGTGAGCATTAGAACATGAGATACAGAGGTGGCGAGTATTAGAACATGAGATACAGAGGTGGTGAGCATTAGAACATGAGATACAGAGGTGGCGAGCATTAGAACATGAGATACAGAGGTGGCGAGTATTAGAACATGAGATACAGAGGTGGTGAGCATTAGAACATGAGATACTGAGGTGGTGAGCATTAGAGAACATGAGATACAGAGGTGGTGAGCATTAGAACATGAGATACAGAGGTGGCGAGCATTAGAACATGAGATACAGAGGTGGCGAGCATTAGAACATGAGATACAGAGGTTGTCGAGCATTAGAACATGAGATACAGAGGTGGCGAGCATTAGAACATGAGATACAGAGGTGGCGAGCATTAGAACATGAGATACAGAGGTTGTCGAGCATTAGAACATGAGATACAGAGGTGGCGAGCATTAGAACATGAGATACAGAGGTGGCGAGCATTAGAACATGAGATACAGAGGTGGCGAGTATTAGAACATGAGATACGGAGGTGGCGAGCATTAGAACATGAGATACGGAGGTGGTGAGCATTAGAACATGAGATACAGAGGTGGTGAGCATTAGAACATGAGATACAGAGGTGGTGAGCATTAGAACATGAGATACAGAGGTGGCGAGCATTAGAACATGAGATACAGAGGTGGTGAGCATTAGAACATGGGATACAGAGGTGGCGAGCATTAGAACATGAGATACGGAGGTGGCGAGCATTAGAACATGAGATACAGAGGTGGCGAGCATTAGAACATGAGATACAGAGGTGGCGAGCATTAGAACATGAGATACAGAGGTGGCGAGCATTAGAACATGGGATACAGAGGTGGCGAGCATTAGAACATGAGATACGGAGGTGGCGAGCATTAGAACATGAGATACAGAGGTGGCGAGCATTAGAACATGAGTTACAGAGGTGGCGAGCATTAGAACATGAGATACAGAGGTGGCGAGCATTAGAACATGAGATACAGAGGTGGCGAGCATTAGAACATGAGATACAGAGGTGGCGAGCATTAGAACATGAGATACAGAGGTGGCGAGCATTAGAACATGAGATACAGAGGTGGCGAGCATTAGAACATGAGATACAGAGGTGGCGAGCATTAGAACATGAGATACAGAGGTGGCGAGCATTAGAACATGAGATACAGAGGTGGCGAGCATTAGAACATGAGATACAGAGGTGGTGAGCATTAGAACATGAGATACGGAGGTGGCGAGCATTAGAACATGAGATACAGAGGTGGTGAGCATTAGAACATGAGATACGGAGGTGGCGAGCATTAGAACATGAGATACAGAGGTAGCGAGCATTAGAACATGAGATACAGAGGTGGCGAGCATTAGAACATGAGATACAGAGGTGGCGAGCATTAGAACATGAGATACAGAGGTGGCGAGCATTAGAACATGAGATACAGAGGTGGCGAGCATTAGAACATGAGATACGGAGGTGGCGAGCATTAGAACATGAGATACAGAGGTGGTGAGCATTAGAACATGAGATACAGAGGTGGTGAGCATTAGAACATGAGATACAGAGGTGGCGAGCATTAGAACATGAGATAGAGAGGTGGCGAGCATTAGAGAACATGAGATACAGAGGTGGCGAGTATTAGAACATGAGATACAGAGGTGGCGAGCATTAGAACATGAGATAGAGAGGTGATGAGCATTAGAACATGAGATACAGAGGTGGCGAGCATTAGAACATGAGATACAGAGGTGGCGAGCATTAGAACATGAGATACAGAGGTAGCGAGCATTAGAACATGAGATACAGAGGTGGCGAGCATTAGAACATGAGATACAGAGGTGGTGAGCATTAGAACATGAGATACAGAGGTGGTGAGCATTAGAACATGAGATACAGAGGTGGCGAGCATTAGAACATGAGATACAGAGGTGGTGAGCATTAGAACATGAGATACAGAGGTGGTGAGCATTAGAACATGAGATACAGAGGTGGTGAGCATTAGAACATGAGATACAGAGGTGGTGAGCATTAGAACATGAGATACAGAGGTGGTGAGCATTAGAACATGAGATACAGAGGTGGTGAGTATTAGAACATGAGATACAGAGGTGGCTAGCATTAGAACATGAGATACAGAGGTGGTGAGCATTAGAACATGAGATACAGAGGTGGTGAGCATTAGAACATGAGATACAGAGGTGGTGAGCATTAGAACATGAGATACAGAGGTGGTGAGTATTAGAACATGAGATACAGAGGTGGTGAGCATTAGAACATGAGATACAGAGGTGGCGAGCATTAGAACATGAGATACAGAGGTGGTGAGCATTAGAACATGAGATACAGAGGTGGTGAGCATTAGAACATGAGATACAGAGGTGGTGAGTATTAGAACATGAGATACAGAGGTGGTGAGCATTAGAACATGAGATACAGAGGTGGTGAGCATTAGAACATGAGATACAGAGGTGGCGAGCATTAGAACATGAGATACAGAGGTGGCGAGCATTAGAACATGAGTTAGGAGCAGACGAGCGACAGAACATGAGATAGAGAACATACAGAGGTAAAATAAATCATGTTAATATTACCATCGAAGGGATATAAGGCTTTACATGTTCCTATCGTTGGAAGGGGCTCCTCGTCGTCAAAATCGTCATCGAATTCCGTGGGGGTCACCTTCACTTCTGTCTCCTGACTCTGATCTTCCGTGTAACTGCCATCTGGGCTGCTCAAGAGAGGAAACCATAGAACCACTATAGCAACGCACTCCAGAACCGCGCCTCATGCGCTCACTGTGCGTTCAAAACGAACCATTCCGTAAAAACCTCACCTCGTGCTACTCAACAAATGTAATGTAAAAACAACAAAAACTCGGTGCTAAAAACCTAGTGCCACATTTCCCGTGTCAACCTAGAGCGTAAAAGCATGGCGGCAGAGGATACAATGGCATGGATCTTAAAACATACTAAGGCCACTATACTGCATCACTTTACTGCTTCACTATAAAACTAGAATATTTACAAATCAGTAAAGAAAAAGAGAAGATAAGTAGCATCAATTTGATACCTTTATTGGCTAATCGAGTAGGTTTAGAGTGCAAGCTTTCTAGATCGCTCAGGTTGCATCAGGCATGTTGGTCTTGAAAGTTTGCACTCTAAACCTACTCCGTTAGCTAATAAAGGGATCAAATATATATATGTGGCCCCTTTCATTTCACCCTCCTCCTCAAATCCCTCCTGGAGCATCGATTGTACCTCTTGAAGATGCATTTTCCCCACACTTTGCTTAGCTCCTTGAGCCCTCATTATACACTGCACCTATACTACTCTGGTCTACACTTCTGCTGGCTCTCTGCCCAAACTTCTTACTACCTGATATTGCTTTAACAGCGTGAGCAGCTCCTGTTCCAACAGGTATAGCCTGGTCTTGATTGGCCAGTAAGAGTAACATGGGAGTGGCCAGCAACTAATGACATCAGAGTAGGGCCAACACATAGCTCACACACACACTATACTGTACCTCTCTCGGTCTTGCGGCGCACAATTGTTTACGGTTGTTGTTGTGTTCTGTGTCTCGTAGAGCCCACTCTGCCGGCGCGAGCTGTCGTTCCGCACAGGAAGCCTTCCTTCTACTTCCGCCAGCCAGCCCTGCAAAGAGACTTTACAGCTTACTGGCGGCACTGCAGTGCTGTCACATACACAGTGGACTGGTGCACTGAATGGCCAAAGAGCTTAAAATCAAGTGGAATGACAGAAGACAAAAAAAAGGTGCAGCCTGCATATCGTAATGTAGACCTAATGGAAAACAAAGTCCGGATTCCAAGCTCTGGGAAAAATACATAGCAAAAGGACTGGGCATCCAAGGGGATGTAGACCTTTCCAATTAGGAGAATGGTGTCTGGAGAGTACATGGCATCTACACATTGCTATAAGAAATATGTAGCTATTTAATTATGGAGCGCAACTGGAGTGCAGATCCAACATGGAGCTCAGCAGTGGAATGTTACGATTATGTGAACTGGTGCGGTGTTCTACTGGTATTGATTGGCTTGCGGCAGCTAACAAAGATCAGGCAGGTCAGATGGCTCAGTGGGCTAATGCACCAAATCTGATACATCCTCTGAGGTCGATAAAATGAATGCCGTTAATATTAACATCCCCAGGACATACCCTATCTGGTTAAGCACTTTGTTATTATTATGCATAAAATGGGCACACAGTACCATGAAAACAAGCATGTTAGAGCTTCCCACCCAAGTTAGTAGGTCTAGTTCTAGAGACCCCGCCTCAATGCTTTAGCATTATGAGCTCTGAAGAAGCTCGTCCAGTCTGTAAGTTACACCAACAATTCTGTTTAAAAGCTATTTATTTACAATGCTGTTTAAAGGTTTGATCCCAACCTCCTCACACTTTTGGCGCTGCACTGGACAGGACGCTCACCTCAAATTTCTGAACTTCAATACGTAGTTTTTCGATGTTGTTTGCGAGTTCGACCAGTTTCTGAGTGACGCTGGCTGCGTCTCCCATCTGAGGATTCTTTGTGTAGACATCTTTCATCTTTGTTAAGGCATCTCTGCCGGCAAAGGAGGAAATTTACATATAAGCATGTTCCTCTTAAAATGTACATTTTTTATTTCATAGATATCCAATACAGAATGCTTTCTTAAACTTATTTAATTGTGTGTGAACTACCTAATTTTCCTACATACATACATCTATAATATAAATGAGAACTGAGCCAAGCCTTGGAAATTGTAATAAAACATTCATGACTTTTGGATTCAAGAATTTATAATGAAAAATGTAAGGTTAATTAAAAATAATGCATGCATTCAAGAGTGAATTATTTATTTGGTTTATAGTTATGATTTGTCTTCTACAGTGGAAAATACATGTTAATGTGTATTTATAAAAGAGTGTGATAGTGGCCATCCAAGACAAGTGTTTGCTTCCATAGAATGTTTGAGGTACAATGTGTCTACCCAGTATTTGTGTCTAATTCCTTTACATGACCAAATCATTAAAGTATTAGCATATGTTATGAGAAATACTAAATCCAGAGGCTCATATTCTCCCCAAATTTGAGTTCGCCAAATGTGTCTTTTTCTAAGTAAAATTTCCATCGATAATTATAAATCAGCTGATGCCAAGAGAAGAGAGACAATTTCGACTGTGGGTCAATTAGGCATCAACCACTTTGAGATTTCATTAACCACTTTGCCCTCTAGTCATTAGCACTGGGAACTTGAAGTCTAGGGTTGTGAGTAGGAGTCAAGATGGAGATGAGAAATGGATGGTTTCTTTGTTATGTACCTCTGGTCAATCTCTTTCTGGATATCTTTGTTAAGCTCGTCCACCTTTTGTTGCAGTTTCTTTCGCCTCTGTTCCGGAGGCAGGTTACTGAAGTCCTCAGGAGTTGCCCCCTGGTGGAAACCAAAACACTGAAATGTCATGTTTACTATCAGTCCTTAACGCATGCAATAGCTATGAGCATGCATCACATGGCAACATGCAAAAAAAAAAACGCAAGAAGAGCCACCATCTCAAGTGTACAGGAATGATGTCCACTCTTTTACCAGCATCTAGATAAAAAAAAAAAATGAACAGTGCTTCCCTGGGCGTACAGGACCTTATTATAACAAATACGGTGTCTCTTCTAGAGCTGGAAAATCTTTTGAAGGTCACATCTAACTTGGAGGCTTCTGGTTATCCAAACATTGATCTAGAACTCTGTTTTCTCATCAACGGAACATTTGTTCTGTGTAATTCTAACATTTTTGGATCTCTACCAGCAAATTAAAGTTGACCACTCCCATTGACGGTGTTTTCTTGACCTGTTCATAAGATTGGGATTACGCTATTGATCTTGGAAGGTCCCTTAGGAGAAGCTAATTATTTTGAAGTCTCCACTCTGTACTGGTTATTAATTTATATTTAAGACACATCGATGACTGTTCCAGAAAGGTAATATTCTGGAAGTGGCATCGATTCATTCAGGAGTTTTATTAACTTTTACCCAATGTGTGAAACAGGTTTTTCTGGAACACCCTAGATGTTTTAGGAAAATTTAGATATAAAGTAGAATCTCAGACCAAACCATTCAGATTCACCAAGAAAACCAAAGGAATTGTATGTGGGAGGCTACAGGAAGGCTCCAAATTTGCGTAATTCTGTCACCCCAAAAAATAGCCACATGGGGTTAGCGAATATAAATGATCAGATAGTATCTGGGGCTGTACCGCAGGAATGAAAAGGATAAAGCATGCTATACCTATATTTTAATTATTTGACTGCAGGGAAATTATCACAATTGCCAAGTAGATGAATGGTGCAAGGAATTTCTTGCTTATTTATTTTCTTAATATCATACCTTGTAAGCTGTATAAGTTTATAAAATATGGTTGTGTAACATTACAAGTCATTTCTTATGATAATTTCCCTTTTCATTTCGCAAATTAAAAAGCCTGCATCCTACTTGCTTGGATTTCCCTTTCCAGACACAAGGTGGCGCCCTAGGGAAAGAGACGGGTCGGGCGCTGAACTGTAAATGGTTTTTTTTTTTTTTATATCCAATTTCAGACAAGCCATCGAAGCATGATCAATAATGCTCTCTCTTCTTTTGGTGATCAGTAAAACAAAGCAATAGCTTTGAAGAACCAAACAGCATGAACAGTCCAGGTTTAATACCCAAAGTCACAGACCAGGCAAAATTCATGGTGGATGAATTTAATAGCTCTCAAGAATTCCCATCTTTGCCATGATCTCTAGCTGGTAGCCGCATTCATCCATATATATTATATTGCAATTCATGGGTCACCCCCTCTGTCCTAAATCCACAGGAAGCCACATCCAGGTTTGCTGGAGTTTTACTGCAAGCAAACAAATTTGTTGGCCAATAAAATAATCTCCTTTAGTAACACTGTAATATATTTGTATTATGTATTAGGGCAACATGTCGCTCATGGGGCCCGTCTGTGGAGTCTCCTGCTTATGACATCACCTGTGGCATGATATGCAAATGAACTGGTTTTCAATAGGAAATGTGTCATATGCATATCAAACCACCAGGTGATGTCATAAGCAGGAGACTCCAGTGACACATTTATCTTCTAATTTAGGCCTTGCCATTTAGCCAACTCAATGTATAGATCGTTTTCAATCATATTTTATTCTCACCGTGCACATTAAAAACAGCGTTTAGGTGATACCATCCCGTTCACTAACCGTGTTCTCATTAGCCCCCTATTTTTGTATAAAGCTTCTTTTAAATGTTTTTGGTATGGTTTTTTAAAATGATTCTGTATCACCGTTTAATGACCAAGCAATAGTCTATGGCCAGAAAGCCATTTCTGTCAATTAACAAAAAAAAAAAAAAAAAAAAAAAACAATTGTCATGGTGGCGGGGGATGGTTCTTTAGATAATTAAATAAAAAACTAAATTATTAATATACTTGATTTAAAAAAAAAACAAAAAAAAAAACAACATTATTTTTAATGTATAGCAGCTCTTGAACAGATGTATAGAGAGATGTTCAAAGGAAACCTTTTGGGTGATTTATTTTATTGACATTTTAGGACAGACTTGAACACGGGAGACATGTCGATGTATTTTTCCCGCTACCAATAAATACATTTTGGAATATACCATAAATTGATCCATCTTGGGGCATTTAACATGATGGGTGGTTAACAGCCCAGTAAAGATAAATGTTATTTTGACACAAACGTTGTTAGGCATTTTCATTAAAGGTTTAGTCACCATTTACTTTTTTGTATAAATTAGCACATATGGGGAAGTTCAAATATTTATGTAAGAATTTAGTTCTACAATAAAACCTACAATCTAGAGAAAATAAAAGCTGCAGACTGCCAAAGCATGGAAAGTAACACTGACATGCTGGAAATAAAAGCAGTATTCCAATTGGTTCTTTGGTGTTCCGAGCCAATCAGAATGCAGCTGCAAATTCTAATCATTGGTCAGTGACCAGAAAACGCACAGATTAGAATGTAGTAATGGCAGCCTCCTGTAGGCTATAAAATGCAGACTTACAGGAGCACACAAGAAAAAGTGGGCATTTTTACATACATTTTTGAACTTCTTTGAATATGCTCAGTTATATTAGCAGACATTACCCTGTAGTATGATACTTGCCTTTAAGTCCTTTTATTACGTTTTGAAAAAAATCTCCCAGTGACCTTTGTGTAACTTGAAACTGCATAGGAGAGCACTTTCATAGCAGCTTGCAGTACATTATATTAAGTGGTTATGAATTGTTCAGCTGTATCTACTGCTAGGCTTTCTCATTGTCAACTCAATGCTGACCACAGAGATTTCGTACAGTATAATCTAATACAAGGGCAATAGAAAAAGACTAGCATGGATCCTGTTAACTCCAGAAGATCTCCCGGCACAGTATATTATGACCCGTTGGATGTAGATCACACATTACAGCATCTTCTGCCCGCGCTTTGGATAAGGCCAGCAGACGTCTTTTGGATAATCTGTCGGGCAGTCTGTGGGCAGATGTTAAAACTATATAACCAGCCCTGGGTGGCGCAGTGTCTGCCTCGGCCTTACCTGGTATTAAGTTTACCATGGTGACAGATGTCTTTCTACAGTTAACCCTTTGATTGCCAGAGACGTTCTTTTTTAGTAGAGTTGCAAAACTCCAGATTGTTGCAAAAATCAAACTCGGCAGCAAAACTCAGCCGGAACCCCCCCCCCCCCCCAAAAAAAAAAACACTGGAGTCAAATTGTGGCCCTCCAGTTGACGGGAGGACTACATCTCCCATAATCCCCTGACAGGTTCTTAGCGAAGAGTTTATGGCAGATGTAGGCCATAAGTAGCAACATATCTTCCTGAGCTGTTTTAGGCAACACTTAAAATACCATGTGATTATTAAGTTATGCAGTGTTGTCTTTCCCTGCTAGGATCAATACACTGATTATCTGAGTGCAGAAACAATTTAACACTTTCTTTTTGTACTGCTTCTGCACGTAGAAACACTGGGTTTCTTTTCCTGGATGACAAGATAAATCTAGTTTAAAAGGGAGAGATTTCCAAATGTAAATAGAATTTTCCATGTAGAAGATATCGCTGGTTTTGTAGGGAAGAAAATAAGCACTAGGAGATTTGCTTCCTGGAAAGTGTCCAATGTGGTGGGGCCTGCTGATGAGAGACAAGCCGTCTGATTGGACCGTCAAATGGACAGAACTACAAAGAAAAAACTCCTGACCAGGATCAAAAATCGACACTGGACCAGATCAGTGTCCTAGTGCTTGGTTTCGACATCATTAAATCAGTGATATCTTCTAAACCTTTCGAAATAAAACAGTATAGAAAGATAATTACAACCGTATTAAAATCCCTTTTGGAAATTGGCATTTATTCTATAATTGCAGGAGCGGATTTCCCATCACCATTTAGCTTTAGATAGGCGGTTCTATTTTTAACGTGTTATATATTTATACATGTGTGTGTTATTTTTCAAGCTGATAAGATCTGCTGACAAACCCCCTCCACCAAACAAGAAAAATAATTATTTTTTTAGTTGATTAATGCACTGTGAATCTTTTTGGACAATTCTTTAGAACTGGCTATACGGACAGGTTAAAAGGATTTGGATTTATTGTACAAATAATGATTGAAATTAAGCTATGACATTCAAAAAGAAACAGCATGCAGTTGACATGAACAAGGCACAGAAGACTTTATCAGAGACACAACCAATTGAGAAATGCGTTGGGAGTCTGCAAATGAGCAAAACAATACTCATAAAATAAATAATATAACAAAAGTATGAATAACAATGTAAAAAAAAAACTTTAAAACACATCTGGTTGTGTCTCAAGATAAACTAGAGAACAATAACTGAGGTGTGCATGCCGAAATATTTCTTACCAGCTTCAGAGAAAGCTTCATGGCATAATTGTAGGATCAGGAAAAGGAAAAGAAAGTGGAAGGAATAAAAAAAAAAAAAGAAAGAAAAAAAAAAAAAGAACAGATCAGCAGAGGGCGAATGCTTGTTCCCTAGGTTATTAGCGGGAAGAAATTCAACAAAATATACTAAATGGGTGAGAATAATGTAACATTCAACAGAACCTGTGCAAAAGTTCACGAGGTCGGAGGTCAAAGGAACCAAAAACATGTTTTTATGGCGGCTCTGTGAAGGTGGTGTAGGTTTGGCATCGTGGGTGTGTTAGGATAAAAGAAAAGACCTCACTAAACAGATACTAGTTAAATTATTACACCTCAGGTTCAGGAGGTAAACAAGGAATCATTGTTCAACCATATGTCTTCATTTACATAAATATCAGCCCCGAGCTCTCGAAGCAAACATTTCTGCTACGCAAATATTCAACAGGTCTCACCAATATCTCGTTCTCCAGCTGTTGTGTGTCTCCTATCTGCACCCAACATGGCAGCCAACCAAATGGGCCACCAATTGATGGGCTATTAGTCAACATATGAAATATTTACTGGATTATCTCAACGTTGGTTATCAAATACCACCATCAAAGTGGACCCACTTCATGAGCACGGGTGGCCGTTCCATTGGTGCAGGTAGATTTGAGCACCAACGTTGAGAAGGTCAACGTTAGGCCAACAGACGGCTCCCCAGCTATTCTCGAGCTGTAGTCCAACAAAAAATGGTGTTTTGTAGTATTTGGACGAAGTGCACCTGTCTAGTCCCGCTACTGGGTGTTTACAGCTTCCCAACTGGTATGTCCTTTAAGTTTCTTGTTCTTCTGTATTTCGTCATTATTTGAGGCCTCAGAGATGGGAAATGTCTAGTGATTTCAGAATTGCGTCGAATATCTTGAGTTGATCTCTAAAGCAGGGGCTTGACAAACCCTGGGAGCCAGGGCTCCAAAGTTTTTTGATTATTTTTAATAGCACCCTATGGAAGTTTTATTTGCCTGGTTCCTGAAAATAATCAGGCTGGCTCGTGAATTGATCGGTCTGGCTCGAAGTTTTTCAGAAATCTGTCAAGCCGATACTGTAAAGGACATTACACTTTGGAAATTTGGGAAACTGTCTGTCGCTACACCCTGGAAGGTCTCGCTCGGGGGCAGTAATTCGGGGGGAGCTTTGAAAAGATTAATCAATGGATTTGCTGGCGTTTAAAGACAGCTTCACAAGTTCTGGCCCTAAGGTTGGTTCTGTGCTGAATTTACACAACATTTCAAGTTGTGATCTTGCAAAACAATATTGTTATTGCAAATGTGAACCTGTCCAATGTCACAGAAGCCTAGAGGCTTAAGAGCGCCTGAGCGCCCTACAGGCAGCCTGTATGTCCAAAATGTACTGTGTGTACAGGTGAGGTATCATCATTAACTATTCATTATGGAAAAATCATGATGTAATCTCTGTCTTTGGAAATCTGCTCTGGGCTGTGTGCTAGGACAAGGCCCTTCTGCACAAAGGGTTTAAATACAAATGAACATGAGTCTTCGGAGGAGGGGGTGATACACTGACATGTGCAGGTTAGTACAGATAACTATGAGACAATGTTGTCTTATTCCTCATAAATTGATATTAAAAAGAAAAAAGAAAGGAGTGCAACTGGTTAAAGAAAAACAAACTGAACTGCAGTTGTGTGAAAAATGAGGTAACTACAACAAGTTGTAGATCCCTGAGACAGTCCAGAATGGTTACTGAGACAGGCAGAAAGCCCACCGATACAGGCAGAAAGCCCACCGAGACAGGCAGAAAGCCCACCGAGACAGGCAGAAAGCCCACCGAGACAGGTATAATGCCCACGAGACAGGCAGAAAGCACACCGAGACAGGCAGAAAGCACACCGAGACAGGCAGAAAGCACACCGAGACAGGCAGAAAGCACACCGAGACAGGTATAATGCCCACCGAGACAGGCATAATGCCCACCGAGACAGGCAGAAAGCACACCGAGACAGGCAGAAAGCACACCAAGACAGGCAGAAAGCACACCAAGACAGGCAGAGAGCACACCGAGACAGGCAGAGAGAACACCGAGACAGGCAGAAAGCACACCGAGACAGGCAGAAAGCACACCGAGACAGGCAGAAAGCACACCGAGACAGGCAGAAAGCACACCAAGACAAGGAGAAAGCACACCGACACAAGGAGAAAGCACACCGACACAAGGAGAAAGCACACCGACACAAGGAGAAAGCACACCGACACAAGGAGAAAGCACACCGACACAAGGAGAAAGCACACCGACACAAGGAGAAAGCACACCGACACAAGGAGAAAGCACACCGAGACAGGCATAATGCCCACGAGACAGGCATAATGCCCACGAGACAGGCAGAAAGCACACCGACACAAGGAGAAAGCACACCGACACAAGGAGAAAGCACACCGAGACAGGCAGAAATCACACCGAGACAGGCAGAATGCCCACGAGACAGGCAGAATGCCCACGAGACAGGCATAATGCCCACGAGACAGGCATAATGCCCACGAGACAGGCATAATGCCCACCGAGACAGGCATAATGCCCACCGAGACAGGCAGAAAGCACACCGAGACAGGCAGAAAGCACACCTAGACAGGCAGAAAGCACACCGAGACAGGCAGAAAGCACACCGAGACAGGCAGAAAGCACACCAAGACAAGGAGAAAGCACACCGACACAAGGAGAAAGCACACCGACACAAGGAGAAAGCACACCGACACAAGGAGAAAGCACACCGACACAAGGAGAAAGCACACCGAGACAGGCATAATGCCCACAGAGACAGCCAGAAAGCACACCGAGACAGGCATAATGCCCACAGAGACAGCCAGAAAGCACACCGAGACAGGCATAATGCCCACAGAGACAGCCAGAAAGCACACCGAGACAGGCATAATGCCCACGAGACAGGCATAATGCCCACGAGACAGGCAGAAAGCACACCGACACAAGGAGAAAGCACACCGAGACAGGCAGAAATCACACCGAGACAGGCAGAAAGCACAACGAGACGGGCATAATGCCCACCGAGACAGGCAGAAAGCACACCGAGAAAGGCAGAAAGCACACCGAGAAAGGCAGAAAGCACACCGAGAAAGGCAGAAAGCACACCGACACAAGGAGAAAGCACACCGACACAAGGAGAAAGCACACCGACACAAGGAGAAAGCACACCGAGACAAGGAGAAAGCACACCGAGACAAGGAGAAAGCACACCGAGACAAGGAGAAAGCACACCGAGACAAGGAGAAAGCACACCGAGACAGGCAGAAAGCACACCGAGACAGGCAGAAAGCACACCGAGACAGGCAGAAAGCACACCGAGACAGGCAGAAAGTACACCAAGACAGGCAGAAAGTACACCGACACAAGGAGAAAGCACACCGACACAAGGAGAAAGCACACCGAGACAGGCAGAAAGCACACCGAGACAGGCATAATGCCCACCGAGACAGGCAGAAAGCACACCGAGACAGGCAGAAAGCACACCGAGACAGGCATAATGCCCACCGAGACAGGCAGAAAGCACACCGAGACAGGCAGAAAGCACACCGAGACAGGCAGAAAGCACACCGAGACAGGCAGAAAGCACACCGAGACAGGCAGAAAGCACACCGAGACAGGCAGAAAGTACACCGAGACAAGGAGAAAGCACACCGAGACAGGCAGAAAGCACACCGAGACAGGCAGAAAGCACACCGAGACAGGCAAAATGCCCACCGAGACAGGCAAAATGCCCACCGAGACAGGCAGAAAGCACACCGAGACAGGCAGAAAGCACACCGAGACAGGCATAATGCCCACTGACACAGGCAGAAAGCACACCGAGACAGGCATAATGCCCACCGAGAAAGGCAGAAAGCACACTGAGACAGGCATAATGCCCACTGACACAGGCAGAAAGCCAAATGAGACAGGCAGAATGCCCACTGACACAGGCAGAATGCCCACTGACACAGGCAGAAAGCCCATTGGCACAGGCAGAAAGCCCATTGGCACAGTCAAAAAGCCCAATGACACAGGCTGACTGCACAGAGGTTGATTTCCAGATGTGGATTGCTACTGCTATAGACGACCACCAAAAGGATTTGTAAACATATTCTTGGCAGGTTGAGCATAATGGGACTTATAGACGACAACAGTTGAACATGCATGTGAGTAGCTGTGAATCATGGAAAGTATAGTTCACAGCAAATGAGATTTCCAATGCCTTATCACAGTAATGGCTAACTCTGGAAGTGCAGAGGTTTTGAAACTACATGTCCCATGATTCTCAGTCAGCCAGGAGTCCAGCTGAGCCTCATGGGACACGTAGTTCCAAACGTCTGCAGTGCCAAGGTTAGCCATCACTGTCTTAATGTAATCATTCTGCTTGTGGAGGAGGCTGCAGTGCATCAACGTGCAAACAGTTAGCAGCCTGCCTGGCAGCCACTGGGGTAAATCAGCCATGCTGTATAATGCCTGTGCTTCACAATATGGCTATAGGCCCTGTCTGACCTTGGTTGTACCGCCAACATTGTGTGTCTGGAGCAGAAAAGTGCTCTGCTACAGTGAGCAGGGCGGGTGACAGATGGAGCGCGGCTACTGCAGTGACAGACAGAGAGGAATACAAAACACACACACAACCCTAATCACCGGCGCACACATGCAGGGAGGGGAGGGAAGGCTCCGAGCGCCCTCCTGGTGACCTTTATTATATTCACAGGCTGACACATCCATATACAGCATGGGAAGCTCTCCCAGACTGCCTGCCGGATTACTAAACACATATAAGGCTTTCCTCATGGAAGACGGAACTGCAGGCAATTGACAAGGGAATTTCAATCCTAAGGCCAAAGTAGCGGAGTTGGAAACATTCCCCCATTCAGCTACTGTGGTCTGAAGTTAAATAATTAAATAATAGCAACAGCCTCCCCACGCACTGCACTTTATCAGGTGTCACTGATTTTAAAGCAGACTACACAGAGCACATTTTTCATCACTTTTAAAGGGGCAGTTCCAACTCTCACCTAAAAGCTGCATATAGTGTGTATTGAATGCACTGCTGTTGCTGCACCAGCAGTCCTGTCTATCCCTCCAAGCCCCTCCTATGGGATGTCAAGGGAATTTAGAAGCCACGATTAAATTATTTCCAATGTAAAACTACAGGAGAACTGTAACTTGTTTTAAATTAAAAATAAGTGCAGGTCACATATAGACCACATAAAGATAATAAGCATGGTAAAAAAAATGCCCCTTTAATTGGGAAATGTGATTACCTTAATCTGGAGAGCACAGGCATCATTCTTGATTTAATTTCCTGCTCAGGGCAGCTGCGTATCTACTCAACCACCACCTTTGCATAGTTGCCAACATTGGCCCTCTTTCCAGGGACACATATTTGTTCCACATGCTGCAGAAAGAGCATGCAAAGTGCAGCCCGGCAGTATGTAGGATGGATATATACGCACTCAATCCAATTAATTAATCAGGGTGGAGATCTCATAGGACCTGCCATGATTAATTAATTGGATTGTGTCTGTGCGTATATCCATCCTACATATGGCCGGGCTGCACTTTGCATGCTCTTTCTGCAGCATGTGGAACAATTGTGTCCCTGGAAACATGGCCGATGTTATATGACATCGACCACTTTAGACTCCGCCTCTGCCCTGACCCGAGGGCTTGCCATTTATGGTACTAGTGCTGATCAGAGGTTTGGACCTGCAAATCTGAGATCCAGTCTTTATTTCCCCCTGGGAGATTCTCACAGCTTAGTAAATAGGTAGGACGCAGTAAGGATTATAATTACAATGTTGGCGCACAAATTGTTACTAATATTGTATAGAAATTGTGTAAGTGTGAAACATTTGTATCAAGTAAAGGGATGGTATTTAGCAGGACACGTTGGAAAAATGTATTCCAAAAAGTATACAATTTTGAAACAATGTTAATAAAAAATAATGTGTAAGAAAAAATTAGGGTGTGCACAGTAGATTTCACCCTGAGGTGGTCTTGCTGAAAAAAGAAAAGAAATAGGAGCATCGGGAACAGGCAACCTGTGAACTTTTGCATAGATCTGACCAACGCATTTTGAGTTTGAATACAAATATGTACAAACACACGGCTAAGAAAGCAGATTACCTACCAAGCATTAACTAATGACCACACATTGGCTACATTTTACCAACACACAATCACTACGGGATCCTGTAAGGTTCACATTTGGGCCCCCCCAAACGGAACGGAGGTCTGTGATCATTTTAGAGAACCAATCCGTTAAATGGGATAGATTCCACCATGCAACATAACCTTTTCAGTAATGTTAGCACGGTGTAAATTGATATGTTTGGTGGTATGTGCCCCAACAGGACCACATGATATGCACACTTCCAACACGTATCTCACAAGCTGTGAAATGTAAACACCCCTGCTCTGCCAGAGAATTATCTCTTACAGGTTAGGAGATCACAGAAATGCAGGAGGATATCAAATAATCATAATAAAAAGTTCTGATCTGGCCACGTTTTGGAGCTCTCTTTCCACTTCCTTGTGGAACGGAGCCCCAGAAATTTGCTTCATTCCCTTAAAACGTAAACGGTTAAAAGACAACTGTCGGCCAAAAACGAAGTTGTATATAACTGCATCAAGTGTAGGCACTTTAAATTGAAATGAATCAATGAAAAGGATATAAATAAAGCACCTTATTGAACACTATTAGGGGGCAGACATGTTGTTTAGAATCTTGGGTCAGATCTTGCTACATCCAAACCCAAGATTCTAACCAACATGTCAACTTCCTGATTGAGATTTACAAGCAAAGAGATCTCTGGGAGAAAAAAAAAAAACTACACTTGATGCAATCTTTCAATTAAACATAACTTTAGCTTTTGCGGACATTTAGCCTTTAAACTCAGATAGCGTGCCATTTATTTTTAAAGAAATTTAAAAAAAAAATTCAGTTTGGTGTAGTGATCTCAGCCTGGTGTGATAGATCTGGAAACATGCGCGGCTCTGCACGTTCAATAGCACAAGATGGAGAGCAGGGAGGGAACCTTTCAGGCCTGTGCAAATTATTTTGTTTGTTCACCAACGCCCAACGGGGTGTTGGAATACATTGCAATCAATCTGAGAGACAGTGGTTAAACCAAAAACCTTGCTAATGAAACCTTCACTTTCAGGGTTAAAACCACCGTCCCCACCCTCGCTGGTTGTCTAGTGACATCATACATAGTTGCCAACATCGGCCATGTTTCCAGGGACACGTATTTGTTTCACATGCTGCAGAAAGAGCATGCAAAGTGCAGCCCAGCAGTATGTAGGATGGATATACGCACAGACACAATCCAATTAATTAATTAATCAATCAGGGTGCAGATCTCATAGGACCTACCATGATTAATTAATTGGATTGTGTCTGTGTGTATATCCATCCTACATACTGCCGGGCTGCACTTTGCATGGTCTTTCTGCATCACGTGGAACATATACGTGTCCCTGGAAACATGGCTGATGTTGGCCACTATGCCTGGTATATGACTTCTAGAATTGTGGGCGCCATACTCTTGTACTGGTGTTAGTGACTGCAGGAGCTGGGCAGTCAGTCTATCACAGTGAGACTTACAACATACTCCCTAGCCTCAAAGGCACAGGTAGGCTTCCCTATAGTCCTCTTCATCATCCCTTTGGGAAAATACACAGACTGAGTCTGCTGGGGGCCAGGAATCAAGCAAGAAAACAAAAAAAAAGCAAAGGGTTAATTGAGGCTTGAGTAGCAGGTCTGCGTATTTGGGACTTTAAAGCAGGAGGCCCCCAAAAAGCAGGAGATGTTGGCAAACTGTCTGTATGTTGTGTTAACACGTAGGCCGTAATTCTTTCTTTATTACTTTAAAGGAGATTCAGATCAGCTGATCTCAGATCTGTGATGGAGAACGGTTATAGCCAATGGTTCACATGTTAAAGGGGCTGTATCGCCTAAACATAGCTTATACTGTGAAGTCTCCTGCTTATTTGTTCCGCTTCCTGCATGTCAAAAACTGTACATATGTTAAACACTACAAGATGCATCAAAGTAGATTTGATGCCTGGAGTGTCCCTTTGATAATCTAATTGTGTGATGGGAACTGCCCCAAATCCCCTAAGGGTTTCATTTTTGGCTAGGCAAACATATCTGAAGCACATAAGACAGGGAATTATCAATTCAATAGTTTTATTAAAATATTTTAAATACCGATGAATTATATTTTTGATCAGTAACAATACACACAGACAGTTTATTCTCCGTTCTCTTTTTATTTGGGGGATTTAAAATGAACCTGCAAAGTCACAGGGAAGCAGAATAAATCGTTTAGCACCTTTCCCAGGCAGAATTGGTAACAGTCACGATCTGTCGCAGACTAAACCTTTTTAATACACTCAAACTGGCACACAGGTTCAGTATCTATACTGCACTGGGGAACTAATCTCCTTAATTCATACACCTTTCTTTTAATTACCGCATCTCTATTTGGATGGATAGATCCAAAATGATCTATCCATCATGTTAGCAGAAGTTAGGAGAAAAATATGCCGGTGTTGTCCCCTGCTTATGACTTGTGGCCTGATATGCAAATTTCCCATTGAAAACCAGTTCATTTGCATATCAAGCCACATGTGATGTCATAAACAGGTGACAGCATAGACACATAAAAAACAAATTTTTCTGCTAACATGCACAGTAAAAACTGTGGGCCATCCTTCTTAAATTTCACAATTTATAAATGCACAACAGTTTTCTTCAGCGTGTGCATTTACAACACCGCAGATTATGTAGGTGCTTTAATATATACAGAAAACTAAAACCAGATCTGCCACCATCTAAAATCCGTTATAACTTGACATCTGGCGGGCACAGGGATGACACAAGTGACTGCCAAATTTGGCCACATTTCAAACACATCGCTGTGTCCTCCGATGGAGAACGCTAACTCTGGACTACAAACGCACCAACGCACTTCTGGTTAAAAAAAAAAAAGTGCCAAAGAATCTCCGCCATTTTGGCAGAAGTGCTATATCCCCACACAGTGACATGATATATTAAAAAAAGTTGCGAAATAGAAAGAAACTGGCGGTTGTGCTCTTTTTTTGGGGGGTGCCTTCTTCATACTTTCGCATGTTGGACTATTTACAAATAGCCCCCAATTTAGATTTCCTCTGATCATGGGGCTTGGAATAGATGTAAGGCACATAGAAACCTTGAGTGGGCTCCCCCTACAGGAAGGTTTGGATCAGTATCTGAAGTCTAACATGCTTCTTAGAACATCGTGGAACCCGATTACATGGTCTACCCTTAACAGGATACGTCTCTTAAATCCACCATCTTATGGACACAGAGCAGAAGCCATTAAATAATAAGTAAAATAGAAGCTTTTTAACTAGTGTTCGTGCAAAGACAAAACAAAAAGGGGTAAAAAGAAACAAAAAACGGACAGTGATTGCGAGAGATAACCGGAGCGCAACTTACCCCACGCTTTAGACTTCGGAAGCAGTGGATTTTGGGTTTGGAGGTCATGAAGTCATTGAAGCGATGAGAGAGGGGTTCCTTTTGCTGCTTGGGAGACTGAGGGCCGTTTGGTACAGCACAGGGTGAGGAGGAGGCAGGGGGAGGGGGAGGAGGCTGATGAGGGGATGTTAGAAGGGACATAAGCTATGTATAAGAAAAGGAGCAGTGACAGAATACAAACCAAATTCAAAAAAAGGTATAGAAGGAAAAAAAAGAAAATGGAAAAAAAAAAAAAAAAACACGAAATGAGGATTAAAACAATATTTATTCCAAACCAAATGATATGAAAAAAAAAAAAATGAAAATAATAATAATAAAAAAAAAAAAAAAATCGAATTTTTTTAATCCACATGTAACGGTCATGGTTCGGAAAGGAAAAGAAAAAAAAAAGGAAGCAGAGTTACGGTAATAAAAGATGGATGACAGATGATGATTGGTCGTTCCCTTCGTGAATTGTTGGAAGGAAGATAGAGAAGCCATGCTAGCCGTACCATGCAAACCAAAAGCAGCGTCTGGAGGGGCCTGAGAACCGGGCATTAAAGGGATCTATGACTAGCATTCAGGGAGGCTGGTCAATACCACTACCCCTGGTACAACTGGTTTTCTTCTTGGAATTTACATGGTCGTTCCCACCGACGACTGGCCCCTCTCCAAAAATGAGATCTACTCCCACTTCTGAGAGCTACACCCACCTTTGCCGATTCCCTCATAATAAGGCACAATCACTTCATCATTTCTTCTGGAAAATTGACCAGTGCAGGTTCCTTTACTGTCTAACCGGTATAACCGCAGCATGTGTTTGAGCCAAGGTAACGATAAGAAGCAAGTAAAAGGGGCATCTGGGCAGTGTGGCAAACTTTGAAGGCAATGGAGGAGGAAGATTCCTCCGGTGTCGATGTAGACATGCAAACGCGGTGGAAAAAGAGACAAGATGGAGGCCAAGTAAGGTGGAAAGTTCATGGTCATATCTGGGAACTACTTCTCCTCGACCCCTTAATTCCTTTTCACAAAAAAACCCAGTAGATCAGGCTGAGAAGTGGGAGAGTTCCCAGTTATGTTCATGTTCCGCAACCAGGTTAATGATCTGGGAGTCTAGAACGTGTAAGGTTCCGCACTCTTATTCATTAATTCAGGCTTGGCACGGCTAAGGTTGCAGATAGATGACCCGGCCAAATTCAGGAATTGGGTAAATATAACAATTAAAATGTGACAAAACACAAACCCCTTTATCCCTGAGCCAAACATGGACGTTTTTTTTTTTTATTGGCCAAACTATATTTTGGAAAGTAGTCAAGTTATGGCTCGGACAACCACCGGTGTGGTGGGGTCGTCCACTGTTTGAGATCAGGGACGAAGGCGTCATGTTCGGCAAAGCATTATTATGATGATGTAAGCACCCATCCACCAATGAGATGCAGCTGGAGAATGGAAACGCAACTGAAAATTACGACTACGTTTATAACCTTAGTATAAACAGCGAGGGAAAGTGGGAGCAGTTAGCATGCAGTCGATGGATGGAGATTAATCGAATAATATATTTTAATTAAAATAATGAAAACCATGAGGTTGACATGGAGTACAGTAATCAAGCCAAACATAAAATCAAGTAAACAATATAAGATTAACTAAAGGCAAAAAAACAAAAACAAATAAATATTTCTATCCATTTAATGTAATCAATCTTAGTAGCCTAATCTATACTACAGACGGGGTTTTAAGTGACCTTCCTCGGCACTCGAAATCATTACCTTGTTTTTCTTGATGAAGGGCCACAGCTTTCCGCGAGATTTGTTGAGAACCTTTGGGTCCGACTTCCCGTCGGCCTTGGTGTTGGTCAGGCTGGTGTCGGATACTGTGCGCTTCATGGACTGCGTGAAATCCTCAAACTCCACGTCTCCGGGAGGTTCGAAACCAGATTTAAAGGATTCTATGACCATCTGGGAGTCCTAAAACGATATACGAAGCGTTGGTACATTTCTTTCGCAGCTACATAATGAGTTTGTGGCGTCTCCTACTTATGACATCACCAGTGACTTGATATGCAAATTAACGCCTTTCAATGGCATATGTGTCATTTGAATATCAAGTCGCAAAGTGATGTCATAAAAAAGAGACAAAACTACAACAGGTTGTCTAATTTTTATTTTAAATTATATCTCTGTACATGTCTAGATTTAAAGGGGCGCTTCACCCACAATGCATCTTGTAAATAAAGAATCGGTATTCTCCTTAACTCTTCTTATGTATTAAAAACTGCAAATAAAGTGTAATATATCCCTACGCTGTTGTCAAAGTCCTGCCTATCTCCCCAAGCTCCACCTTTTTGGATATCATTGAACTTAGAAGCCCCCGAGAAATTATTTTCACTGCAAAAAACTACAGAGAATTGTAAATTGTTTTCTAGACAGAAAATAAACTTAAAATAAACTTGTATTGGGGGTGATCAGATCAGATCTGCACACAGAGAGGCAGAGGTTATTTCTGAATTTGGCCCACAGCCAAATCATGTCAGCGGGAGCATCATGTAATGTTTAGCAGGCCGCGTTTCCTAATGTGGAAAATCCGAAAAAGTAACAACCCCAAGTGACCGGGACAATTACAGTGTAAATAATAGCTTTATCTTTTTGAGGTGCTCAAAAGGTAGCCCATTGTCTATACAATACACAATTTCATGCTGTGGTTGGATTAAAAACCTCTGCCCTGTCATTAAGCTTCCAATGTGTGGCATTGGTTAAAGATCCAAAAGGAGTTGGAAAAGACACACTTTCCGAGCTAGAGAAGGCCTCGGCCTACAAGGAGAATACTTTTAATTTGCAAACTTTAAGCAATCTATACATAACATTTCACAGAGTCAAATCATACTGATTTTTTGTGACTTTTTTTTATTTTTTATAAACACATTTCCATTAAGTTGCATCCCCCCCCCCCCCCTGTTTTCTGTGGGACAGTCCTGATTCCGGGGTCACCATAACGCAGTCCTGACTCCACTCTCCAGTGTCCCAACTGCCTGGGACATTGGAGGAGAAAGAATACTGCACAAGCGCATGAATATTCGGTTGAGTTTGGTTGCCATAATGAGTGGTAGTCGCTGGCACGCCCCCTTCCAAACCCCCCCCCCCCCCTTCGGCTGCTCATGAACTACAAATCCCACAATCCACCAAAAGCCTTTAAGAATAGAGCATTATGGTAGTTGTAGTCCAGAAACAAGTGGCCACAGCTGGACACCTGCAGTGCATATATTATGTCATAATAATTCTTATATTGGGCATTCTTGCTCTGGGAAGCTATAGTCACAAACCAGACGACTACAGTGAAGGCTTTAAGCGAGATGGGTTTGTCACTATAGATTTCTCTAGCGCTAAACCTTAGAGATGCAATAAATGGAAGTATGAATAAATGATTGCGCGGTCACAGATAACAGGAAAACGCCATTTGCTGTTACAACAAAAAATAAAATATTATCAATAAGCAGGGCTTCCTTGCACCCCTCCCCTCTGACCGGGCCAGGATTTCCCAGTGCTAGACAACAGATAACAGGATTAGAGGAAAGACTGTGGCGTGGCCAGATATAGCAAAATCCCAGCTCAGGAAGGAAGCCCCAGGCCTGGCAGAGATACAGGTATCTCGGTGGCCATGGCGGAAGCTCGGTGCTGGGAAGCTGCCGAAGGCAGGGTATACAGGACAGAGTACAAACTGCACACGATCTGTGGCTTGCGGGGGGTCCAACTTTTTAAAAGAAGAGCTGCATACTATGATTTGGTTGGAGGGGGGGTGGGAGGACATTATTCTTGTTAATACAAAAGAACCAATGGGATTTTAAGCCCAAATCCTCGGGTCTAGCTTAATTACTTAATTAAGAGCAAGAAATATAAGGCTCTTGCCTGTTTCATACTTCCCCGGATGCTACACTAGTGATGCGGAAGTTGGGGGGGGGATTCACCCATGATTCGCTGCCAATCGTATCCCCCAAGATCCTCACTTTCAGCGTTTAAACTATGGCTTGCAGAGGATTGTGGGAAATATAGCTCGCCAGCAGCTAGACCGCTAATAATTCAATGATTTACAAAATTGATTGGCTAGGTGGCTTTCTTGAGGGAAAACATAGCCATTTACTTAGGATTCCCGGTATAATGGCGGCACCCATGGTCAGACATTTTCCTACAGAGTTCCCTCAGAAACAATCTGTGCCAGCACAGCTTGTGATTTCTATTTAATTTAATAGTTAATTAATGCTACATTGAAAAGATGTCCATGCAAATCATTCAGGTTTAAATTGGTGATATATATATATATATATATTTTTTTTTTTTTTTAATGAATAAAAAAAAGTTCCTTGACTTCCAAAACTCCTCAGGCATGATTTAATCCAGTCTTGGCATCTCTAGGCGGCTTGAATCATGCCTGGATATGAAAACGCCATGGAAAACGATTATGTTGATGTCTTAAAACTGTAAGCAACACAATCCTCCCTGTCAAGTAGCAACTTGGAAAAAACAAGTCAATTATTACGTTTCTTTGTTAATGTCGACAAATTCCCAAATCCAATTAATTTCCCCCTTGTTACTTTAAGATATAAACATAACCCTTTATTTTTTTTTTTCACTGTAACTATTTTTATTTTGTAAAAACCTGCCTCCCTCATAAGGGATCGGTCACCATTGGAAAAGCTTGCTGAAGGCAGCCATTTTGGTTTCATTTGTGTAATTATTCTTCCCTGTTTATGTATTGCACCCCTTTGGGGGAAGTTGGTATGTCCTGGTGACTGCTGAAGGAAAGGGGAGAGAAGGACAGGCCAGTTGTAGGGGGGGGGGGGGGGGCGAGTTGACCAATGAAATGTGTCAGATTGAGCGACGTTTTGAGGATTGCAGATCGAGTCACAGGTGATGTCATAAACAGGAGACACCACAAACACATTTTTTGCTCCCTGATTTAGGCATTTGGTTATATACTGGTATATAGACAGAAGGTTCCAAAATGTCTCCTTGAAGGGAGCTCAGTATAAAGAGGAGTACGGCAGGATGGCGTCGATGGTAAGATGTGGTATCTGGTCCCCCCAGATGTCAGTGTATAGGTCATGGGTGCATTGGCCTATGAATTCCAGACCAATCTATCTCCCGTAATCGTTGACGGATTTCTCACCTGCTTTTCGTCGATCGATTCGGCCGATTTGGTTATACCATCAAGACATTTGCCTATGATGGGGACCACTTGCCGGTCGATGTCTGCGTATGTTTTTAAGGAGTCTCCCATCCTTCCTATCCTCCGTTCCTCCATGTCTTGCAGTTTCTAAGGATGCACAGAATAGTTTTAGCATAAGCCGGAAGATCGCTGCACTTACTAAACGACCGGCAAGCTCCGAGACAGAAAAAAAAAATGGCTGCTTTCACTAACACGTTATAAAAAAACATAATAATATAATCCGGAGGCCATCTTTGTAATTTTTACCTCTATGGCTCGGCAGAGCAGCTCATCATTTAAAATAAATAAATAAAAGTAATACAATGGAGCCTTGGAGTCCAACAGCGGCCCCTCCAGCTGCTGCAGAACTTCAAATCCCATAATTGCCCACTTAGCTTTCTAAGGGCAGAGCATTATGGTAATTGTAGTTTAGTAGGAGGAGCTGCAGTTGGATGCCTCGACTACACAAGTAAATACTAATCGAACACCGATTCCTCTTTGATAAACAGCCAAAGTGGAAATCAGCTAAGGCAGTAAATATATTACTTGCTTTCACTCCCCTCCTTGGAGGAGAAACAGAACAATCACGTGAAAAGTATTTGTAAAAATCCGCTTGATTCATCCTACTCTAGGGCCTTAAAGAGGGACCAAACACCAAAAACATACTTGGGACAAATCATTTTTGAAGCTGCTGATACACTGAGATTATTTGGTGACCATGGGTCACTCTTCAGGGGGGGGGGGGGGGGGGGGGTGAATGGGAATGAGGACAGTTTGGAAAGATGATAGTGAAGTAGGAGTCAATGTGAACAGAATGGAACAGGAATGAACATGTAGGGGAATACACATATAAACAACGGACAGGATGACAGTAGAAGGGATCAGGCAGACAGTGAGACAGACACAAGTTTTCGGCACTGAAGTAGAAGGAGTAGCACAGAACATGCTGTAGATTTAGAAGTAAGTTGTTTGTTCCAGCAATTTTAGACCAAGATAAAAGGTAATAATTGTGATAAGCCTTGTATACACTGCATGTTGGCCTATATTTATATATATTTATGATTACTTCACCTGGAAGATGTTTGGGATGTGCGTGTAGTAATGGTCACGCTGCTCCCTGTTAAACTTCAGTAGCACGGAGGAGTAATCTCCTTTACTGTCATCTGCCATCTGGTGACGTATCTGAGCCTGCTGCCGTGCCTGCGGGACAACAAAGTCTGGTTAGGATCATGTATTGCAGGGACAGCTCAAAAAATATCCTATCCGAAACTCATCCATTCTTAAACGTACTCCCTACAACGGTGAAAAGCAGCGATAGCCAACCTTGGCACTGCAGATGTTAGGGAACTACATGTCCCAAGATGCACCCAGTCACAAGACTGAGCATCATGGGATACGCAGTTCCCTAAACATCTGCAGTGCCAAGGTTAGCCATCACTGGTATAGAGTGGCTGCAAAGGCAGACCAAAAAAACCAAAAACATTTTATGTTTTACAATCTATATATACATTGTTTAAGTGACTGAAGGGGGAGCAAACTACAAAGCATTTGCAAAATGAAAACCTATTTTCCTCTTGATCCATACATTTACTTTCAATGCTGCTGGCACAATAAATATTTTTAACAGTAAGCAGCTCAGTTATAAAGATCTTCTTGGGACAAGAAAACTGAAATATTGGTTCATAAACCTAAAAAGGAGATATTATATGCATTTAACGGTACAGAAAAAGGGGAAAAAAAACCTATTATGCGACATAGTGCCATCAATTCCAGGATTAGATACGGCATATATGTGATAAGTCAGTATCACTATTCTCCGTGGGCTAAGGGCTCGTTGCATATACTGCCACGCAAATAATAATACGTAAGCTGTGTTGCACACACTCCCTTGCTGGATGTTTCAAGTCCCAAACTGGGCTCTCGTTCCCTGACCTGGATACACAGACAATAGTTTCCGAACAACAAATCTTTGAAATACCAGCAGATGGAACAGTTTATTCATCCCAAATGGAAACTTGGAGATGTTGCCAGAATGGTTCAGATCTCCGACGGGGACAAGGAATGGCCAATGATCTCCTGAGCTTCCGACAGAGTCATCTGGTGAGGTTTGACAAACCCACACACATGAAGACCTGGAGAAGATCTCTTTTCTGGTTCCAATTTGGTCACCGGGAAGCATTTGTTGTTGCTGTTCCACAGTGATATGTGCACTGGCTTCTTGGCGCCGATCGAGGAGTTGAAGACGTCCAAGAGATAGAAGAAAATGAAGCTGTGATACATTCGTTCCCGAGATAATTTCCCTTAGTCTTTTTAATTATGGGATGACTGAACCAGATGTCACCGGGAATATTAATTAAATCCCAAAAAACTGAGATCATAGCTCGGTTTTAAAGAACGGTTCAGCTCCCACAAAGTAAAATGACTGGTTTAATAGAGAATTTCAGCTGATATTATGGAGATGTATCTGCGGTAATTGTCTGCTCTCCGCTCCAAAGTGGGTCTGTGACATAATAGCGGTGTTTGAAACTTTAATTAAGTCTTTTTAATTTAAGGCATTTTTTTAAAAGGAATTTTAAGGTACTATTCCGAACGGAACATGTTTTAGTTTATAAGTAGGGTAGGTAAATATTCTGATGGAACTCAAGAGCAGATGACTCTTGGCCAATTAATTACTCTACTGAGATCTCAATGACCTCGATGGAACTCAAGAGAGTACCCCCTCTATAGATCTGACTTTACATTGAGCTGGAAAGGAATCTAGCCAGGGCAGTTTTATCCAGTGGCCACTATGCGCATTTGCCCAAGACTAAAGGGGACCTCTTCTGCCTGATCTAGAGAGAAGGCCTAGGCAGAGAAAAAAAAAAAGGTAGACATATTACCTAAATCGGTTGCTCTTAAGAGCTTATGTCCAGTGTCGCAGTCTGTGAAAAGTTTCCATGGCCAAGCAGCTGCATGCAAGCCTCACATCACCGAGTATAATGCCAATCATCAGACCCAACATGTCCGTCCCCTGATAGAGCGATGAGGAATCCATAAGGTGATTTATTTATAATGGTTCACTAAAGGATTTATATTTGAAATGTCTACTCAATGCCATCTTTCAATAAAACGGTACTTATTTTTTAGAAGACAGCTGTCCTTTAAAAACAAATGTGTCTCTTAAAAGCAGAACAAAGGCCTGTGTACTATACACCATAGAAATAAAGAAATATTCTAATGGCCCGGCTGACTGTATAACCAAAGGACAGGCTGGAACAGGACGCCTTGTCAACACTGAGTAAGCAGACTGCTCCAGAATGTTTTTATCCTCATACGAAATAAGACTCCCACCAGACAGGCACGGGGCCTTAATAATCTTACAGTCTGTTCCTGGGGCAGGGAAACAAGAGTTTGAAGTGAATGATTACACCCAAAACCATTCAGACGGAGGAAAAACAGTGCACTGCTTTCTGTATGCCACTTCATTTGTAACCTGCCCAAAAAGGCCTGGTGAGAAAATCCCGGCCCTTCCGTCTCCCCCGCTGAGGTTCCCAGAATGCCAAGGAGTTTAAAGGGATGGTACAGGCTCATTACAAATAAACTTGCGGCAATGACAAAGTTGGTGCATCTTCTATTATTAGATGATCACAAACATTTCGTCCACAGTGTTGATTAAAATGTTGGATTTAAAAGTGTGTGGTGAGATTGCAAGTTAAGACATGTTGGAATACAAGTTCCAACCCAAACCCTGGACTATCTGTGATAGAGATCACATTTTTCTTTTAATATGTGACTTCAGTGATGCCGAGAAAGTCCAAACCTAGACTGACACCATGCCTTTGTTCATGTTTATTTTTCACACACTTAATAGAGGTTGCGTGGGTCAGTGGGGCACCCAATGTTCAGTCCTCAGGTTTGCTGGTTCAATTCCAGGTAAGGTCAACTCATCCGTCTGAGGTCAGTAAAATGAGTACCATAAAGTGGGGGTAACAGAGACATCCTGTGGATCTCGGCCGATGTTACCATTCCAAGGACATGTTTGGAAGTGAGAGGGTATCTCAGTGCATCTGTCCAAACATAATACTGTGCTGGGGTTGAGTATGGAAGACCATTAAGGTTTTATATTTCCAGCACAGAAATCACAAACAAAAACCGTTGAGTTTAACAGGCATTAAAATAAAAAATAAAAAAATAACCGTCCACCCGATCTCTCCAAGCCCTTCCTTATGGGATATCACTGTTAAACTACAGTAGAATTGCAAATTGTTTCAAGGTAAAAAATAAGTGCATGTCACATAGATTAAACACATGTACAACATGCAGAAAAATTAGCCAGGTGGAACTGTCCCTTTAAAACTCCCACACGGTACTGGCACCGCTTGACGTCTGTTCCACACTTTCATGATTAAGCCCCTAATGTGCGAAACGCGTCAGGCTTCTATCAAGCTGGCCTTGCCAGCACGGTCTGCGATGTAAGTTATTGCTGCAATAATGATATAGTAATAAAGACGGCTCATTTTATGGATACGGATACATTTCGAGCCTAAATAGTTATAGGTAATTCGACAACCCTGCTACATCCTGAAGGGTCTTCAGCTGGCCCAAGATGGCTACCGAGAAGACTGAGCAGAAGTATTCAGTGCCCCGATAGCCTTGTTTATATAACTTTGCGTTCAAATATATCTAGACAGTAAGCAGGAGAGAAGAATAAAAGGTCTAGAGTAGGGTGTAACAAACCGCGGCCCTCCAGATGTTGACGGACTACATCGCCCATAATCCTCTCACCTACAGGGACTGGCAGGGGAATATGGGAGATGTAGTTCATTAACAGCTGAAGGGCTGCTCTAGAGGTATTGTTCTTCACAATGTGACTTTGTGTGTCATATTAATCATTGCAAAACCTGTTCCTCTTTGTGTTATTGATCCTGGAGCAGCTGTTTGTTTGCTCTAGCCTCCATGCAAGAAATAAATCGCCTTTGGATCTCACATGGGGCCTCTAAACTTCTTATGGCCAAATACCTAATTATCCCTACTGACCCGTCCGCAGTTCAGCACTGCAAGGGTGGCAAGAATGAGCTCAATGGTGCTCATTATGTCCAGGAGGCAATGAAGGCTTTAGCTTCCCAATTAATACAGCAAGCCGTAGGCTTGTTTCCTGATCTCCGACCAAGGAATTCGCAGGCCCAAATCCTACTTTGTGAAATCAGCCTCCCTCCTTTGCTTTCCAAAGGCAAAGCTGCTGAGTTTCAGACTAGAATATGGGCATGTGAAGTGCAAATTTGCATACTCATCTGCATACCAATACCCAGCATGCCTTTGGCAGCTGCCAACTCTTGTGATTTAACTGGGGCCGGAGCCAACATCTGGGAGCCCAATGAAAGAGATGCAGAAGATTTAAGGCAGAGGGGGTGGTTTGGGAAACAAATTCTGGGTGGCAGTGGGAATCTTGAAAACCTACAGTAAATCATTACATTAAAGGAATTGTTTTACTGCGTTGTTACAAAGTGAAAACAAAGATGATGTAATCCTTTGAGTGCCAATGAGGCATAAACTAGCCTGGTACGAAGGCATAATCTCAGCATCTTGCATGGCAACTGGACAGGAACAATTCGTAAGGGAAGTTTACAAAAATGGCTGAACATACAGCTGTATGCATGGAATCAGAAGTGGGAGGAGCTAAGGCAAGATTTATTCAGCTGCTCAGAAGGTGTGATCGAGGGATTCGACAAAAACAGTGGGGATTTATTCTCTTTGCAGGGCACCTTTAAGAGACTGCTTAGAGAGAGACCTTACAAGCTCAGTATTGATTTTAATTAATCAAAAAATTAGCAGAAAATGTCCCCACCCCGAAAGCTAAAGGGAAGCCTTCTTTAGGTGTCACCATTAATATAGTCAGAGGTTTGAGGAGCCCATTATCAATGCATTTTAACATTATTAAGAAATGTAAAACAATGATGGCCTCATGTAATGAGAAACGTGCAGTCAGTGGATCATAGCTTGCATTCAGCCCTGTGAGGCAGCGTACCCTCTGGCTCTGGAGGGGTTAATGTACATTCACACGTCTCAGCCACACGTCCTATTTGTGGCTCGCGCAGATTACTGGAGGCCCTATCCGCCAGCTAATTACCGTCATGCCTTTAATTAAGCAGACCTCGTTTTTGGAAGGGCTGCTGATAAAGCTGATCCACGTCGGGGGCAGTATCAGTCGGGATTACAGACACTGAAAACTTGCAATTATGCTCATTTGAGCTGCCCCTGTCCCCTCCCCCTCCCAGATTAACCCTTCGAACCCATCTTCCCCCGCCCCTCCATTTGTATAACACATACATCCACGGACACACCTGATAATACACAGAGTGACACACATTCAGATACACAGAATGACACTTCTACATATATAAACACGGATATCAGGAAACCCATTGCTATCGGGTGGCCTCAAGAGCATGGGCCACCCGATGGGCCCCCTCAATGCGGCTGCGGTGGGCACCCCCTGGTCGCAGGGTGGCCAGGCCCCCTGGAATGACTGGCCCAGTAACAGCTGCGACCCCTGCAACCGCAGTAGTTCCGCCAGTGAGTCAGGGTCACTACCTCTATCTAGCCTGAGTGTAACATTAAAGATGTATTAAAGGGACACAAACTAAAAGGGACTGTATCACCTAAACAGTGTTTTTTTCTGTGCTTTTAGAGACTAAAAAATTATTGAAAATGACTTATACATTGCATACATTGCCAACATCAGGGTGGAGATCGCATAGAACCGACCCTGATTAATTCATTGGATTGTGTCTGTGCGTATATCCATCCTACATACTGCCGGGCTGCACTTTGCATGCTCTTTCTGCAGCATGTGGAACAAATATGTGTCCCTGGAAACATGGCCGATGTTGGCAACTGTGACATTGTGTTTGCAAAATTGCAAGTAATCACCTGTGGCCTGATTTGCAAATAACACATGTAGAAATACCGTCATCGCGTCCATAGACTTTTTTTTTTTTTTTTAACCGCCTGGGTGGCGATCCGACTCGTGCTAACTGACGGGTAACAAGGCCTTGGACTAATATTCTCGGAGGAAACGTCTCTGAGCTAGGTAATTAAAACAAATACGCTCTTAATGAATTGTACTCGGATCATCTGGCAGAGGCCGGTGACTCCATATTTAATCAGATGTTCTGACATGGATAGCTGGATCCCACTCATTACCGCAATGTACACAGTCCTCGCTGAACGCAAGCGATAGGCCTGTGGCTTTCCCAAAAGACAAAGGGCGGATTGCTTTGCCACGTTCTCCATTTCAGCACGGTCTGCTTAATTGAAAGCATTTTCTGTACAAAATGGAGCCTCTGTGTTTACACAATTAATATGACACGAGGGCAGGCAATCGTTTGCTAATATATAGCCAATGTTGTTACTCATGAGGTAAAAATAACAAAACCCTGGGGCTAAAAGTGTTTTTTTTTGAGCTACCAGAAAAGTCATCGGATCTACCTGCTGAAATACAGTCATTTATCGGTGCCTTTAATTAGTCTATACAGATTTAAATGTTTGACATTGAATACCTCAGGATTTGGCGGATATTCAGAGGATTCTTGGCCTAAACCAACGGGTAATGAATAGCAAAAAATAAAATAAAAAAGGAGGGTAAAACCCAGGTGATCTATCGGATTTCGCGCAGATTGCCTCAACCCCCCATCTGTGATGTAACTCTCCCGGGAATTTCTTTTAAAAGGACAACAGTCGTCAAATTCTGTTTAATTGAAAGATTACATCAAATGTAGGCATTTTTAATATAAATGCTTTAATGAACGAATACAAATAAAACACGTGAACTTGTATCAGGGGGCAGACATCTTTGGTCAGATTATCTGACCCAAGATTCTAAACATGTCTGCCCCCTGATAGTGCTATATAAACTTCATTAGGTGCTTTACTTACACCAATCAGCAATACCATTTTGACAGCCCTGACCCAGCAGAGGCATGGACTGCACTAGACCTCTGAAGGGGGATGGGACGGTTCATCGCGGCTGAATTAACTTCACCGCCAGTTCATCGTGGGGTCGCTGATTGTAAGTATTATTGGGGCGGCGGGGTAGCATTAGTATTTGTGTTCATTTCAGTATTAGGGTTTGGGGGGTTCATTTTGGTATTAGGGCTCGGGGGGGGGGGGGGAGTAATTTTGGTATTAGGGCTCGGGGTGGGGGGAGTAATTTTGGTATTAGGGCTCGGGGGGAGTAATTTTGGTATTAGGGCTCGGAGGGGGGGGGGGTAATTTTAGTATTACGGCTTGGGGGTTAATTTAGTATTAGGGTTTGGGGGGGTTAATTTAGTATTAGGGTTTGTGGGGGGGGTTAATTTTAATATTAGGGCTTGGGGGGGTTAATTTAGTATTAGGGTTCATGGGGTCACCTTTAATGGGGTTCATTTATTAGGGGGGTGTACGTTTGTAAGCACTGACAGTTCAGCGCTGGTCTGCGCTTACATTGCCGCGATGAATCGGCCGCGTTGATCTTGACCGCTGACAGTTCAGAGTTCAAACTGGCGCCCCCAAACTGTAAGCGGTGAAGCAGCTGCGATGAAGTGTCCTAGACCTCTCTGAAGGTGTGCTGGGGTAACTGGCAGCAGATCCTTTAAGTCCTGTAAGTTGGGGCCTCCATGGATTGGACTTGTTTGTCCAGCACGTCCCACAGATGCTCCATTGGATTGAGATCTGGGGAATTTGGAGGCCAAATCAACACCTTGAACTCGTTGTTGTGTTCCTCAAACCATTCCTGAACCATTTTTGCTTTGTGGCAGGGAGCATTATCCTGCTGAAAGAGGCCAATGCCATCAGGGAATACCGTTTCCATGAAAGGGTGTACATGGCCTGTAACAATGCTTAGATAGGTGGTACGTGTCAAAGTAACATTTACATGAATGGCAGGACCCAAGGTTTCCCAGCAGAACATTGCCCAAAGCATCACACTGCCTCCACTGGCTTGCTACCCATCAGTGGTCATAATGTTATGGCTGATCAGTGTATATTCTTTCATTAAAGCATTTCTATTTAAAATGCCTACACTTGATGCAATCTTGAATGGTGATTGTCTGGTTCCCCTGAACTAGTCTTATTGGCCAGTAACAAGTACGTACAAAGCTAGAAAAACTGCTTCCCGTTTGTTTGTTGTATTGAGTAAGTCAGGACAGTAAGTTTAGTTTTAGTTTTACATTTTTGGATTGAGTGGTTCTTTATTACACATCAGGTAAGGAAGCAAGATGGTTAAATGATTTTAGAAACTCTGCAGTGTTTTCTGGGTTGACGGACAGGAATTTGGGCTATTCAGTTGATTTCCTAGCACCCTCCTCAGACGTAGCATAGTATAAATACAATATCTAGTGGATCATCTGCCTGAAGCTCATGCAAACTAACCACTTCCTCAAATGGACCGAAAAGAGAAAGCGGTTTATATGCTTGTGCTGGGTTGTGTTCTGCAATCTTGGTTCAGTCCCGGTCAGGAGGGGAACAATAGGTTCCCCCATGATTGGGGACGTCACACCAGATACATGGATGTACTGGGGGGGTGGGGAGGCAGGAAAACGAGACTACGACTTGCTGCCAAAAAAAACTGTACTATTTATTTATACCGATCAGGAGTTCAGTGGTTATGGGACATCTGTGTTATGTTGGTTGTCTTACATGAACGATTACAGGAGGGGGGAGTTACTCGGCACTCCACTTTGACATCACCAATCCCAAATGCACATCAACTTCTCCCATGCAGAATTTGCACATGAAGAGTGATGTAGTAATGTCACAAAAGCATTGTAGGTTATTTGTTTTTCATCAAGAGTGTCAAACTGCAGCCCTCCTGCTGATGGTGGACTACATCTCCCATACTCCCCTGCCTGTCTCTTAGCGGACAAGAGCACTATGGGAGATGAACGCAATTTCACGCCCTTGATTCATACATAATCTTGTAATCCTGCATAATTTATATCTCATGTGTATTTGTCTCTAAATTAAAACTCCCAACATATCGATATTAAAAATGTTCTATGTGCTTTAGAGTGCAGCCATCTTAACTGCTTGTCACAGGATATTGTGAGTTTTTTTGGCCAATCAGACACTTTCCTCCCTTTAGTGTGAGTCGATTGGTTCTAGCAGAAATAGAAGGAGCAGAGAGAAGATGGTAACAGAGTTTGGGACAGAGCAATAGTTATTGTACTGTTTTTTGAGATCACCTTGTGGCTTGATATGCAAACTAGTACCAAAAGTGCAGTCCCGCAGTCCGTATCATTACCGCGTATTAAACCGGATCATTTCTGTGTTTATTTCTGTTCTATAAGATACTTTGGGTTGCGACTGGTAGGCTGAAAAGTAAGAGCCTCAGAGTGAAGGCAACAGAGTCAGTTTTAATGTCAGCATTTTCCAACCACAGTTTCCTCCTTTATCTGTGGTTTGTGCGCTAAACCAAAAATGATGTCACAGCGGAGGCGTGGCTAAGAACTTTTGTCATTAATAACATTTTACAACTAGACCCGGGGCGAAGCGCGAATCATTTTATTGCATGGGGGCCAGGGAAAGTCTCTATTTGAGGGCACAATGGAGCATTGTCCCAGAAATCATTCCGGACTTCAGAGGCACCATTCTGGCCCCGAAGTTCGGCGCGTGTCCAGTAGACCGTCATGTTATATTTTGGAGAACATATTTTTTAAATTTGCCTGCTGACCTTCAAAGCCTTGAACAAACAAGGCCCGCCCTGAAAGAGCTCCTGACACCCTATATTTCATCTCGCTCACTTTGGTCAGCCAATGGAACTGTCCCTTTCAGCGCCCATAATAAAGACAAATGCAGGTTATCGGATACATTTTGGAAGTCTATTCTGTGCTAAAATCAGAGAGGCATCATCAATACAGACTTTTTAAAAAAAAAACCTAAAGAACCACCTCTTATCAGGCGGTCAGCCAGTTCATCTGACCATCAGGAACTCATCATTTTTTGGGGGTCTGTTTATATACGTAAAGTGCTTTGAGAAATGTGCTATACATTTTTTTTGGTGCAAATTATTATATTCTGTATTTATTTCAAATGTAGTCATTTTTTGCGTCAAACCACTCTAATATGTGTGGACCCTAAATATTTTAAACAGGGTTTCATCACTTTAAGAAACAGTAGATTTGGGGTCTACACAGATGTCCGGGGTGATAAAGGAAAGGAGTCTTTAAGCCATGGCATGAAGTGGGAGGCAATTGTCCTGGTCACAGTGTCATGTGAGGGCCAACAATCTCAGTGTGATTATGTTATTTCTCCCTCAAACAATCGTGTGTCAGAACTCAGGCCTAAACAGTCGCTCTTTCTCTGCGTCTTTGGTTTATGTAAGGATAGGGGGGGGGGGGGGGGGGGGAGGGAGAGATAATGTCACATGCTGTATCCAGCTGTAAAACAGACATGGCAGAGTTTGCTACTAGTTTGTGAAGCCTTACTGTCCACAGCAGTCGTTTTGATAACCCAGTGTTAAACGATTTTTGGCAGATAACAGAAACCGGTTGTAAGATGCAAGTCTGGTCTGTGCAGCCAACAAAATGTTTTCAATGCCCTTCAGCTGCAGCCGTCTCCAGGGTACTCAGTGGATTCTACTGGAGTTTGGTGGATTTGGCTAATATTTTTGATCGGAGGTGTTCAATGAAACCAACAAAACAGCTACAAATAGAATATATAGTTGCACAGTAAAAAAAAAAATAAGTCCTAGTTAATCCTTATGGACCAATGTCTTCCTGGCCTCGATCAGAAACACTTAGGCAGGTACCGGATGGGCCCATGGCAATGTTCTGAGATACCCGGTGATGTCATGGACGTGTGCAAAAACACCAGGAGTTCAGACGCGGAGGGATTCAGAGAAATGAAGCCGGCTCTCACTTTGAGGTCCCTGCAGCGGGATCAGGAGCACAGCTCATCGCGAGGGGCTCAAGACAACCTGCCGTCCCCCGCGGGCGGCCGTTTTGGGCCACGTCTGTTACCACGGCATAACTAATAGACAATCCAGACTCAATACCTTCTAGCGCAGACATTCATTGGTGCCTGCCACAGTGCATTCTGGGAGCATTCCCCCACAGACAGAACACGGAGCCATACATTGGAAAAACTAGGAGAATAATCCTAAAGCCTTTTTCTGTGTAAATCAATGAACACAAATTATGGTAAAAAATAATAATCCCAGAAAAAGAGAATGAAAGAATCCGCTCGTCCTTACCTTTTCCACGTCTGCTTTTGTCACGTTTATATCTGCGTCCATTTTCTCGAAGTATTGCTGTGCTCGGTCAGCCTCCTTGCAGTCCCTCTCAAACCTTCTTTTACTCTGCAAACGAAAAAGCGGGGTGAGAGGCAAAACAACTGGACCCTTATCTACAATATGGAGAATCAGAATTTTCCATTAAAAACTACAAAAAAAAAGAAAGAAGAATTCCCATTCTACTGATTAACTTCTAAAGTGCAGCCTCGCCACATAAGTGTCCAAAACCCCCAAATATTTTTAGCGAAGTGCTGCAATTATGTAAAATTAAAAACAATCATAGATCAGGTTTTCCCTCAACAGTTCTTATCTCCTAAACCAGGGGGCGTCCATGTTTTTTTCTGAAGAAGGGCCGCATTATCAGAAATGCATGTGCGTGTCGGGCCTTATTTAATTCCAGTAATGGTGATGTTAGCCATAGAAAAATGTGTGGTTATTTAGCAGTAATACAAAAGCAGTTCAGAACGAGCTCAAATTAACTTTATTCAAACAAAAGTATACATTTTTCAGGGATAATGATAACATGGCAGCTTTGTCAGGTTGGCGGCATGTTGCTGTCAAACGGGCTGCACGTTAGTTGTCCCCTGTCATAAACACCGTAGAAAAAGTGTCCCAGATTTATTGGTGTGACAACAGTGGTGCTTATGTCCACATGCCCTCCTTTCTTGTGGGTACATCACAGCTCACAAAGTTGGCTGATACCATCCACCTCTGCATTCCATTCAGAGAGAGGTTGATTCCACATTAATGGCAAACAGTGGAGAACATGTAAACTGATGCAGAGGAAGGTAGCCGCGCCTTCTCCGTACACCTCCTCACTATGCTACTGAATTTAGAGGCCCATAGAAATTAATATTCACATATATTAAGAAAAACTTTCAACATACACATTTTAGGATGGGTGGAATTACCCCTCTATTCTGGTGACATATACAGGGGAACAAAGGTAACTGTGGTGACAGATTGTTAAAGGTTTAGAAATATTTAAAGATACCGCTGGAGGCTCTGTTTATTGTTACATAGAAACGCAAGGTAAAAGCACAAACACACTGTTGGCCACCGCAGGAAGAGGCGGCAGAGATTAGTCAGTGCAGGAAACGGTTTCTAGAGGAAGTCAGTCTAACAAGGCACAAACACAACACATTAAATCAAGCTCAGTGGTTTAAATAGGTCAACTGAGGCCTGGGATCTGCCACATGTAAGCGATGGCCCATGTATCACAATCTGTCATTGATAACCAGGTGAAACTCCTCAGTGCGCCAAGCAACAGTGTTACTAAATCCGAGATGGCCAGCCTATATATTTTTTTAAATGTAGCCACAAGTGAGGCGATGGAGATGTGAAATTATAGAAAATTAAAGTTATACAACATTTAAAAGGCACGTTATAACAAAATACATTCGGTACCTGCAGATCCCCAGTAGGAATGGCTTAGCCAATGCAAAGTAATATCTATGTAGTGGATGAGCGAAATATGAGATGGATAATTATATTGAGGACATTGATGCAATGGTGGGTGCAGCATAATACTGACATAGTATATTGGCATCCCTCCCAACTTTGCCCCCCCCGGGAATCGGCACACCAGGGGGCAGGGAGGGGCGGGAAACAAGGGGGCGGAGTCTTGGGAGGGGGTGTCTGTGCTACCGCTCATGGGTGGTAACACCGTCAGCCACTTTAGATCCTGGCATCTGAAGCCAGGATCGCTACTGCGCATGTGCACAGTGCTGGGCATGCCCAGTAAGGATTCTCTGGTGTCTGGGACACTGGAGAATGTGAACAGGACCGCAGGATTGTGATCTGTGGGCTAAACATGATATGGATGGTTATAGTGGGGTACACTGTTGCTGATGAGCTGGGTCCACATTTCCCAAGTTCTGGTAGGGTTCCAACCAGTAACCTTCAGTATTCGGATGCCTACATTTGTAGCTAAAAACAGGTTAGGTCTCTAAGCCGTGAATTCAACTCCCAGAGTCTAAACATGGGAAGAAATCTCCTACCTAGAAAATAAAGTGTGATCATTTTTAAAACTTGGCTATCTTTGTGCAAATTTTACAACTCACCACTTATTAAATAAAAATCAAAGGGCCACAAAAAAACTTGTTTGTAATATTTTTATATATTCATTTTTCCCTGTGAGCAAACCCAGAAAGAAACTCTTCAAAGTACACAAGTGCAGAGCAAAGAAGAAGAAAAAAGGGTTAACATGGCTCTGCTATGCCCCCTCCCCTTTCTGTAATATCCCTTCATTAGGAAACATGGAACCTAGAAAAGAAGGGGCCTGGGACTGACCTCTGACCTGCATTTCCCCTACTTACTGATTCCAATTGCTTCCAGCATGTCTCAATGTGTTGCTGTGCCTTCCGACCTTCATGGAAGTTCTGCGAGAGGGGAGAGATCAAAAAGACACACATTAGATAAAAGAACAAAATAAGAAAATAAATAAATAGAGTAAATAATAAAAATAAAAAAGGGACAATTCATGCCTATTGGGAGCAGTGGCTATTGAAAACAAATCCCCCGAAGCACTGTTTATGTTTACAATATCTCAAACAGAATATCTCCCCCTTTCTATATTAAGATCCAGCGTAGGAGAGAGATTCTCCGCGTTTGATCTTACGTTTGCAATTCTTGTTTTGTTTCCACGCTTGGTCATGCTTGCTTTCCCCTAGCAGTACTTTTGTTATTTGGTGTTTAAGAGGGTAGTATTCCCAGTGATGTAATATATCTAGTAAATCTATTAAATTATACTAATGCTTGAGTTATTTCAACTTGACTTACATGTATAATGTTGTGGATTACAGTGCTTGCTGTGGATTACAGTGCTTGCTGTGGATAACAGTGCTTGCTGTGGATAACATTTCTCATGACTCTCAGCCAGGATATTTAGCTGGTGTGCCAAAAGCATTAATGACCAGCTATCTTTGGTACCTGTACTGTTTAGCATTACATTTCCCAAGAGGCTCAGCTAGCAATGTGTTTGCAGAGCATTATGGGAATTTTAAACCACATAGCTTGAAGAAACGCTCTTATAGGTTACCCTATATCCCTTCTCAACTGCCCCCGATCCTTGTTCCCCTTACATCAGGGGTGATGAATATTTTATTCCCCTTTCACTTGAAACACAGGTTGTACCTAAGAAATCGAAACAAATTTGGACAAGCTGTAACTATGTCTTTTTATTTATCCAGCGCCCCTACCGAAAAATGCAGCGAGTCATTTTACAGACACATAGGCTCACTTATATCACAATACGTAAGCCACTAGATCTTACTATCAATTTAAACATCTGCTGAACTGTAACTAGGGAGGTGGCACATTACAGAGCACGGTTTGTTTCCATGTGTGAGTCTAATTGATGGTAAATATACTACTCAAAAACAAAATAGGGGTAAGATTATTTGGGGAGCATAGCTTTACATGTGAAATGCGTCAGGGATTTTAAAATAAATATATTTAAATATCAACTGTAAGATATGTAAACATTGAGACATACACCAGCCCTCATCAAATCAGGAAGATTTTTTTTCTTCTTTTTAAAAAATAAAAATTAAAAAATTAAAAGGCAAAAAGTACCGTTTAACAAAACTTGATGAACTTATGCCTTTATAGGGCACACAAACACTACAGCGACATGAGGCCATCTACACCAAAAAATGCCGATCTCTCAGAACAAGTAGTAAAATGTATTACTAGAATATGATTTAAACATGACTGCGGTGTCTTCTCTTTATGACATCACCTGTGGCTTGACATGCAAATAAACTAATCGCCAGTGGGAAGTCTGTAATTTGCATATCAAGCCACAGGTGATGTCATAAACAGGAGACACTTTCGAAACCTATATTTCTCTTATTTTATGCATTTTGCTTGCAATGTGTAGATCATTTCTCACCATTTTTGTTACTTTACATTCACAGAATAAACAGCGTTCAGGTTGAAGGACTCCCATCAAATAGGGTTACCACTTTAAAACGATGTCATTATATGGAGTCTAACTGTTTGGCGCTGCACTACCTGGTCGGAGACCACAGCATTCTAAAATGGAATGTCAGGGAAAGGGGAGGAGCTTGTTTTTTGTTTGTTTTTTGTGTGCATCTTACTAACCATTATTTGGAAGCATTGCCAACACTTTAAACGACATGGCACTGGCCCTGCTCCTGTACTCAGTGCTGAAATGTGAAGACATTACAAGGAAACAGCTATCAGCTATAGCCTGACGTCTGCCTCCCTGAATGGTTTGGCTTAGAAGTCTCAGTGTAATCCGATGTATCCAAGATAATTGGAAGCAGCCGCGAGTAATATATGATCTTAACTCAGGCCTCGTGTCTGGTGTTTGGCTATCGAATTGGAGACGACTGAGCCAGCCATAGAAGGCATTGCAGCTAAAAACCTGGCAGCACGACAAGAGCCAGCTTCATCTGCTCACATTAGCAGCAAGGAGAAGCAGTCGACTCCACGCCCTGTACATTTTATTGTATTATATGTCTGAAGGATCCGACATACGCAATGCAGCATGGATTTTCTCTCATCTGTAGCATTCAGACTTCCTTCTAGACGTCTGGGAGAAGCTGTTTGTAGGTCTTTGTTTGTAGATCTTTGTTTGTAGGTCTTTGTTTGTGGTAGTGTTTGGTGCTGGGTCTCCCTGTGTTGTAACTGCATCAGATTTTAGTTTGTCTGCAAAACCAGACAATGCCTAGCAACGGCCAATCGTAGCATAACTCTGGATTATTTATGGAGACAACTCTGAATATTGAGAATAATAAAAAATAATTTATTGATTTATATACATTGTGTTCACAGAACACAATTTAAATTTTTATTCGTCTCCTGCGGCTCAATATGCAAATGAACCACTTTTGGTGAAGAATGTGTAATTTGCATATCTGGGCACATGCGAGGTCATAAACGGAGACAGATATATTTAAAACACCTTTGTCTCCTTATTTTAGGCTTTTGCTTGCAATTCTGCTAAAACAATTTATAGCTCATTTTGAATGAGTTTTTTTTATGCATTTGCTTGCTCTTCTAACGTATAGATCATTTTTTTACAGTCACAGTATAAACAGAGAAAACTGGGACAGTACAAGAGAAATGAAAGACAGGTTTTGGAGACTGGGGGGGGTATTTTTTTTTATAGCAACAGCTGCCCCGTCAGACATCTGGATTCACATGTCCTATCAAGGCTAGCATTGTCATTATCACATGCTACAAATATATAAATATTCGGTGGGCTGCAATGAATACACAAGCGAGAGATCATGGGTTTGACTGAGCCTGTTCCTCGGCATCAAGAGAGATTCGACAAATGCCGGAGCAGAAAGGATTGGGTGGGTACCAGCAGCTCCTGACTTTGTCACGGCTCCAAGACAGAAAAGACAGGGGCGTAAGATTAATGATCAATATAAAGAACACACAAAATATACAACAAAAATAAACTGCAGCTGACAGCAGCTCTCCTATGGCTCCGAAAACAAGACACATTGAATAATGTTGCTCTGCAACCAAATCTAGGTACCCTACTGCCTGGGGGTCTAACAGAGGCCCTCCTGCTGCTGATAAACTACAAATCCCATGATCCCACAACAGTATATTGTATCTCCCAACATAGGGCACGGTAGGGAGAGTAGCAGAGCCACGCATGCGCAGTACTCATTCACCAGAGAATGCAATTTTGGGACTGCAGGATTGTGGTCCCAAATCAGTATCTCATAAAGTGGGATTCTGGGCCATGTCTATAACTTAGATAACCTTGTGAGGCTGCTGCTGAACTACACATCCCATAATTCACCCCGTGCATTCTAGAATGACAGAGAATTAGGGTAGTTGTAGTCCAGAAGCCGCTGGAAGGCTGCAGTTGGACCCCTAGGGCCTCATTGGAAGGGCCACCAATTAGCGGCAACCAAAAGTTCTAACTCATCTGCAGCCCTCGCGGATTACGCTGGACTCAAACATCAGGGCATGGCTCTCAACAAGGAGTGTCCACTAATTCGTGGACAGGTGCAATCTCCAGCTTCCTGGGGGCAGACATCTTGAATGATACCAGCTAGTAAAAGGATGTTACTACATAATCGTTCATCCAGCTGGTCTGCCAGGCACTTTGCTGCAGATCCTTCAGGTTAGGAAGTGGTTAATGAAATCACTCCCTATCCAACAATGCAATGTGTCTCGGATCTGCACATAGGGTTGCTGCCTGGCCGGTATTTTACCGGCAGGCCGGTAAAATATTGGCTTGAGGCCAATGTTAAGTCTATGGAGACAGTACCAAGGCCGGTATTTTTCTGAAGAAAAGGTGGCACCCCTATCTGCACACTAACCACAGCGCTGTGTATATATATATATATATATATATATATATATATATATATATATATATATATATATATATATAACCTCCGCTAGATACTCCCAGCTGGATACACACTGATAACACGGAATATCTTACCAGCCTCACACACAATGCGGCTATCTAATAAGAGGCCCACATTACACAGTGGAATGCCCACTGCAACTTGAAATAAAAAGCTCTCTCAGCATACCATCTGTATCTCCCCTTAGGGTGGGGGTGCTGGGGCAATTTAACACATTGGTAACCAGAGCGATGGGGTAATGTGTTCACACATAACAAAAATCTTAGTTGCAAAGAGAAGTGAACACTCCCCATCTTGCAAATCAAGTGTGGGAGACCGATTGCTGTTGCTATAGCGACAGCTCTGACTCTCTCTCTCCAAGCTCCTCCCTACTGGAGGTCGGAGAATTTAGAAGCCCCGACGGAACTCATTTCAATATAAAAACTACGGCAAAGCTTTCAATTGTTTTAAAGTTTTAAAAAAAGAAAAAGATTTTTCTATCTATTACAAAACTGTACAACGTACAAAAACGAAGCCACATAGAAACATAGAATGTGTCGGCAGATCAGAACCATTCGGTCCATCTAGTCTGCCCAATTTTTTTTGGAGTACTTTTATTAGTCCCCCATTCCCGGTCTTATAGCTAGGATAGCCTTGTGTCTATCCTACATAGAACTATCCTTTTAAGAAAATAATTCTGCAGAATTGTATACGTTGGATTTTTAGGCTTGTGTGAATAATATTACTAATAATTCTCTTTAGCTGTAGTACTAGCTTAAGATAAACTTCCTTTGCAGATCAGTTGGTGAAACCCCAGGCAGGAAATGGTTAGAAGCGTGTGTGTTTTTTAATAATAATGATTTTACTCGCAGCAGATAATTTGGCAGTGCTAGGAAAGTGACAATAAGGATCTGTGCATGTTCCAATATTGCTAAACACACAAATTATCTCTAATTACACAAGGGCTCTGGGCCATTTATTTAGCTGGTTTGGTAATAGAAAAGTTTGATGGCAAAACAAAGGAAACATATTAAAAATATATAATATACCACAAACAAGACACTACTAAAAAAAATAGTGACTAGCTCCAAGTATATGGATGCCCCAAAACAAGGGAATGGACCAGGATTTTTTGCAATAGTAACTTGCAGTAGATCAGGCCGGAGAACCAAGTTTTGGTCCTGCGGTAAGGAGGGAATCTAGAATCTGGGGCATCAGGTACCAAACATTAGGCGGAATTAAAGTCCAAACAGATTAGGTGCAAATCTGGAGTAACACGTGTGCTTAATTTGTATAAGTAGCTCCATGAATGAGATGAGAATTACTGCTAGGATGGCCAGTAACCTATCTCCGAACAATTGTAACAGGGACCTTTGTGTTCTTGTGGGAGTGGTTGAAATATGGGTACAGGTCGAGCATTATGGGACATTTTTAATAAGAATAAAATCTTTTATATATAAACATTTACTGCAGTTCTAACTCCAGTTTCATTGCTCTGGGGCTATGTGATATACTTATATACAGTAAAACACATCAGATCTTCTAGGATAGAGGGAAAACAGAAGAAGAAAGAGTGGGACAGAGGTGTTTAGATGCAAAATAGGAACTGGGGACAACTGCACTGAACCCGTCATGACTGAAAGCCAATCAGAGAACCACAGTCAGGGCTGCAAGCCAATCAGAAATCCACAGTCAGCGCTGCAAGCCAATCAGAAAACCACAGTCAGGCCTGCAAACCAATCAGAATACCCCATTCAGGGCTGCAGGTCAATCAGAAATCCACAGTCAGGGCTGCAAGCCAATCAGAAATCCACAGTCAGGGCTGCAAGCCAATCAGAAATCCACAGTCAGGGCTGCAAGCCAATCAGAAAACCACAGTCAGGCCTGCAAACCAATCAGAATACCACATTCAGGGCTGCAGGTCAATCACAATACCACAGTCAGGGCTCCTAACCGACCAGAACATCACAGTCAGGGTTGAAAATCACTAGAATAGCAAAATCACGGCTTCTAACCCATCAGAATAGCACAGTCAGGGCTTCTAACGCATCAGAATGGCACAATCAGGGCTTCTAACCCATCAGAATAGCACAGTCAGGGCTTCTAACCCATCAGAATAGAACAGTCAGGGCTTCTAACCAATCGGAATGGCACAATCAGGGCTTCTAACCCATCAGAATAGCACAGTGAGGGCTTCTAACCCATCGGAATGGCACAATCAGGGCTTCTAACCCATCAGAATAGCACAGTCAGGGCTTCTAACCCATCGGAATGGCACAATCAGGGCTTCTTACCCATCAGAATAGCACAGTCAGGGCTTCTAACCCATCAGAATAGCACAGTCAGGGCTTCTAACCCATCAGAATAGCACAGTCAGGGCTTCTAGCCCATCAGAATAGCACAGTCAGGGCTTCTAACCCATCAGAATGGCACAGTCAGGGCTTCTAACCCATCAGAATGGCACAGTCAGGGCTTCTAACCCATCAGAATGGCACAGTCAGGGCTTCTAACCCATCAGAATGGCAAAGTCAGGGCTTCTAACCAATCAGAATACCACAGTCAGGGCTTCTAACCCATCAGAATGGCACAGTCAGGGCTTCTTACCCATTAGAATACCACAGTCAAGGCATCTACCCAATCGGAATTTCACAGTCAGGGCTTCTAACCCACCAGAATGGCACAGTCAGGGCTTCTAACCAATCACATTATCACAGCTAGCCAATTCGATCTCACAGATAGAGCTGTGAGCCAAGTAAAACACTTGGACTGCTCACTGGTCAGTCAGCTGCTTAAAAAGAGATTACATTTATCCACAACCCTTGTTTGTGTGTTACCAGTATAAACACTGCAATTTATGGCAATGTGGTTTCTTCACAAGTCAAAATAGTCTATATTTACTATGAGTCACAGGCAAGTCCATGATCTAGAGCTCTACCACCTGCCAGAGCTCTACGGAGCTAAGAGGGCTCAGTAAGGTTCTTCCCCTGTATTCTCTCATTAAAGCATTTCTATTTATAATGCATACACTTGATACGGAGGACATGTAATGACAGAAGGGATGCATGTGATAGATGAGCACAGCAGCATCCCCGTGGCCTTCGCAACGTGGATTGCCGTGGAATAGAAATCACTATATGGTTTACAGTCCTGGTAACGTTTGTTTGTCTATTCTTGGTGCATTATAAAAATACCCAGTGTGACCTCTCACCCTCTCTATTCCCGTCACTGGGGATCACATGTCAACTGAATGCCACGTATGGTCACTCGGTGGCCTTTTAGGAGTGCCTCATCCCCTCTAATATCAACATGCTGAGGCACGGAGGGGATTTGTCTAATATCCTCCGGTCACAGACATAATCTGTTAACTCTTTAGAGGCTGGGATGATCTGTAACGGCTAGCTCTGTCCTTCATCAAGACTCACTGCCCAGCATGAATACAATGTGTTAGCCTATGTCATGCACCCATCCAATGGGAGTTGAGGGTGGACTGTTCCTTTAATAAGACTAAACCCAGTCGTAGAAGGTTCCGTCGGACAGAAGCCTGGTTCTGTTGGATTAAATTGGCGTTTGAAAAGTCAATAGCCAATATATTTACGCTCTAAGCCAGGGGTGGGGAACCTGTGTCCCTCCTGGTGCTGATGAACTACATATCCCATAATGCTCTTTCAGCTAAGAGGCTGGCAAAGGAGTATGGGAAATGTAGTCCTCCAACATACACAGCATTATACTCATATACAAATAACTGCCGGAAAAAGATAACTGTAGCTTCTTTTTGTGGATAAATCATAAAAACAGCAACTGTATTAGCTCCTCCCTTAATTAAAGGGACAAGCCTTAGCAATGTATTGCTCACATCTCTGCCTCTTCAAGAGTTAAGTTATTTTGCAGCATCTCTCTCCTCCAGTTCAATATCTAACCACTAAAATCACCTTTCTGTCCTTCCATCCAATTTCCTGCACACAAGTTATACAGCAGTAAATAAACAGGCCTCTCTCAACATCCTAACCATTATGTGTCATTTCCTATTGGGCCTTCCTATCTGACCAATATCCTGATATGTGACTTCCCCTCTGTGCCGCACGTTTCCGCTACAGAGAGTGTGCAAGAGCGAGGAGAGCACGTCCAGCGCTATGGCCTTTAACAGTACACAAAGAATTGCATTAATTATAATAGTGATAGAAAGTCTGCTAAACATTGTTTGTACTGTGAATGTAGAGAATAAAAAAGGATCTATACATTGTGTTCTCAGAATTGCGTGCAAATGCATAGCTCAAGAGAAAAAAGTGTGTTTGTGGTGTCACCTGTTTATGACATCACCCTGTGACTTGATATGCAAATTGCACACTTCCTTTTGAAAAAAAAAAAGGTTCAGCCGCCAGCCTAGTGATTTTTAGGAGCCAGGAAATGACCCTTCCATAGAGTTTATCAGAAGCTATCCGCTAATTCCTGCACCTGCAGTGTAGAAAGACATAGCCATAGAAGAGGGCCTGAGTAATGGTAGACATGTTTGGGGAGATGCAAAACAGGTAGATAGAAGTGTCTGGGTGTAAAAACAAAAAAAGGGGGGGGGGGGTTTAAACCCCCCAAAAAGTTTTATACATAAAATACTGGTGGTGTTACCTCAAAACACACCTCATTGTAAAAAAAATAAAAATAAAAAAATAAAAAAGGAACTATCCCACGAACCAATAAATTGCCCGAAGAATAAGAAAGCAACTCAGAAACCAGCCAATCGACCTTTTATAAAAACATGACCGTGATGGCAAATCTATGGCACACTGATGCCACACCTGGCACCCAGGCACCTCTGAGGTCACCAGCACTATATACTGAAGGGAGTGCAGCTCACAGGCAGTAGTGTATCTTCCACAAGGCAAACAAGGCACTCGCCTAGGGCGGCACTTTGCCAGAGGGTGTTAAAGCACACTTCTGGTGCTTCAAACATTTTCATTCCCTCTCCCACCGTTCAGCAAGCTTTAGCTCCTTCCAATTAATCGGGGTGATGGGGGCATGTAATGGACATGGTGGGGGTATGTAATGAGGGTGGTGGTGGCATGTAATGGGGGAGATGGGGCATTTAGTGTATATGCAATGTTGGTGATGAGGGCATGTAATGGGGCGATTTGGCATTTAATGTGTGTGCAATGTGGGGTATGGGGCATGTCGTGGGTGTGCAACGTGGGTGATGGGGCATGAAATGGGGCGATTTGGCATTTAATGTGTGTGCAATGTGGGTTATGGGGCATGTCGTGGGTGTGCAACGTGGGTGATGGGGCATGTAATGGGGTGATTTGGCATTTAATGTGTGTGCAGTGTGGGTGATGGGTAATTCGTGGGTGTGCAACGTGGGTGATGAGGCATGTTGAAGGTGTGCAATGTGGGTGGGGGGTGCCCAAATTGTGTCTGCCTAGGGTAGCACAAAACCAAGATACACCACTGCTCAGAGGGGCACTGATTGAGAGTACAGGGAGAAGCAATATAATGTGGGGACACTTGGAGTCATGTGTATTATTTTACTGCCAAATATTTACTTAATATACTCTTGCTGCACTCACGTTTACATAACACAATTATATAATAAACAATGTGATTACCAGAGCAGGATTAGTGAATTTAGTTTGAATTATGTGAAAGAACAACAGTAGATATTGTAAGAAAAAAAGATTATTGAGACACACCCTGAATTCTTCATACAATCTGCCGGGCCTGAGAACAACATGGAACAATAATGACCCATAGGTAAAAAAGCAAAAAACAAATCAACCTTTCACAGGCTGCGTTCCAAAGCAAACAGCATTAGAAATCAGAAAGCTAGCAAAATACATCCCTTATTCACTGTACACATACATACAAATGGGGCTGGAGACCGTGATGTGGGGACAGTCCGGCCCTGTGGACAGGCCTGGGGGTGGCAGCCCGGCCCTGTGGACAGGCATGGGGGTGGCAGCCCGGCCCTGTGGACAGGAATGGGGGAGAAGCCCGGCCCTGTGGACAGGCATGGGGGAGAAGCCCGGCTCTGTGGACAGGCATGGAGGAGAAGCCCGGCCCTTTGGACAGGCATGAGGGAGAAGCCCGGCCCTTTGGACAGGCATGAGGGAGAAGCCCGGCCCTTTGGACAGGCATGAGGGAGAAGCCCGGCCCTTTGGACAGGCATGAGGGAGAAGCCCGGCCCTTTGGACAGGAATGGGGGAGAAGCCCGGCCCTGTGGACAGGCATGGGGGAGAAGCCCGGCCCTGTGGACAGGCATGGAGGAGAAGCCCGGCCCTGTGGACAGGCATGGAGGAGAAGCCCGGCCCTTTGGACAGGCATGAGGGAGAAGCCCGGCCCTTTGGACAGGCATGAGGGAGAAGCCCGGCCCTTTGGACAGGCATGAGGGAGAAGCCCGGCCCTGTGGACAGGGATGGGGGAGAAGCCCGGCCCTGTGGAACAGGCATGGGGGAGAAGCCCGGCCCTGTGGACAGGCATGGGGGAGAAGCCCGGCCCTGTGGACAGGCATGGGGGAGAAGCCCGGCTCTGTGGACAGGCATGGGGGAGAAGCCCGGCCCTTTGGACAGGCATGGGGGAGAAGTCCGGCCCTGTGGACAGGCATGGGGGAGAAGCCCGGCCCTGTGGACAGGCATGGGGGAGAAGCCCGGCCCTGTGGACAGGCATGGGGGAGAAGCCCGGCCCTGTGGACAGGCATGGGGGAGAAGCCCGGCCCTGTGGACAGGCATGGGGGAGAAGCCCGGCCCTGTGGACAGGCATGGGGGAGAAGCCCGGCCCTGTGGACAGGCATGGGGGAGAAGCCCGGCCCTGTGGACAGGGATGGGGGAGAAGCCCGGCCCTGTGGACAGGCATGGGGGAGAAGCCCGGCCCTGTGGACAGGCATGGGGGAGAAGCCCGGCCCTGTGGACAGGCATGGGGGAGAAGCCCGGCCCTGTGGACAGGCATGGGGGAGAAGCCCGGCCCTGTGGACAGGCATGGGTGAGAAGCTCGGCCCTGTGGACAGGCATGGGGGTGGCAGCCCGGCCCTGTGGACAGGAATAGGGGAGAAGCCCGGCCCTGTGGACAGGCATGGAGGAGAAGCCCGGCCCTTTGGACAGGCATGAGGGAGAAGCCCGGCCCTTTGGACAGGCATGAGGGAGAAGCCCGGCCCTTTGGACAGGCATGAGGGAGAAGCCCGGCCCTTTGGACAGGCATGAGGGAGAAGCCCGGCCCTTTGGACAGGCATGAGGGAGAAGCCCGGCCCTTTGGACAGGCATGAGGGAGAAGCCCGGCCCTTTGGACAGGCATGAGGGAGAAGCCCTGCCCTGTGGACAGGGATGGGGGAGAAGCCCGGCCCTGTGGACAGGCATGGGGGAGAAGCCCGGCCCTGTGGACAGGCATGGGGGAGAAGCCCGGCCCTGTGGACAGGGATGGGGGAGAAGCCCGGCCCTGTGGACAGGCATGGGGGAGAAGCCCGGCCCTGTGGACAGGCATGGGGGAGAAGCCCGGCCCTGTGGACAGGCATGGGGGAGAAGCCCGGCCCTGTGGACAGGGATGGGGGAGAAGCCCGGCCCTGTGGACAGGGATGGGGGAGAAGCCCGGCCCTGTGGACAAGCATGGGGGAGAAGCCCGGCCCTGTGGACAGGCATGGGGGAGAAGCCCAGGCTGATGCTACAAACTGTCAAAGGATCATGGTAGTTGTGGTTCACCAACAGGCAAAGGACTACGCTGGTGTCTGAAATGGATGATAAGGCTTATCGGCATTATGTCAGATTCTTTGCCTGCTGTGCTGGGGTATACACATTTAAATAAATAAATAAAGAAGTGATGGAAAGTTCTTTAGTGTTAATGGATTTACTGGGCCTGCTGCCAAAGATATAACTTTCATCCATCTCTTCCTTCTAGCCCAAGAGAGGAAAACACACACTATGGACAGTATTCCTGCCCAGCTTTTAACCCAACAATTAGATCTCACTGTCCCTCAAGAGAATCGCTATGAATCAAATACACCTTTAATAATCTCCTAATAATAACACTGACTCTAAACACTGTGAAGGGTCGAGCCCTGGCTCCCTCGGCTCCTGGGATGTGTCGAGACCCCGGCTCCCTCGGCTCCTGGGATGTGTCGAGACCCCGGCTCCCTCGGCTCCTGGGATTTGTCGAGACCCCGTCTCCCTCGATTTGTCAGGACCCCGGCTCCCTCGGCTCCTGGGATTTGTTGAGACCCTGGTTCCCTCGGCTCCTGGGATGTGTCGAGACCCCGGCTCCCTCGGCTCCTGGGATTTGTCGAGACCCCGTCTCCCTCGATTTGTCAGGACCCCGGCTCCCTCGGCTCCTGGGATTTGTTGAGACCCTGGTTCCCTCGGCTCCTGGGATGTGTCGAGCCCTGGCTCCCTCGGCTCCTGGGATTTGTTGAGACACTGGTTCCCTCGGCTCCTGGGAAGTGTCGAGCCCTGGCTCCCTCGGCTCCTGGGATGTGTCGAGACCCTGGCTCCCTCGGCTCCTGGGATTTGTCGAGACCCCGCCTCCCTCGGCTCCTGGGATGTGTCGAGACCCCGGCTCCCTCGGCTCCTGGGATGTGTCGAGCCCTGGCTCCCTCGGCTCCTGGGAAGTGTCGAGCCCTGGCTCCCTCGGCTCCTGGGATGTGTCGAGCCCTGGCTCCCTCGGCTCCTGGGAAGTGTCAGGCCCCGGCTCCCTCGGCTCCTGGAATTTGTCGAGACCCCGGCTCCCTCGGCTCCTGGGATGTGTCGAGCCCTGGCTCCCTCGGCTCCTGGGATTTGTTGAGACCCTGGTTCCCTCGGCTCCTGGGATGTGTCGAGCCCTGGCTCCCTCGGCTCCTGGGATTTGTTGAGACCCTGGTTCCCTCGGCTCCTGGGATGTGTCGAGCCCTGGCTCCCTCGGCTCCTGGGATGTGTCGAGCCCCGCTATTAGGAGCTCAGTGTTTCCGGCCTTGGTAATTAAAGTTGGCAGGATAATCCAGGAGTTCTGGTCTTGCACTATAGAGAGTTGTAGGATTCGTGCAATAAAGGCAATATCTCCATCTGACTCATCTAATAGGGGAAAACCTGATTAATATCCACCTGGAAGGCTGCCATGATTATAAAAGTCAGATCATCACTCTTTGAAGAGTCGCCCTGACTCTCTGTATGGATTTTCTGAATATTTAATTATGGGACCAGGAGCCAATCTTCTACCACGTGGAACCTCTTAAACTTTCTCTCTTTACACTGTGAATCCAGCCCGAGATAGTCCTTTCCTTCACCCCTGAAACGGTTACCTTCCCCAAACATGACCACAGCTCAGTCTAATGTCTGAGCTTATCTCCACCAGTATAACCAGAACCAATGGTGAGTTTGGGCTTCAGCAGATGACTATCATGAGGTCGAGGAGCAGGTAGGGAGGTTCTGATAACAGTCACATCTTGGTTCCAAAGGCTCTTTGCTCTTTAATCCTATTTGAGGACAAGCCTCCTATATATAAAAAGATATCAATCTGAATGTTCTCCTACCTCTTGACAAAAGACCCTGATGAACTAATGGCAGGAGAAGATACTGGCGAGGGGGGTATATTGATGTAGCGCACAGATGTATGTTTTATCCCTTCCTGCCTCCATCCCCTTCCACCTAGCATCACACAGAGAATTTGAGATAGCAGAGGTAGTTCTGCACACGTGGATGGGTCAGAGCATCAAGTGCCACATGGTATCCGCGTGCTTCAACTCCGCAGAAAGCATCCAGGAGCGTCATAAAAAGGGGGGTTTAGTTTTTGGGTGGGCGTATCGCACACAGTATTTAGTCTGGGAACGAAGTTGCCCACCACAGTGGGATATTGCTCTTTGGCCCTGTGAAGGGTCGCCCAGGACAAGGGGCCACCAAAATCAATTATGATGCTTAATGTAGGACGTTATCCAAAAAGACTTTACTCCGGGTTTACACGGCACTTTACAAGCGGTCTGGTTGTGGAAACTCAATTACAAACATTCTGCGTTATTATCCATCTATAAAAAGAATCAAAAAACCCATACATTATGTTTCTCAGTATTGCAAAAAAATTCAGAAATTAAGAGAAAATTAGCTTTAAATGGGGTCTCCTGTTTATGACATCACCTATTGCTTGATATATAAGTGTATTGTTGACACTGCTAGCTGGCCTCAAAAGGCAACGCATTTCACCAAACCCAGTTACTCCAGGTTAGACAGGAGCTGCATGTCCATATAATTGATCTATTATCTGTGACTACATGCTTATTCTGAGGATGTGAGCAGATAGTAGGTAAGCCTGGGGCTGGCAGGCACTCAGTACCATTCTAGCACGTACACATCGCTGTATTACCAGCCACCATCTCCTAGGGGATGACTGTAACAAGCAGTGACATCCTCTGCCTATTAGAGACATGAGTGACTGTCACAGGGATAGCTGGCTGCATTGTCTGGAGCTACAGACGGCGCGAAGACCATCTGACGAATGTAATCCGGTATTTCAATGTCTTTTTATATAGAGACATCTTTACGCTTTAATGTTGAACCTCCAACATTCAGTTGTCTGGGCAAATTGTGCCAGACGTGAAACACACTAGTGATCATCTCGGCTAAGGTTTCCTATGTGGTTTAACCCTCTCACGTCCATAGAAGTCTACAATGACATGCTGTGCCAGGCAGATAATGAATTACATTCTAGCCAACACTACAGTTTTTAACCCTTGCTTCATCAGGTCCCCATGGCTGTGGGGAGGGAACAGTGGAGAGGAGAGAGAGAGGAACGAGAGGGAGAGAGGAGAGAGGGAGGGAGGAGAGAGGGAGGGAGGAGAGAGGGAGGGGAGAGAGGGAGGGAAGAGAGAGGGAGGGAGGAGAGAGGGAGGAAGAGAGAGGGGGATAGAGAGAGGGGGATAGAGAGAGGGGCGATAGAGAGAGGGGCGATAGAGAGAGGGGCGATAGAGAGAGGGGCGATAGAGAGAGGGGCGATAGAGAGAGGGGCGATAGAGAGAGGGGCGATAGAGAGAGGGGCGATAGAGAGAGGGGCGATAGAGAGAGGGGCGATAGAGAGAGGGGCGATAGAGAGAGGGGCGATAGAGAGAGGGGCGATAGAGAGAAGGACGATAGAGAGAGGGGGAGAGGGATGGGGGGAGAGGGATGGGGGAGAGGGATAAGGGGAGAGAGGGGGGACGGAGAGGGAGGGGAGAGAGATGAGGGGAGAGAGGGGGACGGAGAGGGAGGGGAGAGAGATGAAGGGAGAGAGGGGGGACGGAGAGGGAGGGGAGAGAGATGAGGGGAGAGAGGGGGGACGGAGAGGGAGGGGAGAGAGAGATGAGGATTTATATTTTATTAGGATACGCACACTTTTTAAAAAAAACATTAGTGCCTAGTAAGCAATAATCCAATGTAAATAAAGGGACATTATATATATATATATATATATATATATATATATATATGACAAACTCTGGAGGAGGAGAGGGACTTGCAGCTAATCAGAATCAGATTACTAGTGCAACGAGAGGAAGGTAATCAAAGGGGCATCCAATGTGTGCACTAGTGCAGGGATGGCTCACTTTAAACACTGCATCACCCATGACGCTCAACCAGCCATTGGCACCATATAGTGTCCCTGCATCACTTACATAATCGTCCCTTTAAATGTAAAGGGGAACGCGACTATACAAACGGTTATTACTGGTGACACCGGTTTCCATGCGGCACATTCAAATGTCAATCTAAAAACTGAACAAACATGCCAGACAGTGCTCAGCCTCAATCAATACCATTCAGCTCTCTGCCTCCAAGCCGTGTACGAGGTCTGCATGTCCTATTTATGTGAGAACTGAAAGGCTGAGCCTCACTAATACAAGCCAAAAAAAATCATATGTACTTTCCCTTTAAAATACAGGCGCAGCGACCTACAACAGGGGTTGCAGCCCTTTAATAATTGAAGAACTACATTTCCCATACTGCCCTGGCCTCCTCTGACTAGGTATTATGGGAAACGTAGGCCACCGGCAGCTGGAGAGGCCACAGTTTGACTCCCCTTGATCTGAGTTTAAATTTCAGTGAAAGGGTTAACGAATAGGCAGTAGCAGCGTTTTGGACACGAGGATAACGAAGGAATGACTCCTTGGCAGCAGGACAGGGGTCTCTGTGTATGACAGACACGGTTTGGGGCATTATTAAATCACTGCTAACCATGTTATACTGGCACAGATGGAAGCGGGCACATTTGGGAATTGTGACCTGATTTCCTGGACATTGCCCCTACAGGCGATGCTCTCACAGAGGAACGCTTGGTTGGGCTTTAAACATTACTTTAAAAACCTCATCCTTCATTCATAGACTCGGTCCCAAAATGAACCCGGCATGAATAGAAAACCAATCTGCCTTCCAGTAAAACTGTCTGAAATCTGAAGGCTGGTTCAGTGCTGAAATCCACAACTATTATTATTTATTTATAAAGTCTCGTCCAATCCCACAGCATGGCTAGACCACTTTAATCTCTTGTAATATTTAATGGAGATAAGATGATACTGAGTAAGTTTAGAGTATTTACGCCTGATGAAGATACCAGAGGGGTCTAGAAAGCTTGCACTCTAAACCTACTCAGCTTACCCCCCCAAAAAAAAAGATCAACTTGACTCTACTTATCTCCAGTGTTTCTACAGCTACCACAACTCTCACATGATATTTAAAGGAGTAAAAATGGCACAATTTGTAATATGTTTAATAAACACGTCCTCTTCTGCTGATTCAATTGACCCATCCACATCAATGGAATAGTTGAAATGGTCTTTCAGTTTACAAATTGTCACATCGATTGGATGCCAATTCAATGATTAATACTGCGTGGGTGGGTGCAATGCACCAAGAATCAATAGCCGCTACAATATTCAATGGTAACGTAAGATCTAAGGGGAAGAACTTGCCGATTTTCTCTCCTGTTTAAGCTCCTGCACGAAACGCGTCAGTTCTGCGGTTATTTGTGTCGTCATGTTCTCAGAAATGACCTCATGCTGCCCGGCATAGTCATTCATTTCATTCAAGGTGGTCTGGAAGGCTTTGCATGATGTGTACCTGAGGGAACAAGACAGCCCTTGATCAATTTCCATGTAAATGTCACATTGCTCTTTTATAATCATTCTGGTGTTATTTTATAACCTATTTTCTTTCATCCTGGAAGTGAGCTAGGGTCTTAAAAATGATACCCCTAATTTGTCTGCCCAACAGCAACTGAATTGATTTTAGATATTAAACCACTGGCCAGAAGTCCCAGACTCTTTTGGAAACCAACTTCCTGTCTGGTAATATCAGCAGGAAAAAACAAAATAGATTATAAAATAACCAGAAAAGTGAGGGAGAAGACTGGGGGATGTCTAGGCTTAACCAAGTGTGGACAACCTATCTCACTGAGATCGTAGTTGTGCCTGGACCATCTGAACACCCCAGAGTAGTAGGCCTACTAAGAGTTTATAATTTCCTGTAAACTACATAATAATGTATAATTATGAATTATGTGTAGGGGTCACTTATCTAGTGTACCCTAGATAAGGACATGGTACTATACAAAGCTGTGTATTTGCCTCACCACCCCTGGTGACTTATCATAAAACATTTCAGTCTGGCTCCTACATTTTGAGAAATGCCTGCGCTGACATTACTAGCAAGTGTGGAGTAACAGGGTGGGGAAATGGGGTTTATTATCATTATATTGGCTATAGACTGTCTCTCCCCCCCCCCCCCCCCAATGATTTTACTCTCCATTGCAGTAGTTCACCTGTAAATAGTGCTGTAAGGCATGGTCAAAAATGGGTGAATCCCATGAAATTCATTTTTTCTATGTTGAACAACAGGTCTACTTGCAGTTCTGATAGATTGGCATCTCCTACATATACTTTTTGAAGGAGCACAACCCATTCAGCTTTTACCCTGGCATGCACAGCCTTTTGAATTCTAAATGGTCGACTGGCTTTAAAAATAATAAAGATCACTTAAAAAAAACAATACTGTCAATTCTGAGCACTTTTTTTATTAGGTTTGTAAAGACTTTAGAAAGTTAACACGCCTGGGTCAACTTTCGCCGTGGAGGGCTTTTTTTTCCGTTACTTTAAACATACCATAGTCTCATATACAAAAACTGTCGTGCAATGCTCAACCCTACAGGAGTTACTCACTTTGACTCTTCTTCTTCTTTGGAGTTTTTCTTAGTCTGATACTTTTTGGAAAGATTCCTACAACGAGAGACATTAATGTTTAAGTATGATACCCATCACTGATCTCCAATCTATGAAATCATAATTCAGACGTGTTCCAATCACATGGATACGGTTACCAACTAGGTCAGACATAATTCATTTGGCGTGATCGAGCTTGTGGATGTGATCATGGGTTTGAAAAAAAGAAGTTACTAGTTGGAGGGGGTAAAAAGATGGTGAGATAGCTCAGCGTTGGGCATGGAGTTCAAAAATAGGGGATCAGGGTGATGGAGAAGGGGAGGGAGAGAATCGGGAAGGAAAAATAAAGATGGTTCAAGTAAAAGTGCATTTAGTTTTCACTTGTTTTATTATTTTTTTTGCTGTTATTTGTGTTTAAATGCACAGTTCTTCCAATGTGTGGTGTTATTTTATAACATATTTTCTTTTATTTATTCCCAGAAGTTTATACTTAAAAAGAGTCTAAGAGTCCTTGGAGTAGACTGGCATCTAAAAACAAATACTCCTAATACTTCTCCCCTGTGCTGGCAATAGTACTGCAGTGATTTTAGATGTTTTGGAAATCAAATTCAAATAGCCAGCCTAGAAGAAAGATTATAAAATAACACCACAACGCTACAAAATAACCCAATTATAACAGATACATCGCTGAATGAAGCACAAATAACAGACCAACATTATAAAACATGTGGACAAAATGTTGGTTTGTTTCTTTAAGGGGGAAAAAGAGAGAGGCCAAGAAAACGGATCACTGTGGAGAAAGGAGAGGCATCAAAGTGGAGGGTGGAAAGAGGTCAGAGTGGTGGAGACAAAGGCTGGTCCTGCAGAATGGTCAGAAGGGGGTCAAGATAAAGCAATGGGAAAAGCAGCAAAATATTTTTACATCATAGGGAATATTTACGGGGGAAAAAAGACTAAAAAATAAGAGTGAATATATTGGGTGCACAATATGCATATGTGGTTAGAAACATTGCAATGCTTATGAAGCAAGGCTAGTATACAGAGATAATGGCATGCATGTTTTGTGGATTGTCTAGACCAGTCTTGAACTCAATTTAGATAGTAAAATTTCACAAGGAGAAGCCTTTAATTTCATGTTCTGTGTACAATCCACTATATTGTTTGGGTTCATACTCTACGATAAAATTAAATGAACTACAACTTTGTATACAAATAAAACAACTTTAAACACATTTTATTCCAAACTTTGATTCAACTATGTGAAGAAATAGCACATTTGCTGATTTACAGCAAAAGGTATAGCAAATTGTCATGGAAAATAAAAAAAAATACCCAACGCATTCCGCTTACATGGTCGGAGTGTCAATATAGATCAACTAGGTAAACTGTGGAACAGGGTGGAAGACCGTACACAGAAAGAAACAAAAAATGGCTACAAACCACATGTCGGCACATTTTCCAGTTCTGAATGCACAAAGTAGTAGAATGAATACACATGTTTAAGGAACAAGAAAGTCATTCTGTACCATATCCTTTAGGTGTTTCCCATATTGTCTTTCATAACCTCCCATATGGTCATTCTCACTTCTCCATCCATGGCCACTAACAACGGTTTTTTTTTTTTTTTTGGCACCATGTTTTTCAACACTGAGTCAGTAAACTTATTTATTATCGAGGGGGGGGGGGGGGGGGATTACTTTATTTCATTCATAGTCCCCAGCCTTTGCCGGGCATTGTCTATGAATGTTACATCCGAATAACATTGCTGACATTTGTGTCGCCGGTGCAATTCGGAAGATACCTTAGTCAACCCCGCCCCCAAAAAAGTTTAATTAAATAATAAAAAAACAATAAGTTTAGTTGTCCTTTAAACATTTCAAAGGTTAGCAGGTGTTTAAACAAAATATTAATAGAATAATTAAATTGGCGAGTTCTTAATTATAGCAAAAGTTTTAAAATGTGCACAGCAGGTATGAAATTTAAGTTCAATAAAGGGACATGTATGTATCTGGTTAAAAAAAACTAAAATGTACAGAAACTGAAAAAATAAAATAAAAAGACAAAACAGTTATATTACAGTAAATATTTTTTTTTTCTTTTCTTTTTCAGACAAGCACCTATTTTCCCGTGTGTTCTTTTCATAATTCAGTTCAGGAACTCGGTGCATTAAGTTATCATTAATATCAGATAATATATATATATATATATATATTATAATTTGTTTCCCCTATCCCACCTCCCCCCCTACCCTCTTGCTTTATTTAACCTTCTTATTTAGGCCGTTTCTTTTTTTTTTTTATTTACTTTTTATTTTCCGCTTATATATATATATATATATATTTTATCCCCTTTGGAGAGTGAGAGAGTTAATCGTTGTCTTTCCTTATTTCCTAAGTGTGCGTATAAATGCCCATCTGGGGGGGGTGGGGGTTCCCCCTCTGAATCTCGAGTGGGGAGTTGTGGTTATGTTTATTTATTGGGTCAGCCTTTCGATTTTGCCAATCCATGTTTCCCAGACTTCTATTTGGGTGTATCTGTTGCCTAGGTTTGCAAGTATGCCAGAAATATGAATAATTAAAAAACAAAATAAAAAACTGGGCCATATTTTACACTGAGATATAATCAGAGATTGTATTTTATAAAATGTATATATTTATTATCTTTTTTTATTTATTTATTTATTTTATGGCTCGGGACTGTGTTTAAGGATACGTGTAATTCTCCAGCATCACTTTTACTATTTACTAAAAGGGGAAGTGCAGGCCAGGGTCGTCTCATCTATACATTGTGCGGGGCCAAACTTAATGGGAGTCTCCTCCTAGAAGACCTCAGCTGGCCATGGATAATGGTTACGTACATCTCTAAAAGCCTGTCCTTGTAGCTGGACAAGCCCACCAGGTTTTGTCCCTATACAATGCATAGTAAGATGATGGCATGAAATGTCCATCTCACCTATTAGTGAACAAACCAAACCGTTCTTAAACCGTCTATAATCTGCATCTGTTCAACCTGATTCAGTGCCAGTGAAGATGTGCTTGGACATCTTGGCTGGAGAACAGAGGCTGGTAGATCAGCTGGCCCCGAGTCAAAATGGTTCAAGTGTTTTCACCCCCTGAAAGTTGAGATGGAAGGACATCGGGTTGGGGAAGAGAGACATTAAGGGTAGGACGAGGATGGGTGGAATTAAAATAGAGCAAATGAAAAGGGTGTAGATCCAGAAGGAATTTCTCTGGACACCCAAGTAGAAAAGTATTCGAGCATTGTGACTGGATGGCTGACACACCGGTTTACTATTGGTGTGTCAGTCAGTAATGTGAGTAATGGCTCTGTTTTCGAAGTTTTAGGATGACTGATGACCTCAAGAGAGGGTAGGAACAGCAGACGAGAAGATACACATTTCTATCCAGACACAAACTTATGAACATGTCTATAGCCGAGAGGAAAGCATATGTTTTTCTTCCACTTTTCTGAACTCCATGAGAGTAACTGATAATGCCGTTCTAACAGGAAAATCTGGGGTCCATATTTTAAAAAAATTCCTTGTTGTGGGAGGGACACGAATTTGGGTGTATTAGTTAGAAGTGTGTTCCTGGGCCGAGATACGACATATGCAGCTGGATTAAAAACAGACGCTGACCTTATACCAATGTTACTGGTTTATCGAAGTACAAAATACTGATTTGGTTTTTACTTTACAACTTAAAAAAAAAAAGACCCTTCCTCGTAGTCACAGGAGGTTTTAGGTTACTGAAAACATATACAATGGTTATCACATTGCTTCTGAGCGAGTTTATGTTTAATGGATATGAACCAATCAGGGAGCTGTGTCTTACTGGGTGGTGTGACATCACCACTGATAATAAGACAGATGGGGGGGGGGGGTTGGATATAAATGGAAAACAGATTAAGGACCAACAGGACGAAAATGAAAAATGAGAGTATAACAAGGGATCCCATCATGGCGTGAGAAGAACCGACCACGGTACTTATTTCAACCGGGGGAGCTATCTGGGGTATAAATTTTACAGAAGAGGAATCCCATGTTCTTAACCAATAAGTCATGGTGATTCTTACATTGTTCCATAGTTAATGTAACAGTAAATTCTACAGTAAAAGGACAACTGTAGCAAACAATTACCTTCTGTTTAATTAAAAGATTGTATCAAGTGCAGATGATTTATAATGAAATTGTTTAATGAAAGACTACAAATTAAGTGCGTTATTAAGCCTTCTTTCCTCCATATCGTTCTCTCAGGGGGCAGACATGTTGTTTAGAATCTTTACTCCATATCGTTCTCTCAGGGGGCAGACATGTTGGTTAGAATCTTTACTCCATATTGTTCTCTCAGGGGGCAGACATGTTGGTTAGAATCTTTACTCCATATAGTTCTCTCAGGGGGCAGACATGTTGGTTAGAATCTTTACTCCATATAGTTCTCTCAGGGGGCAGACATGTTGGTTAGAATCTTTACTCCATATCGTTCTCTCAGGGGGCAGACATGTTGGTTAGAATCTTTACTCCATATCGTTCTCTCAGGGGGCAGACATGTTGTTTAGAATCTTTACTCCATATAGTTCTCTCAGGGGGCAGACATGTTGTTTAGAATCTTTACTCCATATCGTTCTCTCAGGGGGCACACATGTTAGTTAGAATCTTGGGTCAGATCTTCACTCACCTTGGTTCAGATGAACAAAGATCTGACCAAAGATTCTAAACAACATGTCTGCCTCCTGGTAGAGCTATATGGAGTAAAGATGGCTCAATAAGGTCCTATATTTGTATTGTTTTATTAAAGCATCTCTATATAAAATGCCTACACCTGATGTCATCTTTCAATTAAACAGAACTTCATATGTTTGCTAAAGTTGTCCTTTAACAGCCTCTGCAGAAACACCAAAGGCAATATTTGTACAGATATGCTAGCGTTGGCAAAAAAAAATGTTTAAAAATGTAAAACCACAAGAGACCTGTAAATTTATTTAACAAAAGTGCATATCATCGATTTTAACATACAGAAATAAACCTAAGTGGACCTGCCCCTTTAAACATACATGGGAATGCATAAGTCTATCCTGAACATAAGATAAGGCCAGGGACCAACTAATATAGGAGGATAGTGGAGGGAGATGAGATGGGCGGACGGGTTTTTATCTGTCGACAGTCTATTTTCTAGGCAGGCCTCAATCCCCCAACAGCCCAGGACCACCCCCAGCTCAAGAATGAGATAATTTGGGCCACTGAATCGCTAATATTGCCAGGTACTGTATGTCAACAGTTATTTATCCCGGCTCTTACCTAGTCCCGAATTCCCCAGCAAGGAATGCAAATGTTGCTATGAAACAATGGTACATAAACAGTCAAACCACAACTAATGCAGGCAAAATCAACAGTACAAACAATACAAGGAAGGACTAAAAACACAATGAAGTGTATGAGCAATAAATGAGGGTATTATCATTGTTTAATTCAATGCACGGTTGTGTTCACACGGTTTTGCTAGTATTTCACGGCTGCCGCCATATTGCATTAATATTGGTACACAAAATGGCCGACGAGCATTAGATGGATGTTTCAGTATTTTACTTTTAATAAAAAGAGGGAGAGATGCGTTTCCTCAGATAAAGACTTTTATCACTGGGGCGAGTCAACCAGGAACATAGTTACTAAATTTGGGTATTTCCGTATGGGAACTGCTGGTTTACCCCAGAGGCACAACCAAGTTTGAGTTCTGCTTACAATCCTCATTGTAGTTAAAGGGAAGAATAAAAACTAATGAAAAATGATCTATAAAAATTGTATTAGCAAAATTGCATGCACACGTATAAAGAGAAATGCCTGTTTTAAATGTGTCGGTGGTGTCTCCAGTTTATGACATCACCTTGTGAAGACACCACAGACACATTTAGATCATACGGTTCTCTTATTTTATGCATTCAATTTTGCTAATACAATGTATAGATCTTGTTTTTTCTGTTCTTTTCTTAGGTAGTTTTCCTTCCTTTCTTTTAAAGGAAGAGAGTATATTTAAAAGAAGATAAAACTACCACAACTAGAGGACATAGTCTTAAATTAGAGGGGCAACGATTTAAAAGTAATATCAGGAAGTATTACTTTACTGAGAGGGTAGTGGATGCATGGAATAGCCTTCCAGTAGAAGTGGTAGAGGTTAATACAGTGAAGGAGTTTAAGCATGCATGGGATAGGCACAAGGCTATCCTAGATATAAAATAAGGCCAGGGACTAATGAAAGTATTACTTTACTGAGAGGGTAGTGGATGCATGGAATAGCCTTCCAGTAGAAGTGGTAGAGGTTAATACAGTGAAGGAGTTTAAGCATGCATGGGATAGGTATAAGGCTATCCTAGATATAAGATAAGGCCAGGGACTAATGAAAGTATTACTTTACTGAGAGGGTAGTGGATGCATGGAATAGCCTTCCAGTAGAAGTGGTAGAGGTTAATACAGTGAAGGAGTTTAAGCATGCATGGGATAGGCACAAGGCTATCCTAGATATAAAATAAGGCCAGGGACTAATGAAAGTATTACTTTACTGAGAGGGTAGTGGATGCATGGAATAGCCTTCCAGTAGAAGTGGTAGAGGTTAATACAGTGAAGGAGTTTAAGCATGCATGGGATAGGTATAAGGCTATCCTAGATATAAGATAAGGCCAGGGACTAATGAAAGTATTACTTTACTGAGAGGGTAGTGGATGCATGGAATAGTCTTCCAGTAGAAGTGGTAGAGGTTAATACAGTGAAGGAGTTTAAGCATGCATGGGATAGGTATAAGGCTATCCTAGATATAAGTTAGGGAACTGGGGACTAATAAAATTATTCAAAACAAATTGGGCAGACTAGATGGAGCGAATGGTTCTTATCTGCTGATACATTCTATGTTTCTAGTGCAATCAATGAGTTTATTTAAGACACAGAGAGTCCTATGTGCAACTCAGTGAACTGCATGATGAGTTCTTTAATCATTATAACGTTATTTAACGTGTCCTCCTGTGCTGCTACTTCCTGCACCATAGAGAGCTCGACCACCTGCTGTAACTGGTGAAAAACCTCTATGGTATCATGTATAATGGGGCAGAGATTGTGTCTCTTTGATGTCATTTATTTGGATCAAGAAGAAAGCAAGACCCCATACTGGATCAGCTGTATAATAACAAGAAGGGGGGGGGGGGGGGGGATGAACCACACATTAATTAACATACTAATTTACTTCAAAGTAATATGAAACTTGAAGCTGCTGAGCCTAGAGATGAAGCCCCTAAGAAATACTTTCTGTTTTCAGCCAATGGGAGTTAAGGACGAAGGCCAATTGTGGAACACGGTCTCCACGGCAACGGCACCACCTTAGATGGGGAGATGCTTGCCCCAGATCAAACCATTAGAGGGACTTCTAACCTACCGGAGCTGTTTTGCATAGCCGATTTCAATCTCTGTCCGCTCCTTCACAAACTTGATGTATTTTTCCAAAACTTCGATGCCCCACTGTGTGTGCTTCTCCAAGTTGTCAAACTGATCCTGAAATAACACAAAGAAAGGGAAAACTCAATGAATATATCGCCGCAGTGTACAGGAGCCAGGACAGCAAGGCCAAGAGAAGGAATTGGGTTTTTAATGTATTTTATTACATGCCCCAGGCAATAAATTGAAACAGTAGTGACATTGTTAATCTGACACCTCACTGTCTATAAGAGTTTATACACTATTAAATACATACACCCATCATTTAAATGATTAACCTCTCATAGTACCACTGATAATAGATATTATGATGCAACTTGATGGTGTTCATTTTATCGAGCCTTGGGAGGATGAAGGGCGGAGTTTTCTCTGCGGGGAATTGAACTTGTGACCCGGAGGTTTCAACTGGTACTGTCAGAGCAGGTTCCAAGAGAGCCGTCTCACTGGATGGAAAAGGTTCATGGGAGTTGTAGTTCTCAGCAGGCACTATATCAGGATTATGACAGTTCAGGAAGCTAGTCCTAGCCATAAAATAAGCAGGGGAGTTCCTTTCTTTGGGCCCTATACCTTTCAGACTTGCAAACAGGGGGTGGCCGACCCAATTACAAATGATGTAACGCAGTGAGGACATGATCAAGCAGGTTAGAGGGGGGAGGACCATACAAAAATTAGTCAATCTCCTCAGTATTAGTATTAAATGAAGACAATCAAATGTTGTAATACAGTTATTTTCAAAAAAATTCCATAAATGGTGATGGGAGCGATGGCTAACCTTGGCACTGCAAATGTATAACTGAGCATCATGGGATTGGTAGTTCCACAGTGCCAAGGTTAGCTATCAGTGCGCTGAGGTTTCATTTCATGTTGCACAGAAGGAGTGCTCGTAAAGCATTAGGGCAGGCTAATTTCCTCTTTCATTTGCTCAGTTCCCTTTCAGCATTTTTAAAAACCACATGCCATACACAAACTGCTCTGAAAGAAATGCTGACCCCCCCCTCCCCCCCCCCCGCCCCCCAGACTGATGCTCCCACGCAGGTCACCAGCACAGGGTCTGTCTGGTAACAGCAGCTTGACACTAGACCAGCAAGAATGAGAAGATGTGGGATTTCTCTCTTGCACCTAAAGGGTTAACACACTGATCTGTTCGCCTAGCACTTCACGATAAGGCTGTGTCACTGCCGCCGAGACACAGTAACATGGCTTGGGGTCATGAGAGAGAGAGAGAGAGAGAACTGCAGGGAATTTCTAAAGGTCGCTCACCTTGCCAGCCTGGGGTCAGCTGATGGTGGCAGAAGTGTTATTGGTCCTTAAAGGGACAGTTACACCTAAATGATTTTCTGTATGTGTAATATCTGTGACATGTACTAAATGTTTACTTACTATTCTCCTGTAGTTTTACAATGAAAATAATTTCTCCGGGGCTCCTAAATTCTGTGGCCTCCAATAAGGAGGGGCTCGGAGAGATAGGCGGGGCTGTCACTATAATCATCTACACTTGATACAATCTATCAATTAAAGTTCATTTTTGGATCCAGTTGTCCTTTAAGGAGTTCATTGAGGGAGAATGCTGCGGTCACGAAAACCGAGCTTGTAAATCTGTACATTTCAATAAAATAATAATAAATCACGAATACAAATATTATGGTGGCTTGTGAGCGTGGAGAAGGGAGGATTGGTTTTAATTAGCCTGTACACGGAGTAATAACATCAGAATGCAGTGTCTGGGCCCAGTGCCAGCATTCTGCAGGAGCCACTGATTGCTGGACAGATTGATTGCTGATTGGCTGATAACAATACTCAGGTTCCACGTGCCGCTGATAGCTAGCATGTGCCGTGTAAAATACCCGCTCAGGGGAGCTGGCTGCAGCAAGGAAGAAATAAAGCCCTTATTCTAGTGATATCACGGCAGCGAAGATCACGGAGTGATAGCTAACCTTGGCATTGCAGACGTTCAGGAAATACATATCCCATGATGCTCAGGCTTAAGATCCTTTTCTGAAGTGATAGACCAGTGATGACTAACCTTGGCACTGCAGGTGTTTTGAAAACTACATATCCCATGTCTACAGTCTGACTGAGCATCTAGCAACCAGGCTAAGTAATAGGGTCTTACCCTATAAAGAGATAAGTGCAGGGAATCGAGATGGGGATTTCAAACTTTAGACCAATGTAACAGAGTTGGAAAAATTCTCCAATGCAGCTGAATGGGAGGATTTTATCCAACTCTGGTACTTTGGCCTTAAGTTCGAAACTCCTGATTCGATTTGCTGTAATTCGCTCTTTATTTAATAGACCGTTATGTGTATTTTACTGGAATCAAGACTGTGACAGTGAATTATTTCCCACCACCCACCTCGTCTCTCATCCCATTAGCTCACAATGACTCAGATCCTTTTCATTGCGTTTATTTTAAAGAATGCATTTGAAATGACTCCATGCTTGTTGAATCTAGGCCAAAACAAACCCCCTTCTCAGCTCCCCCCTGAGATGTCAGCTATGACCTCTAGATTGTAAGCTTGCGGGCAGGGTTCTCTGCCTCATGTTTCAGTCTGTTCCTCTAGATTGTAAGCTCTGTGAGCAGGGCTCTCTGCCTCATGTTTCAGTCTGTTCCTCTAGATTGTAAGCTTGCGGGCAGGGCTCTCTGCCTTATGTATCAGTCTGTTCCTCTAGATTGTAAGCTTGCGGGCAGGGCTCTCTGCCTCATGTATCAGTCTGTTCCTCTAGATTGTAAGCTTGCGGGCAGGGTTCTCTGCCTCATGTATCAGTCTGTTCCTCTAGATTGTAAGCTCTGTGAGCAGGGCTCTCTGCCTCATGTATCAGTCTGTTCCTCTAGATTGTAAGTTTGCGGGCAGGGCTCTCTGCCTTATGTATCAGTCCGTTCCTCTAGATTGTAAGCTCTGTGAGCAGGGCTCTCTGCCTCATGTATCAGTCTGTTCCTCTAGATTGTAAGCTTGCGGGCAGGGCTCTCTGCCTCATGTATCAGTCTGTTCCTCTAGATTGTAAGTTTGCGGGCAGGGCTCTCTGCCTTATGTATCAGTCCGTTCCTCTAGATTGTAAGCTCTGTGAGCAGGGCTCTCTGCCTCATGTATCAGTCTGTTCCTCTAGATTGTAAGCTTGCGGGCAGGGCTCTCTGCCTCATGTATCAGTCTGTTCCTCTAGATTGTAAGCTTGCGGGCAGGGCTCTCTGCCTCATGCATCAGTCTGTTCCTCTAGATTGTAAGCTTGCGGGCAGGGCTCTCTGCCTCATGTATCAGTCGGTTCCTCTAGATTGTAAGCTTGCGGGCAGGGCTCTCTGCCTCATGTATCAGTCTGTTCCTCTAGATTGTAAGCTTGCGGGCAGGGCTCTCTGCCTCATGTATCAGTCTGTTCCTCTAGATTGTAAGCTTGCGGGCAGGGCTCTCTGCCTCATGTATCAGTCTGTTCCTCTAGATTGTAAGCTTGCGGGCAGGGCTCTCTGCCTCATGTATCAGTCGGTTCCTCTAGATTGTAAGCTTGCAGGCAGGGCTCTCTGCCTCATGTCTCAGTCTGTCCCTGTTCATCTAATACAGAGTATTCCCCCTCTATACTCTGTACGAAGTGCTACGTAAATAGCTGGCACTATAGAAATAAACATGAATTTAATGACACACTGCTTTCTACACAACAATCCGACACTGTTCTCTGGTTTAAATCTACATTCACCCCAGAAACAAATTGTAATTTCATTTTTATTCTCTTCATTTACAGTATAAACAATAATTTGGGAAACACAATGCTTTACTGACTTAGTAAGCGACACTAAGAAACACTATACACGCTGCCATTACAATCTATATCTCAAAATGTAGCCCTCCAGATGCCAATGTACTACAAATCCCATAATCCTAGAAATGGCAGAGAATTATGGAAGTTGTAGTCAAGAAACAGCTGATGGTCATAATTGGACGTATGGGCCCAAATATTTGTAAGGAGCCAGGGAAATGGAACAATAGACAAGGTTAGGAGCCAGCAGTAGGGATTTTAGGAGTCAAGGCTCCTTTGTGTTTGTCACATCCTGAAGAAGTTTGAGAACAAAAATAACTAAACCATTAGAAACATTTTTCTGTATCTCAACCAGACTCTTTTTAGAAATATAGAATTTCGCCTATAAAACTTCCTACCTTCTGTGGCCATGGATCCCTGGGTTTAATACTGCACTAAAAGGTGAGTTGGCGTTAGATGACCATTTATCACTAATTCGACTATACACTGTGCAGTGAAAACCCTGGAGAGCTTCTCCTGCTAGAAGAATATATAGAAGAGCTCACCAGGCCCTGCACCATGTATATATAGAAAAGCTCAGCTGGCCATGGATAATGCAGAGTTACATCTTTACACACTGTCACTTTATAACACTGCATTATCCAGGGCCAACTCTGTTCTTCTAGCAGGAGAAACTCACCAGGCCCTGCACCATGTATATATAGAAGAGCTCAGCTGGCCATGGATAATGCAGAGTTACATCTTTACACACTGTCACTTTATAACAATGCATTATACAGGACCAACTCTGTTCTTCTAGCAGGAGAAACTCACCAGGCCCTGCACCATGTATATATAGAAGAGCTCAGCTGGCCATGGATAACGCAGAGTTACATCTTTACACACTGTCACTTTATAACAATGCATTATACAGGACCAACTCTGTTCTTCTAGCAGGAGAAACTCACCAGGCCCTGCACCATGTATATATAGAAGAGCTCAGCTGGCCATGGATAATGCAGAGTTACATCTTTACACACTGTCACTTTATAACAATGCATTATACAGGACCAACTCTGTTCTTCTAGCAGGAGAAACTCACCAGGCCCTGCACCATGTATATATAGAAGAGCTCAGCTGGCCATGGATAACGCAGAGTTACATCTTTACACACTGTCACTTTATAACAATGCATTATACAGGGCCAACTCTGTTCTTCTAACAGGAGAAACTCACCAGGCCCTGCACCATGTATATATAGAAGAGCTCAGCTGGCCATGGATAATGCAGAGTTACATCTTTACACACTGTCACTTTATAACAATGCATTATACAGGACCAACTCTGTTCTTCTAGCAGGAGAAACTCACCAGACCCTGCACCATGTATATATAGAAGAGCTCAGCTGGCCATGGATAATGCAGAGTTACATCTTTACACACTGTCACTTTATAACAATGCATTATACAGGACCAACTCTGTTCTTCTAGCAGGAGAAACTCACCAGACCCTGCACCATGTATATATAGAAGAGCTCAGCTGGCCATGGATAATGCAGAGTTACATCTTTACACACTGTCACTTCATAACAATACATTTTACAGAGCCAACTCTGTTCTTCTAGCAGGAGAAACTCACCAGACCCTGCACAATGTATATATAGAAGAGCTCAGCTGGTCATGGATAATGCAGAGTTACATCTTTACACACTGTCACTTTATAACAATGCATTATACAGGACCAACTCTGTTCTTCTAGCAGGAGAAACTCACCAGGCCCTGCACCATGTATATATAGAAGAGCTCAGCTGGCCATGGATAACGCAGAGTTACATCATTACACACTGTCACTTTATAACAATGCATTATACAGGACCAACTCTGTTCTTCTAGCAGGAGAAACTCACCAGGCCCTGCACCATGTATATATAGAAGAGCTCAGCTGGTCATGGATAATGCAGAGTTACATCTTTACACACTGTCACTTTATAACAATGCATTATACAGGACCAACTCTGTTCTTCTAGCAGGAGAAACTCACCAGGCCCTGCACCATGTATATATAGAAGAGCTCAGCTGGCCATGGATAACGCAGAGTTACATCATTACACACTGTCACTTTATAACAATGCATTATACAGAGCCAACTCTGTTCTTCTAGCAGGAGAAACTCACAGGTTTGTAGATGCTCTATGTAGACATAGGACCTTTATTTATATACCCCTGTTCAGTCCTATCGTCCAAATAGAAAGAGCACTTCGGAAACAAGAGGCAGTACAATCAAGACTGAATTTGGAACAGGAGCAGAAGCAAAAAAATGAAAATAAAAAAAACCCAATCCAAAATACAAACAGATGTTGGGTTCACACATCGGCTGCACTGAGAGTAACCCCCCCAGAATGTGTTACACTGGATCCAAGGGAGTAGACAGGACTAAATGAATTCTCATCCTCTAGATGATCCCAGCATTGCTGACCGATAAACAGTCTTTATAAAACTAGCAGAACCTCCATCACACAATGTTATAATGGTTCAGAGATCCCTGCGCCTGGGCTAAGGAGTATCAACTGCTAGATACCTCCCTACTGGCTTCTAACACCCCTACTGCTGCCTCCTAACTGTTATCCAGATGGTTTGTTAGAGGGTCTACTCAATAAAAAGAGAACTGCAGGGAATTGAGACGGCAATTTCAAACTTAAGGCCAAAGTAGCCGAGTTGGAAAAATTCACCAATGCAGCTGAATGGGAGGATTTTTCCAACTCGGCTACCTTGGCCTTAAGTTTGAAATTCCCGTCTTGGTTCCCTTCAATTTCCCTCTTTATTATAGTCTATAAATTGCTGGCACTCTCTCAATAAACTTTAAAGGGGCCCTACACATTTATTTAAAAAAAATAATGAGGTAGAGCTAATCTGGATAGTGGCAACAGCCTGTCGCTCGCGATAGGAACAGGGGGGGTCTCGCTCTATTAGTGCAGACAGAGACCCTCGTTTTTACGTGGGATCATAATAATTAAGGTGCCTTCTGTTGTTTCTATGTAAAACTAGGTCTCTCTCTCTGCACCAGTCGCTTCTCTACTTTTAATAGTAAATACCAGTTTATTCTCACATTGGGGGGGGGGGGGGCTACATTTTTCACTTGAAAGAAGCACAAGTGGAAAGAAAAAAAAAAGTTTTTTTTACAGCATATTTGCAAAACATAGAAGCCAAGTAATGTAAACAGGACTATTATCCAGCAGATAATGTCACTAGTATGTGCATAAGGTTAAAAGCATGTAAAGTGGTTGGACGACTTGTCAGGGGCCGGCTGTGACAGGTAATACAGGTATGATGGGAAAGTCTTTTCAGCTAGAGATCATTGGAATGGACTAGGAAAGGGTTACCCTTCAGGAGTAACATACCTAGACGCTGTATATAGAATGATCTGGGGTCCGAGGCTCTGATAGAGCTAGTTTCCAGACAGGCCCCTGGAACAGACAGCTATTGATTACATAGTTTATAGGGATAATTCAGAGAACCTTCTATGTCTTGTTTTAAGTCAGGAGAAGGATAGAACTAGGAAGGGGGGGGGGGTATAAAACCCTAAAAGTGGGGCAGGTACCATAGAGAGGTAACCACTGAGTGTTCAATTTTTAAGAACTTGGCCCCAGGATTTAATTTGATGAATACCCCCCCCCCCCCCCTCCTTTGGTCTGTTCAAGCTGGTGACAAATCCAAATCCAGATATCCTCAGCCGGCCTAAGCTCACACCGAGTGAGCCATTGTTTATTTATCTGTCAGTGGGGAACTAAGAGGTGGTAGTAAAGATGGCTAATAAAAAAAGAGAACTATAAAACTGTATCGGACAATGAATTCGGGGGCCGGAGTTATAAATCAGACAGGAAATTGGCCTAAGGAGTCTCTCTCTTACATTTAATACCGGACCACCATTCTCCACGTGGCTAATTACAAACGTGCCGGTATAAATATAGTCTGTTTAAATATAACCCAATGGGGTCTGAAGCCACAAAGCAACCCCCCCCCCCCACACACCTGCATTCATTCTAAACAGAAGACTACTACTCCTATTACCCCAAGGCAATCGGACTCTAATGCAAGCAAGTGCCCCCCCCCCCCCCCCCCCTCCTGCAGTTACAGACACTGGAACCCGAGACTCACAGCCCCGAGTGTAGGATCGATGGGAAGCGTCTGGAAGGTTACACACAGGGGAAAAGTTCACATTGCCTTGATGAGCAACATATACAAAGCATTCGTGACTGCAAGGCTGTGTGTCCTCGGCCAGTGACCTTATAGGTTTACATACAGCCTGGCAGGTTTCAGTACCGCCTGAGCTGGCAGATTATATATATATATATATTTATATGACATATATTACTAGCAATCCAGACCAATTTGGGAGCCAGACCTCCAGTCAAGTTGATTATATGTATAGTACTCTGGTTGCCACAAGGTCGGCGTTCTACATGCAGGACGGCAGACAGGCCGGCGTTCTACAGGCGGGCCGACTTTCTACAGGTGGCCCGACTTTCTAAAGGCGGGCCGGCGTTCTACAGGGAGGCCGGCGTTCTACAGAGGAGGCCGGCGTTCTACAGAGGAGGCCGGCGTTCTACAGAGGAGGCCGGCGTTCTACAGAGGAGGCCGGCGTTCTACAGAGGAGGCCGGCGTTCTACAGAGGAGGCCGGCGTTCTACAGAGGAGGCCGGCGTTCTACAGAGGAGGCCGGCGTTCTACATAGGAGGCCGGCGTTCTACAGAGGAGGCCGGCATTCTATAGAATAGACAATGCTAAGTCTATGGTGGCAACAGCACGGCCTTTAATTTTCAGAAGAAAAGATGACATTGAAGCTAGCCTACATTAAGTAGCCATGTTGTTTGCAATACTGTCTGTGTATTGTGGGCCTGTCACATTACCAATAAAACTCATTTTACAAGTCAAGGAAAAAAAATGATTTCTTGTCCTATCATTTTTCCCCCCCATATGATTCTGTGTCTTTTTATAGTATCAGGTTCCTGTGATTATAAAAAAACAAATAAATTAAACATACACTCAAGGAATTCAGTGCAAACAAGTGTATATTCCTTATTAGATAGATGGGACTTATCTAAAAAACACACACAAAAAAACATTCCCTAACCTCCTTAAAAGTGCCCTTTAAAATCAGCAAAGCTCTAATAGAGAATGTAACGCTGAACTTAGAATTCAAAATGGCGCCAACCATTTCCAGTCAAAATACACCCTAATGGCTACATGGGATGGATACACTGTAAAACGTCAAAAGACAAGCACAGTAGTACATTTTCTGTTGTCAAGCCTACAAAACTAAGACATGTTTGAGATTGTTTAATATTTTAGTAATTTTCAACCGCAATCTGTGGTGGATGTAAAACCTTAATTATCCCACGCAGTCATTTTTAGTACAAAAGTAATAATTTGCACATTTTCCATGTTTTGCTTTGCAAACAAACAATATTTGTCAGCTATCATATGCCCTGACAGATGGAAGCAATACATGACTCAGAATTGAAATCCCCCAGCCAATGAATCTGAGGCATTTTTTGAACCATAAATCTCCAAAGACTTATTCTCTCACTGTCTGAAACCCATTCATGTCACATTACAGTGTTACAAAAATAACATTATTTTCTAATAAATGATACAAAAATTGAAAGGAATATGTACAATATGCCTATGCATATGAAGGCATGGACTTATTAGCTATAAAAAAAAGAAGAGAAAAAAAAATAGAATAGAAATAACCTGACATAATAGCAAGCAAAAACATAAATTAAGAGATAAATGTGGTTTATGTTTGTGACAGCACCTGTGACTGGATATCAATAATACCACTTCTTTCAATGGCAAATGTGTAATTTGCATTTCAAGGCATATGTGATGTCATAATACAGAAATATTTAAATCTCCTCCTTTAAAAGAAGCTTCTCCCAAGTAAACCCGGCATGCATTTTACTAGATCCATGAGGGTTTACTCTTGGCTGTGTCTCAATGGCGATAAGCCAGTCATCAGAGAGGGGTTCGCCCCACTCATCTCATTTGGGTATCAATTTTCCTCTGCCACCCAAGCCAACAGTGCATAAAAATCAAATAAAGGATCCAGCACTCGATCAGTTGAAGTGGAGAGTTTTATTCAAAACACAGGCGACGTTTCAACCCTGGTGGGGTTTTTTCAAGCCCCCGACCAGACCAGGCTGTCTGCTTCCCAGGGAATCAGAGGATAAATTGGCATGTAATGTCCAAAGTACACGCCAGTTTGTCCTCATACTAGGGGCAACTACTTTTTCACCTGTACTTCTATATTAGAAGCACAAGCGAAAAATAAAAGTTTAGTTCTTATTTTAAAAATATTCACAAGAAATGTATATTATTTTCATCTAACCAAGTTGTACTTCCAAAAATACGACTTTCTTTTTTTCAGTGTGGAGGCGGCCATCTTTGATTTTTACAGGTGAGTGTGTGAAAAGAAGAATGCTCTATGATGCAGAGTGCCCAAGATACTCAAGGGGGAAAAAAAATCGCAAAAAGTGCAAGATTTTTATACTACTCTCAATAGAGGGAAAAAAATCTAATGATCAAATAAAAAAATCGTAAATATAGGCAGTTTTTCAAACAAATCCTCTACAAAGATGCTTAGGATCTTTCTGATGACAGTTAGTTGTGCGTGGGGAGAATACATTAAAAATAAATAAATGACTCTGATATCATAGCCTTTCCTAATATTACCGCTGTGTTACCAGAACCAAGGTTCATCCATGACCATAAATAATACAGACTTCCATCACCCTACTTGATGTAGTAATGGCTGAATATACAATGAAAAGATAAAAGACCATTGTATAACTTCACATCCCAGCTTGGGATCAGGAAACCTGCTATTATTATTAAAGATAAAACAAATAAACCTGTGATATCAAATATGAGCACTATTAGAACCTTCCAAACCCCCCCCCCCCCCCCCCCATGTAGATATTATGAGCAGGCTAACATCAAAGAGGAATCAGAGGAAGGGAGGTAATTATTCCAAAAGCAGAGGTTTAATAATTACGTTTTGCGCATTTTCACTGCCAGATGACCCGCGGGGGCCCTCTTATTGGGAATATGTTTAACTCTTCAGATGCCTGAGCGCTCACTAGGCACTCTGTAAAAGTACTAAAGTAAATATAGCCCGATATCTGCCGCAGCAGATTTATAAACAATTGCCTGCTTCGTGTTGGAAAAACCTCCGCCAAACTGTGTTCTTCTCCTGCACTGTAACGTGTCGGCATGTATCAAAATGTATATCATATTGTTTGAGCTTTTTTTGTTACTTGCCGACACTGTACTGTGCAGGAAGCCTTATACGCACCTTCCCACTCTTTTGATTTATAAACTTACATAGAATGATTATTTTATCTGTAATTTAGGTGGAAGTAATGCTTTAACCCCGTGTTGCCCACTCTAGAGCACCGGATACCAAGCAGACTCTTAGAGTTGGGGACCAGGACAAATTTCATAGGTTAATACCATACAGCATACGATCACTTCGGCCAGGACGGGAATAGCCCAGTAACCCTCAAGGGCCATATCCAACCTGCTAGTTGGGCATCGAACCTTAACCCTGTGGGTGCCAAACTGTGTTCTTCTCCTGCACTGTAACATGTCGGCATGTCTCAAAATGTATATCAAACATTGTGTGAGCTTTTTCTGTTACTTGCCGACACTTTACTGTGCAGGAAGCCTTATACGCACCTTCCCACTCTTTTGATTTATAAAATTACATAGAATGATTATTTTCTCTGTAATTTAGGTGTAAGTAATGCTTTAACCCAGTGTTGCCCACTCTGGAGCACCAGATACCAAGCAGACTCTTAGAGTTGGGGACCAGGACTAATTTCATAGGTTAATACCATACAGCATACGATCACTTCGGCCAGGACGGGAATAGCCCAGTAACCCTCGAGGGCCATATCCAACCTGCAAGTTGGGCATCGAACCTTAACCCTGTGGGTGCTGACTGGGGGAGCAATGCACTCTTCTGGGTATCATGTCATGATCGGCCGATAGAATATTTAAGACCACCATAAAATGGTATTTAACACACATGAAATAAGTTATTTACACTATATTAGCAGTGATAAGCAAGCTTGGCATTCCTGTGAGCTATATAAACTCTGTAAGAATGGAGTTTGCGAGCTCTTAGTATGCAATAACACTGGCTTAGTCACTCGTCCAAACAGCCTACAAGAGATATGAGAGGGGAAGAGGCCTCTCTTTGTCTGAAAAAACGTAAAAGACTAAACAGAAAAGAATGCCTTCTGTTTGGATGTAGGTGGGGGAATCGAATGAGACATTTGCAGAATTGCTGACCCACCACAAACAACACACAGATCTGATTTTATCTAGATCATGAATAAAACAATATTTATTATGTAGATATCGCCAGGGCAGCAATTAGGGTGAGGCTTTAATAAAGGGTGTTTGTTTCCATTGTGATCTGTGCAGTAGGCAGGATGAGAGTAGTTATAGTGAATAAAATGCACTGTAAGATTAACCCTGCTGCTGCCAGCCTAAACTGGGAAAACACTATTGGGATCCATCAGGTGAGCATCAGAATGTCTTTATGTCTAAAGGGGGAAGTTCTAGAAGTGGATCCAATTTTGCAGAAGCACAGGGGGAGGTAATTGGGGGGGGAAGGGAGTAAAGTGTGTGGGGGGGGGAGGGAGTAAAGTGGGGGGGGGGGAGTGGAGCAGTCACCATGGGAACTAGAGGAATGTTCTCCCCTGATTGCTCCACTTTACGAACTTTGCCTCTTCATGCTGACAAGGAATAAAACTCCAGAGACCCTCAGCCGGCCTTTATGAATAATAATAACCCCACAGTGCCATTAAAAAAATCAAAAAAAAAATCTTGGGCGCGGGGCTATTTACTAAAGGCAAACTGACAAGCGGCCTGCAAAAATCAGGCTGCGTAAAAGCCGAGTTAGAAAGACGGAGCGAGTTGAAGAGATTTCCCAGGAGTCCCTCCTTCCACAATTGTTTAGATTAATACCGAGCAATGTGCAATATTATTAAGAGCTCAGTCCAGAAACCCCAGGCAGGGTAACACGTCTAGTCTGAGATTTGGCAAAGAAAATGTATTCATATGGTGCCGATAAAGCGATACGATGACTGGATATGTTCACGAGTGACCTGAACCGTTTGGCCTGCTCAGAAAGACATTGCAGTGCAGCCTTGGGCCCACACGGACACATATTATAACCTCATTTTCCTATAAGTAGAGGAGATGTCCAACCATAACGTTCTCTACAATACAATGCCCACCATGGAGGCGCCAGTAGGAAGAACATTCTTAAAGTTCGGTGTAAAGCGATCCAAAGGCTAGGTGTCAGCAGTAACATATTACATTAACATTTATTTATGTGGCGCCATCAATTTATAGGTACAAATCATAAAGAGGGACTACATACTAAGTTAGAGGAACAAGAACGGACTGACACATGAGGTGGAGAGTCCTGCTCGCAAGCTTACACTTTAGAGGGAATGTGGGATATGAGAAACATAAGGTGAGTGAAAAGGTCAAAGGGAATGTGGTGGTAGTAACAGTATTAGGGATGGTTGGAGATAGGTGGGTTTGGCCACAGATTAATTATGTGTGTTCTAGCTGAATGAGTTGTAGACTTCATATTCCTTTTGTTTGAGGATAGTGAGATGTAGTTGTGGTTGGCGAGAGGTTAAGTAATGGGGATTCAGAATGAGGAGTGAGTTTTGAGGGACTTTTTGATGTTTGAGAAAGAGGAAGCGAGCTGGATGCTCTGTGGAAGGGAATATTAAAATATTAGAGGCCTTCAGGTCTTGGTTGACAAGTGAACTCACTCCAACGACCAATGCAACAAGCAACATCAGAGTGAACATAACTAAGATCTACTAAAGATCAAGAGGAGCTCTCATTGACCAATGAGCTTCGCTACATAGGAGGAACCTAGTCATGGGCAGGTGAACATACTAACATAGGAGATAATATTAGGTAGATAGGTATTTTTGATCTACAACGTCCATAATTTTCACATAGCTATCGGTCAGCAAAACAGGGCTTGAAACACAGTCCAACCTCTATAGAGATCCCGGTTGTAGAAAGCTGATCTAATGATCTGGCAGAACATTTATGGTCTTTCCTAGTTTCTCTACTAAAACTGCATCAATTCCCCAATAGTAATAGGTACAAACCAGAAATATCATAGAGGTCTACCAGTCGCAAAGAGAGTTAACTGCGTAGTAAAGTTTCCCTATGTTTGGTGCATGATAAATAGCTCTCGCTCATTGGTAATTCAAGTTTTTAAAGGGACACTCCAGGCACCAAAATAACTGCGTATCAGTTTGAAATTGCTGTGCTCCAACTCTTCCCCTTGCACAGTTGGCACGCATGGCTGCATTACCTATATCCAGTTATAAACGTAACATATACAATGAACATATTAAAGTACTTGAATATGCATTTATGTTAATAGAAGCCATTATTTTTTATGTTTTTATTTTTTTACTAGACCTAATCTTTAATATGTGCCAACTTTTGAAATTGAAAGAATCCTGTAACTTTTCATCTATCTTACAACCGTCCATTCTCTGACTTATGACTACACCTAACCACATCTTTGTCTGTAACAGGAGGCAGGTGACGTGAATCATGAATAAGTGCAAAGAAACAAAAATACCCTGTGTTTTTAAGGGACTTTCGAACTGAAGGCCAAAGTACCCAAATTGGAGAATATGTACATTACACAGGAATGTAGATTTTCATTAAATATAATTTCACTGGGGGTCCTAAATACATAAGAATCGCTGAGATCCCTACAGATGAGGCGGCCTGGCTTCCTTTCCAGAGGTTTTTTTTATACTCCCCTCTAAAAACAAATGCAGTCATTAGCCTCTACTGTGGGATCACACAGATCTGTTACAAAGAATAGCTTTAAAACTAGCCAATCGATTTGGAAACAGTAAACATATAGTTGATTTCTAGGTCGTAAAATACTGTAAACGCAAATAGAAGCTATAAACATTATGTTTTCTTATAGAATGAAATCAGCCCATGTGAATTAACAATACAAAGCAATGTCATGTTTTAAAATTAAACTACATGTAACCTCTGGGCAAATAGCCAATGAGCTAGGGAGTTTCCCAAAGGTATCTTAAGTGTTTACATTTTACAGGAAGATTTTGAAAACATTATATACAAATATAAGCTGATAATAATGGTTATTTAAATGGAAAGGAGGAGGGAGATTAGTACAGGGGTTGACAAATCTCAGGACTTTGGCTACTAAAATGCATGTTATATAGTAGATTAGCTTGAAGAAAAAAAAAAAAAGACTTTCGTCCATCAAGTTCAACATCTTTTCCTATACTTCTATAAAAGAAGGTAAAAAAAAAAAAAAAAAAAATCAGCAATGTCAAATTGGAACTAGACTTGTCTGTTTTTACTGTGAATGCAGAGCATAAAGAAATGATTGAAAATGATCTATACATTGTATTCGCAAAACTGCAAGCAAAGGCCTAAATTAGGAGAAAAATGTGTTTTAAATGGGTCGGTGGAGTCTCCTGCTTATGACATCACCTGTGGCCTGATATGCAAATGAACTGCTTTTCAATGGGAAATGAGAAGCAGGCAGACATCTGATCGGAGACTGGCGTTTTCTTCACTTGGCCCCCTCTGCTGATCCCATGCAAATAGCCGGGTCTGTCACTGCGCTAGCACTCAGCCCGTGTCATCTTCGAGAACTGCTGTGTCTCAGCCGTGAGACACAGCACAGAGTAAAACCCGGGTGGATATATTAATATACATGTCGGGTGTACACCGGACGAGCAGGTCATCTTGCTTCCTCCAAGGAAGTAAACGTTAGAAAAAAGATTTGTTATTCTTTAAGGCCAAAGTAGCCGAGTTGTGGAAAAAACGCTCCCAATCAGTTTGCGTGGAGAATTTTTGCAACTCAACTACTTTGGCCTAAAGTTAAAATTCCCTGGTATTCTCTCTTTTTGTTCTAGAAGAACATTTTTGCTGTTGTTTCTTTCAATAGTAAATGGACCATTGACTCTTCCCCCCAGATTATCTTTCAATATACTGTATAACTTATCTGCTAAGCGAAGTCGTCTGCTTTGAGTGATGATCTTATACAACCAATTCACGGAAACAGAGGTCGATACTTTGACCTCAAAAAACTATTTCTGGTTCTTTGGTTTTTAAAGTCGGTGGCCACCGAGAAGCAGTACCGGCGGCCTACCTTTCTTCTACTGCCTCCTTCTTTAAAGGGACAGCTGCACCTATAATGTCAAAAAGATTTTTAGATTATGTTTTTCATGTTCAACCAGGCCGGATGTGGCCCTTATGATAATCTTTATGGCCTCCATTCTGCCTTAAATTCTACTGTATTTGTCTAAGCACCTAGACAAGTCTATTCTAGAACATGGGTTCCAAAAGGTAGAGAACATCTCTAAAGAGCCGCTTGAGCCACTTAGAAGGATGTTTCAAGCCGGCGTTGGCTTGTTAAGGTCCCAAATTGTAAGGAAGTAGTATACGGTCATTGGTCTTCGACATGTCAAACCATCTTACGCTGGAGTAAACCAAAATCCAGTTCTCCTTCCTCTAGAATGAACTAGAGAAGTGCCACTCTGTGTACACAGTACTGATGTGAGCGTCCGCAAGACTAACCGGTTACACTTTGCAGATAGAAATAAAGGAATAGAGACATCAGGACAGGTTTTGTCATATTTAAGAGCAATAAGAGTTGAAAGGAATCTCAAATTAACATGTAATCAAACAACTTACATTTATTCATGGCAAAGGGCCAAGGGATATTCTCAGAATCTGAGGCACCATATATATTACTACACCCAACAAAACTGGACCGCGGCCAAAATATACTTTGTTAAAAATCCAGATTAAGTTTCTCTTTCCAAACACTCATTGCCTGGGAGTGCATACCTCTGGTCACATGACCCTCCTAGCGAGCCGAGGATTAGAAGAGTTGTATCTAGACCTTCCTTACTAATCACATGCCAAACTTATTGATCAGGTAATTGTCCGAAACACTCATTTCTGGATCTTCCACCCAAACTCGTTTTTTTGTTTTTGGAAAGGGCTGATGCACCTGTACAACGATTTGAATGGGAACCAAAAGTTGAAGGTTGTAGTGGCAAGCCATAGTGTGACTCATTGCTCCGGGGAGAGGTTTCGAAGTACGGGCTTAATCCGTTCGCTTCCCTGATTGTGCCGATTGTTTAATATGCATACCTTTCCCACAACCCATTTCCTGTGTGATGAGCCGGTAACCCGGCTCATTATTTGGAATCTGATTTGGGCACATAAGATGCTTAATTCCAGAGTGATTTATTTCTTTTAAGTATTACAAAGGCAAGTAAAATAGATACTGTCTTAGCTTCCAGCTTTGAATTATGCATTGATTTTTTAATGTGCTGGTCTGATTGGAACTGAAACTATGAGAAATTAGCTTGAGTCACTATTTGGGGAAAAATGTAAAAATTCCTCTCTGGAGAGGGTAGATCCCTTCCCTTAAGACGGTTACATTTATGAGAAGCCACAAATAACAGGAGGGTCTATTTATTAAAGAGAGAATTGAGATGGGAATTCAAAACTTTTGGCCAAATTATTCTCCAATGCAGCCGAATGGGAGAATTGTTCCAGCTCGGTTACTTTGGCCTTAATTTTGAAATTCCCATAAAGATTCCCTGCAATTCTCTCTTTATTAAGTAGACCCTAGGATGGTCCAATACATAGCTGGCACATGTAGCAAATGTACAGATCAAATGGCTATTGTATTTTAATTTTCTTCACTGAGTGGGTTGCTCGTACCACCCCCCAAAAATGCATTATGGGAACGTGAATGTTAAGGAAAGAGAGTACAAATAAGCTTCTTACTAATAAAAAATAGTTAATAAATAAATACAGACTAGTTCTGGACCCCAGGGATGACTTGTGGGGTGAAATTAACCAGGATGTTCTACTACTTTTCATTTCGTAATTTATACACAGTACATTGTACATTTTCATTGAAAAAAATGCTTTGACCTATAAAGTAATTTAGATAAAAGAAAGATCCAGCGCGTTGAAGTCCTCATACACAACAGAAATAGTGTATAGGTAGTGCTAAGTTCGGTGAAGCCAAACGGTACAGGGACAGAGCTGGAGGAATAGGATCTACAAGAGAAAAGCTCACACACGGGCCATAGTGCAGTCATTCAATACAAAATAAAAAACAAAAACCCTGCGCTACCAGCGTGGAACCAAAGCGGAAGTAGCGTGACAGGACTGAATACGGTGGCTCCGAGAGTCCAAAATTGGAAGGCAAACTCCTACGCGCTTTCGATTTACAGATCCTATAAGTAATTGGTTTGGCACAATGTTCAGACAAAAGTGTTTACTCTGCGTAGGCTTGCTTGTTTGTGAGGGATACAATGTTGGCTTACCATTTGAAATGCCAGATGCACCTTGTACAAGTAATATGTTGTATTGAGCAGAAACCACACTCCAAAATATAGTAAGGAATTTGGACTTCTTCTTGAATCATCTGGTGAAAACACCACAGTTCATTATGCTACTGGTGTCTCAATAATCATCCAGAGATGTGAATCTTATAAAGTATATTGAGTGCTGAACTGTATTACACAGCGCTGGTTAACCTTTTGGAATTTCAGCTGTAATGGACAATGTTTCCAATGATTGTTAGCCAACCAACTGGGAGGTTGAGGTCTCATCAGAATCAAGGAGATACACAGGGGGCTATTTATAAAAAACACTTGTAAACGAAAATTTTGGAAGAAAAAAGAAAACAAAAAAAGCTGCAAATCGCTGTGTATTATGTATAATGGCGATTGTGCCTTTTTGTAAAAATCTGAACACTTCCAGTCCTTTTTTAGAGCCTGAATTATACTGTAGCAACTCAGAACTGTGGGGCATAAAGTGTTGTCTTCCATAAGATATCTTGGCTGATGCAGCCCATTTATAAAACCTGTCAATAAAGCACATACTGGGGAGATATATGTGCATTGGTACATTATGGAGATTTAAGGCAGGTGTATACTATTTTTGTGCCTGTGACCATTAAAAAAAAAAATAAAGATATGAAACAAGTCTGAAGGCTAACCTTGGCACTGCAGACAGAGCATTTTGGGATATGTAGTTCAAAAACATTTGCAGTGCCAAGGTTAGCCATCACCTTTATAGCAGGTCCAAAAAACAAACAAACAAAAAAATATATATATATATAATACACACACACGCGCACAAGTTTTAGTTCTCTGTAAAACCTGTAATTAAGTTGTAAGAAACCAGAGGCACGTGGCATTATAATTTTTTTATACTTTGTGGTAGTTGGATAGCTGTCAGAGAAAATAATGGAGGGGAATTCTGAAATAAATCAGCAAGTCTTGCCAATAAGAAAACCCCTTTACTGGCTGCTACTGCTGCACCAATGTAACCAAAATAATAATTTTTTTTTTGTGCTCTGCACTATTTGTCTATATCATGCCAGATGGTGAGGTGGTGGGGGGGTGGAAGGTTTAAAATGCAGACAACGGCTGTCCTGATGGATTAATCTTTAATCGGTACTTTACGGGATATCCTAAGTCATTATTTTATGGTTTGTTTAATGAGTTGCACAAACACAAGCGGTTTAGCAAGACCATGTAAGTAAAATGGCTACTGATTACTCGTATAGCCGTAATTTGGTATAATTTATCATGATTGTCCCTGGGTTTGTTTTTGCTTTTTTTCCACTACATATAAAGAAGTAATATAGCTTCCAAAATAGCGTTTTCATTTTATATCTCGTTTCTTGCATTGGAGATGCAGAATTCAGGCTTTCCCTTGCTCGCTGGACCCGTTTGCTTCTAAAAGCAGACAGTGATCCGTGAATTCCTATTGGCTGCTGAAAAGCTGACATCCAACCGGCCAATCAGAATTTGATGCTACTGGCCTCGGGCTTCCCATGCACAGAAATGAGGGGGCGGGGGGGGGGGGGGGGCTATTGCTAGAGGAACGAGGCTACATCTGTTGAACAAGGTGGGAAAGATAGTGAGATGCTAAAAAAATAATTATCAAACACTGACAGTAAATCTTTTAATGTGGAGGGAAGCATTGCTTGCAGAAGCTCTGGTTGGGTGGGCCAGACAATACTATATTTTAGGATGTAATGCCATAAAACATTTGAGGGGGTTTTCTGGCAGGGCAAGGGTTGCACAAAATCCCTTGAGGGCCACATTTTGTTTGCAACCTGCCAATATGAGAGCAATGTAGCAAACCATTGATTTTCCATCAATAACGGAGGGGAGGAATTGACAAGTATGGCCTAGTTTAACCCTTTGCGCATCCTCATTTACCACTGTTGATCCAAGAGAAGGCAAAAAATATATATTATTTCAGCAATTTCGAATTCTGCTTTCATTGGGGGGAAAAAATCCTTCTTTGCACCAAATCAGATTTCTCCTTGGATCAACAAACACAAAATAAATATTAATTCCTATTTTAACATGCATAGCCCTCTATGGTCTGCTTCTTTAAAAAATGATCCAGAGCCTTTTTTTTTAAATATATATATATATAGAAGAGCCAGAAAATGTCATAAAAAGGATACTCTACTGTGCCTAATATTACTTTAAAGAGACTTGTAGTTAAAGTGCCACGAAAGTCTGTTTCTAACTTCTGCTTAATTTATAGAAGAAAAGGTTTATAAGGGGCCTGGTGCCACGTGCCTTGAGTCAAACCCAATACGTGTCTTTGCAGATACACTCTAAAAGCAGCTTTTTGTATGAGGCAGAGATCATATGGCCAGCCAATGCCCCTACGCGTTTGTCAGGTCATCTCTACTCATTTCCACATGACACCAGGACAGGAGGCCAAGCTGTGACAATGAATCGTGGCTGTGGGTCAGAGGCTAAAACATGCATGTACCTTAAAAAATACCTGCCAGTTAATCCTCATACTAGAGCCAATCGTTTTTCAGCACAGGTGAATTCCAAAAACATCTCAATTCAATTTATGGACTGTACGTACAAATCTTAAAGGGACAGTCTGGCCCCCAAACTCCCTTTGGTGCAAGATGAAGATCACTGCTTGTATAGTGCACAGGCTTTTATCCCAGTGTGATTTGATGCAGGCATTCTGCGTAAATCACATTTTTAATTTTTGACCCAAGCCCTCCCCAGTGATTACTCTTGCTTCATTCCTGTGCTGCTTGAATAGAATACATTGTGTGGACGGCAATAAACGCTTAACAGTGCAACACATTGTCTGATGAAATCAATAGAGTCTTTTACTCAGCTAGTGTGGGCAGTCCTGGTTTCTTGCATACTTATGTAATTTCACAGTTTCATCTAGCTGTAAGTATTTTATATTGTAAGCAATGCAAAATGTAAAACATGCATTTTAAAGTACTTTGAAAGGATGCATTTTGGGCATTAGACAGTCCCTTTAGCATTCTTAGATCTTTATAAGACATAAAAAGTGACATACATACACTATAAAAAAAGTAAAAAAAAAAGTCAAACCTACTGCAAATATTTCCTCTACAGAAACAGAGACATCCACACTGTGGGGGAAACCAACAGTTATTTCTTATAGGAAGTATGGGCAGCAGGGGGGCTTATTACAAAATACCAATACTTTGGGTTTTTTCTCACCACTAATCGATGCTTATTATATCAGATTGATAATTGTTTTCATTTCAGTTAGTGGGGTGACCAGGATTAAAGGACAAAAAAATAAACCTACGTTTTATTAAAAGATTAATTCAAGTGTAGATATTATATAGCTCAAAATTGGAAACCCATATAAATTGGCTAAAAAAAACCAAAACAGGTGAGAACTGGAGTGAGTTACAATTTGTAAACACGTTTAATTGATAGATTGCTTCAAGATGTAGATGGTTTAAATAGAAATGCTTTAATGAAAGAATACAAATAAAGTACGTTATCGAGTCCTCTTTGCTCCGTACAGCTGTATGAGAGAGCGGACATGTTTCAGAATCTTGGGTCAGATCTTCCTTCACCTTGGTTCTGATGCTCTAACCCAAGATTCTAATGTCTGTTCCCCCCATACCCGCTCGCTGACAGTTTATTTAAATTCGCACATATATCCAAATTGCCGTTTCCCCTTCTTTCCAAATGCTGACATCATCATATCATCTACTTCCCATTCTGTAAAGTCTGATGTTGACAATACAACTCTGCAGTAACCCCCAGAGCCCAAACCATGGTGACATCCGTCTTGGCTCGAGTACTGACTGCATCAGCGTCACGAGACAGGAAGAGAGCGTGAGAGCCACCTCTCTGATAGTAATGTACTACAAAATGGCCTTACATCTATACCAGTGTTATCCATCTGGATGAAATGAGTTCCTAGATTCCCCTATCCCTAGATACCTGAAATCCCAAAAGATAAAGAGCATGACATCATCATTTCAACATTAAAAACTTGGACAACACTGTGACACAAACAGTCGGATATCTTCATCAGAATCAAGAGAGAATTGCAGGGAATTTCAAACTTAAAGGGACACTAAACCTTATTTTTCACTTGTGCTTGTAATATAGAAGCACAAGTGAAAAGTTAGTTGTCCCTAGTATGAGGATGTACTGGCAGGTACTTTTGATAGTACACGCCAGTTTATCTTCTGACCGACAGCTGTCATGCTTCCACAGGAAGCAGGCAGCTGTCCGGTCAGCGACCGGCTCTCTCTGCTAGTGCAGAGAGAGCCCCTTGTTTTTGCATAGGATCAGCAGGGGGGGGGGGCCTTAACTAGGCCCTCCCTGTTGATCCCATGCAAAAACGAGGGTCTCTCTCGGCGGCGAGCCCCCGCTCTGATTGGCTATGTGCGCGCTGTAAACCTGTGTATATCTATTAAGATAAACCTCGGGACATGAAGGAAGCAAGGGATTACATAAGATTTAATATCCCTTGAAGGCCAATATAGCCAAGTTTATCCAACACAGTTACTTTGGCCAAAACTTTTTATTAAACCAATAAATAAAAAATAAAAAAAAAGTTTAAAATTCCCTCCTGAATTCTCTTTTTCTTGAGAAGACTCTGTAGTCCAGATATAAACATCCTGCAGACACAGAGGATATAAACAAAAAAGAAGAATATGTCTTTAATTATTTTTCTTTACTTTTTTTTAAGTAAACAAGTATTGGGTATCTAGGTGTATAGTACAATGGGTGAACTTTGTATCATAGACAAAAAAGTATCCTTAGTATGTATGGTATTTCAATATTGATAGAACAGTTCATTATACAAACTGGATGGTGTCTGACATCACACAGATAAACAAACAAACATCACATGAGGGGTGCTGGATTAGGAATTAGAAGACAAGAGTCTGCTAGTACATATCACATTATCCTGTACTGCTGCTCTGTCAATTCAACATTGCTTACTCTGTGCCTGTAGGAAAATATGTTCACAAAATTGCCAGCAAATGTATAAAATAAGAGAAATATATTTTAATAGATCCGTCTCCTGCTTATAGAAACATAGAATGTGCCGGCAGATAAGAACCATTCGCTCCATCTAGTCTGCCCAATTTTTCTGAATCCTTTTATTAGTCCCCAGTTCCCTATCTTATATCTAGGATAGCCTTATACCTATCCCATGCATGCTTAAACTCCTTCACTGTATTAACCTCTACCACTTCTACTGGAAGACTATTCCATGTATCCACTACCCTCTCAGTAATGTAATACTTTCATTAGTCCCTGGCCTTATCTTATATCTAGGATAGCCTTATACCTATCCCATGCATGCTTAAACTCCTTCACTGTATTTACCTCTACCACTTCTACTGGAAGGCTATTCCATGTATCCACTACCCTCTCAGTAATGTAATACTTTCATTAGTCCCTGGCCTTATCTTATATCTAGGATAGCCTTATACCTATCCCATGCATGCTTAAACTCCTTCACTGTATTAACCTCTACCACTTCTACTGGAAGACTATTCCATACATTCACTACCCTCTCAGTAAAGTAATACTTTCATTAGTCCCTGACCTTATCTTATATCTAGGATAGCCTTATACCTATCCCATGCATGCTTAAACTCCTTCACTGTATTAACCTCTACCACTTCTACTGGAAGACTATTCCATACATTCACTACCCTCTCAGTAAAGTAATACTTTCATTAGTCCCTGGCCTTATCTTATATCTAGGATAGCCTTATACCTACCCCACGCATGCTTAAACTCCTTCACTGTATTAACCTCTACCACTTCAGCTGGAAGACTATTCCATGTATCCACTACCCTCTCAGTAATGTAATACTTTCATTAGTCCCTGGCCTTATCTTATATCTAGGATAGCCTTATACCTATCCCATGCATGCTTAAACTCCTTCACTGTATTAACCTCTACCACTTCTACTGGAAGACTATTCCATACATTCACTACCCTCTCAGTAATGTAATACTTTCATTAGTCCCTGGCCTTATCTTATATCTAGGATAGCCTTATACCTATCCCATGCATGCTTAAACTCCTTCACTGTATTAACCTCTACCACTTCTACTGGAAGGCTATTCCATGCATCCACTACCCTCTCAGTAAAGTAATACTTTCATTAGTCCCTGGCCTTATCTTATATCTAGGATAGCCTTATACCTATCCCATGCATGCTTAAACTCCTTCACTGTATTAACCTCTACCACTTCTACTGGAAGGCTATTCCATGCATCCACTACCCTCTCAGTAAAGTAATACTTTCATTAGTCCCTGACCTTATCTTATATCTAGGATAGCCTTATACCTATCCCATGCATGCTTAAACTCCTTCACTGTATTAACCTCTACCACTTCTACTGGAAGACTATTCCATACATCCACTACCCTCTCAGTAAAGTAATACTTCCATTAGTCCCTGACCTTATCTTATATCTAGGATAGCCTTATACCTATCCCACGCATGCTTAAACTCCTTCACTGTATTAACCTCTACCACTTCAGCTGGAAGACTATTCCATGTATCCACTACCCTCTCAGTAATGTAATACTTTCATTAGTCCCTGGCCCTATCTTATATCTAGAATAGCCTTATACCTATCCCATGCATGCTTAAACTCCTTCACTGTATTAACCTCTACCACTTCTACTGGAAGACTATTCCATACATTCACTACCCTCTCAGTAATGTAATACTTTCATTAGTCCCTGGCCTTATCTTATATCTAGGATAGCCTTATACCTATCCCATGCATGCTTAAACTCCTTCACTGTATTAACCTCTACCACTTCTACTGGAAGGCTATTCCATGCATCCACTACCCTCTCAGTAAAGTAATACTTTCATTAGTCCCTGGCCTTATCTTATATCTAGGATAGCCTTATACCTATCCCATGCATGCTTAAACTCCTTCACTGTATTAACCTCTACCACTTCTACTGGAAGGCTATTCCATGCATCCACTACCCTCTCAGTAAAGTAATACTTTCATTAGTCCCTGGCCTGATCTTATATCTAGGATAGCCTTATACCTATCCCACGCATGCTTCAACTCCTTCACTGTATTAACCTCTGCCACCTCTGCTGGAAGGCTATTCCATACATCCACTACCCTTTCAGTTAAGTAATACTTCCTGATATTACTTTTAAATCTTTGCCCCATCTAATTTTAGACTATGTCCTCTAGTTGTGGTAGTTTTTCTTCTTTTAAATATAATCTCTTCCTTTACTGTGTTGATTCCCTTTATGTATATAAATGTTTCTATCATATCCCCCCTGTTACGTCTTTCCTCCAAGCTATACATGTTAAGATGCTTTAACCTTTCCTGGTAAATTTTATCCTGCAATCCATGAACCAGTTTAGTAGCCCTTCTCTGAACTCTCTCCAAAGTATCAATATCCTTCTGGAGATACGGTCTCCAGTACTGCGTACAATACTCCAAGTGAGGTCTCACCAGTGCTCTGTACAATGGCATGAGCACTTCCCTCTTCCTACTGCTAATACCTCTCCCTATGCAACCAAGCATTCTGCTAATACCTCTCCCTGTACAACCAAGCGTTCTGCTAATACCTCTCCCTATACAACCTAGCATACTGCTAATACCTCTCCCTGTACAACCAAGCATTCTGCTAATACCTCTCCCTATGCAACCTAGCATTCTGCTTATACCTCTCCCTATGCAACCAAGCATTCTGCTTATACCAGGGCTCGACAAACCCCAGGCGCCAGGTCGCCATGGCGACCAGGAAATTAGACCTGGCGCCTGGGTGCTGTCAGCCTCTTGATCTCCTTGCCGCTGCCATCCGATGTTTCTGCAGCGCGAGGGGGTAAAGTCTGTGCGGATGGCCAATGGCACAGACTGCAAGCTCCGCCCCCTCGCGCAACGCGTGTCTGAGTGCCGGGTGTCGTCACGTGACATCCTGGCACTCAGCAGGCCGACCAAAGGAGATCAGCAGCAGCACGAGTGTCCCCCTCCCCTGCAGTGAGGTAAAGCAGCAGGGAGGGGGGACACATCAAGAATAAACCCCCAAGAAAAGACTATGTGAGGTGGGTGTGTGTTTGTATGTATTGTAAAGTAGGTGTGTGTGAGGTGTTTGTATATATGGGTATATGTAAAGTAGGTGTGTGTGAGGTGTTTGTATATATGGGTATATGTAAAGTAGGTGTGTGTGAGGTGTTTGTATATATGGGTATATGTAAAGTAGGTGTGTGTGAGGTGTTTGTATATATGGGTATATGTAAAGTAGGTGTGTGTGAGGTGTTTGTATATATGTGTATATGTAAAGTAGGTGTGTGTGATGTGTTTGTATATATGGGTATATGTAAAGTAGGTGTGTGTGATGTGTTTGTATATATGGGATATATGTAAAGTAGGTGTGTGTGAGGTGTTTGGATATATGTAAAGTAGGTGTGTGTGAGGTGTTTGTATATATGTGCATATGTAAAGTAGGTGTGTGTGATGTGTTTGGATATATGGGTATATGTAAAGTAGGTGTGTGTGAGGTGTTTGGATATTTGTGTATATGTAAAGTAGGTGTGTGTGTGTGAGGTGTTTGTATATATGGGTATATGTAAAGTAGGTGTGTGTGAGGCGTTTGGATATATGTGTATATGTAAAGTAGGTGTGTGTGAGGTGTTTGTATATTTGTGTATATGTAAAGTAGGTGTGTGTGAGGCGTTTGGATATATGTGTATATGTAAAGTAGGTGTGTGTGAGGTGTTTGGATATATGTGTATATGTAAAGTAGGTGTGTGTGAGGTGTTTGGATATATGGGTATATATAAAGTAGGTGTGTGTGAGGTGTTTGGATATATGGGTATATGTAAAGTAGGTGTGTGTGAGGTGTTTGGATATATGGGTATATGTAAAGAAGGTGTGTGTGAGGTGTTTGGATATATGGGTATATGTAAAGTAGGTGTGTGTGAGGTGTTTGTATATATGTGTATATGTAAAGTAGGTGTGTGTGAGGTGTTTGGATATATGGGTATATGTAAAGTAGGTGTGTGTGAGGTGTTTGGATATATGGGTATATGTAAAGTAGGTGTGTGTGTGTGAGGTGTTTGGATATATGTGTATATGTGAAGTAGGCGTGTGTGTTTATGAATTGTGTTTATGTTTGCGTGATTGTCTGGCTCCTAAAAAAAATTTCTGGCTCCTAAAATCAAATTAAATTTGTCAAGCCCTGGCTTATACCTCTCCCTATACAACCAAGCATTCTGCTTATACCTCTCCCTATACAACCAAGCATTCTGCTTATACCTCTCCCTATGCAACCAAGCATACTGCTAATACCTCTCCCTATGCAACCAAGCATTCTGCTAGCATTTCCTGCTGCTCTATTGCATTGCCTACCTACCTTCAAGTCCTCTGAAATTATTACTCCTAAATCCCTTTCCTCAGATGTTGAGGTTAGGACTGTACCAAATAGTCTATATTCTGCTTTGGGGTTTTTACGCCCAAGGTGCATAATCCTGCACTTGTCCACATTAAATGCCAGTTGCCACTGCTCTGACCATTTTTCTAGTTTAGCTAAATGATTTGCCATTTGGCTTATCCCTCCATGAATATCAACCCTGCTGCAATGTAATTATGACATCACACTGTGACTTGATAGGCACACACATTTCCCATTGAAAATCAGGGCATTTGCATCTCAAGCCACAGGTGATGTCATAAACAGGTGCCACCACAGACACATTTAAAACATATTTCTCTCTTATTGTATGCATGCAATTCTACTAACACGATGTAGGGGTTATTGTTTTCATTATTCTTTTATGCTTCACATTCACGGTATTGTTTAGAAGTTAAAGAACGTAATTCAAAGACAATCAAGACTTTTAATATAGATCAACGAAAGGAAAATCTTTGGTCACCAAAGGGTTAAAAGTACACTGTACCCATAAAAACTAGCCCAAAAAATGGGCACAATGTTTATTATAAACAAGGTTCATTGATATAGAATGACAGTAAAGCAGGGGCCCTCAACCTGCTGATGAACTACATCTCCTATATATGCTCATTCAGCTGAGAGGCTGGCAGAGGAGTATGGGAAATGTAGTCCTGCAACATCTGGAGGGCTACAGCTTGCAGACCCCCGAATGAAACGTTATCATAGCACTAAAGTTAACAATAATTTGACCTGTCCACTGCAAACTAAAAAAAAACTGGTTCATTGGGAATTAGGCGGGCAGCATCTGATGATGTCACATCATCTACGAATCCGCTCTTGAACCTGCTCCCGGTGTCTGGCCTCAGGCTGAAGCATGCACATCTGATTGGACATTGCAAAAAAAGCCATTAACAGTCTATCCCATGAAAGAATGGAAAGGCCAGAGATTCGAGCTTTAGTGATACAGATTTAGCCAACCAAGGTGTGTTACAATAGACAACTAATCTGATAACGCCAATGACACATCTGATACGTCGATCACCTTCTCCAAAATCACACTACGAAAATCCATCTAAACGTCGGAATTGGTGGGCACAACACTAACTAAAAACCAATTCCGACAGTCACAAGCCCAAACCGCACGTACCAATCTACTGGGTAACTGGATTAGTATTTAGCAAATATGTCTGGTTGACCTATGGCTAACATAACAATTTGTAAAAAAAAAAAAAATAGGGGGGGGGGGGGGCACATAAAACCCATCACAAGCCAGTTGTAATAGACTTTGACATTCTGCATTATTCAATCTTGTGTATAGTTGGAGAGGAGCAGGCAGACAAACCACAGAGAGAGAAGATGTGTCGTAGCAGGGGTGGTGGTTTTACATGTAAGACCCTGGACAGGAAGAGAAGGTTACAGAAAAAGACTCTTGCTGTTATGTTGTACATGTCTTCTCTGTTGCACCCTTCTGGAGGGTGTGGGGTTAAAATCAATTTGTCAGGGGAAATCACAAGATGCAACCGAAATGTTATCAGCGCTGAGGAACCAGTCTGATTTCAAATGCATTGCACGTCGTAGCTTTGCACTCCCTACTGTAGAAACGAGGTGCGATGTTACAAACCTGGGGGTTGTAACAATATAAAAACTAAAAAAAAACTGTGAGGTCTGAGAGGGGGGCAGCTTTCTATGGTCGGAGCTGAGAGGCAGTGGGCTGAGGGGCAGTTGCTAGGTGGAGTGAGGAAGAAGGATGGGTAGAGATATAGGAAGACAATGACAGACCAGGACATGTAGTGCAATAAAAGGACAGAGATATATTCGAGGAGATGAGGGATTTATTGGGGGAGAGAAGGGGTCAGAGGGTTTGGCTACAATTTGGATGTGGGTTGGGGGGGGGGGGGGGGGTCAGAGAATCCAAGTGAAAATATTGTAAATATCCTGATGCTGTAAGAAGTTCACATGTGCTGCATATGGGGTCAGAGAGCTGGGTATAATGGGGATGAGGGTCAGAGGGCTGGGTATAATGGGGGTGAGGGTCAGAGAGCTGGGTATAATGGGGGCCAGGGTCAGAGAGCTGGGTATAATGGGGTGAGGGTCAGAGAGCTGGGTATAATGGGGGTGAGGGTCAGAGGGCTGGGTATAATGGGGGCCAGGGTCAGAGAGCTGGGTATAATGGGGGCCAGGGTCAGAGAGCTGGGTATAATGTGGGTGAGGGTCAGAGGGCTGGGTATAATGGGGGTGAGGGTCAGAGGGCTGGGTATAATGGGGGTGAGGGTCAGAGGGCTGGGTATAATGGGGGTGAGGGTCAGAGGGCTGGGTATAATGGGGGTGAGGGTCAGAGGGCTGGGTATAATGGGGTGAGGGTCAGAGAGCAGGGTATAATGGGGGTGAGGGTCAGAGAGCTGGGTATAATGGGGGCCAGGGTCAGAGGGCTGGGTATAATGGTTGCCAGGGTCAGAGGGCTGGGTATAATGGGGGTGAGGTTCAGAGGGCTGGGTATAATGGGGGTGAGGGTCAGAGAGCTGGGTATAATGGGGGTGAGGACCAGAGGGCTGGGTATAATGGGGGTGAGGGTCAGAGAGCTGGGTATAATGGGGGCCAGAGTCAAAATGTCCATAATGTGGATAAAGTGCATAGAGTTGTATATACTGGGGAACGGTGGAAAGAGTTATACAGATGGGATGAGAGCTCAAGTGATGGATTGAAGAGAGGTCCACACGGAGAAGATATGCTGGGTACAAAGGTTCAGAAAGCAGTATATATTGGATGGATGGAAGAGAGTTGTGTTTAGTGGGGGTGGGGATCAGAGAGCCTCATAGAGAGGGGATGGGGATCAGAGAGCCTCATAGAGAGGGGATGGGGATCAGAGAGCCTCATAGAGAGGGGATGGGGATCAGAGAGCCTCATAGAGAGGGGATGGGGATCAGAGAGCCTCATAGAGAGGGGATGGGGATCAGAGAGCCTCATAGAGAGGGGATGGGGATCAGAGAGCCTCATAAAGAGGGGATGGGGATCAGAGAGCATCATAGAGAGGGAATGGGGATCAGAGAGCATCATAGAGAGGGGATGGGGATCAGAGAGCCTCATAGAGAGGGGATGGGGATCAGAGAGCCTCATAGAGAGGGGATGGGGATCAGAGAGCCTCATGGAGAGGGAATGGGGATCAGAGAGCCTCATAGAGAGGGGATGGTGATCAGAGAGCTGTATGTAGAGGGGATGGGGATCAGAGAGCCTCATAGAGAGGGGATGGGGATCAGAGAGCTGTATGTAGAGGGGATGGGGATCAGAGAGCTGTATGTAGAGGGGATGGGGATCAGAGAGCTGTATACAGAGGAGATGGGGATCGCAGAGCTGTATATAAAGGAGATGGGGATCGCAGAGCTGTATACAGAGGAGGTGGGGATCGCAGAGCTGTATATAGAGGAGATGGGGATCGCAGAGCTGTATATAGAGGAGATGGGGATCGCAGAGCTGTATACAGAGGAGGTGGGGATCACAGAGCTGTATAAAGAGGAGATGGGGATCACAGAGCTGTATACATTGGGGATGGGGATCACAGAGCTGTATATAGAGGAGATGGGGATCACAGGGCTGTATATAGAGGAGATGGGGATCACATGGCTGTATATAGAGGAGATGGGATCACAGGGCTGTATATAGAGGAGATGGGGATCACAGAGCTGTATACAGAGGGGATGGTGATCACAGAGCTGTATACAGAGGGGATGGGGATCACAGAGCTGTATATAGAGGAGATGGGGATCACAGGGCTGTATATAGAGGAGATGGGGATCACAGGGCTGTATATATAGAGATGGGGATCCCAGGGCTGTATATATAGAGATTGGGATCGCAGAGCTGTATATAGAGGAGATGGGGATCACAGGGCTGTATATAGAGGAGATGGGGATCACAGGGCTGTATATAGAGGAGATGGGGATCACAGAGCTGTATACAGAGGAGATGGGGATCACAGAGCTGTATACAGAGGAGATGGGGATCACAGAGCTGTATATAGAGGAGATGGGGATCACAGGGCTGTATATAGAGGAGATGGGGATGACAGAGCTGTATATAGAGGAGATGGGGATGACAGAGCTGAATATATAGAGATGGGGATCACAGAGCTGTATATAGAAGAGATGAGGATCACAGAGCTGTATATAGAGGAGATGAGGATCACAGAGCTGTATATAGAGGAGATGAGGATCACAGAGCTGTATATAGAGGAGATGGGGATCACAGAGCTGTATATATAGAGATGGGGATAACAGAGCTGTATATAGAGGAGATGAGGATCACAGAGCTGTATATAGAGGAGATGGGGATCACAGAGCTGTATATATAGAGATGGGGATCACAGAGCTGTATATATAGAGATGGGGATCACAGAGCTGTATATAGAGGAGATGGGGATCACAGAGCTGTATACAGAGGAGATGGGCATCACAGAGCTGTATACAGAGGAGGTGGGGATCGCAGAGCTGTATATAGAGGAGATGGGGATCACAGAGCTGTATACAGAGGAGGTGGGGATCACAGAGCTGTATACAGAGGAGGTGGGGATCACAGAGCTGTATACAGAGGAGGTGGGGATCACAGAGCTGTATACAGAGGAGGTGGGGATCGCAGAGCTGTATACAGAGGAGATGGGGATCACAGAGCTGTATGTAGAGGAGATGGGGATCACAGAGCTGTATATAGAGGAGATGGGGATCACAGAGCTGTATATAGAGGAGATGGGGATCACAGAGCTGTATATAGAGGAGATGGGGATCGCAGAGCTGTATATAGAGGAGATGGGGATCGCAGAGCTGTATACAGAGGAGATGGGGATCGCAGAGCTGTATATAGAGGAGATGGGGATCGCAGAGCTGTATATAGAGGAGATGGGGATCACAGAGCTGTATATAGAGGAGATGGGGATCACAGAGCTGTATACAGAGGAGATGGGGATCACAGAGCTGTATATAGAGGAGATGGGGATCACAGAGCTGTATGTAGAGGAGATGGGGATCACAGAGCTGTATGTAGAGGAGATGGGGATCACAGAGCTGTATACAGAGGAGATGGGGATCACAGAGCTGTATGTAGAGGAGATGGGGAACACAGAGCTGTATATAGAGGAGATGGGGATCACAGGGCTGTATATATAGAGATGGGGATCACAGGGCTGTATATATAGAGATGGGGATCACAGGGCTGTATATATAGAGATTGGGATCGCAGAGCTGTATATAGAGGAGATGGGGATCACAGAGCTGTATATAGAGGAGATGGGGATCACAGAGCTGTATATAGAGGAGATGGGGATCGCAGAGCTGTATATAGAGGAGATGGGGATCACAGGGCTGTATATATAGAGATGGGGATCACAGGGCTGTATATATAGAGATGGGGATCACAGGGCTGTATATATAGAGATTGGGATCACAGAGCTGTATATAGAGGAGATGGGGATCGCAGAGCTGTATATAGAGGAGATGGGGATCGCAGAGCTGTATATAGAGGAGATGGGGATCGCAGAGCTGTATACAGAGGAGATGGGGATCACAGAGCTGTATATAGAGGAGATGGGGATCACAGAGCTGTATACAGAGGAGATGGGGATCACAGAGCTGTATATAGAGGAGATGGGGATCGCAGAGCTGTATATAGAGGAGATGGGGATCACAGAGCTGTATACAGAGGAGATGGGGATCACAGAGCTGTATACAGAGGAGATGGGGATCACAGAGCTGTATATAGAGGAGATGGGGATCACAGAGCTGTATACAGAGGAGATGGGGATCACAGAGCTGTATATAGAGGAGATGGGGATCACAGAGCTGAATATATAGAGATGGGGATCACAGAGCTGTATATAGAGGAGATGGGGATCACAGAGCTGAATATATAGAGATGGGGATCACAGAGCTGTATATAGAGGAGATGGGGATCACAGGGCTGTATATAGAGGAGATGGGGATCGCAGAGCTGTATACAGAGGAGGTGGGGATCATGTATTAGGAATCCAGCAGTAGGTGTAAGCGCTGTACACAGAGGGAATAATGATCAGACAGTATAACAGAGCTCACTTACCCAGAGCTCCGTGCCCCAGCTCATGGTGTCCAGGGGGCCGTGGGGTGGGCTCCCCCTCCCTTTCAGTGCAGCAGAATAACGGGCAGTCACTGCACGGGCAGTCACTGCGGGTGACAAGTCTCTCTCTCTCTCTCCGGAGCCCGGGGAGGTGTGTCTCAGGAGATAGCCCCGTCTCCGGCTGTCACACACACACACTGTCTCTGTCACGCTCGCATCTCCTGACGGGTGAGAGAAGAGGATACGGGTCCAGCCAGTCCGGGGAGGCACCGCGGGAGCGCGCACAGCCAGCACGGGGGGAGGAAGCGCGCATTCCCCGGGAGCGTGTGTGAGGGGGCGTGGCCGCACAGGAGAGGGGGGCGGGGGGACAAGAACAACGGAGCGTAAAGGAGTGGGAGGAGCCAATGCCGTCGCCTAGCAACCATTGGGAGGGAGAAGATGAAAGAAGAGGCTCAATTATCATAATAATGAATATTATCTCTATTTAAGCCATGGGTAACTGAGTTCCAGGCTGGCTGTGCATCATGGGAGTGGAGTGTCCACAAGAGATGAAGGTTTTTCAGGAGTAGGCAACCTCTCAAAGTAACTCCCATAATGCTCAGCCAAGCCTATGAAGTATTTATGTATGTACATATATAAATAGATGTGTTCTGTGTGCATTATCACATGTACAGGAATATTGTGTGTGTGATAATAAATTATTACTGTAACTGTTCTTCACACAACGTTGGCTAAAGCTACAAAGTGTTGAATGAGGGCTCGATTAACTGGCTCTGGGCGGGGCTTAGAGGCAGCCAAAGGGGTGTGTCTGCAACCAAAAAGGGGGCGGGGTTATCTTTGACAGCTCGAGAACACCGAAAAAAAAAATAACGGTTAATAAGCCACAGCAAAAAAGAGAACCAATCACATCTGCGCGGGGCGGGGTCGACGAGGCCAGAACGAGGCTTGAGAAGCCAAGCCAGTGGATGTTAGCGTAATGGCGCCCTCTGGCGGCTCTGTGCTCCTACTGTTGATATTGCTGTCCAAGGTTTACATCATTAAAACGAATCTGATATATAAGTGTGATATATATTTTATTCCATGGTGGAATAGTGCAAAACTTACACATTCTAGAGTTCAGGGGGGTTCAGCTTAGGTTGTCACCTTAGCTTCATACATAATATACTGGCTTTGCTTTTACCTCCATAGATTTAACATTGGTTTTCAGTAATATTTTTTTTTTTTTTTTACCAACCTGCCGGTAAAATATCAACTTGATGCTGTGTGAACGGTGGCAATTAGCCACTCAGCTTGAAGGCCCCGAAAAGTAGGTTCTGTTTAATTTAAAGATGGCATCAAGTGTGAACATTTTAAATAGAAATGCATTAATGAAAGGATACAAATAAAGTACCTTCTATATATATATATATATATATATATATATATATATATATATATATATATATATATATAGAATGCTATCAGGAGGCAGACATCTTGGGTCAGATCTTCCTTTATCTGACCCTAAGATTCTAAACAACATGTCAGCCGCCTGAGGGGGGTATATGGAGTTAAGAGGGCTCAATAAGGTACTTTAGTTGTATTCTTTCATTAAAGTATTTCTACTTAAAATGATTACACTTGATGCAATCTATCAATTAAATATATAACTTCATTTTTTACTGACAAAGAAAACTAGAGTTATGACAAAGCATCATAAGTGAGGTGGCTGGAATATAACAGGTGTTTCCCCCAATACTTCCTTTATTCGACAAAACTGCTCACATAGAGCTGTATTAAAACAAGTTATATTGAGATTGCATCAAATGGGCATTTTAAATAGAAATGCTCCAATGAAACAATACAATTAAAGTGTCTTGTTGAGCCCTCTTTGCTATGTATAGCTCAGGGGGGCTGACATGTTGTTTAGAAAGGTCTGAAGGGTCAGATTTTCTAATGCCTGACCCAAGATGTTCACTTGGTTCTGTCCTGGAAAATTCCCCCAAATCATATTTGGTCTATAGAAGTGATGGCCCTTCTGTTTGCCAGTATACCACGTCTTGCCTGCAATTTCAATCAGCCAATTATGTTTTGGCAGTTTACTTTATATATTTTAACTTTTACTTTTATTATGTGGAGGATGCTACAGTTGCCTCATTTGCCATCACATTTCCTGGCCAGCTGCAGCTAGATTGCAATCACATTGAGATGAAACGGATTGTCCTTCATTTACAAAATCCAAACACTATCAATGAACATTGAAAGGGTTCAGAGACGGGCTACAAAAACGATTAGAGGAAAGAAACGTTTAAGCTACAAAGAAAGGCTTTCCAAACTGGGATTGGAACAGACGCATTCCTGGGGATATGATTCCCCTTCACAAGTACATTCAAGGTATATACAAAGACCTTTTTGGAGACTGTACCTTACTGACAACACATGGGCATCCCTTAAGACTGGAAGAAAGGAGCGTTCGTGTTAAACACAGAGAAAGTTTCTTTTAGTGTTAGGACAGTTAAATTGACTGCTATTTGAAGTTATTTTGGTCTATTCAATCAATACATTCAAAAAGCCATTAGTAGAGTCTCAGTGGGTTATTTTTTTGCCTTCTGGGTCAACAAATACAGGTATGTGGAAGGGTTGCCTTTAATGCACTACATGTCTTTTTTCATCTTAGTTAACTAGGTAAATATTTAGATATACCATTTTCTGATCCCTTAAAATATCTCTGCTTACATGAACTGGACCTACCGAAAAAAATCAACATAAGGGATATCTTCCTTATATATGCATCTTTCAAATATTAATGCATATTAAAGAGACAGTCTCGTCCCCAAACTAACGTTGGTGCAAGATGAAGATGATTGTATAGTGCACAGGTTTTTTTGTAAGCACATTAATATGCATTAATATTTGGAAGATGGATTTCGGGCACCAGATAATGTGCTTTCAAGGTACTTTAAAATGCATGTTTTACATTTTGCATTGCTTAAAATATAAAGTGCTTACAGCTAGATGAAATTGTGAAATTACAGCAGTTTGCAAGAAACCAGGACTGCCCACACAAGAGTAAAAGTAATTTCCTTTTCTTTTTGCTGCAGGAACCCATCAGAATAATTTCCTGTCTCTCTAGTGATGTCATCAGACAATGTGTTGCACTGTTCACAGACCCTACTGTGCAGAAGAGCTAGTCTATTACAGTCCACACAATGTATCCTATTTCAGGAGCACTGGCAGTGACTAAATGTAACACAACTTTATATCCTCAGTGTCTATATAATCAGGGCTGCCGCACCTGCAGTAAACATGCAGAGTAATCACTGGGGAGGGTTTGAGTCAAATATTAAAAATGTGATTTATACAGAATGCCTGCATCAAATCACACTGTAAATAAAAGCCTGTGCACTATATAAGCACTATATAAATCTGCTTATAAAGTGAGTTTGGGGACTAGACTGTGGGTTGATAAACAAACACATACATTTTACTGTAAATCAAGTTATTTTATTGAGGCTTAAATTAAATCAAATGACACATTTTAAAATCCCTTTTTATTTCCCATATTAGCATTTGAAAGCATTGTGGTTTGTGGTGAATGATATTTGTTGTCATCAGCCCATTTGTTTTTAAGTTTCCCTTTTTATAACAGAGAATCCTTCCTTACAGTAATTGTATGTAAAACAAATATTCTACATATAGAATGAAAAAGCGTAATCCATTTAAATACTGGATGAAAATAACTAAATGTGCACCTAGTATTCAAGATGGGAATTATACCTGTCAAGGGGAAACGCCAGTGAATACTCTGCATGTACACTAAACGTGCAGTAGCACTGAACTGTTTCGCTTCATTTAGTCACTTCCTTTGCTGGTGGAATAGAAAGCAGTGTGTGGAATGTAGGAACCTGCAGGACATTCTTTGTGCTCCCTCCTCTGCCCCTCACCAACACTGATTACCTGACTGCCAGCTAAGAACAGTACTAAAATATGGACTGGCAGACAACAGTAACCCATTCATGGCCAAGGATAGGGGGTTATTTTTAAAGGGCAAATTAATAGGTAATAGAGTTGAATAGAAGGACAGATACATAATGCAGAGACACAGATAATGCCCAGTGATCTATAATTCCTATCATCCTCAGCCAACTTGTATATACATGAGAGAGATGGAATGTTTGAAGACATGGCTGACGTCATGAAGTGTCAGGGAACTAACTTACACACTAGGATCTCTAACAGTACAACACATAGTGTGATGACATCATTTGGGAAACAGGAAATCCCATTCAAATTCTTATTGGTTACCGCAGAAAAAACAAACCCCTAAGACGTCTGAAGCAGAGGAACTGAAAGGGGAACGTCCTGAACCTCTGCAAATGTTCAAGTGTAAGATTTTCATACTTCCAGCATTCCAGCAGTGGAAGACTACTGCTTGTATAGTGCACAGGCTGTTTTGCCAGTGCAATTTGATGCGGGCATTCTGCATAATTCACATTTTTTATATTTTACTAAAACCCTCCCCCAGTGAATACTCTATATGCATTTTATAAGTACTTTGAGAGTGCTTTAATATGCATTAACACTTGGATGAGGCATTTTGGGCACCAGACAGTCCCTTTAATATAATCTAATGCATGAATTGTAGGTTTTGGTGGCAAACATACATTATTAATGGTATATAGTTTTGTCAAAGCCATATGGAAAACTTTCAAGAAGTAATGTGAAACCTTTAGCTCCCCAGCTGCTGTGGAGATAACTTTTATTTATCCAGATCTGCCACCCAGAGGCTTGTTAATAATTGGGGGAAGTGTAGTCCACAACATCTGGAGTGTTGTTTAAAGGATACCCCTGACTGCTTTAAGTCAACCATGAAATGAGTAGTACAGAAGCAGCCCTATACCAGCTATGCCCATATCAAGGACTAACACTAATAATTGGGACACCTAGTTCTGTAACTCTGAATTGCCACTGTGCAGCGCCATTGCTAAAAAGCAGCCAGACCTGCTCTGCTGTCTCTGACTCATGGAGTCGTGACGTCACTTCTCCCCGCCCAGGTTCTGTGGTCGCTAGGCTGGCGGTTGGTCATGTGACCGGTGGGTTGGTGGGAGGCGGGTCTTGTTCCCGGAAGTGAGAGAGGGATGCTGATGCTGGAATAAACATGGCGCTGCGGGGTTACGCTGGCTTCGGGGCCTCGCTCCTGGTTGTGTTGAGTTTGCTGTCGGTACTTGGCGTGTCCTGGGCTCGGGTTCACCACCTGACACTGAAGGTAACCTGGCAGGGGGGGATGAGAGGGTCCTGAAGGAGGGAGGGGGAGAGAGAGAGAGCAAGGCGGACATCCTGTATGCTGAGCAGCTTGAGAGAGGGAAGTGTGCTAGTGTCAACACAGTGACAAGGCCACAGACTGACAGCACCACCTCAGGAGGCTCTGCCAGCCAGGGATGTCAGGCAGCTGGTGGAAAGGAGGTGACAGCATGCCCATGGCTGCCCAGCAGGTTGGTGCTGTGCTTGTTGGTGAATCTATGACAGCAGGGGTGAGAGAGTGGTCAGGTGGGTGACCCTGCAATAGTGCCGATGAAATAAGTGAGTGTGGGGTCATTGACATACAGGGGCACGTTGGTGGCACTCCCCCCTAACCCCCCACCCCCCCCCAACATTTTTAAAACTCATTTGTCTTTTTCATAATTTCTCAAATTAAACCCTGTCCTGTGTATGAACTGCAGCTTGTTTCTTTTTCAGTTTACGTTACGGCGGTGATAAATCTGATTTAATAAGACTTTTGATTCTAATGGATTATAAAAAAGAAAACCCACCTTTATGCCGTAGTTTTCCTGGAACCCAGCCAAGTTACAAAAGATGTGCATGCAACAGGTTAACACATGCTAACATTCTTGTAATTGTACAAATTGGATCCCAAAAGAAGCAGAGTA